>JASAOG010000113.1:765000-1965000 GCA_030265305.1 Biomphalaria pfeifferi
AATAAATTCGGGGTTCTCTCTTTATCCTTTCACTATCTCTCTCTGTCTCCCTCTCTCTCTCCATCCGTCTCTCTCTTCCACCAATACTCTTTCTCTCTTCTTCTTTCTCCCTTTCTCTCCTCCCTCTCTTTCTCCCTTCCTCTTCCTCCCCTCTCTCTCTCTGCATCTTTTTATCACTTCCTCCACCTCCTCTCCCTCTCTCCCTCTCTTTATCACTTCCTCCACCTCCTCTCCCTCTCTCCCTCTCTTTATCACTTCCTCCACCTCCTCCCCCTCTCTCCCTCTCTTTATCACTTCCTCCACCTCCTCTCCCTCTCTCCTTCTCTTTATCACTTCCTCCACCTCCTCTCCCTCTCTTTATCACTTCCTCCACCTCCTCTCCCTCTCTCCCTCTCTTTATCACTTCCTCCACCTCCTCTCCCTCTCTCCCTCTCTTTATCCCTTCCTCCTCCTCCTCTCTCTCCCTTTCTCTCTCTCCTCCCTTTCTGAAAGATAGAAGAAGATACTTCCTCTTCACACTGGCCTATAAATAAATAACTCTGGACTTTTGAATTGTTATAACAGAAATACGCTTTTCTATTTTTTTAATTTTTTTTTGAAAATGCTGAATGTTTGAGACTCTCTGTAGTCAGAACCCCCGTACAGTCATTAGCCCGATGGTTTATTCATGTTGCTATTGTGTAAGATAATATAGAGAGGGAGAGGGAAGGTATGGCCCACTCTCTACTATGAACTATGATCTGGGTCCTCCTATCACAATCAGGTCCTCTACTAGCGAGAAAGGCTCATGAACAGGAAAGGGGGGGGGGGGAAGATTTAATCACCAAAAAAACTAGACATATTCGTAAAGAAGAATTAGGGATTTGGGGCAAATTGTTTTCTAGTGTTGTGTGCGCTGCGTGAGCGTCGACCATGTATAGTTTTCATTGTTTATTCACCTCGGGGATGGTTTTCCTTTGTTATGTAAGTGTGTACGTGCGTGTGTGCGCAGGGTGGAGTGGTGGGTGGGGGGGGGGGGGGCGGATCAATGACATCCCATCGGTGGAATTAACGTCAGAGATCATCCACAAAGTTGGCTAAGAGATAGTTGACTAGACATCAGAACACTGTGAACAGATATTCTTGACCAGTGGTTTCGGGGAAAAAAACAGCATCCTTTTAAAAACTCATCAAGTGGTCATATCATTTTTTATCAGGTGACCAGAGCAAAGGAGATAGATTAGATAGATAGATAGATAGACAGACAGACAGACAGACATACAGACAGATAGATAGATAGATAGATAGATAGTTATATATATATATATTATATATATATATATATATATATATATATATATATAGAGAGAGAGAGAGAGAGAGAGAGAGATACATAGATAAATACATAGATATATAAATAGATAAATAAATCCATCTAGTAAGACCCGGCGTTGGATATCGACATTGAATAAAACACAGAATCTTCCAAAGATACATACAAAATAATAGAACTGTGTTCAGCTTGAGACTGTGTTGTGTTGTTTTTTTTAAACCTTGGTTTTATCATCAATTTTACCAAACAGTATTGCTGCATTCACGCTATGTCTTGCTACACAAATGACAGTCTGGTCTTCGAAGCAATCAGTCTTTTAAGTTTTGGTTGATAAAAGTTATCTTAGGGCAAAAAAAATCTGGCTTACTTCACTGACTGCTCTCTTCGTATGAGAGAGAAAAGACTAATAAATTTCATACTTGTTCCCCTCGGCCAGATGCTAGAAAGTGGTACTTGTATTGAAATGCCTTTTTTGTAATTTAACAATATAACTCCATTTAGTTTTTTCACATGGGTGAAGTGGCCCATTATCATATTCTGAGCCCGGACCCACGGCTACCTCGCTACGCCTCTGACAACCACTCCTTATTTACACGTTTGAGCTACACGGGGTTAGCCAGCGTCCCGGAAGTTCCGGATGCATTATCCGTAACATTGGCAAAGAACACAGTAATAAAGCCACTTCAGCTTCGCTTTCCTCCCCTGGATTAGACGCTTACGGAGTGGGAAAAAGGGCCTTAATCCTACAAGTCAGAGAAGGGGGAGACGAATCCAGCTCCTAATTTAAACCCAGAGTTGACCCGGCCTAATGAAATCAAAGTTCGCGCCTTGACATGCGCACTCCATCACGAGAGAGAAAGAGCCGGAGATGAATCCGATTTTTTAGTGTGTGAAATAAAAAAAAATAATAAAAAAATATTGTATTGAAAACGAGGCTATTTGGGTGCGTTTCGTTCCTTTTCGTTCATTTTGTCTTCCGAATTTTTAGAATATCGTCAGAAATATTTTTTTTTTTTTTTTGTATTGCTTAAAGAAAGAAAGAGATACCAATATCAAGAAATGAATTTTCAAAGAATCACTCAGATAATAATTAGAAAATGTTTCTTTATTAGACTACTTTGGAGTATAGATGCCTCCCGGTTCTATCTAATAGCTAATTATTCGCTAGCGTACGCGAGGTGGCTGAGCGGTATAGCGATTGGCTTTCGAACTGAAGGTCCCGGGTTCAAATCGTGGTGAAAACGGATTTTTTATTGCGGGATTTTTGGGCGGTCTCTCAGTTCACCTTACATAAGTTGGAGAAAAGTAAAGGTCATTGTGCTGGCCACATGACACCCTCGTAGGCCACAGAAACAGATAACCTTTACATCATGTGCCCTACAGACCCCAAAAGTGGAACTTTCCTTTTTAATTGTTTCAAGCGATATATTGTAAAGGCTTGCGTGTATAAGCCTAATTAATGAAGTGATTTCCATTCTTTTAGGAGCAGACGTCAGATGAGACATATATTTAGCACGGGACTACGAGAGGGGAAAAAAATACCACTAACAATAAAGAGTACCTGTCTTGATTGTGGTAGACTTGACCCAGTGATCATTAAAGAATACTATGTTAATTCTTTCTCTCCTAACTGACGATACCAGCGTTGATTCCACCAGAATGTGGTAAATAATTACGGAGAGAAAGTGTTAAACAAAGTAGCCATAACAACGAACAAATCCAACAGATTGTGCAGATGTAGTTTAGAAAACAAAGATCACTTGATAGAAATCTGACTAAAATTGGAAAATAATGTCTGCTCTTTCTCAATGCCGTCACTTCCTCCCAAAGGTCATCATGTTTATGATCGCATTCGCTCCACGCTGCACCGGGTCATAGTTCATAACCTAAAGAAATGCGCATCATACATCAAAAAAAACGCATGCAAACGTCGCATTGAGGACCAACTGTAACAGAATATACATGTGTTTTTATTTGCTAGAAAAAAAAATACTCTAGATAGATATAGATAGATAGATAGATAGATAGATAGATAGATAGATAGATAGATAGATACATACATACATACATACATACATACATACATACATACATACATACATACATACATACATACATATTTTTAAAAAGATACTTTTGAAAAAAAAACAACGGTTCCTCTTGCAGTGGTTTCCAAATCAGGGAGCTCTCCATATAGTTTTCTTTCTGTTGGGGTGATTTGGGGCCAATGTCTTATACGTGCCTCTTGGTAAAGAGAGCAGTTTTGGAGGACATGTTCAGCATTCTCTGGTGATAGTCCACATGGGCAGATTTTACTGGTTCCAATTTTAAGCTTCCGGTACATGTGTTGTCGCATTCTATTGTGTCCGGTCCTGAGTCGAAAGATTAGACGTTGGTCTTGTCGAGATAGCTTATAGTAAGCGTCATCTTTCTTGTGATTTGGATGAGAGCTCGTCCATTGATAACTAATGAATGGTACATTTTATCCCCCCCCCCCCCCATCCTGGAAAAAATATTCCTTCTTAAGCGAATGTATCAATCTATGAGAGTTTATAGAATTCTAATGATTAGCCTAAAAGATCCGGACCCATATTTATTAGTTTATGTACTAAACTATATATTGAAAAGGCAATTAAACCTAGATGCGTCTACATAAGATACAGATTTTCTATTCCTTACTAGATTTTAGAAGATAATATTCCACAAAATTATAACGGTCAAAGCGGAGTTTTTCAGTTAGTAGTTTTTCTCACAGCGATATACATCAACTCTTAAATTTCCAGGAAAATCGTTAGAGCCGTTTTCGAGATCCGTGTCCAACCAGGTTCCACACAGTTCCCATGAATTTGCAGGCTGATTAGTGATCGCAATTCATTAGTTAAACATTGATTTCCATTCGCCACATATATTAAGTACTCCACTATTTGTTATAATGATCAATTCTATTTTTCTTTTCTATGACATGTTTGAAAAACGGCTATGGTGGCGGCATACGGCTGTTACTTGCTTTCAATTAAGAACCTTTATTTAAACAGGGTCGGTAGAATGAGCCGTCTAGAGTTAATTAGCGGTATTATTCAAGCGATTGATCTCAGTACAAATACAAGCTTAACCTGTCATTTGTTGGCTCGTATGATGGTGTACGCCTGTCTAGAGCTGTGTACATCTTGATTCCCATTTTGTAACAGGTCTTTGATATTCCACCTCGAAACATCGCGTCTAGGCCAGTGATAGTTTAGATGACATGAAGACCTAGCGAGCTGTGAAGCAGACAGTGGTGCGCATGTTTCTATGAAACAACCGTTATCTTGGGATTCATGTGACCAGTGCAATGTCAAACAATTTACTTCTAAAATAGCAAGCATTATGATATACTCGTTTTGAGATCTCGGGATTCGAACACTAGACCCTTTGTTCAGCGGCTAAGTGTATTCTTACTCGGCCACCTTGTTTCACTCAGCAAGAGATGTTACCTTTAAACTTAGTTGAATAGATCTAGTTACAATTCAGTAAATCAGAATAACTCAAACTAAGGCCCGCAGGCCGTGGGTCATAACCGGCTTTAAAAAATGTAAATACACATGGAAAATTGTGTACAATGTCAAGTATTGTTCCGATTGTCTTAGGCGACCCATGGAAATCGTCATTTGACCCCCAACGTAGTCGCGTTTCACAGATTGAAAACCCCTGGTCTAATGCAAGATTGATATTGAAACTTCAATGTGTCGCCGCGCTTGTATTTAAATGGCTATTTTTTCCGTGCTGATTAAACAAACCTGTTTTAAGACATATACATTTATTGTAAGAATTACGAAAACTAAAATTGTATAATATGAAGCGGAATTAAAGTGTTGACCAAGAAAATTAAAAAAATATATAAAAAATTGTTGATTAACCCAGCTCTAAGTGTGGACATAAAAACATCAGATCAATGGACTTTCATTTTGATCTGTCAGGAAATCATTGACTATTGATAGTTTTGGATCTTCGACCTTGTAATGAACATGAAAGACTGATATATTTTTTTGGCCACTCGCTGGTGCTCCTATATATATCTTCTGTGTGTGTATGTGTCCTAGAACTGTTGGACTTTACCAGTAAATAAAGACACTGACCTTCAAAACTCCGAACATCATGCATTTCGTTTGAGATGAAAGCCCATGTGGGTTGTATGTCTAGGGCTGGAAAAGGGACAAGCAATAGAAACCGAGAACTATGAACAATTTTGAACAAAGTTCTTACATTTGTTGTTGTGATACCATAAAATTAGTTGTTTTTTTATGCAATGTATCTTTTGTACAGTGTATAAAAAAAAAAGAGAGTCACTGTAATGAAAATTTAAAGGTGTAGTGAAATAGGTCGCAACCAACAAAATAGACTGAATGAAAGAAATAGAGAAAAAAACACTAATCTTTCATCTGCCCTACACAATATGGATGACACTCTCACTTGAATTAAACATCATATTCAAAAGATAAAAATAGTTAATACTTCTTAAATTAGACCTAATCATTTTGACTTTTAAGCCTTTTGTAAAAGATCCTTGTTTGGGCTTCATAGAAATAAGCTTCAACAGCCCCTGAGTTTCAGAACACCTTTGTTTTCAGCCATTAAGTCAGAGATGACTTTGATTTTAATTTAATACATGGGTGGTGCTAGTCGTGGCTTGCAAGTTACATTCTATTAGTTGTAATTCCAGTTTCCCATCATATTTTCATTTAAAGAACATGGGACATTTTGAGTTACAATTTAATTTAATCGAAGCGTCACAAACCCTTACCAGCTAGACCGCTGGTTGAAAGGATATATAATTGGTCCATCATGGTTCGATGATAACCACTTTTGTCATTCAGGGGGCTGAGGGCTTTGCACTGGGGTTTTTGTGCCTCCTCATGAGGCTGGTGAGACCTGTGTGAGCCCTAAATGTTCGGCTGCATACTGGGCAGGTTATTCCAGCTGGGGCTAGTGTCATTGGCCTTACTTTTCTTCTCTGGCGTTTTTCTTCCGCCAGCGTTGTTCTCTTTTCCTCAGCAACCTGTGCGCTAGATTTCATAGCGCGACACCATGATGGACTGTCATCTTGAAAGGATAGACAGAAAGACGCAACTTTTTGGAGCAGCCAATGATTGATTAATTTACAAGAAGACCTGGCGATCTGCGGAGCAGAATTGTTTCTTTGACTGACGGTTAACTAGGGTCTCATGTGACTAGTACAATGTCAGAATGATTTCCCCTAAATGGCATGCATTTTAATTTCCTCGTTTTGAGATCTCGGGATTCGAACACGAGACCCTTTGTTCAGTTGCAAAGTGTATTCTTACTCAGCCACCTTGTTGCACTCAGTAAGAGATTCTGCCTTTAAATTCTGTTGAATAACACCGTCAGTATGATTGTGTGGTGCATGGTACTTCTATCCAGAACGCTATAACAAACCTTAAACTTAAAAGAAGACCTCAACAAACAACATACAACTTTAAAGGGCTTCAACAAACTCAGCAACATACAATTTAAAAGAGCTGCAAAAAACTCAACTACATACGCCTTAAACGGGCCTTAACAAACCCAACATAAACTTAAAAGGGCCTCAACAAACCCAACACAAACTTAAAAGGGCCTCAACAAACCCAATATAAAATTAAAGCGGCCTCAACAAACCCAAGATAAACTTAAAAGGGCCTCAACAAACCCAAGATAAACTTAAAAGGGCCTCAACAAACCTAACATAAAATTAAACGGGCGTCGACAAACTCAATAACATACACCTTAAACAAATGATACGTGTATCAAAACAGAAAGACACGAAAGAACTACGATGAACTGTCCAGACCAAACACTTGATTTCCTTTCTTCAAATATAATAAACCTACAAATTTAGATCTAGTTACAATCCAGTGGATCAGTATTACTCAAACTAAGGCCCGCAGGTCGTGGGTCATAACTGGCTAGACATTGAAAAAAAAATTAGAGTAAAAAAAAAATTGTAAACACACATGAAAAATTGTGTACAGTGCCAAGTGGTTTTTGTTTTTAGGATTGTTTTAGGCGACCCATGGAAAATCGTGATTTGAAGTCCAACATGGTCGTGTATCACAGATTGAGATTCCCTGGTCTAATAATGTCCTTTTTTCCTTTAAACTTCAATGTATTGCGCTTGTATTTGATTGGTTTTTGTTTTTTTTTTTGTTTCGTGCTGATTTAACCAACCTGTTTTATGACATATAAATGTATTGTAAGAGTTACGAAAATTTATAGTTCTTTATTCTTATAGAGGTTTAATCATAGTAGATCAGCTTGTACCGGGTGGCTATCGATTCAGAGATAAAAAGAGAAGAAACATGGCTACAAAAACAGTGTTTTGTGGAAACTAATCTTGAAATCGGCCCCTGAATTGGTTCACCTTGAGTCTTCACCAGGATTCGAACACGGGACTTACGGTTCCAAGTGCTTTACCCCTCAGCCGCAACATCTCCGTATATTCATTTAGCGTACACTTATATTTTTTTAAAAGAGAAACCAAAAGAGATTCATTCTTCTAACAAATTTAGATAAATTGGCAACACGAAAAAAAAAAAATTCTCGACCTACTTTAAGGTACAATTGTGTACAAATGACAACACTTTCCCCTCGAAAACATATATTTTGAATATATCTAGATCTGGGCTCTATTTAGTCTTATTTGAAAGTCAAGTGTAGGCCCCTATAATGAGAATATGTCAAAAGTGCGCGCTTTAAGCGTAGTTCGTTATTTTTGAAACTTATAACTAAAACGAAGTTCGTATCGAAATTCTTTTCTAAAAACAACATTTCAATCAGTATTCTATTCAATGAGTTAATTAATAAATGGAAAATATATTCTATAATGATCCATTGACACTTTTATCATTGTGACCTTAGATGCTAATTTCTTGTACCAATGCGCGAATCTATGAATGAGGCTTGAGTTATTAATGAAGAAGTCCATGACCTTTAAAAATCAGTTACCTCCCATGAAATTTTTCATTTAAATGTGGTATGTATATATATATATATATATATTCTGCTTGCATAATTTTAAAAATTAGATGGTTCACTTTCGGAAAAAAAAGTAGCCGTTGCATCAAAACTTTGAATGATTTAAAATATCATGATATCCGATTTTCATGTTCTCTTCTAGTTTCTGAGATATAAACGGGACTGACGGAAAGACGGACAGACGAATAGCGTCTTTTCCCCTTTAGGGGGCCGCTAAAAAAACATTAACGTTCCATCTGCCCTATGCTGAATTTTTAAACATTGTATTTTAAGGATAAACTTGTTAATTTTTCTTAAATTAGAGCTTATTATGACTTTTAAGCCTTTGTAAAAGATCATTGTTTTCGCATCATAGAAATAATTTTCAGCAGCCTCTGAGTACCCGTTTCAGAATATCTTTTTTTTTAGCCATTAAGTCAGAGAAGCATTTTTTTTAAATACATGAGTAGTAGAGCTTCTCGTGGTTCGGAAAAGGGGGAGGGGCAGGTTAGATTCTATTAGTTGTAATTCTAGTTTCCCAACATATTTTCATTTAAAGAACATGGGACATATTGAGTTACAATTTAACTTGCTCTTAGCGTCACACGAAACCCGAATCCCTAAACCCCAGCTAGCTACGCCCCTGGTTGAAAGGCTACAGAGAAGGACGCAACCTTTGGAGCGGCTTGTCAGTAGACACACCACACTTCATTCAAGTCTACTCTTGGAACTCTCAAAACCAGAATCAATTTCACTTGTCAGAAGAATTTTTTTTTCTCTAGTCGAGAGTACGACGCGCGTGCGTCTCTGCGCGTGCATATTAACACAATACAGTACGTGGTCGAATGGCTGACTTCAGACGTCAAGTACTTGCCAGTCTTACTAACGACATTTTAAAAAATCGATTTCTTCTGAGAATATAATTATTCCCCTGCTCTATTAGCCTATTATTTCAAGTCATACAATTTGAAATAGTCTGCAATTATAACCCTTGGCAATGAGATAACTCTTATTCTTTGAGAGCAGACGACAGAAGTATTATTTATTTCATTTGTTACTGAGAGTTTAGATATAAGACATTTACCGCGCTTGTCATTTTCTCCCGCCATTTTGTCTTCCAAGCGCAGTAGCTGATACCTTTTTTTTTTTAAAGAAATGAATGTCAACATAAAGAGGGGAGGAAGTAATTAAATTTTTGTAAGGACTTAAGCTTAATGCTATCAGTCAGCGTGAGTGCCCGGGACCGAGAGAGGAGTGAGGGAGGGATTCGGACACGAGTGACCGTGACGCCATCTCTCGTGGTCGCTGGGGGTGAATGGAGGAGTGGGCACCGGGTGTGAGAATCTATGGGTGGAGGCAGGGCTCTAAAAGTCGCGCCACTCTTTACGAACTGTGTAATTTGGATCAGTTCAGTAGACTAATAATAACAATAATAAGGCTTGTCTTCGAGTCCGAAGATTAGTGAGGAATGCAGTATTTCCCGTGGCTACGCAGTCCCAGCTGTGACCTACATATTTGCCACATTTAGTACAGGCAAAGCCATTGTCCGACGGTGGTCAATTTAGATTTCCTTTTCACCCTCTACAACAATTGAAGGATTGCTTCATTTAGAATTTTAGTTATTTACAATATTTTTAACAAATAAAGATATTTAGAGAAAATCTGTTCACTCTACAATAAAACGATGGAGTAGACAGTTCTATGTATTGCTTATTGTTGAAATTAGAAAGGTTTATTTTTTATGAATGAAAAGAAGTTACTGCCTCCTTTGGTCAAAGTTATTGTGTTTGAAGTCCCACAATTTAAACCTGTCATAGCGGTTTATTAATTTATTTTGTTATTATTGATAATTAAACCAAATTGTTATTTTATTGAATACAAGTGATAAGATAAGATAAGATCAGAAATGTTTGTTTGTTTGTTTTACATGTTTCGGATGTTCCTTCAGAGTTGAAGATAGTTTACTTCCTAGTCCAAACCTCCCGCAGGACGACAGGGAATGAGAGCGGTAAGGGTTTGAACCCTGGACCATCGAAAAATCCAAACGATAGTCCAGCCTACAAACCGCACGACCAGGCAGCCATTCATGAACTAGTCATAGAAGCATATAGAAAGCAGTATTATACCTGAACAAATTAGTTACTTACTTAGACTTACGGTCTATCCTGTCTCTCGTACACTAAACGATTGCTACAGGCATTTAAAATACATTTAGTTGAAGGGGAAAAAAGGTTTCTAGGTCATGGCTAGTTAAAAAATATTCCAGGCTTATTAATATATCTTTGATGGCAGAACAGATTGAAATTTAACAAGATCTAAAAACATTTATTGTTTTTCAAAAGTGACAGGGCGAAGGAGTGACTGATTGCAGGACGGGATATACTTTAGTGTCTTTGAAACCAAAGGAAACTTCAAAAAGAAGGTCGACGTTTTAAAACGCATGCTATCAGGTGCTCTCTTCTATGTCGGCTAAGGAAAGTTGAATAAAAACTATAAAAAGTGACAACAGATCTCATTTCTATCTAAATCTTCTTCAGTTCGATTTCAGGTCTATCTGTTTCAGTTCTTTTTCAGTTCTATTTATTTCAGTTTCGTTTCAGTTCTGTTTCAGTTTTATCTATTTCATTTCATATTAAGTTCGATTTCAGCTCTTTCTCTTTCAATCCTATTCCAGTTCTATCTATTTAAGTTCTATTTCAGTCCTTTATCATCAATATTTAACTCTTTCTCTACGTAATTATTTTCCCACGTTTTGTAAGGAATTTCATTTTGCTCATGACTATTTCACTGCCCCTGTTGTGATTGGGCTTCAGTAGCTTTGTTCTTTGTTATCAGAAAATGTTGTATTTGGTATAGAATTTAAAGGGAAATGCATGCTCTTCTTATATAGCGCAAAGTCAAATTTATAAAATTAAACATTAATTTAATATAATGAGGTCAAAAGCAACGATGGTATCGTCGATTAGGAGAGAAAGAGTTAAATTGGTGGTTATACAGTGACGATGATGAAGTCAGCGTACCTCGTGCAAATGTGAAACGGCAGACAGATCTTTTGAAATGAAAGAGTAAAGACATTTTTTAATCAGTTTATTTTATTACTGTTTGATCTAGATCTAGTCGAAAGTTAAATCTGTGACTACTAACAGTTATATTGTTTTTTTTGTTCACAAATTTGTTCAAGTTATTTAAAGTTTATTAGAAAATATAAAACGCCTACATCTGTTCAGGTGTACTAGCTTGCAGCTCCGAATCAGAAACCCCATTAGTAACGAAACCTGCTGAGATTTACTCCCTTAGATCACGGATGAGGAAGTGGGCAGTGAGTTGTAAGGTCGCCATGTCCCCGTACAACGACAGACCTTTTGCCGCATATGGACCAGTATTTTCTCTCTCAATTCCTTGTCCCGATCGTCCCCAATGCAGAGCTCGGAATTCATAAAGAATGTGCTCTATTGTCTCGTCGTCCTCGACGCAATGACCCACAGATGAGATTGGACCAAAGCGCTCAGAGCATGCTATAAGCATGAAAGTAGCGCTATATAAAAGCTATAATAATATAATAATAAAAGTGTCCTTTGGTTTAAAAAATACTAGAATATATCCCTTCCTGCAATCAGTCACTGCTTTACTTAAAAAAACAATGATTTTTTTTTTACCATATTCAATTTCAAAGTGTTCTGCCATCAAAATATATTAATAAGCCTAGAATATCTTTAATTAGCCTTGACCTAGAAACCTTTTTTTCTCCCCTTCAACTAAATGTATTTTAAATGTCCATTGCAATTGTTTCGTGTACGAGAGACAGGATAGACCGTAAGTCTAAGTAAGTAACTACTTTGTTCAGGTATAATACTGCTTTCTAAATGCTTCTATGACTAGTACATAACATTTCTTATCTTATCTTATCTTATCACTTGTATTAAATAAAATAACAGATTGGTTTAATGATCAATAATAATAAAAAAAAAAAACTACTACGACAGGTTGAAATTGTGGGACAATAACATTGACCAAAGAGCATTAACTTCATTTTATTCATGAAAAACAAACCTTTCTAATTTCAGCAATAAGCAATACATAGAACTGTCTACTCCATCATTACATGGCAGGGTGATGTGGGTATATTTTGATATCTTTTCATCGTTAAAGATATCGTAACAAAACGTTAAATTATAAATTTAGCAATCCTTCAATTGTTGTAGAGGGTGACCACTGGTGGACAATGGCTTTGCCTGCACTATATGTGGCAAAATAAGTAGGTCACAGCTGGAGCTACGTAGCCAAGTGAAATACCGCATTCCTCATTAATCTGCGGACTCGAAACAAGCCTTTTTGTTATTATTTTTATGTAAGAAACTCGCGAGTATTCATTTTGTGGAGCTGCCAGGGTCTAGTTTCGTTAAATGAAAACAATTATTATTATTATTATTATTATTATTATTAAGCCTTCCATGTTCTGATCATGGTGGTCCCAGGTTCCAACCCTGCTAGCCACCGTCCTGCGGGAACCTTAGACTAGGGTTGCGATAATACTCAATAATGAATGAAAACTTTCAATATAAAACAAAAATAGATCCAAGGTATGGTTTAGAGTGCATATATCTATCTGGTCGTATGTATATATATATAGTTGATTCTTGATATTCCGATACCTCACAATTCAATACAATCAATAATCCAACTCGGCGTCAATGTGAAATAAAGTTCCCCCCTTTAACATTCCAGCTTTTCGGCGAAAGTGGGTGGAAAGCAGAGAGGGGGGGGGGGGAATAAGGTAAACAGCAGAATATTCATGAACTGGCGCCCAAGGTTAGCCTCGCCACGCATTTACATATAGCTCTGGTTTATTGATACAAACAGTAGATTGATTCAGTATTTATATCTACCTAGATCTACAACAGAACTGCTCCAGAGTTGTTAGCTCCAAAACAACTCTTTAGACTTTTGGTGTAAGAAAAGTGAACACGAGAAGAGCCAAAAAAATACGCACATTTATCAGTCGTCTGCTTGCCTCGATCTGAATTGCTCTTATCTCTACTCTTGTCAATTTTTATGTACAAAATTGTCTTTGTTTACGTGACACCAATGAGAGAAGACAATAATAGTCGAAGTAAATCTCTTGGATTGTCTTCCCATTTCATTTATCCATCAGCAAGAAGAACGATAGTATGTTGAATGTTAGCGAAAAGGCCTTGGCTATGTTTTATCACGCTCATATCTGCAATATTTTAAGTTTCAATATCACTGCCTGGTATGGCAATCTGAGCATTCAAACTAAAAATAAACTTTCTAAAATCCTAAATGCTGCTGGTAAAATCATTGGCAAAAACCAAACACCATTTGGGCAGTTGTTTGAGACAAACATCTATAAAAAAGCTAACAAGATCCTCGAAATAGAGAATCACCTTTGTGTCAGGATTTTGTGATTTTACCATCACAAAAGACATACAAGACACCCATAGCAAAGACAGACACAAACACTCTTTTGTTCCCCTGGCAATCAAATCATTAAATAAGAACAATCTGGTATAAACTTTGTCACATGTAAATTATGAGTGAGTCTGGTGTGAACGTACACTTTGGTTTCTTATAGTTATAATGTTTTTGTTTGGTGTAATGCACAAATTGTAAGACAAATTTCCATACGGACAATAAAGATTATTATTATTATTATTATACAGCAATATTGGATTAAAATCCAGTCTGTTAATTTGAACATAATTTCGCCTTTTTAGTTTTGTATATTTTAATAATTTAATTACGCCCGAGAGCAATTGTGTTATTTAAAGTGGTCTCTGAAAGAGGCGGAGAGTCATCACGGAGTACAGCAGGTCACATTTGAGCCCCAAAGAAAGGGCAGAAGTCGAAAAGAGAACTTCAATAGACCCCAAGCGAGCAAAGGCGTTGTCCATATTAGGTATGATTATGCAAATTATGCAGGTCACAACTGGGTTTTCGTAGTCATGAGAGGCACTGTATGTCGTGAGCATCTCGCTTGGTATTTTCTTTTGAGCACCATAAGGTTTCGTGAGTTTCTGTCCCTAACGGTGCGCCTTGTTGTCATTACGTTTTTTTTCCTTTGTTGGGGTTGTGCTGACTTTGCTGAGTTGCGTTCTTTGGTGTTTCTTTTCCAGTATTGGGTAATTTAGTTTATTTTACTGCTTTCTGAATGTCGTAGCTTAAATTAAATTAGTTAGTATTACGATCTTGGGAATGGCGCTCTCAAGGAATGTTTATTTTTTATTATTTAGGGACGCAGGCTTGGGACTCTGTCGTAGTCATGCCTGATTCACAGTGTCTTGTTTGATATGGCCGTGCACCTATGACATTGGGTGTAGGTTGTTTCGTGATTGAATTAGGGCACCGAGTTTAAGGTGTGATATATTTCATTGCATAATATGTATACCTTGTGTTTCCTTTGTAAATACTATTGACCTTTATTCATCACTCATGTCATAATATTTCATACATTCATTAAATTGTCAAGCGTACAATCTTGTTGTTACTTATGTAATTTAACGTGTCATTATTATTAGCATTGTTCATGTTGAACATTTTTTGCTGTTTTTTGTTGAACGACATGTTTTCAATTTGTTTAGTAAGCCCTAGTTCTAAGTTCTCTTACTCTTTGCTTCGTCTGTACTGATCGGGGGTGGGGGGAGCCCCGGGGCATGTATATTATACCCCAAGATGAGCCTGGAAAACCCTTCCTGACACTCTAGTCCCCCTTAGTCTTTGGAATCGAATACATTGACATTATCACTCTAATGGGGTACTGTTAGCTTATCATGTACTAGATTTTAGTAGAAATAAGGGGAGGTATGTTCCTCCTCGAAACTTGGAGATGTATTCAGGGCCGGCCCTAGCTACTGCGGGGCCCTATGCGAAACAGATTGCGCGGGACCTAGTCTGGGTAGGGATAAGCATAATGTCAAAATGAAGATTATTTTAATTAGAAAATATTTTCGTCTTTGCAATAAATTTTTATTAAATGAAAGCTCACAATGCTGTTTTTATTTATTGGCACCCCAAATATGACAATATTGTCCATTTTTCAGGAGGCTTTAATAATTTCAGGAAATTTCCTGAAAACAAGGAGGCTGTGGAAACCCTGTTATTATATATAAGTTATAGTGGTCTTATTTAATAGCGCGGGGCCCACTGTGACCGCATAGGTTGCAGTGCCCTAAGACCGGCCCTGGATGTATTGATCTGGTAGTCTAATGTTTAGGTCATCTGTTGTGCCTGTAGCCAGAATAAGGATTAAAGTCATATAATGGTACTTTCCCTACGGCAAAGTAGGACTTGGTGGCCTCAGAGACTTGAGTTCAGATCTCTAATAGCAGACGATAAAAGTTTTCTCATAGAAAGATTTCCCCTCCCCCTCACTACAGTACAAAATGTTTTAACAATTATGTCAAGCTTTAGAATCAAATTCCATGAATCACTCACTTTTGGTGATCCGACTCTTCATTCTTAGTGAAAAGTAGGCATGAATCTGTCAGCTTTTCTTTCCAATCCCACGTTTCAATCTTTTTACGACTCTTTTGTGTTGATCCTTTAACGCTACATTTTAATTTTAAAAAATGGATTTATTTTTAAAAAAAAATATTCCAAACATTAAGGAGAAAATTATTTCTTCCGGTTTTATTTTTTAGTTCCCAATTTTAATTCTCGACGTCACATAAGGGAAATAATCATTTGGATGAAGTATCCCTTCTGGTGCCATCGTGTTCCAACTCACGCGACAACAAAAAATAGTTCTTCATTTTCTAATCCCCTTTCTCCCACGCCATCCCCATTCCCCCTACTATCCCCCCCCCCATTCCCTTCTGGAAAGTTCTCTCTTTCATGATACATCGTTCCTTAATTTGATCCTTTTCGCAAGCAGCATGAAGCGCTTCCATTTTTGAACAAATAGAGCCCATTTCTTTTTTTCTTCTTCGCTCCTTTTCCGTGAGCGCGTGGATTGTATTTCCCTGTTGCCACTTTGTCAACATTTCGGATATTGGGAGTAAATCGCATGCGTGTTGTCTTAGTAGCTTTTAATATCAACCCACTAGGGATGGAAAGAGTTGGCAATTTTTTTTTTTTTTTGTGGAATGTGAGAATGTTGCAAATGATATTTTGTGGATATTTATGACTAAGTTTTTGTTAATGAAATGTGGTGCGAAGAGAAACAGAGAAAGAAATTTAGTCCGTCGTGTTATCCATGCCTTGAAAATTGTCTTTTTTTTTAAAAGTCAATTTGCAGAGTCCAAAGGAAATGAATTATTTTTTTTTGGTTTTGTATTACCTTGCGATTATCCCCAACTTTTTTTTTTGGACTAGCTTTCGAACACCTAACTGGCACCAGCTGGTTTAGCTTGTCGCACGGAATGCTTCGTGGCCAGTACAGATTGCTGTCATGGCAACAGCGTCTCTCTCTCACTCTCTTTTTTTTTTTTTTAATCAAGGCTGCAGTAAGAGAAATTGATATGCAGTGAAATGGTAGAAGGTTGATTAACTGTTCTCTCTCTAGTCGTGGCATGTGTCTTCAGATCTAACATTACAAACAAAACACGTTAGAGGTGGTTGGGTCAGCGCTCTGGTCTGTCATTCGAGTCGTCTCATTGTATATATCAAATCTCGATGAGGGTGTTAATTTCCAGTACTAATTACTTGCTTTGTTCTCCGGTTTATTATTTAGAGTTTTTAGTCTTCTAAAACAAAAATGGCCATCTCTTCTTTCTCATGATTTCTTTCAAATTTATAATCATAGATTTTTTTTTTCATTTCAGTATATATTGTGTTAATTTCATTTTTTATTCTTTGATTAAACAAAATATCATCTAGTGGCAGGGCCGGACTCAACCGTTGTTGGGCCCTGTGCGAAACGAAATTCGCTCGGCCAAGTTTGTGTAGGGATACGGATAATAAGTGAAAATTAAGAGTTTTTATTCGAAAATAAATTCGTCTTTGCATTTTATTCATTCTTTACTACGTACAAAATTACTTTACGAGCCTTGCGTGTAGCGAAGTCTTGCAGTATATCATAAAAATTCAATTTCCTACATAGATCACGCTCAATAGCAAGAATTACAAAATGTTTCAATCTATCTACGAGAATTGTTGACCTTATGCAATTTATTAGTTTGATACGCGAGAAGCTTCTTTCAGCAGATTCCACAATTACGTGTATTGTATTATGCCGTTGTTTTTGTTTTTTTTTATCGCGCGTAGGACTGGTGTTTTCCATATTGAATGACACTCCAAAATGGCTATTTTTGTTTATGTATTTCAGGAGATTTGTATGAGTTTTAAAAATATTTTTATAATTTCCGGAGATTTCCAGGACTTTTTCGTATATTTTGCAATGTCAGGAGATTTTCAGGAGCTCCTGGTAAATCAGGAGGCCGCGTGAAATCTGCTACACTGTGGTCGCATAGATTGCAGTGGCCCTAAGGCGGCCCTGCAAAATAGCGGCGCATGCTACGCCGTGGGTCAACTGGTTGTTACTATTAATATGGAATTTATGGTACATACAATAGTATTATTTTGAAGACCCATATGCCTGTGACGTGTCAGAGAGATATTGGACTAAACAGCCCACGTTGCAGGTTAGTGTTCAGGCCTTCTATAACTAGTGGGCTTGGTTTTAGACTTGCTATTCACTGTATATATGGGCCAGACCAATGAATCCAAAATCGGCTGCAGCTGTCATGTACAAACACACACACACACAAAACAAAGAAAACGGTTACAGCTGACATAAGCACAAAGCGTGCGATCAAGACACAAGTGCATCTCTGTGCGTTGTGTTTGTCCGTGTCTTTGCTGGCATGTTGAGTCGGTCAGATCATGACCTTTGCATTTCCTTGTTGCATTGCGTGAGCAGACTTGAAGGGAGAGAGCGGAGGGCGCCCCTTGCAAACATTGCAGTAGCGCCCCGATTCGCTCATCCCCAGATTGCCTTTATGACACCCAGTACCCCTTTTGTTTACGGAGCGGCATAGCGGACGATCCTAGACACCCCCTAATCACGCTCCCGCATGTGTGGGGCATATTCTCTGTTGTATTGCTTTGAAAAGCATTCTAGGAATATCTTCTAATTCATTAGCCATCGTCACGATCTACCTCCATTTCACTAAATGTTTCCTGCGCCATGACGCATCACTTCTATAGTTCCGGCACTCGTCAGAAACTTGTGAAAGTCTACGCAATTAGTGCGCAAATGTAATGAGTTCTTTTTTTTTTTTTTCGTATCCAATACATGTGGTCTAGAACTTTTTTATGAGCATTTTTTGTTCCATGATCCCTTATGAAATGAAAAACATGGACATGTTCAAATCTGGTTTCGCCTCGTATCCGTTCTGTAATACTTGGGGTTTGTTGGGTCTTCAAGCTACCTGGTACTTTACTAGGTACAATCATCCGTTGTGTTCTAAGAAATGTGACTCAATTGTAGAGTGGACCTTACATTACGATTTTATAACTAGTTGGAGACCATGACAGCTGTAGCCGTTTTTTTTTTGTTTTGTGTGTGTACTTGACAGGTGTAGCCGTTTTCTTTGTTTTGTGTGTGTACATGACAGCTGTAGCCGTTTTCTTTGTTGTGTGTGTGTGTACATGACAGCTGTAGCCGTTTTCTTTGTTTCGTGTGTGTGTGTACATGACAGCTGTAGCCGGTTTCTTTGTTTCGTGTGTGTGTGTACATGACAGTTGTAGCAGTTTTCTTTGTTTTGTGTGTGTGTGTACATGACAGCTGCAGCCGTTTTCTTTGTTTTGTGTGTGTGTGTGTGTGTGTACATGACAGATGTAGCCGTTTTTTTTGGATTCCCTGGTCTGTCCCATATCTAAAGCCGAGACCAATAGAAGGTTATAGAAGGCCTGAGCACTGACCTGTGGAAAATGGAGATCGAAAGCTTGTAGCCACAGGACTGTACAGCGTGACGATTAGCTATTGGTCTAAACTGCCCACAGGCTGTGACGTTGCAAGTCAGTGTTGAGACCTTCTAAAACAAATAATCTCGACTAGTTTCATTCGACTACATTTGAGCAAAAGGGCCTGTGTATGTGTGACATTTTTTTCAGTTTAAGTTCCAATCGATTAAAAAAAAATGCAAGACAAACATGTTAATAGATCCGTGCCCAGACTGTACAACAAAGCCTAGAGGTCTACATTATCGAGACATTATATATAGTCCATAATTATTTCCATTGTTGTTTTGTTTTTAAGGGAAGGGCCGTAATTCATGAATTATGAATTCATCGTCGCAAATACAGGGCTGTTAAGCGAGCTGACAGAACGAGATAAGTTTTAATGTTCATCTCAAAGAAGACCTCAGATTTCTAACCACACGTGAATCTGACATTGTTACAAAGCTTATATCAACTCACTCTGTCTGTCTGTATGGTAAAATAGTTCTGTTGTTACCCCCATCCTCGGATCAAGTTAAAACTTTGCACATTTAGTCATTAAACATGTCAAGATATGAATCAGCCAAAAGAATAAAACTTTTGATCAATTGATTGTTGATGATGAATTGTTTTGTATGATTTCAATCATCTTCTTATTGTACGTATACCTAAATAAGGGGAAGAAATGCTACTTAATGAGATATATATATATATATGGATTTAGTCCTCCCATTTCCCATTCTCGGATCAGGATGATCATTCATAGTCGATAACAATACACGAATCAATAAAAAAATTAACGAATTAGTTAGTAAATTAGTACTAATTGAGTAATTTTTTTATATTGCATAAAGGAAGCTAAACCTTGTAATTTTCAGATAATTAGTAGTAATTAGCAGTTATTTACCCTTAAATAAGCTGTGTTTTTAGTTTTTGAAGAATTTAATTTCCATTGTTGCCATTTGTTAACAAAGTATAACAATGCTATAAAAGATAAACACTGAAAATGTTATGGTTCTTCGAAACGGCATGGCAAAAGGTATTCATAAATTGTCCTAGTTCCACTTGAAGACACTTTCCAACATATTGGAAATCATAATCTACTTATATCTAGTCTACTAAATACCTCATGAGGTTGTTTAGCCTCAACCTTGGTTTGATGACAAGTTAGCATCTGGAAACCTTTGGACCTTTTAGCCTGTATACAATTGCGCAGGACACACGACTTGTACACAACGCGATAATGACTGAGTGATGCACAGGAACATTTTCTGCGTTGATTAGCCAGTCCTAAGTACACCTTCTTGTACATAAAAACTGTTATAATAGGAATTCATGCGTGTCGGCTGTTAAAGTTACCAACAAACACATTTATGTTGTTTTTTTTAAACTTTTTTTTTTTTAAAGGAGACCTCAAAATCTGCGCTATTCTATTTTAGCTTTATTATCATAGGAATCCTTCGGCCTTAGGCCTCTTTTCTTTTCTTTGCCTCTTTTTTGTGCTTAATGTGCCTCTTGTATGGGCCATCTTGCCTCTTTTGTGGGCTTTTTTTTTTTTTCCAATATGTTTTTATTTGTAAGTTCTCATAATTCACAAGTATTAAATCATAAACAATTGAAAATTGATTAACCTAAAAAATACAACAATAGTAACAGAAACATTATTTAATATCAAAGACATACTACCTAACCATCCTAGCCATTGAATCCATAAAAGACAGAACAATGATACAAGTATCCTCTACCCCAGAACAATCAACACAATATCAAATATCCCTGACATCAACACCCCATTTCTGGAAAACTACTTCAGCATTGTACAAGTATATGAAAATCAAACTAGATAATTCTCTACCCTAAAATCCATTATTTTTCTAAATGTCAATTCTAAGTGATTAGGATGAAAAACCTTATTATTATGTAGAGCTTTGAGCCAGCTAGCCCAAACAAGGTTCCTGTATTCGGAAACAATAATTAAGTTAAAGTTATGTATCATTTTATTTTTCAGTTTTGGCAGCTTGTTTAATACAATTGACAAGTTAACATTTACATAGCTGCCACAGTTTGCTTCTAATAAGTCCCTTACAGTACTTCTAACTTGAAGGAATAATGGACATTCCAAATACATATGTTTCTCATTGTCAGCATTTTCAAGATGGCATAATATACATGCACGGTCATTTGCTCTTCTTCTAACCATAGGGGTCATCCCAAAGATAAGTCTATAACTTATCTCTCTAGCTTTTGGTGGGATATGTTTGCTGTGTATGTTTACGAATGTGTCCTTGAATTCTGTCACCCCCAGAACTCTCCCCCACTTAATTCTATTCACTAGACATTCATGTAACAGCTTTTTAAGTGTTGTGTATGATTCTTTGGTTTTGTTGTGTATTAAATGTTCATTACCAGGTAAAATTCTTGAAATAGATCTGTAAAACGGATGAGTGACTGTACCAAAATAGTGAGGAGTATCATTGTGTATTGGAAGAAGACTACTTAATCTTAAACCATAATAGTAAATTGTCAAGGGAAAGTTTGTTGGGTTTCTCACTACTTGACCTACAAATTTTAGCCTTAGCGAATGTATTTTTGTTTTGACATCTTTTAAATTTATCCCCCCATCCTCCTTGTTTTGAATGAGTGTAGTGTGCTTAATGCTCCTAATAGTGTTTTTAAATATAAAGCCTCTAATTAACTTGTTCAGCTTGTTTATGAATTTAGGAGGTGGCTCTGTAATGTTAGCTAAATAGACAATCTTTGGAATGACCAAACTATTTATCAATACAGCTCTACCAAATATTATAGAACCTGTGTGCTTATAAAGTTTTATCAAGTTTGAGGCTTTGACAAAAATATTCTCCCACTGGTCTTTACAATAGAATAAAGGATTACAGGTATAGACAATACCACAAATCTTGATTTGATCTACAATTTTGAAAGCGCAATTCTCTTTGAATTTCCATTTCCCTAGTCCCATTACAGAGGATTTATTTATATTTATTTTTGAACCACTAGCTTCTCCGAAAAGTGTAAATTTCTTTAGTATATTCTCAATATCTTGCTCTGACGAAGGAAAAAAGGTTGTATCATCCGCATAGGCTTTGACCTTGATGGTTGAGAAGGAACGACCCGGTATATTTATCCCAATAATGGAGGGGTCAGATCTTACAGATTCCAAGAAGGGTTCCAAGCAAAGGATATACAAGAAGGGGGATAAGGGACAGCCCTGTCTGACAGATCTTTGTATAAGGATACTCCCACTGAGAGAATGATTAATTATCAATCTACTTGTTGCATTTGTATAGACAAGCTTTATATATCTGATTAACAGGGAACTTATTTTACATTTCTCAAGAACATTGAACAAGAAGCTATGGCTTACTCGGTCAAAGGCTTTTTCTTGATCTACAGATAAAAGAGACACATTGAGGTTTGTATCCTTACTGTACATGATAAAATCCATAAATACACACTATTACTAAACTAAATTAAAAACAAATAAAACGAATCTGATAAATTATTTATAATAAAAGTTAAGAAGTTAAAATTGGTGAAAGTGGTAGATCATATTTTCTTGACGCTAAATCAATAACAAGAGAAATTTAGTCATTTAGTACTAGGATTGTATATCAGCTATACAAAGTATTGCACCAGACGCTTTGCAGTTCAAACCAGTTAACTGTTTGTTCAGCTGCACTTCAGAAACTCAATATGATAATTAGCATAATATGATGTTAAATTATTCATTCTATATACATATTTGGATGACATTCTGATAGGAGGTGGAAGTGACCTTAATAAACCAAAAAAAACAACAACTGTGATTGCAGTTCGTGGTTTATGTTGACCTGAATGTTGACTCCACAGAGTTTTTCTATTGCTTCAAGCTGTAGCCTTACATTCCTTTATCACTAAATGTTAACAAGGGTGTCATGGGGGCCAGCACAACGATAAACCATTTTTACTTGCTCTTATTAGTACTAGGTATACGTACAATAAGAAGATGATTGTTATATTTAGCTTGAAAAGATGTTTAACTTTGTAGTTTTGTTTATGAAGTTGTCTAAACTTCAATCAATAGAATCAATCAACTAAATCAATCAAAATATCTGTAGACATCATGGTTTAGTTCTGGAAAACTACATACGTCATCTTCTGTTCATCTTTTTTCTCTCTTATTTCTATCTCTCTTTCTATACCTTTCTCTATCGCGCCTTCTCTATCTCTCTTTCTCTATCTCTCTTTCTCTATCTCTCTTTCTCTATCTCTCTTTCTCCATCTCTCTTTCCCTATCTCTCTTTCCCTCTCTTCTCTATCTCTCTTTCTCTATCTCTTTTTCCCTATCTCTCTTTCTCTATATCTCTTTGTCTATCTTTCTATATCTCTCTTTCTCTATATCTCTTTCTCTATCTCTTTCCCTATCTCTCTTTATCTCTCTTTCTATATCGCTCCTTTTCTATCTCTCTTTCCCTATCTCTCTTTCTCTTTCTCTTTTCTATATTTCTCTTTCTATTTCTTTTTCTATTTTCTCTTCTTTCTATCTCTCTTTTTCTATCTATATTTTTCTCTATCGCTCTGTATCTCTCTTTATCCAGCTTTCTCTATATCTCTTTATCTTTCTATTACTCTTTTTCTCTATATTTTTTCTTTATCTCTATTTCTCTCTTTCTCTTTCTATATCCCTATTTCTAAGTCTCTGTCTCTCTTTTCTCTCTTTTTTTTCGTTCTCTTTCTTCCCTCTTTCTCTCTATCATTCACTCTTTTTCTCTCTTTCTCTGGTTCACTATTACATAAACTTCCTATCCCAATTACTTCACGCCTAAACACATACCGTCAGCGCCCCCACCCCAACCCCCATTTCTCCCCTTTTTCCAATGCCCCTGAGGCAATGCTGAAAATGACTAGAGACATGTTACATCCTTTCTTAACTAATGCATACAGAGGACAGGGCTGTCCAACAGCAAAGCAAAGGTGGGAGGAAAAGAGGGGGTGGGGGACAAGAGGGATGCTAGCGAGGCGTAGATCATGTGGGCAATAAAGCAGTGGGCAAACTTGTCTTTAATCGATGAACGATTTTATTTTAGCTTGGGCAAACACTTTGCACAATCACAATGTTTGGGTAAGAAATCAGTGGATCTCACTGTTTTAATCGACGACCCCCCAAGATGTAGCGCCACAAAGTTTGAATGTCAGAGAGGAAAGAAGAATAAATGAGAGAGACAGAGAGAGAGAGAGAGAGAGAGAGAGAGAGAGAGAAAATAAAGAAAGATTGTCAAGAGAGAAAAGAGAGAAAGTGAAAGAGAAAGAAAGAGAACCAGGGAGAGAGATTGTGGTGAAAAGGAAAGCGAAAAGATAGAAAAGCAAGAAGGTCTAAAATAGTCTAAATAGTTGGTCAGAGATCAGGTCCAACAACCAAAGTAGCTGTACTAATGTCACCAGCGTAGCAAGCAAGCGTGTAAAGCTGATGATAGAGAAACAGAGGAACGCTGATAGTAAAAGAACAAGAGAGAGAAACATAGAGAAGAGAAAAAAAAAAGAATCAGAAAGCGAAAAGAGATCGAAAGAAAGAGATTGTGACAGACAGAATGAATTGATACCAGTAACAATGGAGCAGTTGAGACTCTTAACCATACACCAAACAGACTCGTATATATAGTATATAATCAGGACTTTAATCTTGATATAACAAATAATAATATGTGAATTAGATCTTTGTTTACATTCCGCCATTTCTCAACCCTCTCTCTCACTCTCTCTCTCTCTTTCCCCTTTCAACACGGATGCGCACCATCCCACATTCACACTATGCTGCGCACGTAACAAATGGCCATGTTCGTATCTGTTTTAGCCCATAATTCCGTTCTGTGACTTTGTTGGTATGAAAGAAAGAGAAAGAAGGATGGAGAGTGAAAAAGTGAATGAAAGAAAAGAACAGCGGAGAGCCTGAGAGGATGGAGTATAAGATAATGAAGTGAGAGCCGATAGAGTGCGAGAGAAGCATGATGATGAGAGAGCCTTAGTGATAATAAGGGAGAGTCATAAAGAGAGAGAGAGAGAGAGAGAGCAAAAGAGAGTGTGTTTTGTCTATGGTTTCTGTACTTACATACCAGCAGTACACATTTTTTTCCCCTTCTGTTTAAACTATTTCAGTTGTAAAACAGGTGAGCTATTTGAGACTCCCTGTACTCAAGAAAGTGTCAACGGTTGTAAAATGAAATGTCTCTAACTTATAGCATTACTTTAGCGTGTCGTTGAATTCATTTCAGCTCTTCAGGTGTACTTCTTGCTTTTAGCTAGTCAAACAGGGAGATGGTTTGTTCGACTTTGACTTGAATCATCACTGTCGTGGTTCCCTTTACTTATAGGAGTCTTTGTCCTGGAGTCTGTGTCCTGAGGTCTGTCTCCTGAAACATCTGTCTTGAAGTCTGTGTCCTGAAGTCTGTCCCCTGAAACATCTGTCTTGAAGTCTGTGTCCTGAAGTCTGTCCCCTGAAACATCTGTCTTGAATTCTTTGTCCTGAAGTCTGTCTTCTGAAACATATGTCTTGAATTCTGTGTCCTGAAGTCTGTCTTCTGAAACATGTGTCCTGAAGTCTGTCTTCTGAAACATATGTCTTGAATTCTGTGTCCTGAAGTCTGTCCCCTGAAACATCTGTCTTGAAGTCTGTGTCCTGAAGTCTGTCCCCTGAAACATCTGTCTTGAATTCTTTGTCCTGAAGTCTGTCTTCTGAAACATATGTCTTGAATTCTGTGTCCTGAAGTCTGTCTTCTGAAACATGTGTCCTGAAGTCTGTCTTCTGAAACATATGTCTTGAATTCTGTGTCCTGAAGTCTGTCTTCTGAAACATGTGTCCTGAAGTCTGTCTTCTGAAACATATGTCTTGAATTCTGTGTCCTGAAGTCTGTCTTCTGAAACATGTGTCCTGAAGTCTGTGTCCTGAAGTCTGTCTCCTGAAACATCAGTCTTGAAGTCTGTGTCCCGAAGTCTGTCCCCTGAAACATCTGTCTTGAAGTCTGTGTCCTGAAGTCTGTCTCCTGAAACATCTGTCTTGAAGTCTGTGTCCTGAAGTCTGTCCCCTGAAACATCTGTCTTGAAGTCTGTGTCCTGAAGTCTGTCCCCTGAAACATCTGTCTTGAATTCTGTGTCCCGAAGTCTGTCTCCTGAAACATCTGTCTTGAATTCTGTGTCCTGAAGTCTGTGTCCTGAAGTCTGTGTCCTGAAGTCTGTGTCCTGAAGTCTGTGTCGTGAATTCTCTTTCCCACGCCGAGGCGAGGTAAATTTTCTCATCAAATACTAGGAGCTGAGGGACCTAATGTTCTTCACAATTAAAGTCCCGTGATTTAACGCCTAGGGCGCTTGTAATGATTCAAGGGGCGAATCATGTTTCGAAAGGTTCGGTCAGTCAATGTTCTGTATCAAGCAAACAGTGGCGTATCCGCTATTGTACCCAAACCCAATACCGATAGGGGGCACTAGTAAGAAAGCAAATAAAAATGTGTGTCAAACTGTCTAAAAAATCTGGCATATCTTAGGTACCATTGGTTATTTCGTAATTTAAAATGTAGACCTATTTCTAGCCTAAATAGAACAAAATTAAATGAAGCATGTTTTACATAACCAAATACTAACGGGATATACATTTAAACCATACAATTAAGATAATAATAATCAATCCACATAATTAGATACATAACTTAACTATTTAAAACTATGTTTGTTATTGTTATTTTTCGAAGTTTTGTATTACGATATTTGTTCGCGTGTTTAATGTATGGATTATAACAATATTATAACATCAACGATGTAGACTTCACCACTCAATAACACAACCTATACTCATACTAATACAACGGTTCTCAACCTTTTTAGGTAGGAGACCCCTTTTTTTTACGATTCTCCACGATGCGGCGACCCCCAAATGTAAAAATCTTTAAGCCTAAGTAACTCTGCTTTTCACAATGTTATAAAACAGTTCACTTTTTAGTATTCTATTTCTTATTTACCTTATTTATGTTGCACACTTATGTGACTAGTTAAAAAAAAAAAAAAACAAGTTTGGTATAGGTCAAATGTTAATTTTGCATGTACATCTTCAATGGTCTTAGTCGACCCCTGTACTAATATATTCCTTCAATTGAGTGTGTGTGTGATCGCCTCGTAATTGGGAAACATTTAATTTGTCCTAAAAAATAATTACTGTGCTATGTGCTCTCTGGCTGGCTCATAGGATGCACTGTGAGGAGACGAAGGCCGAGCTGGCTTGATCATATTGTATGCCATGACTCACTGTCTAAAGTCATGCCCTCAAGGTACAGTGGAGGGAGCACGAAGAAAGGGTCGCCCAAAGAAAAACCTGGCTGGACGATGTAATTGAAAGGACAGGCCTCTATTGACATACTACTAAGAACAGCCTCTGTGAGTACCTTGGTTACACGAACTGTCACAGCATCCATACGACGAAAGGGGACATGTGAGTAGACGTTATATATAGGCACTGCTTGCCGCCTGACAGCCATTGTTTCCAGGACAACCATATTGTATAGGAGACGACCGTATCTCTGTGGGAAGCGTGGTCGAGAGGCCAAGTGCGCTTGAACTTGGCTTGGCACGGATACTCCCTTCCTTCCCCCCTCCCACTGGTCCACAAATGAGATTGGACCAAAAGCGCATAAGCATGAAAGTAGTGCTATATAAAAGCTATAATAATAATTCCTCCCTTGCGGTCCAGTCCTAAAGGAGGACTGCCCTCAGGAAACGTATTGAAGACAAGAACAAGCAAGCTTTTAGAGACAAAATCCAAAAATTATTAAATTCTTGATTCCTTGCGCCCTCCTTCAATACATATGTTTTGTTTTATAAAACAAGAATTTAAAGAATTTAAAATGTTTGTAGAGGATTGTAGAGGATGCCAAAACTTTCATTGCAAACTCTGCAAAGAATGGTCTGAAAGAAGAAAATCTGAATTTTTTGTTCAAATGTGATAACTTGTTAAAATGGATAAATTTTAAAGAAATTACACATAAACAAAACTACTTTTATAGAATTAGATGTCACTGATCCAGCTAAGAAAACCATTAGATCTGGTTTTAGTGTTATTTCACTTGTAACTAAAATTCCCATTCTTTTGAATGAATTTTATGTTGCGCTATCTTTCTTCTTATCTTATACAATACAGACGTTACTTCAAAAAAGAAGATGATTACGTCCTATGCGTCATGCATTTAGTCATGCAAATTAACCAATGACTTAAATTCTTCCAAGTCACTGTTTTTCCTGGCTAGCTCAGCCAACCCATTCCATGCTCTAATAGCACTAGGGAAGAAGGAGTATTTGTACAAATTTGTCCTAGCATATGGGACGAGGAATGTGCCTTTATCTTTGTGTCTTTCAGAGTATTTTATTAAATTTTGTTTTTGTATTTGAAGATTATGGTTCAGTGTTTTATGTATAATCGCTACTTTACTTTTGAGTCTTCTATCCTGAAGGTTTACTAAATTTAGTGATTTTACTAAGGGTGTTACTCTGGTTAAGTGTGAATATTCATTTGTTATTACTATTATGGAATGTGGAATACACTAGAGACATTATGATCATAAAATCATTCCCGAGTGACAAGAACGGCATCATTCTAACATATTCAACAAAGATTAAAAGTGTAAATATTTTGACAAATGTACAAAATGTCTTATTGTCTTATATAACTTTATGCTGTGTTAGGATTGCTACATTTCGTGTATGTTATGTGCTTGAATGAGTATATTTCTTTATATTTAGGAAAATACACATTTGCCCCTCAAAATACACAATTCTAGGCCTGGGAATACACAATTCCCTTTTGGCATGTAGGCATCTCTGTGAATGTCAAAATTCTAAAGACATAGATTTCTTTCACAGCAGACGTCATTTTCCAGCTTAATTCCAACGGTTAGTTTTTTGTTTGCATGGTTTAAAAATAGCTCATTGCGCGGAACGACGGCGACCTAAAAGAGTTTTCAATACAGAAGAGTGTTTGTATTTCATTATTTCTAAAGTCTGGGTTTTTTCCCCCTTAGACTTGTAATCTATTTGAATGTGTACGCAGCATAACGCTATGTTCAACTAGGATTAGTAAAACAAAGGGGTGGTCAAACTACTGTAACCAACTTGATAGCGGCCCGCGGAAAATTTTTCATTCTGGAACATGTGCATTGGAAACATAAAAGTTATTTTCAACACGATCGAAACAGCTGCGATCAGCAGGTCAAGGTGAGAAGGTCACGGGCATTCTATTCTGCCTCAAAGAGGCGCCCGTGTCGAAACGGTTACTTGAGGGGGTAACTAGGCTAAATGAATGGCAAAACAAAACTCCCGTTTGAGTGTCCAAGGGTACGCGAGAATGAACCCATTGCACGGAACGAGTTGAAAGAGAGCTCTCACGACCCTGTCGATAATCCATGCGCCGATCCTCAAGGGAACGTTTCATTAATGGCGAGTTACCCCATAGTTAGCTTGGTATAACATAAGAAGATGGCGGAGGCTCCCGGTAAACTCAGTCCTTTGGCCATGTCCAGCCCATGCGTCCGGAGGCCAGTTTTGTCGGAAATAGCAATGCTTTATATAGGCATTGACTTGGGTCTCTTCCAGACAGAACGGTGGTTCAGACATGTTTTTTTTTTTTTTTTTGTTTTTTTACTGTTTGACGCTCAAACAGGTTTTTTTTTCAAACTTAGAGCTCGAAGAGCCTTCGGCTCAGCTCTTAGACGATCTAACGGTGCGAAGGTCGAGCAAGAAGGTCTAAAATAATCTACATCGTTATAGGTTGGTCAGAGATCAGGTCAAACAACCAAAGCAGCTGTACTATTGTCATCAGCGTAGCAAGCAAGCATGTTATCCGTGACAAGCTTGTTATAAATATGCGTACGATTGACTTAACTTTAAATAACCCACTAGCGCCTATTGCATTTGAGCTGCTTCCTATATATATTGTATAATAAATGTTAATAAAATTAAGTAATTAATAGTAATAGTTGTTATTGTAAAATAATGCAGAAGTGTCCTCGCAAACATCCATTAATGTGGGCCAAGCAATTTGAAAGGCCGGCCCTGATGGAGGCTGTAAGGAAACAGTTTGTCGCTGAAAAGAAACAAAGAACTGTAAAGAAATAAAGTTAAAGGGCACCCCCATTTTGCAGACGAAACAAATCTCAACTGTTTCTACGGCTAACGATAAACGAGGGTGTCGTGTGGCCAGCACAACAGCCAACCGGCTTTTACTTCTCCAGCCTATGTCAGGTATCCATTAAAGTTGCGTGGACTCAGGGACGTCAGGAAAATCTTAAAGTTCCGGTCTTCACCCCTTGGTTTGGAAGCTTATATAAAGGGAAACCACCGTACAATCACTGCCATATCTCTACATACTGCAAGGCTTACCATAGCTTTTTTCTACATAAAAAAATAATTAATTACCACTGACCGATAAACTACTTCGTTACTGTTTATATTATTCATTCATGTATTGTTATCGACTATAAATAATTGTGCCAAATTTTAACTTGGTCCGAGAGCTGGAAGTGGGAGATATTACGTGTACTAAAATCTTTCCAGACAGAGTTGATATAAGCTTTGTAATAATTGACTTGTATTCACTGAATGTAAACATATATATATATAGCGAGCCGTTCAGCGGAGGAAAAAGCAATATTCGTGATTGTGTTACATCAATTCCATTTTGGTTAGCGCTAGTTTGTCTATTCTAGAAGTATGTTAGTTTAGAAAGGTTTATACACCAACAAAAAGAGACTTGTATTTCTTCTGGCTTTTGATTCAATGTTTTCCTAAAGTTCTGTCTCGTCTCCTAGTTCCATGTAGTGTCGAATTTTTAGTTCATTGTTTGTTAGACACAGCAGGATCACATGATCAAACAGTCACATGACCTGGTGTCTCAAGTTCGAGAAGACAAAACAAAGAAATCGGCTCAAAAATGGTACCGCAATAGCAAATTGTAGGGGCGGAAATATTGTTCCAGGCTGAACATGTTCCTTTTTAGTTCCTCGTGTTGAGGGGGTGGGGTGTAACGTAATGTGGGAGTCATTTCAAGACAGAGCTGGTTACATCTGGCAGTCATTACAAGACAGAGCTGGTTACATCTGGCAGTCATTACAAGACTGAGCTGGTTACATCTGGCAGTCATTACAAGACAGAACTGGCTACATCTGGCAGTCATTCCAAGACAGAGCTGGTTACATCTGGCAGTCATTTCAAGAAAGAACTTGTTACATGTGACAGTCATTGCAAGACAGAGCTGGTTTATCTGGCAGTCATTCCAATACAGAGCTGGCTACATCTGGCAGTCATTCCAAGACAGAGCTGGCTACATCTGGCAGTCATTTCAAGAAAGAACTGGTTACATGTGACAGTCATTCCAAGACAGAACTGGTTACATTTGGCAGTCATGTCAAGAAAGAACTGGTTACATTTGGCAGTCATGTCAAGAAAGAACTGGTTACATCTGGCAGTCATTTCAAGAAAGAGCTGGTTACATCTGGCAGTCATTCCAAGACAGAGCTGGTTACATCTGGCAGTCATTTCAAGAAAGAACTGGTTACATGTGACAGTCATTCCAAGACAGAACTGGTTACATTTGGCAGTCATGTCAAGAAAGAACTGGTTACATTTGGCAGTCATGTCAAGAAAGAACTGGTTACATCTGACATTCAATTCAAGAAGGAACTGGTTACATGTTCTATAGAAGAAGAATCCTAGAGTTTTCTCCACTTTCTCAAAGTCAAAAGACATTGGCTGAGGTCGGTCCTTAGTGAAAGTGAAAGATAAAGAGTGTTTCTTTCTCAGATGTCTTTTCAAAGGTATAGCTTCTCATGGAATCCAAGACGTGAACCACATTCTCAAAGAGTGCCAGGAGCTCAGAAACGATTTCGAAGGTACAACATTCGTGGATCTCGCTCTATACCGAGACAGGGAAACCCTATATGAACACTGGCAGATACCTACAAGAGAGTAGTTTCAGACTTTGAACATTGCCTGCCTGACGTCACATCATGTTACCCAGACTTTGAACATTGCCTGCCTGACGTCACATCATGTTACCCAGACTTTGAACATTGCTTGCCTGACGTCACATCACGTTACCCAGACTTTGACAATAGCTCGCGTGACGTCACATCGCTTGAGTGTGTATGTGTTTACATAGAAGCATGCCAAGTTCTAAGCCGGATTGAAAAAAAAAAAAAGAAGGGGGGGGGAGGATGACGCCAGTATTTGCCAGGATTAAACACGTCATTTGGGTTTTGGGGCGTTATTGGAAAGGGGGGGGGGGCTGGAGGCGCTCTTAGAGATGATGTTGACGATGGTAAAGCTGAATGTGATTTAGCTGGAAAGGAGAAAAACCGTGCAACGGAAGTGAACAAGGGGAGATACAAGGCAAATATCTAAAAACACAGTTAAAACTTGTCTCCCCTTTCATGTCGTCTCTATAATTAGCTGTTGACTAGTGTCCTAACAAATGGTTTTCTCTGTAATTGCAAACTCTTCAACAATAAAAAAGAAAAAAAGGTTAAAGATATCAGATTTTTTTTTCTACGCTGACAACTGAATCTGACATTGAAATGAGACTGTGTAAATTTCTCGGTGTGATAATGGAGCCAATCAAAAGTTTTCGCGCGCTTTTCAAACAAAGTAAACAGACGAGGGGGTAAGTGTAGGTTGGGATAATGAAAGACCGTGATGTAGACATAGAACTCTTTTCTTTTTTAATTGACTGTACATCTAATTTTTGGAAGTGTCCTGTGTGACTACATTAGCAGAAGTCAAGGAATAAGATTGTGTTTGCTGACCAGACTGAATCGATAGGTAGTAGCTAAGGGAATATTTCTTTCTTTTTTTGCTTTTTACAAAGGGACCTTTAATATAAAGTGTCTTTTTTGTAAAGTGTCTTTTTTTTTTCTTTACAAAGTGACCTTTAATATAGAGTGACTTTTTTGTATAGTGGCTTTTTTTTTTTTTTTTTATAAAGTGACATTTTTGTAAAATGAACTTTTATAAAGTTGCTTTTTTTGTAAAATGGCTTATTTACTACATGACCTTTTTAACAAAGTGACCTTTATGTAAATTGACCTTTTTACAAAGAGGTCTTTTTGTAAAGTGACCTTTTTACAAAGTGGTCTTTTTTAAAGTGACCTTTTTTTTTACAAAGTGACCCTTTTGTAAAAAGACCTTTTTACAAAGTGGTCATTTTGTAAAGTGAACTTTTTACATGGTCACATTCATTTGATATTTGTTATTACTGTCCTATTCGTCAACAGAGACGTCATTACCTTGACTTACAGGTGAAGTGAGAAGGATCCGATCCCTCCCTAACCCTAACCCAAACCTGGTTATTGGTCTACTTTTATTGACTGGGACACGCATTCTTTTTTTACGTATCGCATCGATTAAGAAAACAGTCAAGACAATCGCAATACGATTGTGTGATTGTGGGGGGGGGGGGGGATAATGTGTGTGTGTTTGTGTGTGTGTGTGTAGTGTTGTGATATCGGTATAAGTGTATAAGTTTGTGATGAGTTTCATATTTCACCTATGGGTGTCGCCCCTTGTTATACCCATCACCTGGTGCAGTGATGCGCCACATAAATATCTTGAAATGACGCTAGAGAGGAAAAACTCCGCGAAAGCCGGACCCCATTATATGTAAATGTCGACAGTTACATTTTTAAACCATTCTTATTTTGTTTTTAAACTGTAAGAGATTCTCACACCTGCTCTTTATTCGCAATTTAACATCCAGTTATACGTCCTTAACGCTATACGATTCGGTGTTCTCGAGCCCATAAAATATGAGAAATGTGTGAAGGAGGAGATATATACAGTATATATATATATTATAAATACAATTTAACGTTATACGGATGTATGCAAACGCGACATGAAGCTCTTCGAAATCGACACTAGCAGCTAGGAAGATGTGGCACTGGATAGATCTACATGGAGAGAGAGCATAAAGGAAGGGTCACGGATTGCAGATGTCATACACAAAAGAAGCAGAAAGAAGGGTGAAAATGCAACGGCGTTTGGTAATTATATATGCCCATCCTGTGACCGCAGCTGTGTATCAAGGTTTGGCCTCTTTTGTCACACAAGAAGTTGCCTAGGGAAAAGATCGTCTCTCCAGACGTAAAATGCCACAGAGACTATATAATTTAATTTGAGTACAGAAAGCGATAGACGAGCCTGGAGGAAAGCGAGAAAATGAAAAAAGGACACACTAAGCTATGTCAAGGACGCCATAAGGATCTTTGGGCGCCTATAAGTCCACCCAGCTCTTATGGTTACCTGGCATCAGTTGGAGAAAAGTAACGGCTGTTGGTCGTTGTGCTGGCCACGTGACACCGTCGTCAACCATGGTTCAACGAGAACGGATAACCTTTACATCGTCTGCTCCATAGATAACAAGTTATGAAAGTGCGCACTATTTTTATTAGAAGTTTTAAGAAATTTCACTACACTTAAAAAAATGATCTAAGCAATAAAAATGTTGCTTCTACCTGGCCAACTATAGACTGAGTCTTTTCCCAGCCTGCATTAAAATAAAATTGTTGTCTGGTAAGACATGCTTTATTTTCATCGTTATTATTCAATACGCTGACCTACACTATCAAATACTATTGGTTAGTACTTGCCATAATCATAGTGACAGACAGGGCTAAACCCAGTGTGGTAGTAACCATGGCGCGAAGGGGTTCATTGTGCCAAGGTCCACGACCGATTGTAGCCCAGAGGGGCTGAGAGGGCTCGGGGCTGGACACCTGACTCGAGCAGAGTTTTGTTTAACCCAATAGCCCCTTTTTCCGGTTCAAAAACCCCCTTTCAAAGTCCTATGCAAGGAGGGATGTATTTTGCAAAAAATAATCACATTGAAGATCTAATACAGATAAACAAACAGATAACTGTAAAAAAAAAATAGCACTATATGTCCAGTTTTAAAAAATATATACGTTTAATACCACTTGAATATAAAAAACTTCAAAAATACTCATTTTCCCACGTGGGGCTTATACCAAGGAGGTTATATTTAGATGGAGATGGCGGTTGCTATCAAATGTTCATTATCGGTTGAAGCCAGTGGGCGGAGCCTATTCGCCATATTGGTTTACTCAAAACATTCCATCCGTTTTCATTGCGATACCAGTTTTCTAAATCTCGTAACGACTCAAATTAGACTCGTATTTTGTCATCATGTTTTTTTCTAAACTCTTCTAAGGCCCAAGTTCATATCTGGTGGTCTAGATTTTCCAATGGATCAATTACAAAGCGCTGTAGAGCATTTAAAGTGATTTATACGATCACCTGATCGAGGCCTACAAAACCGAAATATAATGATTACATCGGAATTAAGCACTATTGTGGGCTGAAAAAAGCACAAAAATGATTTGCAAGAGGTTTGTTATATTTTTGATACTTTTTACCGCACTGAAATCACCGCAAAATTGATAAAATTGAAGTGAAAAGAGTACTACTACCTACTACTACTAATAATGTTACAGTAATACTAACTAATCTTTCCCTAATTAAACTCTGGCCTACATCTAAAATGTTTAGTATGTAAAATGTGGGAAGATACATTTTTATACAAACATGAAGACATTATATAAGAACACACTGATAAACCATACTGAATAAACAAAGTCAATGAGCTAGTGGGAGATAACTAATTATTTACCATTGAAGAGAATTAGTTTTGTATGCACCTGTCTGCTCACAGCACCATTTTGCATATGATTCCTAAAAGTGTAATGTTTTGCAGCGTAGTGATACCGCACTTGCAGATAACAACATTAACTAAACTCTAACTCACTAAAGTTTAGTCTTTAGTGACTAAAAACCAAACTAACCGATGAAGCGATATCCCGTTTTCTGGTCGTCGTTGCGTACAACCGTATGCCGAACAAGAAGGCATTTGTAATGTTTATTTTATTCTATACACTGTGTTTTTTACGTTTTATAAGATATTGTACAATGTACAGATATTTAAATAATGTCGAGAAATATTAACGAACAAATTTCTCAAAAAAAACCAACAGACTACACGTTTTAATTTGAGTTAGACCAAGATGGCTGCGATTTGGCTTCAACCTAGTGACGTCACGCCATCTCCATCTAAATATGACCTCCTTGGCTTATACACTGGGGCTATGGGCCTGTTCGTTTGAAAAATTATTTAAAAAATAAAAACCTTCCCGATTTTATTAAAAATAGAATTGGTAATCTCCAAAATTACTTGTAATCACGCTTGCAACGAGACTAGAAGAAATCTTCTTTTTAAAAAGTTTAAATCAAGCATATTGAATAGGGGGATTTTAGAAACGTTCCACAACGGTTTAGGACAAAAACGGGAAAACGTTTCCAACTGCAGAAGGAGCTAATGGGTTAAAAAGAAAAAATTAAAAATCCCTGTCGCCAACTAATTAATATAATAACAAGGTTAAAAAGATAGTAAGTTCATCTGTTTTTGTGGCCTACGGTTAACTTTTCCCCAACTAATGTCAGGTACCCATTAGAGCAGGGTGGACTCAGAGGCACCCAAGGATTCCGAAGTTGAAAATCCTAGTCTTCACCAGGATTCGAACCCGGGAAGCAGGTTCGTAAGCCAAGCGCTTTACCGCTCAGCTACCGCGACTCTTCTGGCCTAATGTAGTCTTACAATTGGTGTAATTGTTTTGAGAAGGCTAATTCTCTTATTGTTTTAATTTTTGTTTTTAAAGGAAACCTCAGAATTTGCGCTATTCAATTTTAGCTTTATCATCATAGGAATCCTTGGGCCTCTTTTCTTTGCCACTTTTTTTGGGCTTAATGTGCCTCTTTTGTGGGCTTTTTTTGTAACATGAAACAGCTTTTTAAGTGTTGTGTATGATTCTTTGGTTTTGTTGTACCAAGGATTCCTAGGATGTACTATAAAATGGTGACAGCAATGGCCTCAAAAAAAAATTTAAAATAATACAACATTACCACCCCGTAACAAAAAAGTATGGAAAATGGAGTTTACAAGATTGCTATTCGTTTTAAACTAGGTCTAACTTATAATGCATACTAATTAGCTTTTTCTCTTTAAAAAGCTGCTTGCATAACTGATTTTAAAAATTAGATTTTTCGATTTCAGAAAAAAAAAAAAGTAGCCGTTGCATCAGAACTTTGAATGGTCTAAAATATTGTGATGTCGGATTTTCAATATCTTTTCTAGTTTACGAGATCTAAACGGGACAGACGGACAGACATTTCACACAAAACTAATAGCGTCTTTTCCCCTTTCAGGGGCCGCTAAAAATTACTGAGTGCCAAAATAACGCTATATCCACATATAATTTTTACAGTGCTGAAAAGTGAGCTAAATATTATATGGTTTATCAAAATAATTCGCTTGTCAATTTTTCCGTATTCTGCGCACCGGATACACCCGAAAGCTAGCTATGTATGGATTAGCCTCCATGTTTATAAATCTCCTATACTGAAATCCTTTTTGGATATTATAATAGCATTAAAAAAAAAACATCTGGGTGTTTGTGTGTTGTTTTTTTAAATAAAATATCTTCAGAGAACTTTGGGTGTAAATAAACCCAGCCGCTAAAAACTGTGCCATCTATGTAAATATTGTAAATAAGATTAAGATGTAAATGAAAGAATACCGACGCCAAGCAAGACGAAGAGAAAAAAAAAAGCTAGCTCTAGGCTGATTAGCCAATCACATACCTTATAAGAGATTTAAACCCCTTATAAGAGATTTAAACCTGACAAGAGGATTACAGACCCTTTCTTCTATTTAACGTGAATAAAATTTAATGTAGGAATTTTAAAAAAAAAAATCGTCTGGAACTTTGAACGATCGCAGAAATCTCCCAGTTTTTCAACGGAAATATCAATCGACTGCTGAGCAGACGACACATATTTCATAGATTTTTGTTTAGAGAGTGTTGCTCAAAGTGTGTGTAGTGATAGTGTAACTACTATTGCTTATGTTTTGAGAAAATGTTATTACAACATTGTTGTGTTGTTATCTGTGTTTATGTATCATTTGATTCAATGAAATTTTAGTATGAGTCAGTATTATTATCCTAGGGAAATAATTTGTAACCGATGTGACATTGTTTGGAAGAGAACTCAAAAAACTTTAATGTTTCTTTAAGTAATGTAAGGTTACCTTTACAAAAAGGTAGGTGGTGTAAAGTTCATCTGTTTCTGTCGCTGACGGTGTACGAGGGTATTGTGCGGCCAGTAAAAGGGATAACCACCTTTATATCTCCAACGTACCCCAAGTACTCTTAAGGCAGAGGTTCTCAACCTGTGGGTCGCGACCCCCTTGGGAGTCGAATGAAAATTTGTCAGGGGTCGCTTGACAATTTGTCAGTGGTCGCTTAAGACCATCGAAATATGATTCTTTGCGCCTATTCTTACATTTAAAACTTGACACATAGAAAGTTTTTTTTTCAATGAAATTTAATATTTTTCTTAAATTGTTTTTCAAAGATAGGTGTTGCAGACAGCTGAATCCAAATTGATTTCAAACATTTTAATTGTCGCAGCAGAAATATTTTTAACAGTCTAAGTAGATGCGCTTAATGCAGAGCATATCGTTACGTCTGGTCGTGTTGTGAAGTTCGGTCAAGAGTCATTATAATGTCATAAAATAATGGTATAAGTAAAGTTTAATGTTCTAATTTTTTTTTGGTTCATGATTTAATCATAAGAACTGGTTAATTATTTATTTTTATTCACTTTCCAAATGATACCATTTGCATAAAAGACCACTTTTAATCATAGAGTAGATAATTCCTCCACTATATAAACTTGTTAAATCTGTGAACCAAAATGTGTACGTTTTAAAAAAGGTTGAGGAACGCATCCATAAATTTTAATTTTAGTACGTAAACGTTGTATAAAAATACATAACGTTTGAGCCTTGGATGAACTCCTAATGGTGACAGGGCAGGAAAGCATGGGCCTCCCGTAGTGCTCTGGTAAGAGACTCTGTTGTGGGCCTCCCGTAGTGCTCTGGTAAGAGACTCTGTTGTGGGCCTCCCGTAGTGCGCTGGTAAGAGACTCTGTTGTGGGCCTCCCGTAGTGCTCTGGTAAGAGACTCTGTTGTGGGCCTCCCGTAGTGCTCTGGTAAGAGACTCTGTTGTGGGCCTCCCGTAGTGCTCTGGTAAGAGACTCTGTTGTGGGCCTCCCGTAGTGCTCTGGTAAGAGACTCTGTTGTGGGCCTCTCGTAGTGCTCTGGTAAGAGACTCTGTTGTGGGCCTCTCGTAGTGCTCTGGTAAGAGACTCTGTTGTGGGCCTCTCGTAGTGCTCTGGTAAGAGACTCTGTTGTGGGCCTCTCGTAGTGCTCTGGTAAGAGACTCTGTTGTGGGCCTCTCGTAGTGCTCTGGTAAGAGACTCTGTTGTGGGCCTCTCGTAGTGCTCTGGTAAGAGACTCTGTTGTGGGCCTCCCGTAGTGCTCTGGTAAGAGACTCTGTTGTGGGCCTCCCGTAGTGCGCTGGTAAGAGACTCTGTTGTTGAACGTAGTGCCTCATAGCCTCCCCTGGAGTTTAAGTGACGCCAGTTGTCTCCCCGCAGCTCTTGGACACTCTTGTAAGACATGCACCACTGTTTCATCTGCATACCCCATTAGTTAAAACAGAAATTGAAAAACTCCAGTCTGTCAATTGTAGCGAAGTCCTTTAAGTCGAATATATCAGTGATGCCAAAATACGGACCGTTGGCCAGTTCCGGCCCGCGACATAATGTTATCCGGCCCGCCCAAACATCGGACCAAAAAGTAGAAAATCACACAAAAAAGGGTGAAAAATGTATCTGTTCCTATTTTAGGGTTCTCACTCTTTGTTTCATGGATTCCATTCCTTGCTAGTTTCATATTCATATTATTTTGTATGTTCTTGTACGAAAAAAAAAATTTGATGACCCTCGACATGTCAGAAATCAAAATGGCCCGCGGGCCAATCTAGGTTGGGTTTCACTGAAATATATGATGCCGAAATATCTGTAATATTATTTTGATAGCTAGAACCTGGGCCGGTCTTAGGCCACTGCAACCTATGCGGTCGCAGTGGGCCCCGCGCTTTCATAGACCCCGCGCTAATTCTATGTGTAATAATTAAGTGCAAAATATATACGAAACATTTTTGGAAATGTCCTGCACTAATTAAAATCTCCTGAAAACTTATAAAACTCTCATGAAAAATAGACAAAGTTATCATTTGTGTGTGTCATTCATTATGGAAATCGCCATTGCTACGCGCGATAAAAAAAAGGCAATGTCAGCTTTCATGTAATAAAATGTAATGATCGGACAAATTTTCCCATAACCGGAAGTTCCAATACCGTATTTAATTTGATAGTCACTGGCATAAAAATATGCCATAGGTTGCAAGATTTGTAAAGTAAAGTTAACTTGATCGCAATTTTGTACTTAGAAAAGAATGAATAAAATGCAAAGCCTAATTTATTTTCTAATACAAAATCTTAATTTTCATTTACTATCCTTATTCTCACCTAGACTAGGCCCCGCGCAATAAGTTTCGCATAGGGCCCCGCAGTTGCTAGGACCGGCCCTGGCTAGGACACGAACTATGTCGTCATGGATACCCAATATTTTAGAGGAGTGGTTATGCATATAATTGCTGGCGATTTAAAGATGAGCTTTTCTTTTGCAGTACTCTATGGCAGAGTGGGAATGTGTCATGGCAGGTAGGTCCATTTTTGGAAAAAAGTAAAATATATTTGAAAAATATTGGTGATGTTTGCACAAATGCTGTTTCATTAATATAATTACATATTATTTCAGGATTAAACATAAGGCTTTGGCAATGTAATGTTGGCGGCGGGGGGGGGGGGGGGGGTCGCGGCATAATGAGGAAGTATAAAAAGGGGTCGCCGGTCGAAAAAGGTTGAGAACCGCTGCCTTAAGGATTAGCCGGACTCAAAATCCCGAGGTTTTCAGAGGATTTGATCACGAGACCCCTCGGTTGGAAAGCCAGGCACTTTCCGCTCTGTTATTTCGCCCCAACTATCTTGTTACCGGTCTCTGTGTACAACTATTTAGTTTGTTGATATTAAATGAACTCTTGTTACAGCATGAATTTACATAGCATTCAAGGAATGCGATATCGGCATTCACGGCTGGGAAGCACTAGCTCTCGATCGTTCCTCAAGCCGTGAAGCTAAGAGTCTCGAGATTTGAAGCAAGAAGACTGGCGAAAGAGGCGCCGAACCAACAAAAAGCTGAGAGAAGATGCAGGCCTATCTGCAACTGACCTAACCCACCCATGCCACGTATACGGCCAGCTTTTTAAAGCGAGGATGGGACTTTACAGCCATCTTCGAGTCCATAGGAAATGAGAAATGTGCCCGTCTTCGGAGCTACACATACATAGAATGTTGGGTAAATTGTTTTTAGTGTATACTGAGAGGTCCTATATGTCTGCAATTGAGTAGATGTAGGTTATTGACATTGTATCTACTACCTGTGTTCAATGAATTAATTATGTATATAAATACTCCTCAATTTTAATATCTAGAATAGGTTTGAATTACAAAGTTTGAATTTGACTGAGTTTTACATCTATCTTTACGACATCTTTAGTTCAACTATAATGTCGCAATATTTTAACTAAGTGAAGGCGGTAAACTAAATTTAATTAGAAGTTCTAATTTTAATTAAAGGATGAAAAAAAAAAAGGGGGGGGGGAGAGAAATATCGTGTTACACTACCTAACATTATCTCCCTGTGGACAACTTCCGGGATAAACTTTGGATAAAATGACAGGAAATTAAATGTGCTAGAATAGCATCTATTATGTCGCCCCAAGAGTTTTGTGTGTGTGTGTGTGTGTGTGTGTGTGTGTGTGTGTGTGTGGTTGCGTGTTTGTGTGTATGTGTTTACTTCACAAAGGCTGTCTTTGAATGAATATCTCTGGTCATCACTTTGAGTAAAATACGAAAAACAGAACGCGTGCTTATAATCATATATAAATATGTATATATATATATATAGATGATAATGTGGCCACCACTTTCTTAGTTGATGTGGGTTTTTTCTTTCTCTCACTTCGAGTCTCAGCTCAGTCGAAAAGAAAAGAGTTTTAAAAAACAAAGTTTAAAAAACAGAGTTTTTTTAAAAAAAAAAGAGTTAACAGAGCAACTTTTGAAACTCTAGCAGTTTTGCAGACTCCACCTAAAGTTTTCAAACACGATGCCAGACAATGTTATATCTCTCATGTTATAGTGTCGTCCCATCGCTTTTCTCTATCTGCCTCTTCTACTCATTTATGGCACTCTTCCATGAAGAAATGTTTTTGCGAACCATGAGGGAACTTGGCAGACTGCAACAACTGGAGGGGGCATTACTCTCCTCTCTGTCCCGGGCAAAGTTTTCAGCACTGTTTTGTGGAGACGGCTTCAACAGGCTGTAGATGAAAGGCTCAGAGAAGAACAAGCAGGTTTCCGAAGAGGCAGATCATGTAGCCCATAAGTAAGTAAGAGGACCTTCTAATATGGCCATGGCATTTAAATGTACGTTTTTCTTGATATTATTTTCTTATATAAGAGTATAACATATATAACATATAATACAAGAAAGATTGCAAACATTAGCCATTGAACACAGATTCATTTGACTAAAGTAACACCTTTAGTAAAATCACTAAATTAAGAAAGCCTTCAGGACAGAAGACTTAAAAGTAAAGTAGCAATTATACATAAAACACTGAACCATAATCTTCAAATACAAAAACAAAATTTAATAAAATACTCAGATAGACACAAAGATAAAGGCACATTCCTCGTCCCATATGCTAGGACAAATTTGTACAAATACTCCTTCTTCCCTAGTGCTATTAGAGCATGGAATGGATTGCCTGAGCTAGCCAGGAAAACCAGTGACTTGGCAGAATTTAAGTCATTGGTTAATATCCATGACTAAATGCATGACGCGTAGGACGTAATCATCTTCTTTTTTTTTTTGAAGTAACGTCTGTATTATATAAGATAAGAGAAGATTTCAATGTTCTGTGCCCATGGCCAATACAACACAGTGTTTATTCTCACCCAATCTTATTATACATTGTTTACTGTGTTTCGAATGTTCCTTCAAATATAAGGATTATTGCATCTTATCCCAAATCTCACGAGGGATAACGGGGCGTGGCAACGAGAAGAGTTTCAAACCCGAGAACATCTGGCGACAATCCAGAGCTACGTCAGGTCGTCGCGAAGTGGGCGACTGCTGTCAATCAAAACAAGAACGGAGCGGTACAAAAACTCGTTCGTTCCTCACTCGGTCAGACTCTATCACCGCCACTCATTGATCAGGAAACATGAAATGCACCAAGATACCTGTGTATAGTCGCTGAATGAACTATTTATGTTGTGTCTGTTGTATTTATGTGTATTTTTCTGTTGTGATGTCTTTATATGAGAAAAGAGTCCTTGTAATCACAACAAATTTTCGTAAGGATCAATAAAGCAGTCTTGTCTTAGTCTTAGTCTTAAAGCGCAGCCTAACCAATTTCTTCAATAATTAGTATTGAGTATTAGCAGTGAAAGCGTTGTTTGTAAGCAAGTTTGTTTTTTTTAATTTGTCACTATTTTTAGTTCGCTGATCGACATTATCGCTACCACAGGCTAGTGCTTGAGATAATCATAGCGTGCTACACCCAGTGCTGTAGCAACCATGGCGCGAAGGGGTTCATTGAGCCAAGGTCCACGACCGATAGTAGCCAATACGTGCTGAGGGTGACTCGAGGTTCGACACCTCACTCGAGCAGAGTTATGTTTACTAAACTACCTAAATGCAGCTTGAACACTTTCTGCCCTCACTGGTCCACAAAAGAGATTGGACCAGGTTGCTATGAGCATGCTTGAGATATATAAACGCTATTTTAAAAAAAAGTTTCATGTGGTCAGATCGTACCCCGTTATGGGCTGGATATGTCCCGCTGGTTGTAGTTTGGGAATCACTGTAATGAAATTATCATTTGAGGACCATCTCTCTTATTACAAACGTCTCTGTAGTGAGTGTTCACTTTCTTTGATTGCTGGATTATTTCCATAGATTCCGGCTCACAGAGCCACAGTCACATTGTCTCCGCTTTCAGATTCCTACGGGCACAAATAGCCCCCCCCCCAGCTCTCCCCCCCGCCCCAACATCCGTCCCTCCGTGTGTGTCAGAGCAGACACATCAGATTAGAGGAGACCCGTACAGCAACATCAGGCGCTGGACGTACGCGGATCGTTTTCACGCCTGCTATCGCAACGCCCCATCAGGACATCGAGAATAGCAAAGAGGACCTTCATGATTGTCCTGTCTCGCCTTTCACGATCTCTGTCTCGTGAACCGGATTATCAGATTCGCGACTTTTTTTTTCTCCCTTTAACGCACCGCTTGCCTCTTTCTGATCCCTTCGTGCTTAAAAAATGTAAAAAGCAACACTGTACGAAAGTATTCAAATTTTTTTTTTTTTTTTGGGGGGGGGGGGTTAAGTTTTTTTTTTTAGAGTTGTTGAAAAGAGGGAGGAGGGCTTTTTTTTAATTATATTTCCTCTTTTAAACCATTAAGTTTGAGGTGCATTTATTTTCTTCGCCCAGCAACAAGTATTGAAAAATAAAATCTAGGCTATGTTTTTTTTTTTTAAACTGATAATGATTGTTTAAAAAGGAAAGGCTAACAAAAAAAAAAAAAAGACAAAAAAAAAACCCAGTTGATAAATCCCCGCTCTCTGAGTTCGTGAAGTGAATTGAACAGGAAGTGATCCTTACAGCCCAATGTCTTCAAAATAGAAGAGTGGGTTGGAGAGTTTTTTTTTTTTTTTTTCATTCACGTCTGCTAAAGATAGCCGCCAAAAAAAAACAAAAAAAAAAAAAGGTTCCGCTGATCCTGTTCTATCGTTATACTCGTGTATTTGTACTTTATGTGATTGAGGTGTGAGGGCCAATAAGGAAAAAAGTTTGTGTGTAGCCTTACATGTTACTTTATTACGACAATAAGGCATTGGTCACAAGTTGAAAAGTGCTGTGTAGTTTACATGATTACGCCGCCCCTGCTTTGGCCTATATATTTCATACTTCTAAAGGTCGTGAAAGGTGAAAGCCGGATGGTTCGGGCCGCACGGGGCATCAAAATTTCCGCCAGTTTGCGTTATTTTTTTTATTAAATAATAATAAGACCTGTCTTCGAGTCCGAAGATTAATAGGAATGCAGTGTTTCCCTTGGGATGCAGCTCCAGCTGTGACCTACATATTTTACCACATCTAGTGCAGGCATAACCATAACCGATTTAGATTTTCTTTTCGCCGTCTACGTATGTCCTCGGAAGTGGATTTTCTTTTGGTCTCAAATGTGTATCCCGCGGCCTTTGTAAGTGACCTCCAGCCGTCTCGTTCTGAAGCCGCATGAAACAAGGTGCTCTCTCCTATGTCAGAAAAATTTGGCGCCATAGCTGGTCTGTTACGTCGGCCACCTTTCAGCTGATCGAAAAATACTGCTTTTTGGCATCCGTTCATCTCCCATACGGGGTACGTGAAAGAGTTAAATATTGTGAACTGTTAAAGTATGAAGTACACGTTTTTTTTGTTTGTTTGTTTTTTGACTGCAGGTCAGAGTTCAGGACTTCTATCACGATTGGCCTCGGTCTACGAAAGAGAGTGGAGCTTATCAAACTGACTGTGCTATGGAAAAACTATTGTAGTAACGTCTATTGTAGGGGTTCTCAACCTGTGGGTCGCGACCCCTTGAGGGGTCGATTGACGATTTGTCAGGGGTTGCCTAAGACCATCGAAAATATGGATTGTTAATGTGTATTCTTCTATTGCTGTATGTGTGTGTGAGTGGAAGGGGGTCGCGTCAGAGTGGGGGATTGTAAAAAGGGGTCCCGAGCTTAAAAGGTTGAGAACCGCTGGTCTATTGTAAGTTAAATTTTATCACGTGTCACATGACGGATTTTTATTAAACTTTTTTTTTCATTTCCCCTTACAATAAGAAGTTAACTCTGGGGTTTAATCTCATTATCTATATAGTAAAACAGGTTTTCCTAGCATTGGTTAGTATTCTGGACAAGGCTACAAAATGATGTCTTGAACTATGACCTCAGTTGAAACGTCTTTAAGTCTGACGCCATTTCCGCTTGGCTATGACCCATATATTTAGTGTCCCCTTACACTGGCCTACAAAAAATTTTGAAAACAAAGTCTGGAATGAAATTGCGATCGTGGTTGCGCATGCGCAAGGGGGGATTTGACGGTTATTCTTTAAGTGTTTCGAATCAAGACTTTGTCGGGAAGTAGTCATTTAGTCTGTTTCGGGAAGAGGTCATTTTGTCTGTTTACTCGAGTTACACTTTAAAGACTGTTTTTTTTTAATTTTACTTTTAGACTTTTATCAATTCATAGGTGTAGGGTTGAATGCAATTGAAGGCTGCTAGCTTACATTTCGAAATAACATATTAGACAAAGTCAAACGGAACATATTCACCTTTTTGTGGTTTATTTATACTTTTACTCAGGGCTTTTTTTTTTGTGACGTGACGCACCGGTAGGAGAACTGGCACTTTTTTGAATGTGGGAAAAAGAGTATTACTTTGTTAACACTTTGTTTGTATTTTAACGTATATTATTAATTTATTTGTAGTTAAAAGTTAGGAAATCAATCACTGAGTACCGGCACTTACTTTCTACAAAAAAGCACTACTTTTGCTTACACTAACACACAAGACGAACAGGTTAACGCATCCACGTCCAGACCATATAACACCGTTAAGCAGTCAAGGTTATTGAGAAGTTGTATATAGTTCTTGATTGAAATAACTGTTCATTGTTCATGGTAATATACCCGCTGGAGTTCATCAATTATAAAGGATTAGATGCATATCTTTATGATTGTTCGTTATTTTCACATGCAGATTAACTCGACCTTTACGTTTTAGAATACAAATAAATAAAGCTTCACGCTTTATGCATAAAAATTCTCATTTATGTCATAAAAACAATGTCTTATTAAGTCGTGAAATAAATATTAGTAATATTAAGTCATGTAGTCCTTACCATAAGTTTATATTAAACTATAGATAGTCAATATCATAAAGTCATACTCAGGTAAGTGTCATTTATGTAAATAATATTGTAAAAAAAAATGAAGACTCAATGGCGAATATACACAATCTATGTGGCGAATAGATAGATAGATAGATAGACAGACAGACAGACAGATAGATAGATAGATAGATAGATAGATAGATAAATAGATAGATAGACAGATAGATAGACAGACAGACAGAATGCTATTTTAATCCACAACTAAGCTAACGAAGGTTATTTAAATATTTAAAAAAATAAATTAAGTAAATTCGGTTTGGACCCTTTATAAAACTCAAAAAAATATATTATTTCCAAAAATACATAAAATTTTTAATCTCTTATCACCACTGGGAATGATATACAGGTCCATAAATGTCAATGTGGATCTGTTTTAGTGACATATTAAATGTAATAAAACAAACGAATCTTCGACCCGGTGAGGGGCCAACTAGAGTACATTGTTCTTTAAAGAATTGTTCAAAGATGATATTACATATATCTTCAAGGGTAGCGGGCCCTTGTTTGGTATTTGGAGTATTACTTGTTTGTCTTAAGATGCGTTTTAATTAACTTGAGAATCATTGAAAAATACATAGTTCAAAGTTTGTGAAAGATTACGACTTATTGTGCTGTTTATGCTAGGTGAGTGATGCGCTAACAATGGGGTGCCAAGTCATCTATTTATTCTTTAGGGCAAAAAATAATCGTGTAGTTGTATTGCTAACAGTCCAAAGCAAACAACGTAATAATGAGAATAAACTGCTTAGTTCAAAAAACTACATTTACCTTTACCTATCCCTTTGTCTGTTAGACCGTTTGGGCACCATGCAAGATCTGTCGACCGTCGTCCTCCATTCCTCTCTGTCTTTGGCCTTAGTTAGAACCTCTTTCGATAGCAGGCCCGTCCATTCTTTTATATTGTCCTCCCATCGCTTTCTCTGACTGCCTCTTCTTTTTCCTGGTACTATTGCCTGAAGGAAGGTCTTTGCGAGCCCCGAAGACTTTGTAATATGGCCATAGATTAATAGCTTGCGTTTTTTTTACGATAGTTAGCAGGTCATCATGGGGTCCAATCGTTGCAGTAACCCTGTCTCTAATCTCTTGGTTGGTGATGCGGTCTTTGAAAGTGATGCCTAGGATCCTTCTGTAGCATCTCAGTTCCATTGCTAAGATCCTCCACTCTAGCTCTGCAGTCAGCGTCCAAGACTCACAAGCTTATAAAAATGTAGCCATGACCAGGGAGCGCATCAGTCGGATTTTAGTTCAAAAAATACAAAAGTATTTATTCCAATAGAAAGTCAAGGTTCACTGTTGCTAGAACTAAAAAAAAAAAATTGTCCAAAGCGATGCTGAAGTGAGTATCTGCCGTTATTCTGTCTGGAAAAAAGTAGCAATGGATAGATCCACATGGAGAGCGAGCCTAAAGGAAGGGTCCCGGTTTACAACAGTAGTAGAAAAGAGGGTAAAAATGCAACGGCGCAGGGTGATTATAGAAGCCCAACCTGTGACCGCAGCTGTGTATCAAGGATTGGCCTCTTTAGTCACACAAGAAGTTGCAAATGGAAAAGGCGACAGAATCTATTTCCATTCTAAGTTTTTAATTGTACCGTCATGCCTACTGAGGCATCCCCGATTAGTCACAACTTCTACGCGTCCAACTATATCGTCGTTGACGTCTTGTGCATAATCAAAACAGGCCCACGTTACAGCATTCCAGGTTGATCTGATGACGATTTAGCGTACATGCACTACTGTCTTGCAGGTCTCTCACACAGTACTCACACTTCAATATCCACCTGTCTGGCTCTTTCTTAGCTTCACTTTAATTTGATCTGCGCTCTTCTTTATATGAGAACTAGTCCGCTGCAGACGATCAGGTTCCGAAGATCAGAATATAGGAAATTGCTTGGTTTTCAAGCTCTGAACCGAACCCTTCTTGTGGATCTTTCAGCGTTCCCCAATGCCCTGGATGGCTTAAGAGGTGAAAGGGGGGGGGGGCAAACATAAATATTTTAATTTGAGGCGCGCCACTTGTGAAATTTTGAGAAACACTGAATTACTTGGAAGTCACTGTATCATCTTTATGTACTTGATCTTCGCTTAACCCTTTAGACGCGAGCGGTAGTTTAGCATCTAAACGCTAGGATTGTACTTTCATTTTGTGTGCGCTCATTGTAAAAAAAAGCTCAGCACTTTAAGGGTTGACCAGGATTCTTTCTCGCTGAGAAGTGGTAGGGGCGTGGTTTAAAAAATGTTCCATTGTTATTTAGTCTAACATTCATTAGTTTCTAATAGAATCGAAACATAAGTTGCATGAAGAAGATGTTGTCTTTTTAAAAATGTTTTTAATGTTTTCTTGTTAAGTATTGTATTACGTTCAGAGGCGTAGTGGGGAAGGGAAAAAGTGGTACGATGCTTCGGGGGGGGGGGGGAGCCTTACGCAGAGAGGCGCCTACAAAAATAAAATAATTGCAGATATTTTAGTAAAGTAATACATTCTAAGGTTATTTGTATTGTATTATTATTAAAAACCTATTACTTCTAAGCCTATATTTCTATGTGTGGTGCATACTACCTTTACCCAGGAGCCCATTTTGCTCACTACGCCTTTGATTAGGTCTATGTATTTAATTCATCCTCTAACACTTCCAGACTAGTATGACTGTGTTCGATTACATTTAGTATTGGTTTTTTTGTAATTCATACCAGGCGTTGAACTAAGCTGTTTACTCTCAAGTGAAATGAGAACACTGTAACATCAAAAACTCGGATCCAAGTTGAACATAAATCAAGAAAACAATATTTTCTCTTTAACTAGATTAAACTATTTTGAAATTTAAAAAAAAAAATTTAAAAAAAAACTCGAGTCAATTTCCAGCCCTGTGCCATAGTGAGCTACCAGACTTCATCATGACTCGACATGGCTGGGAAAATGTTGGATCTCTGAATGTGAGCTTCACGTCTGGTGCTGAGCAATTTTTTATGTCAGCCTGTGTTCGTATAAATGTCACAGGAAATCATCTTCCTTCCGGTTTGTCTCCCCCCCCCCCCCACTGCCCTACTTTCTCTTTCTCTGGGCCTTCGTTTCAATAGTTTGGTCAAAAACTAGAAAGGCACTAGTGAGCGGGCCAATATGGTTTGTTTTTTTTGCTCAGAAATTTGAAAGATTTGGAACAAAAGCGCGGAAAGGCCAAAACCTGGCCAACATGAAGAACACGTCGAAAAGTGGTTATCATTTCGTAGAGGTATATTTGGCCATGATGTCAAACATAGCGCAAGCATGGCCCGCAATGGTAAAAATTGTCACCATAACAAAAAAATGGCCAAAACGTTAAACATGGCCAACATAGTAAACTTTACAATCATTGTCAAATTGGCCAATATAATAAACTTAATCAACTTGGCCTGTCTGGTCAACTTGTTAAAAAATTGCCAAAAGGTAAACAGGGCCAACGTGTTCAACTTGACCAACATTGTTAAAGTGACCGTCATGGCCACCACGGTTAACGAATTCAACATGTCAAACATGAAGCTCATTGCCGCAATGGCTAAACACACTCATGTGTTCATCTTGTGCATGTTTGTGTTTTCATGTGTACCTCGTTAGAGTCTCCGCAGAAGCGTAGCTAGTGTGTGGGGGGGGGGGGGGGGGGAGGGAGAGAATTTGAAAATCCCCCCTGGCTCCCATTTGAGAGGGGGCCACTAAATGAGTGTTTTTAACATTAAATATTAAATATTACTCAAAATACAGGGGCCCCCAAAGAGGTCAAGCCCCCGGTTCAGTATCCTCTACCGGTCAGCGGTATATTTCCCCACGTTCTGCGTACCCTAGTAGTAAAGCACGACTCACCATCATCAGACAATTCTTGCTCACGTCTGATATCGAGTTGAGACTGACAGTTGAAACCAAAAATTTCACACCGAGAGTTCCATTGCATTGGACACATTCGATCCTATGAAAAGAATTGTTTCAACAAAAGATCGATTTGTTTGTAATTGTTGTATAATAACAACCTCGATTCGCGTATAATCGAATCCAGGTAATCGGACTTGCCGCATATTTGGACCGAAACAAATCTCGTCTTACAGTTGAATGTAAATTATTTGTACCAGCCGGTTATTAGGATCAAAGCGTTCGCTTTCCCCAATGTGGTCTGATTAGGGCCGGACTTAGGCCACTGCAACCAGCACTTGTTTAGGCCCCGCGCTAATTCTAGGTGTAAATTATCTAATTAAACCATTATAACTTTTAGATATATAATAACAAGGTTTCCACGGCCTCCTGATTTTCCAGGGCCTCCTGGGAATCTCCTGCAATTGCAAAATATACAAAAAAAAGTCCTGGAAATCTCCTGAAATTATTGAAATCTTCTGAATACTCATTAAATCTCATTAAAAATAGACAAAATTGTCAATTTCGGGGTGCCAATCCTACGCGCGATAAAGAAAAAACCAGCAAAGATGAATATAGTTTCTAATACAAAATCTTAATTTTGATATTATGTTTATGCCTACCCAGACTGGGCCCCCTCGCAATCCGTTTCGCATAGGGCCCCGCATTTGTTAGGTTCGGCCCTGGGTCTGATTAACTGGATTTGACTCAGTTTAAGTTGTTTGTTTCAGAGTCCTTAAGTTGCAATGAGGCTCTGGCATTAAATATAGACATAATTCACTGACTCCCAGCCTAGAACCTGCGGGCCATATCTGACCTGTAACGCGGTGCTATCCCTGGAAAGCTCTGTCCACAGAGGCTCGATTTCTCTGACTTGTCATACCGCTCTAATTGCACGTGCAGGAAAGGTAGAGAGCCCCTAGGAGGGAATTGAGAATCACTGATATAATTTATTAAAAGTCTAGATAAGAAACTAGACCAGTCTAGCGTAGCTGTACTAGTTGTTATCAGAGATTACAATCACTTGTATACAAACCTGATCAATTTCTTTGTTTAGTTCATCACGTGATGAAAGTTTCCTTTACAGCGTCATGGTCGTGGTCGGTCTGAAAGAAATCATCAGGCCATCTTTCTTCAGAATTGTATTGGGCCGTGAACAGAGCCGTTGTGGCGTGGCGTACTATTGACTTCACCAATGCTTAGCAAATCATTAAAATGTCGAATTGATAAGTTTGTTCTTTAAATTAATGTGTCTGTGATACAAACAATACATTTAGTGTCGCTAAAAAGCACAATATGACAAATACAGTGTTGGCTCAATCGAGACTAATCTTTATAGAAGGCCTGTACAGTGACCTGGAACGTCGCAACCTGTGCCCAGCTAAGGTCAATAACTGGTTGTCACGTGAACGGATGCATGTGTAAGTCAGTTGTAGTTGAAGTATTTCAAACGATGTTAAATCATACTAAGTGCGTGCGTACCTTGTGAGATGAATTACTTTTTGCAAGCTCGACACATGAGCATTACATTACATATAATGAACAGATACCAACAGGAACACGGACTCAAGTTGAACTTCAAACAATGTTTAATACAGAATGGGCCACAGTCTAGTCCGTCACTAACAACGATGTTTACCCCTCAAGAGTCTAGCAGTAACTGATCTCTAAAAGTCTATTCTAATCTCTAACCCAAAGTTTATGTTGTCACTATAAAGTGTACGTTCACTGTCGGTCTAATAAAGTGCGCAACCCAACTAACTAAACTAGCTATCTAACACACGACACAGGTCTTAATGTTTTGGACTGCTAGGTCTTAATGTTTTGGACTGCTAGGTCTTAATGTTTTGGACTGCTAGGTCTTAATGTTTTGGACTGCTAGGTCTTAATGTTTTGGACTGCTAGGTCTTAATGTTTTGGACTGCTAGGTCTTAATGTTTTGGACTGCTAGGTCTTAATGTTCTGAACCGCTAGGTCTTAATGTTTAGGACTGCTGTGTCTTAATGTTTTGGACTGCTAGGTCTTAATTTTTTTGGACTGCTAGGTCTTAATGTTTTGGACTGCTAGGTCAATGTTTTGGACTGCTAACCTAATGTTTTGGACTGCTAAGTCTTAATGTTTTGGACTGCTAGGTCTTAATTTTTTTGGACTGCTAGGTCTTAATGTTTTGGACTGCTAGGTCAATGTTTTGGACTGCTAACCTAATGTTTTGGACTGCTAAGTCTTAATGTTTTGGACTGCTAAGTCTTAATGTTTTGGACAGCTAAGTCTTTGTTTTGGACTGCTAGGTGTTAATGTTTTGGACTGCTAGGTCTTCACGTTTTCTTTGTACCTAATGATTGTTATGGAGCGTATTTGCGTATTTATGATGTAACCAGAGTTAAAAGGCCTATGATATATTTATATTACCTTAATAGATTTTGATGATTTACAAATTGCGGGTCCCATTTTAATGGATGCTTGTGAGGCCCCTCTTCAATTTTTTATTTTACAATGACAGCTATTACTTTTAATTACTTAATTATTTCAATTTTTATTATACAACATACATTGGAGGCATCTGAAACGCAATGGGGCTTATTTAAACGTTGACGACACGTCAATTGTATGATACACAAAACATGTTAACCCTTATAGTCCGACGTCTTTAAAAGCCTGTGACAGAAGCCAGGAGTCCATGACTGAATGTAAATAGCAATCGGTCAAATCTGCCTAAGACCGGCCCCCTGTTTGACGTAACCACGAGGAGGTCCGTCTCAGCTGAGGTTGTATGTGCGGAATGGAATAGCTGAAAGAGCGAGTGCAATTTGAAGACGAGTGACATTGAAACGTGTAGTTTAAAGTGAGTTATATTGTGTTTAAATTATTCAAGAAGATAGTTCACTTGTGTTCTTACGGTTATGTACATAAAAGTTGAAAACTTAAAAAAAAAAAATCTAGTTAAAGTTACATTTATTTTCGTTTAAAATTAAATTTCGCTAATCTAAGTACTCTACCATATACCATACACAATATGAATGTTGATGCATGCATTTTAAGTATGAGAGAGTGATATTTAAGCTGCTAATATAATTGGGTTCATTTTACCGAAAGAGTCCTCAGGCCGCGGTACGAAATGAATTGAGTTAATGGTTTTCTGCTGCATATAGAGTCATCAGTTCACTGAGGTTCGAGGATATCGCATGATTATAGATGCGCAGACGACAAAGTGTTTCTCGAATTAAATATTTGAAGGGAAGCGGAACAAATAATTTTTAGAGCCAAAGTCAGAGTAGACAGCGGTTAGTACCCAGTTTTAAAAATCTCATTAATCGAAGACATTTGTAAAATTACAGGTCTCCCGCGGTAGAGTTTCTTTTTTAAATACCTGCCAAGTTTTGCTACTCACAGATTAAGAATTCAAATTAACAAATAGTTTTGTGAGTCATTTCCCCTTCCAACGATTTCTCTCCCTGCGCTCTTGCTCTCGCCCTGTTGAAGTGACGTAATCAAATCAAATGATGGACGGCGAGAGGTTCTTGGCTCCTTCAAGACTCGGGACAAATTACAAGATGATTTGGACACTGCTTGACACCTTGACTCGGACACATCTTGACACCGTGACTTCCCATATCAAGTCTTTCAAGTGTCTGTGTCTGTGTATGTCCTGTCATCTTTATTTTTTCCCCCGTCGTCAAGCGTGTGTGTACACGTCTGCTATTTTTTCTGACAAGTGAACTTCCGGTTTTGGTACTCACGCGGGAAAGAATCAGTGCGGGTATTAGTGTAGCTGGGCATACGTGTCAATGTGTACGCGTGTGTGTGTGTTGGGTCGAGAAGTAATTCAAAATGTCTATCAAAATCTTCACACGAGGACATCAGGCCGCGCGTGATTCTTTAGGTCAATATCTGAAATGCTTGTGCTTTCGATTGCTATACGCGGTCGCTTTTAGAGCTGGGTATTTAACACTATAGCTGGGTTTTTTATGTCGTTGGCCGAGCATTTTCTTATTCAGGTCAGGAAGATCAACTTGCAGTTTTTTTTTCATTGTTGTTGTTCACTTTCTGTCTCTGCATGTTTCTGTCTGTCTGTCTCTCTTTGTCTCTTTCTCTCTTTGTTTTATGTCGGACTTTTTTTTCTGATTTAAATTCTCAAATTTTAAAATATCTTTACCTTTCTTTTCTTTCATTCTCTTTCCTTATGTTTCTTCCTTTTTTTTTATATTTTCTTTCCTTATGTTTCTTCCTTTTTTAACATGTCCTTTCCTTATGTTTCTTCCTTTTTTCCATTTTCTTTCCTTATGTTTCTTCCCCTTTTTTTCTTTCCTTTTGTTTCTTCTTTTTTTTATTTTCTTTCCTTATGTTTCTTCTTTTTTTCCAATTTCTTTCCTTATGTTTCTTCCCCTTTTATTTTCTTTCCTTATGTTTCTTCCCCTTTTATTTTCTTTCCTTATGTTTCTTCTTTTTTTTTCTTTCCTTATTTTTCTTCTTTTTTACATTTTCTTTCCTTATGTTTCTTCCCCTTTTATTTTCTTTCCTTATGATTCTTCTTTTTTTTCTTTCCTTATTTTTCTTCTTTTTTCCATTTTCTTTCCTTATGTTTCTTCTTTTTTTCCTTATGTTTCTTCTTTTTTTCCATTTTCTTTCCTTATGTTTCTTCCCCTTTTTATTTTCTTTCCTTATGTTTCTTCCTTTTTTAAATTTTCTTTCCTTATGTTTCTTCTTTTTTTAAATTTTCTTTCCTTATGTTTCTTTTTTTTCTGTCAACCATTGCAGTGGAATTGAGTGGAATAGGTATGAGTAAGCGCAGTGGCTGAGCGGTAAAGCGCTTGGCTTCCAAAACGGAGGTCCCGGGCTCGAATCATGGTTAAGACTGGGATTTTTAAATTCGGCATCTTTGGGCGCCTCTGAATCAGACCAGCTCTAATGGGTTTCTGACATTAGTTGGGGAAAAGTAAAGGCGGTTGGTCGTTGTGCCGGCCACATGACACCCTTGTTATCCGTAGGCCACACAAACAGATGATCTTTACAATATCTGCCCTATAGACCATAAGGTTTGAAAAAGGAACTTAACTTTTTTTTATATAGATATGAGTAAATTATGATTACTTGCATGTCTGGCGATAATTGTTTTCCTAAATGAAACCCCGGGACAACTAATCTTCACCAGTTGACACCGAGAGGTCTTGGAGTTCTGTTAGAATCACCACAGACTGAAAAGATAAAATATAATATCTGTGAGTAATCATTTTTTATAAATAGTCCAAGAACAAACAAAGCTCCACTTGCCTCTCTAATCTTGTTAACAAATCTCACACAAAAACAATTTTAAAATATAATTCAGTACCATACATCGCTTTTTTTTTAAAGGAAACCTCAGAATTTGCGGTTTTCAATTTTAGCTTTATCATCATAGGAATCCTTGGGCCTTCATTCTTTGCCTCTTTTTTGGGCTTTATGTGCCTCATTTATGGGCCATCTTGCCTCTTTTGTGGGCTTTATATATATATATATATATATATATATAAGTTCTCATAATTCACAAGTATTAAATCATAAACAATTGAAAAGTGATTAACCTAAAAATATAATAATAGTAATAGAAATATTATTTAATATCAAAGACATACTACCTAACCATCCTAACCATTGAACCCGCTAGAGACAGAAAAATGATACAAGTATTCTCTACTCCAAAACAATCAACACAATATCAGATATCCCTGACCCCAACACCCCATTTCTGGAAAACTACTTCAGCATTGTACAAGTATATGAAAATCAAACTAGATAATTCTCTACCCTAAAATCCATTAATTTTTTAAATGTCAATTCTAAGTGATTAGGATCAAACACCTTATTATTGTGTAGAGCTTTGAGCCAGCTAGCCCAAACAATAATCAAGTTAAAGTTATGCACCATTTTATTTTTTGGTTTGGGCAGCTTGTCTAATTGTACTTGCGGATGGATATTTACATTGATACCAATCAATTAGAAGAAGAAATAATCAATAAAGATGTGGTTCGGTAGCGTTTGCATAAAATGTTGTCTAATCCATTTTGTGATTTTTCAGTTTCTCAATTCCAAATAAAAATATACTTTAATTTTTAAAAAACGGACATTCGTAAAGAATTCAGGTGATTATTCTATGCCAAGGGATCAAGCTCATCATCATCCTTCCTTTGTGTTTATCACGGAACATAGAGCCTCAGCAAAAACAGGCCACTCACCACGTTCTCTAGCTATTTTTTTTTATGGCTTCCCATCTCTTTCCGGTCCTCTCGGCTTCCTCTAGTACACTGCGTCGCCATGTTCTTTTTGGTCTTCCTCTGCGTCTTGTTCCCTGGAAGGGATCAAGTTAATTGACGTTAAACAATCAAGTACATAGACATTTTGACGCGATGGTCGTCGGGATCAGCAGTGCTACACAGTTTCAATATATGGCTCCTCGGAAGGCGATGAGTGCGCCCAGATGAGTCACTTGTTTTGGTTTCGTCTTGAGTTGAGACGGTGTGGATAATCAAGCCAATTCTAGAGTGGCAGATTTTGCCACATTTCGTGCATGTGTATGCATCTGTTGTAGGGCTAGCTGATATGGCTGCTTTCTTTCTCTTTCTCTTGACCAGCGGTTCTCAGCCTTTCTACCTCCGCGATCCCCTAACACAAATTTTCACTAGGAGGCGACCCCCAACCATAACAAAAAAAGAATTGTCCTAGTTCTAGGTCAAAGTGATTTAGCTAATGTTATAAAATGGTTACTAAAACTAATATCTATGATGTTAATTTAATTGTTAGAAACGTATCCTTTATATATAGTGTAAAATAAATTAGTGCTTACACTTTTTGAAAAAGTATATTTTATGATTTTCATTTATTGGTTTTTCTGTTGCCTGTTTATAATATTCACGTAACATACATAATTTACGATTTCAAAAGTATTACTTATCATGGAAAATGTGGCCACAGAAATAACAAACACGCCAACGTTAGTGCGAAAGTTGAGCTTATTTTTATTTCACTAGATTAGGAATTCACATTTTCTGCATCAAGTTTATTTCTTTTTTAGACTCGATAACTAACAGGCAGAAAAAACATGTTTCAATAACAGAAACTCACATCTAGAACAGAGTGACTGCAAACAATTGATCCAGAATTTTGTAACTAACATTGAAGAAAAATATTTAGATGCATTGCTATTGACGTTGCTAATATATATGTCGATGATTCATACAGTGAATTAGGATGAATTCTTATGGGGACTCATTCTGTACCAATCATCGAGCCTCCAGACCGACATCCAAGCATACTTAGAGCACCATCTCTGCAGATGCCACAATTATTTTTCCAAGAAGTCTTTTACTTTTTCAAATTTAACCAACTTTGTCAATTACATCACGCGCTGTAGAGGTCGTTTATAGAGTTTTGCATTGAAACTAATATTTGAAATCGACATTGTGTAAACCGGTATATCTTGAGTATACCAGAACTAGTAATTGTGAACAATTTACAACGCCTGTGGATTCATCAAGCTGGATGCTAAATATTGTATAAGAAGCAGATATCTTTTCATTAATATCAGAAGATATGTCAACTAATCTCCTGTAAATAGTGGCATTATGTATGCAAATTACACTAAATTTATTAATAAATTTGGCTCCAATCATATCTTTGGCCACTGATAATAACTGCTTGGTAGTGGTGTGAGGTTTCAGAACTCTGTCGATTCTGAGAGCCACCAAACAAGAAGATTCATAGGCTGATATGTTTCAATTATGGTACTTGCCATCTAAGTCTAACTAAACTACTGTATGTCGTAATCGGCAAAGTTCGGGCATTTTTTCGACCTCAATACATACGCAGAGAGAACTTCATTACAAATTTAGCATCGGGTTTCTGCTTAAACTATACCGTAAAAACAAAATTGTCACTCTCTTTCTTTTATTAACTTTCTTTTGTTCGAAGTCTGTGTTCATGAGTTGTTACATAATGAACATTTTTTTCCATTGACTAAAATACGATGGCCTAATATTAATTGAATTTTCTTCACGACGTGATTAGATCTTCACCAAATAAATGTTTGATCCCACAGTGGTGTTTCGATGCATTGATAGACAGTACATTTATTTTGTTGAAAAATATATTTTGTCACAACAATGATGTGGTCTGTACCATCCATTTTTAAATGACAATTATAAAAAAAAAAGGTAACACAATAAATAAAAACATGTCTCTACTATCAAACAAGGATGTTACATTCACTAAAAGTGCCCTCTGTAGTCTTGCGATATGTCTATGTTTATATTTGTCACCGCCCACTTTTTTTATTATTGAAACTTGACAATCGTTTCTAAATTTATTTGGTAATAATGCTATTTGAGTAATGTCCCATCGCTACCATCCACAATACAAATCTATAGCCACTCTGGTACAACAAATGTTACACACACACATAAGAACATAAAAAATAACAACTTCTAATATTTAAAAAAAATTCAATTCCCCCCCCCCCCCCCAATTTTCTGATGGTCTTAGGCGACCCCTGGCAAAGGGTCATTCGACCCCCCCAAAGGGGTCGCGACCCACAGGTTGAGAACCCTTGCTCTTGACCAAGGCCGCTTCGTTTCTTTTGGCTTTCAGGGAGGATCGTTGATGCCAGTGGTTCTCATGTTTCGCTTGCAGACATCTCTATTGGTTAGTCTTGGGCGGCCCTTGGGGCTGACTCCCTCCACAAGCTCAGCATATTAGATACCTTTCGGGATTCTACATTCTGCCATTTGGTTGACATGTCCGAGCCAGCGTAATCATCTCTGTGGTGTCAGGAGAGCATAGATGCTGTGCATATGGGCTAATTTTAGAACGTCCAGATTGGAGATGTGATCCCTTCAGGAGATGCACATTATGCGTCTCTGGCAGCGCAGGTGGAAACTATCCAATCTCTGCTCTTGGTACATGTATTTTGACCAGAGTAACACCTTTAGTAAAATCACTAAATTTAGAAAGCCTTCAGGATAGAAGACTCAAAAGTAAAGTAGCAACTATACATAAAACACTGAACCATAATCTTCAAATACAAAAACAAAATTTAATAAAATACTCTGAAAGACACAAAGATAAAGGCACATTCCTCGTCCCATATGCTAGGACAAATTTGTACAAATACTCCTTCTTCTCTAGTGCTATTAGAGCATGGAATGGGTTGCCTGAGCTAGCCAGGAAAACCAATGACTTGGCAGAATTTAAGTCATTGGTTAATATGCATGACTAAATGCATGACGCGTAGGACGTAATCATCTTCTTTTTTGAAGTAACGTCTGTATTATATAAGATAAGATAAGCTCTCGCTGCCATAAAGTTTCAATAGAGCTACAAAATACGTAGGTCAGGTCGAAATAGGTCAGACATGATGATCCGAACAGACTTTGTGTTCAGAAAGTAGGACAAAGATGTAATTTACCTTCACTGCTGCAGACGAGTAGACTACCGCCGAGACATTGTCCATTCCTTACACACACAGACAAAGAAAAATGGCGACGGAAGGAAGTAACTAACGGCCATAGGTACACAAATGGCCAGATGATCGATGTGAACGTAAAATTGAATCCGAGTCTTTTGTTTGTCTCCCCTTGACCCTGAAGGAACTCCATTCAAATTATTTTGTTGAAGTCTATACAAAATAAATCCAGGAACAAAAATCTCACTTATCGACATTTGAGATTTTCATGCGTGGAGATTTTATTCAAAAAAAGAAAAGTTTTTTTTTTAAAGCGTATTCGAAGTACAAATGTCAGGTACACCCCCCCCCCCCCCCCAATTAGGATCAAATAGCATAATTTATCCATAAAAAAATGACATAATTTTAAATCCAAGTCTTCACCAAGATTCGAACCCGTGACCCCTCAGTTCAGAAACCAAGCGCTTCACTCGGTATCCACGCCCCCATTTTCCCGACGTCTCTCTATTTTTCTATTTATTTATTTTTTGATCTGATTAATTTCAAAATGTCTTCTTCCAAAAAAGCTTCTGGCAGAAGTGACCTTCACAGACAGGAAGTGTAGGGTGGGAGTAACATAAAAAAACCTGGACGAGGTTTTTTAAACGGATGAAATGCCATTAGCTCAAATGAACACTTTTACTTTGTTCACATTGTGTCACATTCTGTTCATGCTCATTTGTTTGCTGACAGGTTTTGTTCTAGTCACGTGATCTTTGAAATATTATCCATTATTGTTTTTATTATTTTTTTATATATATACATTTTTCTCTAGGTCTCAGTGAGTGGGTTGGACCAAGACTATGGAGTATTAAATAACTTTCGATTATAATTACCACATTTTTGCCCATATAACCCGCGCCCCCGCGCATATAACCCGCACCACGCGCATATAACCCGCAGACGTGCTGAACAAGCAGACGTTTAAAACCCGTCAGAATTACACAAAAAGTAAAAAAAACAAAATCGTACACCCCGCACCCTTATATACCCAGAATGTGCATTGTGGTCTACACGTTTCGTTATTACGGTATCGGCTAATTTGTTCAGTGACTTATGTACATGTTACAACTGATGAGTGATATATTAAAGATTCTCTGCCGGTACTATTTTTTTTGTGAAGGTCTAAAATGAGCTGTTCATACAGCAAACTCTACTAGGTATAAAGACCCGCCGGTATGTCCTTAGTTTCCTTTATTCAATGTTTATGAGTAACATTCTATATATACTGCACCCTGGTACCTCCCGTCTGTAAAAGCTTGTATAACCCGAGGGTTATATGCGCGGAAATATGTTAGCTAGCTCATTTCTAAATCTGGGTTGAACCGAGATTATGGGCCACTAAATAACTTTGGACTTACAATTAGCTAGTTTAGTTCTAAATCTGGGTGGAAATATACACCTGCCTCTGTTCTCTATAAGCTTAGTTTCTAGTTCCTACTTTGTATGTTTTTCTTGACAGAATGGCTTTAGTTCTTTTCATTGTGTCTCCCAGAGGTCAAACTTCCAATCGCCTGTCCAATAAATTGCACTCACACGCTAACTGACCTTAGGTCTTTAGATGTGTTAGGTTTGAAAGCAATGAAACTTGGGAGAAAGAAAGAAGGAGAGAGAGACAAAAGGAGAGAGAGAGAGAGGAGAGAGAGGAGATAGAGAGGAGAGAGAAGGAGAGAGAGAGAGAAGGAGATAGAGAGGAGAGAGAAGGAGAGAGAGAGAGAAGGAGATAAAGAGGAGAGAGAAGGAGAGAGAGAGAGAAGGAGAGAGAGAGAGAGAAATAGAGAGAGAGGAGAGAGAATGAGAGAGAGAGAGAAGGAGAGAGAGAGAGAAGGAGATAGAGAGGAGAGAGAAGGAGAGAGAGAGAGAAGGAGAGAGAGAGGAGATAGAGAGAAGGAGGGAGAGAGAGAGAAGGAGAGAGAGAAAGAGAGAGAGAAGGAGAGAGAGAGAGAGAGAAGGAGAGAGAGAGAAGGAGAGAGAGAGGAGATAGAGAGAAGGAGGGAGAGAGAGAAGGAGAGAGAGAGGAGATAGAGAGAAGGAGAGAGAGAGAAGGAGAGAGAGAGAAGGAGAGAGAGAGAAGGAGAGAGAGAGAAGGAGAGAGAGAGGAGATAGAGAGAAGGAGAGAGAGAGAAGGAGAGAGAGAGAAGGAGAGAGAGAGGAGATAGAGAGAAGGAGGGAGAGAGAGAGAAGGAGAGAGAGAAAGAGAGAGAGAAGGAGAGAGAGCTCCCTAACCTTCTGAACAGCTAGTCTACGAGAAATCCTCTCTTCTTGTCACAACGTTCTCCGAGACTAGACTGTAAAAAACAACAACTTCGAATGAAATAAAAACCATTTTCAAATTATCCTCCTCCTCCCCCCACCTTAACTACGCCACTGCCCCTCCCCCCGCGTGCAGATGTCAGATCTTTTGGTCTAGCACATTTTTTCACGGTGATGTGGCCCGTGTCCTAAATGAATATGGGCGCCCCCACTGCACTTGATTAAGTAACTGAATGAATCTATTTGCGATTATATTATGTGGTCTGTAACTCTTTCTTTCATTCCAAACACAGACAACCTGTCCATTAATAAGGTAAAATTTCATTTGTTTCGTGGTGATTTCCAGAGCACATTTTTTCTTTTACAATGTAAAATAATTTGAAAGCCCTAGTATTGTCTTCGCATAAAACAAAACTTGACAGAATGTTGTCGTGTCATTCTATCTTTCCCTTGCCCATGTTGATACGCCCTCGTTTGTTTTGTAGCTATAAACAGCTACTGCAATTAAACCGGTGTAGGCGTAGAACATTTTCGATGTAATAAAACCCAAGCTTGTATTTTTACAAGTCCACATTCTGGCTAGCAAAAAAAAAAAAAAAAAAAAGGAAAAAAAAAAGAGGAGCTCCTCAAAAGCGTGATCGAGAGGCTAAGTACGCTTGAATATGGCTTGGCTACCTATGAAGGGGATTCGAGGTTCGACACCCGACTCGAGCAGAGTTGTGTTTACTGAACGCCTAAATGCAGCACGGAAAACCTTCTCCCAGATACACCCTCCCCCCCCCCTTCCCCCAAAACTGGTCCACAAATGAGATTGAACCAAAGCTTTCTGAGCATGCTATTAGCATCAAAGTAGCGCTATGCAAAACTATAATATATATTATGAAGAGAGGAAAGCTGAGCTGAGCTGAGCTGAGCTGGTCTGGTCACACTGTAAGTAAGACACGACTGATTGTCAAAAGTCATCCTTCAAGGTACAGTGAAGGGAGCTAGACGCAGTGTCGGTCTTAGATAATTGGTGGGCCTTAGAGTCCAGCGGTTCTCAACCTTTTAAGATCGGCGACCCCTTTTTACAATTCCCTCTCTGACGCGACCCCCCCCCCCCCCCCCCACATACACATACAGCAATAGAAGAGTAGACAATAACAATACATATTTTCCCCTAGAAAATCCTCCATCGACCCCCTAGGGGGTCGCGACCCACAACTTGAGAACCCCTGCCTTAGACCAAGTAAATTTGATAACCCCATTAAACTAGAACAGTAAAAAAAAACATAAGAGCTTTATATCAACTCACTCTGTCTGTTTGTTACGATTTGTGTACATGTTATTGAAATAAATCCTAAAATATCTAAAGATAAGGCTTTAAATGTGAAGTTCTTCCCGTAAGATTTTTTTTTTTTAATTTTAAAAAAGTATTACATATATGTAAATTCAACGCCAAACCAAAACAAACCATCCACCCACCTATGCATCAGAAACTTTCACATAACTCCAGAACAGCTTTTTAAAAAATCTTTATCCATTTTATAAACATGCATCGTGGGTAGAATATTCAGATATAGCCCGCGAGCCGCAGTTAGACCATCATAGGCATCACCGATATAAAATAGAGCGACGAACCCGTTTTGTACCTTAATATCTTGGGAATAAGCCGCATTCAGTTTGATTTCCTCAATCACAATCAAACATAATTAACTCCCTTTTTTTTCGGCGCCAAAGTGGGAGAAAAAACATGGCGTCGCTAGCATCGGCGTCTTAACAATCCCGAAGAAGCAATTACCCACTCAGGGGCGCGGTGCCAATGGGTAGAAAAAGGAACGACAGAAACTCCCCAAAGACTTTAAGTTCTCCACGCAAACTAGACGCCCCGTTTATGCTTCGCTCGTAAAGGGAGATAATTTTTTCTTTTGAGGCAGAAAAGGAAGGACAACTTTATGTCACAAGGGGTCAGAGAGTAATCAATAAAGTAAAAACAGATATTTTGAAGCATAAAGGAAGTCGCCGGGTGATTATTTATTGAAGAGACGCTCTGTCTGGTTTGAAAAGCTGTTGGTGGCTTTGATTTCTGAAAGATTCCTGGTACATATGACAGTTTTCAAAGACCGAGGCTGACATTTCGGTAACGGCATTGGAGACTGAAATGTCATAACAATAACAATACATATTATCATTACGATATGTTTATTTATTTTTTTATTTTTTTATTTTGTTCACCCTCTTTCAAGTACCATTTCTTTCTCTTGTTTGTTAAATCTTTTTTTATCCTTTCTTCTTTTTTCTTTTTTCATTTACTTTTCATTATCTTTTATTTTTTATTCTTTTTGATGCATTCTTTCCATTTTTTTTTACCTGCTTTTTTCTTTATTCTTTCTTTCTTTCTTTTTTTGGGGGGGGCTTGGTGGTCTAGAGGCTAAGCGTTTGGTTTCCAAGTAAAGGAGTATAGATCAAATCCCGGAAAAAAATATTTGCAGGGCGGCTCTGAGTCTTCTTAACTAAAAGAAGCCTGACATCAGGTAAGGAAAGGTAAGGTGTGGTTCTTATGTGCAATGGCACCCTAAGCTATGGGCAATGGAAAAAGTTTACATAATCATTTACCCCATAAATCAAGTGTTTTGAAAGGGCAATAAATTTTTTTTTAAAATAATATTTTGTTGATTTCTTTAATTAATTTGTAATCTATTCCGTACAATGTTCTAAACTTAGGACATAAGAACTACTTCTTTTCTCTCTGTCTCTCTCTCTCTCTGTCTCTATCTGTTTCTCTCTGTCTCTCTCTCTGTTTATCTCTGTTTCTCTATGTCTCTCTTTCTCTCTCTCTCTCTGTCTCTCTCTCTCTCTGATTATCTCTGTTTCTCTCTGTCTCTCTGTCTTTCTCTATGTCTCTCTGTCTCTCTCTGTTTCTCTAAGTCTCTCTCTCTGTTTATCTCTGTTTATCTCTGTTTATCTCTCTGTTTATCTCTCTGTTTATCTCTGTTTATCTCTGTTTATCTCTGTTTCTCTATGTCTCTCTCTATGTCTCTCTTTCTCTCTGTTTATCTCTGTTTCTGTCTTTCTCTATGTCTCTCTTTCTGTCTCTCTCTGTCTTTCTGTTTCTCTCTCTGTTTCTGTCTTTCTCTATGTCTCTCTTTCTGTCTCTCTCTCTGTCTTTCTCTCTGTTTCTCTCTCTGTTTCTCTCTGTCTCACTCTCTCTCTGTTTCTCTCTCTGTTTCTCTTTCTCTCTGTCTTTCTCTCTGTCTCCCTCTCTAACTCACTCACTCACTCTCTCGTCATTCTCAAGCTCCGCCCCACCACCCACCATGCGCCTGAACAATCCCCAGCCGCCCCCTACACCCACTCACTGTATACCTTGAGGCTTTTTTTTTCCCCCCACTAGACCATCCCCCGAGGTATTGCTAGCAGGCGATTGCCGTGAGTGATCGATTTATTTGATTCGGAATCACTTACAAAACTCCACGGCTCGTCTTGTGTGCGTCGCAGCGAGTTAAAACATGTGATTCATTAGAGTGTCGTGTTAGCAGACGACTAGAAGCAGACGGTAAGGAAGATTATCGAAACTTTTTTTTTCTTACCATTGAGCCTTAGGCAATTGTCACACAGAGGCGGCTTTCTGTTTTCTTCTAAGATAATTCTAGCTCTATTGATTCTAAGTTTATGCCTTTTGGGAAAAAAAATCTTTGCTAAATCTGGACACTTAATTCATCTGTAAGTAGTTTTTAATTATGGAGACCTTGTCTTAAAGAGCAATGAAGATTATGTCTTTCTTAGAAATGTGAGACCAACTACTAGATAGGATTTAGGGGGAAAAAATGATATTCTACTATTTTATATCAATTTCAATAAAAAAAAATTATTGCGTAGATTTGTTTCCCTTTTGAGCGTTTATAAATTACTTTTTTTAAAATTGTAAGCTAGATTATTAATATTATTATGTGGCTACTAACAAGCGCAGATATAGCAAGTGTAACATAACTAATCATATAAACATAGATCAAATTAGATAAGATACGAAAAATGACTGAAAAGTCAAAACATACCTTTCTCTCTCAGTATATTTTTGAAAGACGTCACCACTGAGTCTATTAAAGCACCAGGGGCGTAGCTAGGAATTTTTTATCGTTTAGTTAATCCTATATGCAAACTCCCGTAAGCACTTCCTGGCATTTATATATATATACGGTGCTTTTATTGTAAGAAAATGGGTGCCGGTACTCAGTGGTGGATTGCCCAACTTTTAACTACTAATAAATTAATAATATACGTTAAAATACAAGAAAAGTAATATTTTTTCCCAACATTGAAAAAAGGTGCCGGTACGATACCAGTGCGTACCGTCACAAAAAAGCACTACACACATAGATACAAACACACACACATAGGCCTTACATTCCGCTTTATATATTAGATACTACAGTCAACTAAGTTTTATTTTTTGTTATTAACTGGCCAGTATGGGAACATTGTTTCTATTGTATTCTTTAGTCTATTGCAATTTCTTTCCCTTGTTCGAGATACCAAACAAAATGTTTAATTACCGATAGTTAATTAGCTTTTTTTAAAAATTGATTCGTGTGTTGTCGGGTAAAAGAAAAAAGTGTGGGAAATTTCAGCTTGATCCGGGATTGGGTGTGGGAGAAATAACGTATACAAATTTTTTACCAGACAGACAGTGAGTTGATGTAAGCTTTCTGTTTCTCCGTGCCCAGCCTGTATGCAAGATAAATTTACTATATCTAGAAACAAAATCGTTGAAAATGACCATATAATGCGTTGCCACTGAATACTTTATTGGATGACTGGTGTCTATGTGTTAGCCAGAGTTTGTGTATGTCTGTGTATGAGCGATTATATGTAGGTACCAAAAAAAATTGAGTAAGTGTACTTTTTCAGACATAGGAATCTGTGAGAGCAGACGATGTAAAGCTCATATGTTTCTATTGGTAACGGTTAACGAGGGAATCGTGTGGTCAGAACAATGAGCAACCACCTTGACAAACTTATGTCAGGTTCCCATCAAAAATGAAGGGACTCGAGGCGTCACTAAAATTCCGAAATTTGAAATACCATTTTACATCGAGATTCGAACTGGAATCCCTTTGGTTCGGCAGTCAAGGTTTATCACTCGGCCACCACGTTCCATCATGTTATAAGTCTAAGTCTCAGAACATTTTTTTTTCTTCTTTCTTTTAATACATTAGTTTGTGTGAGCTCTTTCGTCAGTTTAGTTCATATCAGAGAGAGAGAGAGAAAGAGAAGGAGAGAGAGTGAGAGAGAGAAAGAGAAAGAGAGGAGAGAAAGAGAAAGAGAAAGAGAGAAGAGAGAGGTCAGAGAGAGAGAGGAGAGAGAGAGAGAGGAGAGAGAGAGAGAGGAGAGAGAGAGAAAGAGAGAGGTCAGAGAGAGAGAGAGGAGAGAGAGAGAGAGGAGAGAGAGAGAGAGAGAAGAGAGAGAAAGAGAAAGAGAGAAGAGAGAGGTCAGAGAGAGAGAGAGGAGAGAGAGAGAGAGAGAGAGAGGAGAGACAGAGACGAGAGAGAGAAAGAGAAAGAGAGGAGAGAGAGAGAGGAGAGAGAGAGAGGAGAGAGAGAAAGAAGAAGAAGAAAGAGGCTAATTCCAAGCGTACAAAGAAATCATTTGTTTGTTTTTCTGTTTAGACTGGAGCTTTTCTCTTCCATTGATCGAGTCCCTATTGTACCCAATTTCTTTCCCGATAAACATCTTCAGCACTGGGCAAAGTAAACTGACCTTCTCAAAACGGATGTCAAGTCTTTGTTTGGACTTTGGGCATACAAGATTTCAATGCAGCCACACAAAAACATAACAAACATACAAGGAACACACACAAAAAAAAACTCGAAATATTGTATTTGTGTTGTTTGTCTGCTCGGCATTGTGTCCGAATAAGACGGTGCTTTTATGATCATATGGTTAACTGGATTGCAGTGTGCCCAAAATGTGAATTCAACGAATTCGATTCGAAGCTCCCTATTGGACAGTCAAAAACATTTCAGTGGTTAGGGTTTAGATTATGATTAACAGAAATCCATAAAAAAGTACATTTTCCTCCCTTTCAGACCTTGAGCAGATGATAATGATGATATTTCTATGGTTAACAGTTACAAAGGTATCATGTGGCCAGCACAACCGCCTTTACATCCCCAGCTTATACCAAATACTCATTACGTTTGAGTCGACTCAGGGGCGTCCTATTAAAAACAAATTCCTGTCTCCACCAGGGTTTGAACTCAGCTCAGAAGTCAAGAGGTCAGGACACTCCAGGACGTTACCTAAAAATGTCACTTAGGCCTATATTTAAAGATGCTGGTGTTTTTTTTTTGTATTGTGCATCTTTCATTTTTATAGCATTGCTCAGAGTGCGGACTGGGTGTCAAAATTTGATAATGTATGGATATGCATGCATACAGTAAACTCTGTACCTTTATAAGAAATATAGGCCTTATGTTGCTTTTTAATCATTAAGTGTGTAGGATGAAGCCTACTAGTAACACTGTCTATGGATGAAAGTTATTACATTAAATCGGAAAATGTGTTATAATAAATTAGTATTACACTGCAGAGCCTGTGAAAGATATCTTTAAAACACGACATTCAGAGGGTTACTTTTACAAGAGAGTATTTAAAAACCTTTGACAATCTAATACGTGTCATGGTGGCATCCATGCGGCCCTTTCGGTGGCCGTGCCGGCAAATTTAGGTATCGGCCCACCGGGCGTTTGCCCGAATGCCCATATAGCCAGTCCGAACCCTGGACTCAGCATTTAATTGCAAACTAACTATCACAGCCCTTCTCAAACAGTGGGGCCATGGAGGCGCCAACTTAGATGTTTTTTATCTACGGAAATATCACATGGAAAAGTTAGCGAAACACTGCCCGAATTGTCCTTCCGCCTGTCACGTATAGATTTCCAAAACTAGAAAAGATATTGAAAATCCAGTTTATGATCTTTTTGGGCTTGTAACGGTCGAACGGCAACTTTATATATTCGAAAAGATTATTCTGTAATTAAATATTTACTTTTTTTTCACTTTTGAAAAGTACACTAGTTTTAGAAATAGCTGCCCTATCAGACCTTGCCATCCATTCTGCAGACGTTGCATCAGTTAGGCCAGGCTTACAATGAACCATATCTTCATAACAATCATTTCATTGAATACTTTAAATATTTACAATGTAATTAGAATAATAACAATGTCAACCGGCCAAACAACACATCGACAACAAGATCCTCACGGCATATATCTGTTTTGTATTACCTTTACCTATCCCTTAGTCTGTTGGACCGTTGAGGCACCATGCATGATTTTGCGACCGTCTTTCTCCATTCCTCTCTGTCTGTTAGAACCTCTTTCAATGGCAGGCCCGTCCATTCTTTTATGTTGTCTTCCCATCGCTTTCTCTGACTGCCTATTCTTCTTTTTTCTGGTACCGTTACCTGAAGGAAGATATTTGCGAGCCCCGAAGACCTTGTAATATGGCCATAGATTTTTAGATTGCGTTTTTTATTACTATAGTTATCAGGTCATCATGGGGCCCAATTGCTGCAGTATCCCTGTCTCTAATATCTTGGTTTGTGATGCGGTCTTTTAATGTGATATTTTGCTACAGAAAGACCCTGCTTTGTATGGAAATAGGAGTTGTATGTATAATTGCTTGTAGTTCTTAGTATCTGATATTCGTGTTGAAAATATTGAAATCTGCCTTGTTACATGCATCACCGAACTTATTTGAAGCTTCTCCTTCGTAGTAGAAGATGTGCATAATCTCATTTCCTATTAACTTGAAATTCTCGCTATGAAAAGCCCACTGCACACAAGGCACGGATATGTTGGGTTTAGTCCAGTGCTCTTCTGCTATTAGTTGTTGTTGTTGTTGTTTTTTTGAGTAATATACGTTCTTTGGTGATGGTTGTCCTCTGTCTCGAAGCTAGAAACACTGAAACTCACTGCTCCGTGCCTTGAAATACAACCATGGAGAGTATTGAGATACAATCAATGGAGAGCATTGAGATACAATCAAGGGATAGCATTGAGATACAATCAAGGGATAACATTGAGATACAATCAAGGTAGAGCATTGAGATACAATCAAGGTATAACATTGAGATACAATCAAGGGAGAGCATTGAGATACAATCAAGGGATAACATTTCCCAGTAACGGGGGACGATTCCACGTTCCTTTTGGGAGCTCGAGAGCATCTTTATATCTCTTGTATTGACCCCTGCATTGCTTACCGAATAGATGGCCCATTTTAGGAAACTTCAAGGGTCGCCTCCGAGTTCGTATAAAAATACAAACTCTCTCTGATGAATTAATCGTTCATCTCTGTCCATAAATACTTTGTATAAAACTAACTCAAATCAGATTTAATCCCACGACACAGAAGTATTGTGCCGCAGCATACGAGGGAAACAATGCATTTAATATTTTACAGCCACAGCCTCGGTTTTAAAACCAAAGGCTATGCTCGCCGTGAACTTTACAGCTTCCTGTCATTTTCACACAACATGGCTGCTTTATTAAGTGGAACATTAGACTGATGATGTTGATATTACCGGACATCATCGAGTACATTCCCCACCATGAGATCATATCGACATCACACATCTGTATGTTTTGTTTCTGTGTCTTTGATGCAGGTGAGAGCAACTTATTTGATTTTAAGTGCCGAGTCATTCAGTCACCCTGAAATTATCCTTAATCCAATTCAGTCATTCGGTCAACCTGAGATGATCCTATAGCCAATTCAGTCATTCGTGTTCTTAATCTACCATAATCCCATTGGCCATTTTAAGATTAAAATGCCATTATTTTATCACGGAACACGATTGGAAAGAAAAAAAAAGTTTCATCCAATTAATACATATTGATGTCTGAACATATTAAAAGATTAACTGCAAATTGAATCTCTCTTGTGAAATGTGGTATTAAGTTTTGTTATTGAGAAAAAACTGATTGGAAAATAAAATCACGTTTAATAAATATTGAACAATTGACTTTAACAATTCCTATGTAATTATCTCCCCATATTGTCAGAATTGTCTCCCATGTTGATGCTATCATCTTAAGTCTCCACATCTTAGAGTGTAGATGTGTGTGTGTGTGTGCGCGCGAGTGAGTTTTCCACTTCATCGTATAAATTGCGTGTGTGTTTGTGTGCGTGCTAGCGTCTGCTATGTTGCAAATTCGAGTCGCCCCCATAAATATATAATTATTTTCGTTCGACCTAGACTTGTTAGACTAATACCTAGACTGTACTAATACATAAAATTATTGCATATCCTTAGTTATGGCAATTACGTCTAATGGGTATAGGATTGCGCCCTACGCTAGATGACGATCAACGTATGCATGGGCTCCCTGTCAACCGCTTTGCTTGGTTTAACAATCAACCTTAAGACAGAAGTCTTGCTCCCTACATCTGCAAACGAAGATTCAGAGTCTACCCTGCAGAGGTTCTCACAACCTTTCTGTATGGAGTTGAAACATGGATAGTATAGTTGTATGGAAATAAACTAATGCTTCTTGAACGGTTTCACCAAAGATGTCTCCCTTAAAGGGACGCAATGCAATGCCCTGTCAAGGAGGGGGGGGGGGGGTTAAAGGGCATTGTAGATTCCAGGAGGATGGATTTTTGAAAGCTTAAATAAATTATAGCTTTTATTTAGCGCTACTTTCATGCTTTTAGCATGCTCAGAGCGCTTTGGTCCAATCTCAGTTGTGGACCAGTGGGGGGGGGGGGGGGGTATCTAGGAGAAGGTTTTTCCGTGCGGCCTTTAGGCGCTCAGTAAACACAACTCTGCCCGAGTCGGGTGTCGAACCTCGAGCCCCCTTCATAGGTAGCCAAGTTCAAGCGCACTTATCCTCTCGACCACGCTTCCCACTAAACACTGGAGTTCCACCTCCGACTCTGCTTGGAGAGCTTTAAGAGCTCCACCAGATCCCATTGCTTGAAGGAGGCCCAACCTTCTGCCACTCCAGTAAAATACAAACTAAACGGACTAGCTTTAAAGAACGTTAGCTGAATGTTGATTCCAAATAAACTCTAGGCTCTACATATTCAAGCAAAATAAGTCTCAACTTTTACTATTGGAAGCTTTCATTTCACTCACTGAACGGACAACTTCCTGAGTGTAATAGTGTCATGACACACAATGCTTATACAACGTTTTTTAAACTACCAGGTGTTCTATTACATATAAAAAAAAAATTTGAGTTGTCATCTTTAGTGACTCTAAGTTTGAAATATATTTTTCCAGGTCGAAGTCCTTTGCAAAATATATACACCTAACAGCCAAGAACAATTTATCTTTTTTTTTTAATTAATCAAGATTATGTATATTTGTATAGTTTATGGACGCACGTAAAATATTTTATTTTAGTTATAATTGAATATTAATGTGTTTTAATTCTTCTTTTTAAAAATAGTGTTACTTGAATGTATATTTTAGTTGTTTTTTTACAGTTTTCTTCAAATGATGTATCTTATCTTATATAATACAGACGTTACTTCAAAAAAGAAGATGATTACGTCCTATGCGTCATGCATCTATTTAAGATTATTGTTCAGTGTTTTATGTATAATTGCTACTTTACTTTTAAGTCTTCTATCCTGAAGTCTTTCTAAATTTAGTGATTTTATTAAAGGTGTTACTCTAGTCAAATGTGAATATTCGTTTGTCAAGAATCTCACTGCTCTATTTTATGTCTGTTCCAGTTTCTTAATGTTTTCTTGAGTTGAAGAGTCCCAAACGGAGGATGCATATTCTATTATTGGCCTAACCAAGGTTAAATAACATTTTAGTTTTATGTTCTTATTTGATTTATAGAAATTTCTTTTCATAAACCCTAATGTTTTGTTTGATTTTTTTTTTAGTTTCTTTAATATGGGGATTCCATCAGTGGCGTAGCATCCATGGCGCGAAGGGGTTCAATGAACCCGGACCCACAGCCCGTGGTGTAGCAACAATGGTGCAAAGGGGTTGATTGCACTTGGGCCCATAACTCTTAACCAGTTGGGGTCCACGTGAGAACTTCGGGATGACACAAAAGAAAAAAAATTTCACTTTTGTAAAAATGAAATCTGAATAGAATCTGAAAAGCTCCCTCGAAGTATCCAAAACGTAGCAGGAAACTTTATATTAGTTTTAAAACATGAACCATTTGTTTGAAGCTAGAGTTAATATACCAGCAACTTGTAGTATTTAAATCTAAGGAACTGTTCTGCATCAGGTTTAATGTCATGGTGGTTAGACCCAAGTGTACGAGGGGACTACTGTTGCCAGTTCGTCCCCTTGTTTTCCATGTATGTTCATAAACCATTGTTAGTATTAATAGGCTGTTATTAGAATTAATTAAGGGAGTGGGAGGAAGAGAGAGAAAAAGTTTGATGTAGAAACTATTAATTAAAACTATTATTACAGAAAAATAAGGAACGGGGCGAGCAACAATGACGATTAGGTCTAGTGAGATAGTCCTCATGGTTAAGAATTAATATTTCGACACATCTTATTCAATTTTTTTAAAAAGCTGAATTTGTTTCTTTTGTTTTCTGTATTTAATTTACGTAAATTTAAAATCTTTGTTTGGAAGTGTTTTGAATAGTACGAAGTCTGAGATTTTAACCTCGGGCATGCTTTCCTGCCTCATAGTGGCATCCGGGTGGAAACGATCGTAGGAGGAAACGATTAGGCTAAAGCAGTGATGCCCAACCTAACTCTCTCTGCGGGCCATTTTAATTTCCAACACTCGTGTTACGGGCCTCATGGTGGAAAAGATACAAAAACGTAATGAAATTGACCTGAAACTGTTTTTATTTCAAACCAAGGATCTAGAACTTACATTGAATTATTCGGATATATGAGTTCTCTTTTTACATTTAAAAAAAAGGCGAAAGTTCTGTTTATATTTTGTTATTCTTGTTTTATAAAAACAAACACACTTTCTTCATAAAAACAAACATGTTGGCTAGCAATGGTATTATTTTCTACAAAAAGTGAAGAACCGTTCACTTTTCCTAATAGATTCTATTTCATGAAAGCACAAATGTTATAGGTCTTGGTAGTAATCCATTAGAAAAAAATGAGGACCCCAACGTAGGTAGAGATACATTATGTACATTTTTTTAGGGGGGGAGGGGGAATTTTCTATCTTTTGTGCCGACGCTTCGGCGGGCCGGATGGAAGCACATCGCGGGCCGGATCTGGCGCACGGGCCGTATTTAGGGCATCATTGGGCTAAAGGGTAGCAAAACAAGACTCCCGTGGGGGTGCCTAAGGGGGTGCGAGAGCATCCTCATTGCGCTGCGCGGAGTTGTAAAAAAAACTCCCACAACCTTGTCACAATCCAGGCGCTGTTCCTCAAGGGGCCGTTACATATATGGCGTGTCCCGCATGGTTAGCCTGGTATAGAAAAGGAAAATGGCGGGGGTCTTAGTGTACGCGGCCCCTGGCCCCTTGCCGTGAGTCTGACTCACCCGCCAGACAGAACAGTGTTCACTGTTCTCACTCAGGCCAGTGAGAGGGAGCTCTTGTTCACTTTTGCTGGCTTAGAGTTCCAAGAGCTGAAGGCTCAACTCTACCTGACAGTTTCAAGAAGAAGAAGGAGATCTTAACAGACTTAAGAAATGTTTTCAAAAAATGTATCTGATCCGACAAAGTTTACATTGTAAAGATCTAGAAGAGTAAGTCTTCATCTAATTGTTTTGCTGTTTTCTGTATTTTGTTAAAAATGTTTACAACAGAATAAAAGAATTTTTAAGCAAGCAAAAGAAACATCACAGGTATCGTGCTTGTGCTATAACAATGAGTGGCAAAACCGAATTGGAGAGCAGGTTTATAACAAAGATCTAGAAGATAAGATAGATGCCCTAATTGATCAAGAAAAGATACCAGTATTTAACCAATGTTTAGTATTTATTTGGTTCATAGTTCTTAAAGAAAGTTATTACCATTATATTTATACAAAAACCTCTAATTATTCTGTATTTAAAATTGTTATGAATATTGAAATCTGAAAGGAAAAAATATTTTAAGAATTTCTGTGACACATAGCAAGTTGGCATCACTTTGTGTTATTTCCATAGTGCGAGAAACAGCTAAAAGTTTAGAAATAGATGCACTGGTTACTGACTTTGCTACTTAGAAGGCCTGAAAAATGTTCGATCTGTTTACAGTTAAATGATGGAAGTAGAATTAGATTTAAGTTTGTATCAATATTTAAAAGATTTACACCTAAAAGTGTTTTAGGAATGTAAATGTGTAGAATGTAGAACTCATAAAACATTTCTTTATTCAGTTGAAACATCTTTAATTCGTTTAATTCTCTTAAGAAATTGTACAAACATTGGCTTTTAAGACACTATTACTTGTCTGAATCATAGCGGAATCTTACGTAAAGACATTATTACTTATAAAAAAAAGGCTACTCTTTTGGTAAATTTACCAATACATTCAAATTACTCAATTTATCTGTCTCACTTTACATTCATCTTATTGATGAGGGGGCCCCAACCAGTGGCGTAGCTAGCAGTGTGCAGGTGGTGTGGGCCGCACGGGGCATCAAGTGATGAGGGGCATTAAGTGATGAGGGGCATCAAGTGATAAGGGGCATCAAGTGATGAGGGGCACCAAGTGATGAGGGGCATCAAGTGATGAGGGGCATCAAGCGATGAGGGGCATCATGTGATGAGGGGCATCAAGCTAAGGACAAACGTTGTCAGTACAGTAAAAACTACACATACAATATAAATAGTTTTAGGCTTTAGTTGCTCAAGAATTACTTTCGATCGACTGATGACATATTTACGACACACTCGTCTGGCAATTTTGTTCATTGAACAAAAACAAATATGGGAAGCGTGGTCGAGAGGCTAAGTGCACTTGGCTTGGCTTGGCTACCTAGAAGGGGGCTCGAGGTTCGACACCCGACTCGGGCAGAGTTGTGTTTACTGAGGAGTTTGGTAGCACGGAATACCAACTCCTGGATACCCCCTACCCCCCCCCCCCCCCACTGGTCCACAAATGAGGTTGGACCAAAGCGTTCTGAGCATGCTATTAGCATGAAAGTAGCGCTGTATAAAAACTATAATAATAGGAAAAAAAAGATTTTGGTAAAAGTATTCATAAATTGCTTGTAAGTAAGCACTAATATTATTTGTAGTATCTTTTTTAATTGTAAAATTAATTTTCTTCCAAATTAGCGATACTTTAACATTCAATACACATTTCTTAAGGAGAACAAAAATGGACGGTTAACTGTTTCTTTCCTTTTTTTTTTTTTTGGAGGGCATCATGAGGACCAGTCGCACCGGGCATCAAATGCCCTAGCTACGCAACTGGGGCCAACCAACATATTCTTGCACCCGGGCCCACGGGTACCTTGCTACGCCACTGGATCCCATGACAGTTTTTCATTTATTATAACACCTAGGCTGTTTAGCGTTTTTTAGTCTGTGTTACTGGTTTGCCATGGATAAGATAAGTGGAATTAATTTGTTTTAGTTTTTTGTTGCTCTTAACAACTGACATTTTTCTGGGTGGAAAGACATGCTCCAATTTGATTCCCATTTCTGTAATTCATCTAATTCTCTTTGTAAAATTTCTGCATCATGTGTTGTTTTTATTGTTCTATATATTATGCAATCGTCTGCGAATAATCTGACCTTTGTTTTTGAACGAATGCATTTTGGTAAATCATTTATGTAAATTTAAAAAATAATAGTGGACCTAAGACTGTTCCTTGAGTTACACCTGAGTTTACTGTTATTGGTGTTGATGTAGAGCCATTTATTATTACAATTTGTTCTCTCCCTATCCCTATAATGTAAAAAGCTTTAACCACAATAAGTTACGCACAATTTTTCTAGGCCTGCTGGGAGTAGGGCTACGTCAGTATACTACTCCGCAAGGACAGGTACCACATATAATACATAGCAAAAGATAAATGTCGCACACTTAGAAACTTCTATTCATATCGCCAAAACTTTACTGTTAACTAAAGGTTTATTAAACAAGATGTTTAAAATGGTAGTATATGAGCCACAAACTTAAAGGCGCATCACATCCCCAAAAGGGTCTGCTAATTTAATTTCTATATATAGATTGTTATGTACGTAACTCTTTTTCAAGCTGTAAGGGAAGTCACCCCGTATCTAGGAAAATCAATCTTTTCTTTCTTAGAAAAGTAATGATGTTTAGTTTTCAAAGTTTAGAAATAATGCAATACCAGTTTCTCGCATTTTAATTAGAATAGGATATTAATGACAGAACTATATATTCACGCAAATATCTGAAAGAAAGTCATTTCCTGTTTCCATTCAGATAATGTTTCAAAAATTCCTAAAGCGAAATAATACACGCTTGTTGATTTTAATCATCTTATGTACATTTACATAGATTGATTACCTAGATCTTTCTAGAACAGGGGTTCTCAATCTGTGGATCGCGACCCCCTTGGGGGTCGATTGACGATTTGCCTGTGATGCACATGGTTAATTTTTTGTCGAAGCAATGTGGACAGCACAACAAGGAGACCATTGTGGTAAATTCCATTGAATTCATCATGACATATATGAAATCTTCAGGCAGCCTCTTATTGGTGTTATCAGCGTTAGTAACTGCAGTTAGGGATATTTTTCGTTCAGCTGCACTTGCAGGTTGCGTTGTTGCTGCTTCAGATCCAGCTGTATCCAAAACAGAGCTGCAAACAAATAAAAAAAAATTAGAGGTTCTTTAAAAAAATTTAATAGTATAAAGTACACGTCACATCTATTTATGTACAACATGAAGATTATTTTAAATCTTATAATGCATTTTAGGAATCATATATTGTATTAATCATCAAAAGTAAAAAATGTAAAGAGACATGTTACATGTAGATCTATATATGTACTAGATCTTAAAAAAAAAAGACCAAGTTGAAGTCCTACAACTACATGATAATCTAGATTTAGATCTAGTCAATCTAGAATATCTAGTTCTAATGTGATCTATTCCCCTAATCTATACTAGATCTAAAAAAGGATAGATCTCTATGTTTGCAATCACTTTCATGATATTTATTTAATTTCTATAGATCTAGATGTGATTTATTGATATGATAAACACCTTGTCGAATTGAAAGATTGATGAAGCAAAGGTTTCAATAAGGTTTCATTATCATTATTTTATGTATGTGTAAGCACACGCTGGTCTAGTAAATAAAAAATAAAAAAACTCTAGATCTAGACTTACCTTTGTAATTGTGCATTTGTCTTTGAAGCATGTCTTCCTCTGGGCTTACAGTAACGTTTTTTCTTTCCAAACATATAACCTTTTGTTGGCATTCTGAGTTTCAATAATGAATCGAGTGTTGATGAAGCTTCCAAATGTTTACAGAAAGACCGGTTCACGTCATGTGCGCATGCGTGCAAATTTTGTTGTCAACGAAACTTTTTCAGTGCGCATGCGTCTATATACAGTTACCAATGTTGCTTTGATAGTGCGCATGCGTAAATATGGCTTTGTGGGTGTGTATATGAGGATATAGGGAAAAAAAAGAGGTAGTGACGTATTTTGAAAGTTTATTGTAGTACTATTTATTTATAGAATGAGAAACCATGCACATAATCGGAACTAGAAAAGTAGACCTTTGTATCGATACCATCTGTTAGGGATAAGAGCGTACATTAGCTTATCAACTTTAGCTTACAAAATGTTGATTTTTCACCGAAACATCAAAATCTTGCTTATACATCTACTATTAAAATACAAAATTGATGTATAAAGCGCAGTGTTTTTAGTATTCTGATAGGGAATTCGTTTTCTAGACATTTTAAACTATTAAAATCAATTAATTTTAAAATATCGATATTTTTGACCTAGATCAATGTTTTCTCACTGTGCATCCCCCTTAATGTATACAATGTTTTTGTACTATAACGAACAGTTGTATTCAGTGGACGCCAAAATATTTATTTGATACACAAAATACCTTTTAAGTTAACCTACATTTTTCTCCCCCCAACTGTGTATTCAACCTTACTTAATTTCTTTAAGCCGCCCCGCGTACAGCAAATTGTTTAATGCGTTTCCTGATTGGCCAGAAGCCTCTGGTAATTGCGCGCAACTTTTGAGAATGTCAAATTGCTAGAGAGCAGCCGACGAGGTGTGACGTAAGACAACTCTCTAGACCAAAGCGGTTTTTGTTCGTCGCCGAGGTGAGGGGTCGTCTGCGCGGCGCGCACGGAGGTCTTTGAGCTTTGATATTGACAGTGTTTGCAAAGATAACACTTTGCTGTTCCCTCTACACAGACGTCAGCGGAAAAGCCTGGGCTTAACTTCCTTAAGGCTAGAAAATCTGTAGTTAACGAAGCGGATCATAACCAGCACGAGAGATTTTATTACAATAAAAGTAAATATGTGGTCTTGTTTATCCGAAGATCCTAAATTAGCTACACAAAGTGGTGACCAAACGGATATTTAAGTTCCTGACACTTATGTCACTAGCCGCAGCGGCGCATGAGAATTGTTACAGACCACGAGGGACAAGATGTTGAGGCTTTTTTAAAATTACAAAGCTTATATCAACTCTGTCTGGCTGTCTGGTAAAAACATAATTTTCACCCATTTTTCAATCTCGGATTAAGTTGAAAAACTTTGCACAATTATTTATTGTACCTGAAAAGACATGAATCAATCCCAAAAATTAACCAATTAGTTAATTATTTATTGGTGATTAATTATTTTGGTTTGATATCGAAATAAGTGAAATAATTGAGAGATGTGGATGTATATATGGATTTAATCCCCTTATTACGTTTTGACATGATTTTCCTCCCACTTTCCATTCTCAGATAAAGTTGAAATTTTGCATAATTATTCCTAGTCGATGACATACACGAATCAATCAAAAAATTAACCAATTAATTAATTAATTAATTGATTAGTATGAATTAATTAATTTTGTATTATACGGGAGCTAAACCATGCCTTTTAAAAAATAAATGGAAGTAATTAGCGGTTCTTTCCCTTGGATAATTTAGTTTAAAGTAATATTTTTTTCTATTGCTAGTTTACTGTGGCGGATGTTTCGCGGTGCCGAAAAGCATCTCGTCACGGGACGGATGTAGTTCGCGAGCCGTAATTTAGGTATCACTGCGCTACACGAATGGAAAAAAATTAAACTACTAAAATTAACTACTTAATATTCCAGATATTGGGTGCGTACTTAGAGGAGAATGGTACTTAGGGGCACCATCAAGGATCCTACAACGAAGTAAAAGGGGTAAATATGTTTTAGTGATCAGCATCACATGTAAACTTCAACCTATATATACATACTAAGACCTCGTCACAAACTAAGAGACTAGAGACAGGTATAATACAGCGATTGAACCCCACGATGACCTACTAAATATAGCCAGAAAACGCAAACTAAAATACTAAGACTTTCCTTTAAGGAACATTACCAGAAAAAAAAAAAGAAGTGACAGAAAAAGAAACGGGTCTGCTATTGAGGGAGATTTTGTCCAAGGCAAAAAACAGAGATGAATGGAGAAGGACGATCAACAGATCTTGTGTGGTGCCCCAACGGTCCAACAGACTTAAGGAATGGTAAAGTTGAAGGTGGATGTATAGAATATGGGATTAGGTTTTGGTGCAATGTCACAGTTTCACACGTGGAGAACGGATCATTAATTAATTGACACGTCACCCAAACATCCTAGACGTGATTCAAGTCTCACCTAAACACTTATCTCAACACAGCACTTATCTCAATACATCACTTATCTCAAAACATCACTTATCTCAACACATCACTTATCTCAAGACAACACTTATCTCATAACAACTCTTATCTCAACACATCACTTATCTCAACACTGCACTAATCTCATAACAACTCTTATCTCAACACATCACTTATCTCAACACATCACTTATCTCAACACATCACTTATCTCAACACATCACTTATCTCAACACATCACTTATCTCAACACATCACTTATCTCAACACAGCACTTATCTCAACACAGCACTTATCTCAACACATCACTTATCTCAACACAGCACGTATCTCAACACAGCACGTATCTCAACACAGCACTTATCTCAACACAGCACTTATCTCAACACAGCACTTATCTCAACACAGCACTTATCTCAACACAGCACTTATCTCAACACAGCACTTATCTCAACACATCACTTATCTCAACACAGCACTTATCTCAACACAGCACTTATCTCAACACAGCACTTATCAAGCTAAATGAAAGTGCAATGATAAAGAGTAAAAGAAGAAACAAACTACGCAATAATATGCAGGGTCATTTCAACCATATTAAAAACAGCTTGTTAATGATTGCGGATCTCTAGATATCAATGCCCAGACAGCGTCCCAATAGGAACCAAAAATCTCAGAGAAGTTTTTAATAATTGAGCCAGATTTTTCTTTCATATGTAAACCAAAAACTTGCCAGGTAAGGATAAACACTTAAGTGACATGTCAATCAAATGCGAAGTTTCTGAATAAGTTCATTGAGTCCGTTGCCCACCTGCCTCTAGAGACAATGCAATCAAGAAATGTGCGGTTATATCGGAAGTCAGACACCTTCGAGGCCATGAGCTGACCAAGGGAGATTCCCGTGACCTGTCAGACAGCGGTACTGCTGCTGACCTGCCACATCATCAGAGAATTCCTCAGTGGACAGTGTTAATTATAAAATGTTTCTCTCTAACAAATATCAGCCCTGGGAAATCCAGTGAAAGACTATATGTTTGTTTTCGTTCGCATATCACAAATGAAAGAAGCGACTCGAAATTTGTGCTCGTTAAACTGGCCATGAATACATTCAAACAAATCTCATCAACCTGATTCAAGTCAGTCATTTGTTTTTAATTTTATTTTACATAAAAGTTATAATATATAACGGTGTCCCCTTGACAAAAAAGTTTGAGAACCTTTGCATTAGAGCCATCGTTTCAGATGATGGAACCAAACTGGAACTACTGACCAGAATTGCACAGTCCACAGCAGCACTTACAAAACTCAAAACACTGTAAATACAAGGCATAGCTCTTAACAGTAATATCAGACTGATGCGTTCCCAAGTCTTGGCGGAATTCCTATATGCTTGCGAATCTCGGGCGCTGGCTGCAGAAACATAGAGTAGGATCCTAGCAATGGAATTGAGATGCTGCCGAAATATAGAGGAGGATGCTAGCAATGGAATTGAGATGCTGCAGAAACATGGAGGAGAATCCTAGCAATGGAATTGAGATGCTGCAGAAACATAGAGGAGGATCATAGCAATGGAATTGAGATGCTGAAGAAACATAGAGGAGGATCCTAGCAATGGAATTGAGATGTTGCAGAAACATAGAGGAGGATCCTAGCAATGGAATTGAGATGCTGCAGAAACATAGAGGAGGATCCTTGCAATGGAATTGAGATGCTGCAGAAACATAAAGGAGGATCCTTGCAATGGAATTGAGATGCTGTGGAAACAGAGGAGGATTATTGCAATGGAATTGAGATGCTGCGGAAACGTAGAAGAGGATCCTAGCAATGGAACTGAGATGCTGCAGAAACATAGAGGAGGATCCTAGCAATGGAGACTCGAACAGTCTTCTCAATTGATTTCAAACTTGTTTACACAACATGGGCATGTCTCATTACCAAGCAACCCTTTGAACCAAGAAATGTTAGACTGGCCAATTGGAGACTCTGAATGACCTCTCCCTCTTCCCCCCTCCTTTTTAAAAACCCCCTCCACCATAGTGACGCGTAAACTCATGTTAACTGACCTAAAGTTTCTTTCCATTGACCTTATGTGTTGTCGTTTGTTTTCTACCTAAGACCTACAGCTTCGTATCTATATCTCTGAGGTCCTTATTTTCTGTCTCCTTGTTTCACGACTGTACAACCTTCCATACTTTACATTCCTGCTTAAGTGAGGATTTGTTCGCTCAATTAGATTTCATTGCGTCTCAATAATCTCATAAAAAGCATTCATGTCCTCAGTATAATAGCGTATATAATATGGCATTAACGTTTTGTTAAATCTGGCCACTTATGCCAGCACTTGATGTATACATCAAAATAAAAAAAAACAAAAAGTGTGGGGGGAAATATTGCTTGATAGGAGTGGGATTCAGTCAAGCTTTTAATCTGTTGATTAGAAAGATGAAAGCTCTGAATCGACGCTGGCCTAAGAAATAAATATCTCGTATCTTTGTTCGTGAGATCTAGATCTTATTGTTAATATCATTTCACACCCAAATTATTCCCATCGCCTTTCCCACACATAGCCACACTTTCCCTCACAACCCTCACATATCCCAACAGTGTTCGAAATGAAATAAATTATTCTAATACGTTTTCGTTTCTGGAATATGTTTTTTGGGTGGAATCCATATTTAGGTCAGTGGGTCAAGGCGCTGGAGTTATATATTTTGGGTGTATTTTTCATTTTTACAACTGAAACATATCATGGGGAAGTGAAATTATTATTATTATTTATTAATATTATTATGTTAAAAACGAACTAATATTCATTTTTATTTGGCACTGCCAAGGTCGAACTTCGTTAGAGAGAAACAAAATTCATGGTAGTCTCCCTTTAAAAGTTTCCGAGAAATTTTCTGGTAATGTGGCAGGTCTGCGGCAGTACCGCCCTCTGACAGGCAACGAGAATCTTCTTAGGGATGTTAAGAGCCTTGAAGGTGTTTGTTAAGTCAATTGTCATTATCTCCTCGGTTGGTATAACAAATGGGGCATACTGTTATTTTAGACGACTTCCAGAATCGCTTAATCTCCAAGCTTAGGTTCCCATATTTTCTTTGATTCTCCATTTCAGTTTTTCTTAAATTATGAGACAGTGGTACGGCGGTGTCAATAATGGCAGCTTTTTTTTCTCTCACTAAACAGCAGATCAGGACAATTTAAATCTGCCGTTTTGTCAGTAAAGTGATTGTAGCGGATTTTTTTTTGTGTGTGTAAATAAACAGGAAATCAGGGCGATTAATTTTTTTTTTCATTCTTATGATGATCATTATAATTCAAAATATGTTTCAAATTCTCTGGCGCTGCAAGGTGTTAGGCGCCTCCGCGCTGTGTCTTGTGCAGGTAAGTCAAAAAGGTGGAATCACTCAATTAACAAAATAAGACAGTCGAAAGGCCAACACTATAAATGTAGTCGACGCTGATGAATGATGTCGAACAAGAAGTTGAATACTTAATGAAGGGAACCATCGAATGTTGTATTATCTAAATATCTACTTCAGAAACTAAAGCCGAACTCTCTCTATATATACTATATACTATATCTAGACTGGACACGGAGACTTTTTAATCCTACAAAAAATGTCGTAAAAATTTTGTAGAAAGTTGGATCAAGGCGTTGTTTTGTAAAATAGTTCAAAGAAGTAAAGGCTATTTTTTTCAAGCCTAACGTATGTAACATATAATTTAATTTTTAGATCTAGATCTAGTAAATGAACATCAAAAATAAGAGTCCTCTCGTCTCATAATTATTACTTTGCAATTTTTAGATACAAACTCTTCATTATCAAAAGACTGAATGCAAAACAGAATTGTGATTTTTGTGTATTTTTGATAATCAATTACTAGATTGGGATAGAATGATTGGCGTCTTTGCAGTAGTTTGCCCTCTTATATGTAACGAGAGCGTTTTCTGAAGTCTGCTTAGAGCCTCGAAGGTGTCCGCGATTCAGCATCACCACTCTTTAGGCTGGTATCACAATTCTGGCCACATGGGGCGCTATTCTTAAATGTGTGATGACGTCACATATGGGAGGCGCCAATTTGCGATATAAGCCGCATTTTCTGACGAAGCATTCAAATATATGAATGGGAGGGGAGGGTATCTTAGAGTAATGGGCCTTTAGAATGTCTTTTTTTAAAATTCTGTTAGCGGTAATAATAGAATTATAAGCGGAATTCAAAACTCTTAGATATAGCAATATAATTACTCCCCAGATATTAAATTTTCAAAAATTAAATAAATTATTTTTAACTCTGGCAGAAATCAATTACTTACTTACTAAGACTTATGTCCCCCCGCGCCGTTCGGCGCATTGGGCGGCAAACTCTCTCCATAAAGATCTGTCGTTGGCAATGTCTGAAGCCTCCTCCAAGGACAAGAGACAATCAAACAGAGGGACAATATATCAAAATCGTTACTCATCAAATATCTTCTTTAAATTTTAAACTATGTTTGGATAAAAAAAAACCAGGAAGAGTAATAGTGCGCCTGAACGAGATAGTAAACATAAAGTAAAAGTTCCCCTTTCAGACCTTGTGGTCTATAAGGCAGACGATGTAAAGGTCATCTGTTTCTGTGGCCAACGATTAACGAGGGTGTCAGGCGGCCAGCACAACGACGAACCGCCTTTACTTTTCCCCAACTAATGTCAGGTACCCGTTAGAGCTGGATGGACTCAGGGGCGCCCTAAGGATCACGAAATTAAAAATCCCAGTCTTCACCAGGATTCGAACCCGGACCCCGGTACGGAAGCAAAGCGCTTTACCGCTCAGCCACCGCGCCTCCGTGAACGAGAGAATAAAAAAGTGAAAATAAATAGTGTACCTGAACGAGATTGAAGGAGATTGACGAATCAAGTATCTTCTAATGAAACTGTAAATATATGCAGTCCTTTGAAGGGCGCTGTTCATTAATACAGATATCAAAAAATATCGTAAAAAAAAAAATTACCTTTAAGAAAAAAAGATTTGATATTTAGGATCAAGGTTTATTTATTTAGGAGATTTCCGAACGAAATGATTTATAAAAATATGTCCAAGAATTGATGCCCAGATAGTTCTTGATGTGAGCATGTCCAGTCTTAGAGACATTGTTTTTCTTTTTTTTTTGTATTTTCTTTGACTTATTTTTAAACTCAGTGGCGGAATAGTCTTTTTTATTTCCTCTTCGTGTGTGTATGTATTTCTATATATATAAAACAGATAAGATGTTAAGCCATTGAAACTACTCTCATCAACACTACAGTAAACACACACACACACGGCTTAGTGTCTCTCGCTCTCCGATTTCATCTCGTACTACAGATGAATTGCATCAGCAGTTCACCGCTATTTATATTTGACATTTGGAAGCCTTGGGCGAAGTGAATTTGGTCGCCCCCAGATGAAATAGAAAAATAAAAAATAAACAGCAAAAAAATAACATAGGGCACAAGTTTAGCTATTTCTTCACTAAAAAAAAAATTAGAGTCCTGTGCGGGGCCACCACCGATTGGAGGCTCTAGACGGCTGCCTTGCCTATGTATTTCTGTCTGTCTCTCTCTTTCTCTCACTCTCTCTCTCTTTCTTTCTTCTTTTTTTTCTTTCTTTCTCTTTGTCCTTATAGATAGCAAAGTCTGAAAGGAATACTTTTTAAAATTCTCTCCTTTGTCTCTCTCTCTCTCTCTCTCTCTCTCTCTCTCCTCTCTTACTTAAAATCATTGAAAATAATCACCTTTTTTATTCCCATTCCAGACATTTCACCAGAACGAGGCTAACTAGAAATTCAATGACCCTTTGATCAAAACTCAACTTTACAAACATGGCTGCCCAACACTGCACTGGATTTTTAACCTTCACACTGCTACTGGTGACTCTGTACTCCACCAAAGGTAAGCTTAATCTACTTCATGCTATCATACACAGGTGAACATGGGTTAAAGTGATTAAAAGCATTTTATACATGTCAGATCCTGGGATAGATGTGTCTTTTAATGACACTGCTAAATGAGTCAGTTTGCTGGAACTATGAGAATTCACCAGACACAGGTGTAGCTGTAGCTGTTTTCTTGCACATTTGTATCAAACGTCGTGGTTCCTCTTTGCTTGTCCTTTATTTAAACAATAGGTCGTGTGGTTAGCGCTTTGCACTTGTATGAGATGATACCTAGTTTGAATCCTGCCCTCTTCCATTACCTGCAGTTTAAACAAACACAAAATAAGATTCAAACTTACAACTTCTCTCCACTTCCTAAAAATAGAAATATGACATGCAAATGTTAGTATTGGAAATGAAAATATAATAGTCAAGACATCGTCTATCTATGGCTACTTGGTTGTGCGCTATGCGTTCTGGGCTGTCGTTCGGTTGAATCAGTTTTAACAGTTTAGCAATTCAACAGTTGTATTTGTTTTGCCAACAAAGGCTGTCCAAGTTACAAATAATAACAATCTACACATAATCAAGATGAAAATAAATAAAAGTAATAATAATTGAAGTGGTAATATAAATAATAAAGTATAATTATAACAATAATAATGAACTACACTACCGCCAACTGTTACGTCACGTGATTTACAAACAGCGAAATTGTTATCTAGCACCTAATTACAATCCAAGCCATCACAATATTAGATTCATGAAGACAATAATGCAATGAAGTATCGATGGTTCCAGGTAGATAACCTGCACTGCCCACTGCCCTTCCCTTTCCTCCTCATAAGGGGAGATTTGGACTAGGGAGTAGATTGTCTTCCTGAAGGAGCATCCGAAATATGTCAAATAGTTTATAAACAAACATGTCGAATAGTTTATAAACAAACATTTCCATTTTTGTCAAACAAACTCCTATTATTGTGACCCCTATGGAAGGGATCTTAATAATTACTTGATTGTCTGTACCTCATTAAAGATCCTCTTTTTGTATGAATATAATCAAAAGTAAAAAGTTCCCCTTTTAGACCTGGTGATCTATAGGGCAGATGATGCAAAGATCCTCTGTTTCTGTGGCCTATGGCTAACGAACAAGTCATGTGGCCAGCACGACGACCAACCGCCTTTACTTTTTCCAAACTAATGTCAGGTACCCATTAGATTGACTCAGAGGCGCCCCAATGATCTCGAAATAAAAAATCCCAGTCTTCATCGGGACTCAAACTCGCTTTACCGCTCAGCCACCTCGCCTCTGTGAATGTAATCAATCTGTGGTTAATACCCCTTCGCAAATAAAAATTGTAATTTAAACTCCCTGCTTTCATTTTATGTAAGCTCCCATCTGTATTTAAAAAAATTCAAAACTCAACTCTATGTCACAACAAGGACTACATCTCAATATATCTGCGCTTCGTTGACTAAAGTAAAGGTGTCACTAGAGCAGGGGTTCTCAACCTGTGGATCGATTGACGATTTGCCAGGGGTCGCCAAAGACCAATGAAAAAATGGATTGTTATTGTCTATTCTTCAATTGCTGTGTGTGTGCGGGGGGGGGGGGGGTTCGCGGCTAAGTGGGGGATTGTAAATAGGGGTCGCAGAGCATAAAAGGTTGAGAACCGCTGCACTAGAGGAAACTAAAATTTACCTTCACGTCTGCTCTGTTCGTCAGGTCACGCATGGCCTCCAAAGAAACTTGTGTTATTGTTTGTTTTATTTGTGAAATACTTGTCGGGGTTTTTATTTTCCTCCTCTGTATCTTTTGTTAGCATAAACTGTGATTTCTGATGATTGCAAATGCCATTAGCGCGGTTAAATTTCTCGAATCGACTGACAGCGCCAAGGGACTGCGCAGGGGGAAATAATCCTCAACGTTGCAGACGACAAGTGAAAATTAGCTCTCGACGAGTTGTGCTACAATTTAAAAAAGAAAGATCTCAAATGTAAAGCAGCTGTGGGGGAGTCTGATCGTGTGGACATTTAGCTCTGTTAATGTATTAGCACAATAAAGTGTGGGAGCCTCATTTAGCTCTCAAGTTAGTGTGAGAGGGAATAAGGGATTGCACTTTTATTGGGATGTTTGTTATTGTGTGTTCATTTTTACTAGATTAAAGGAATCGAAGTTGTTATTTGTAGCCAACGGCGGAGCAACCGAGGCAAGAAATGGGCCCATAACCAGTAGGGAACAACATGAACTGTAATAATAAATGGCTCTAAGTCAACACCAATAAGAGTAAACTGAAGTGTACCTCAAGAAACAGTCTTAGTTCCGCTACTATTTTCAATTTATATAAGTGATTTACCAAATTGCATTCGTTCAGATTAGTCGCAGACGATTGTATAATATACAGAACAATAAAAACAACACAAGACTCAGATATTTTACAAAGAGAATTAGATGAATTACAGAAATGGGAATCAAATTGGAGCATGTCTTGCCACACAGAAAAATGTCAGTTGCTAAGAGTAACAAAAAAAAAATTAAAACAAATTAATTCCACTTATCTTATTCATGGCAAACCAATAACACAGACTAAAAACGCAAAATACCTAGGTGTCATAATAAATGAGAAACTGTCATTTAATCCCCATATTGATGAAACTATCAAAAAATCAAACAAAGCATTAGGTTTATTAAAAGAAATTTCTATAAATCAAATAAGAACATAATACTAAAATGTTATTTAACCTTGGTTAGGCCAATAATAGAACATGCCTCCTCTGTTTGGGACCCCTCAACTCAAGAAAACATTAAGAAACTGGAACATACACATTTGACTAGAGTAACACCCTTAGTAAATCTTCAAATACAAAAACAAAATTTAATAAAATACTCTGAAAGACACAAAGATAAAGGCACATTCCTCGTCCCATATGCTAGGACAAATTTGTACAAATACTCCTTCTTCCCTAGTGCTATTAGAGCATGGAATGGGTTGGCTGAGCTAGCCAGGAAAAACCAGTGACTTGGCAGAATTTAAGTCATTTATTGACATGCCTGACAAAATGCATGACGCGTAGGACGTAATCATCTTCTTTTTTTTGAAATAACGTCTGTATTATATAAGATAAGATAAGAGTCTTGCAATGTGTCTCACCGTGTGTCTCACTATTATTTCACCGTGTCTGTGTCTTTCTGTCTCAGCTTATGTCGCCCTCATTTCAAACCACAATAAGTACAAAAACATTTTTTCGAAAACAAAATGTTGCGCCTTAATGAATCGAGAAGAGTATAAAGTCTGTGTTGTATAAGAGAAGATAAGATAAGATAACGTAAGATAAAGATTGCCGTCTCGTGTCTCTCTGATTTGAACACTACATCGAACTGTGAGTATCTCTTATCAACTAGCTCAGGGCTCCTTAACAGTAGCCGAGAGATAGCTATATCACATGACTAATCTGTAGAATTACAGAAGGTTTCAGTGTGAATTGAATTGTATTCCTTTTTTAGGGAATTACAAAAGGTTTGTAAAATTTAGTAAATTAACTTTATTTTTATTTTAAGAATTAACCTTAATATGTATATGAAAGTTTACATGTTTTATAGAAATAATGTTTTGATATTTACATTTAAAAAGTGCAATTAGTATTTGTATATATTCATTAAGACATGGGATTCCAACACACATTTCGGCACCTGAGAAATCCAGCTTTTTGATGTAAATGAGCGAATTATTGTCATTTAAGATAAGATAAGATAGATAAGATAATTTTTATTGATCCAATCTAATGGAAATTCAGTTTGACTACAATTGACAAGCTCAGCGAAACTACTGTACAAAAACAATATTGATTAAAAATTCGAACAACATTCACACACGAAACACGGGAATCCACATACACATTCAAAACCAGCGCTTTATGAATTAGACTTCTATGTACTTCTCGATGACGACAGCTGATCTTGTAACACTCTGACCGAAAGTGGGATAAAGGAGTTTTTAAATCTTTCAGTTTGAGTCCTAATGGAAAGGAGACGACCACTTCTTTCAGATCTTATGTAACAGTGGTTTAATGGGTTCAGGTTGTCTTTATCACAGCACATAAATAGGACGGATGCCTGTCGAGAGGTATGCGCGGCTTCTGTTCTGCATGTCGCCTGAGATGAACTGCTGTTGTGATTAGAGCAGGAAGGACTACTCCTCCCGTAAGGCTCAGGCAAGAAACTAGGTCGTCCTGCGCATTGCCTTGTAGACCACATTGTTGTGGACGGCCGTTGACTTGCTGGTAGACAACTAAACCGCTGTAGGCGTATTCTATCTTAACTTATAAAACTTGAAATAACTTCTTCGTGAATAATACTAAATAGAACTTTTATTACAATATAGACGAAATCTACTTCAGATAAAAAGAAAATCAATGTAGTAGACTTGAGTAATAATATTAAACGGTATTCTGGGCAAAATTTAACTCGCTATAAAATACGTGTTTTCAGATGCTCTCGATATACTCAATAATTGGTCCAAAGACTGGGGCATGTCCATCAACACAAAAAGACAACATATACTATCTTCTCACTGTCAACAAAACAACAAACAATAAAATTAACATTAGATAAGGAAGCTTTAGAAAAAAATGACAGCCCTACATATCTTGGAGTCACCTATGACCCGAGACTAACCTGGAAAAACAAATAGATAAAACACAGAGTAAAGGCATCCAGAGACTATCCCTCTTGAAAAAATTAGCTGGCACAGATTGGGGAGCTAATCACAACATCCTGAAAAAGACCTATACCAGTTATGTAAGACCTGTACTAGAATATGGTGCCACAGCATGGGGCTCAGCAGCCCAAACCAACCTAAGAAAAATAGACAAGGTTCAAAATATTGGTCTAAGGATAATGTCAGGAGCAATCAAAACAACACCCATTAGAGCTATGGAGGAAACCATTGCCCTGATCTCGTTGGATGAAAGAAGAGAAATAAAAATCCTTTCCCAATTCACTAAATTGGAAACCTTGGAGAGGCTCCCACTCAGAAAAAAAAATTCACAAAACTGGCACTAAAAACTGTCTCAAAAGGACCAATTTCACACAGGAATCTCTAAACCTAAAAAAGAAACACTAACTTGAAAAAATAACTCTGGAATCCTCGATACACTATAATGAATCTCCTTCCTGGGACGAAAGCCCTCTTCCTACTATAAGGGACAATATTGAAAACATAAAAAGAAAATCTGATTACAGACCAACAGAGCTCAAGGAAATAATGAACTCTTTTCTACATACCAATTACCCTAGCAATCAGTGGATCAGAGTTTACACGGATGGCTCATCCCATAAAGCCATCACAAATGGAGGAGCTGGAATACTTATCGAATGGCCAGATGGAGGAAAACTAGAAAAATCCATTGCAACTGGAGAGCTCTCTGACAGTCACAGAGCAGAAACGGAAGCACTAGCAATAGCTGCTACCATGCTAGCAAATCATCCAAGTTCCCCTCACAGTCGGATTGTCTTTCTAACCGATGCGAAAACAACCCTCCAAAACTTACAAAACTCTGATTCCTCTTATAGTAAACACCTCAAAACAGCACTTACAAAGCTCAACAAGAACATCAAAAAAAAATGTTATTCAATGGATACCAGCCCATATAGAACTAAAAGGAAATGAGCAGGCTGACACACTCGCTAACAGTGGGAGAACAAACTCACAAATAAACTCTGCACTATATCCAGAAGAAATTAATTGTAAATAAAATAAATGAGAAATGGACGAGCTCTCATCCAAATCACAAGAAAGATGACGCTTACTATAAGCTATCCCAAAAAGACCAACGTCTAATCTTTCGATTCAGGACCGGACACAACAGAATGCGACAACACATGTACTGGATGCTCAAAATTGGAACCAGTGAAATCTGCCCATGTGGAGTATCATTAGAGAATGCCGACCACGTCCTCCAAAACTGCTCTCTTTACCAAGAGGCCCATATAAGACATTGGCCCCAAATCACCCCAATAGAAAGAAAACTATATGGAGAGCTCCCTGATTGGGAAACCACTGCGCAGTTCATCTCATATATTGGTCTAGTCATCTGAACACTCCAACATAACAATGAGAACGAGGAAGAAGAAGAAGTCTGGCGTTCTGAAGTCGTCTGTTCTACCTAAGACCGCTGACGTCAATGCCGCTTATCTTGCAGCATTCATAACCAATCGCTAACCTCTTCCCACCGTGACCATAGAAACACACACACGCATACTTCATAAACGCCTAACTCTAGGAGTAGGGGGACACCCGTACAAGATATGTGGCACTGTCTCCACACTGTCATATGCCATCGGGAGTCACAGTTTTGACGGAAGTATGCCTCAATAGGACAGTGTTCTGTCCTACACTGCGCAATAAACGACTCCTCTGACCTGCTCTCTCTCCCCCTCTCTCTTTCTCAACTGATTTACTTAAATTGTTGTGGGAAGTCGCGAATCGCCCTTTTTGTAGCGCTCGTATGCGATTAGTATCGCCCTCTTTCTCTATTTCTCTCTCTCTCTCTTTCTCTGTCTCTCTCATTTTCTCTTTCTTTTTTCTCTCTTTTTCTCTCTCTCTTTTTCTCTCTCTCTTTTTCTCTCAGTAAATGTATAGGACCAACGTTCGTAAAAATTCTACAGCATCTGTAGGGCTCGTCTTAAAAGTGCCGCAAATAAACGTGAGTGCTCAGTCCAGTACCGGGCCGTTTTAAAAAAACTGAACGGTCAGGCTGTTTTCTGTCTCACTGTTGTCAGGTACAGAGTCGGTAGCACGTCAGCTCTTGCGCCCCGCTTTTTACTAGCCAGCTAATTTCTCCGAGGCCTTTCTTTCAATCCTTATTTTGTTTATTGAATTTGTCGTCTGCTGTTGAAGTTTGGTTCCGTTTCTTATCTTTCTCTCCCTCATTATGAAATCAATTCAATTATCATAATTTAACATTTATTGTCAAGAAATCTGGCCATTAAAAAAAAAAAAAATAAATTGTATCACTATTTTTAAAGTTTAATTTCCCTCCAAATTACTGCAGGTTATTTGAAGAAGTCAATCTCCGGGAATCGAATTCCAATGGAAATCTAGTTTTTATTTTTTAAATCTGTTTTCCCTTCTTTTTATGTATAAATTTATTTTATTAGCCTTAACGAATTGAGTTTTTTTTTTTTTTTTTGGTGAAGTCGACACTTCACAATTTAAGCTGATTGCCAGTTAAGGTTTATTACCGTATGTGCATGCGTCTTTAGTGATATGTTGTTGTTGCTGTTTTCTGAAACGCTCTTGTTCAATCGACTCCTTCTTGAACTAAAAGTTATCTTTTTTAGGGGGGGGGGGGGAGTTATCCTCCGGAGCATACTACACTTTCTTTGAATGCTACGCTTGTTCTATAAATATCTCACTACGGGAGATAATCTGAATTGGTTTTCTCCCAATGAATATAAATGGGCCCGTTTTCCTAAATGTAATTTTTCTTTCAAGAAGTAGCCTCATGCTAAGTTTTAAGCCAACCCTTTCCTCGTTCAGTGGCTTCCAAATATATTTTTTTAGTAACTTTTTTTTTTTTTTTCAACTTTTTTTTTTAAATGGTGCTTAAGTGTCTGAGTGGTTAGTGAGGGTAGTTTAGTCAATCTTGATTCGCCTTGCAGAGGTTTGTGTTCCTTCTTGCTCGTCTGTATGTGAGTCCCTGTGCCACAAAGCTATAATACTTCCAACAGACAAATTGCCGCCTTTTCAGGTCAGGCTCTGTGCATTAGGTTATCGAGTGCCTCTACCGTGGAGTACTTTCATTATCATTTTAATTATTAGTCTAGTTTAGAATAGTATGCATAATGAAACAACTTCCTTTTTTTAGGATGATGAATTGTCATTTAAACAAATTTTGTTTTTTGTTTATGCAGATTACACCTTCACTGACAATAACACATAAGACAAACAGGTTAACGCATCTACGTCCAGACCATGTAATATTGTTGAACAGTCAAGGTTAATTGAGAAGTTGTTTATAGTTCATGATCATTGACACTGTTTATTATATTTATTAACTATTTTCACAAACACACAAGATTATCAGGAAGGTTTCATGGTCTCTTAACAAGAAATGTTCAAATTTGTTCAGAAATTGTTCAAGGTTCATGCGTCCATTTGGTTGTCCTATTTTCCCCGCTGTAGACATCATTGCTATTGTTCTCTTTTGTAGACACATGTACGAACACATGTATTATACATGTCCTCACATGCCAAACGATAAAACAGGGATTCTTTCGAAGGCAGCCGTCTCCAGTTTCCTAGCTGACTGATCAGCGTGAATTTTCATTGTTCTAATGTTATTATGACCAACACTACATACTTAAAACTGGGCTAGTCGATGCAAACAATGTTCCAGGACATCACTCAGTCATCATCACGTTGCGGATGAGGCGGATGTTCGGCGCCATTGTATACAGGTCCAAGGGAACCTTATTAATATGACCGTTCTTCCAGATTATCTTCGGAGAAACATCCACTAGTCGGCATAACTCCACTGGCTTCCAGGTGTTAATCTGTCATCAAAACCAAGGTTGAAGGCGAACAGTATTACAGTGAGCTCATAAGGAATTTTGTGGACTAGATATAAGTAGGTTATGAATACAAGCATGCCTGGTCTGGCGATAATTTTTTCCCCAATGAAACTCTTGACCAACTAATCTCCACCAGTTGACACCGAGAGGTCCTGGAGTTCTTTTAGAATCACCACAGACTGAAAAGATAAAATATAGTATCCGTAAGTAATCAATTTTTTAATAGTGTCCAAGAACAAACAAAGCTCCATTTGCCTCTCTAACCTTGTTAATATATCTCACACAATACATAATTTAAAAAATATAATTCAGTACCATGCGTCGCATGTGATTAAATTTCTTACTTTACGAAATAATAATAATAACAATGATACTAATAATTATAATTTAAAAGCATAGATTCAGTAAATTGTTACTGAAACCATCAAATGTGATGGATTATTCAGTCAAAAATGTGATGCAAAGAAAAGCCTATCAAACACTAATAAGTAACTAACCGGGAAAAAGTAAATATACAAATATACTTTGACATTAATACATGCATAGCCATACACACATACTCTTTATACATATATAAACACAGTTAAACACACATTTCCTTTCATATTCCTTAAAACAGTTATCAAAATATCATATATCGTTCACACCATTTTTTTTGTATTTATTTTTTTTTATACTGCTTGAGTATTTTACAACCATTTAAAAAATCAAACTAAATTATAATTCTCTACCCTAAAATCAATAATTTTCCTAAATGTCAAGTCTAAGTAATTAGAATCAAACAATTTATTATTATGTAAAGTTTTGAGCTTGCTAGTCCAAACAAGATTCCTGTATTCAGATAAAATAATCAAATTGAAATTATGAACCAATTTATTTTTTTTATTTTGGCAGCTTGTTTAAAACAATGGGCAAGTTTAGATTCACATAGTTGCCACAGTTCGCTTCTAACAAGTCTCTTACAGTAGTTTTAACTTAAAGAAATAATGGACATTCCAAATATGTATGCTTCTCGTTATCAGCCTTGACAAGATGACATAATTTACATTCATGGACATTTGCCCGTTTTTTAAACTATAGGTGTCATCCCAAAGATAAGTCTATAAGAATTCTTAAGATATAGCTGTAAAATGGATGAGTGACAGTACCAAAATAGTGAGGAGTGTCATTATGTATTGGAAGACTTCTTAATCTTAAATCATAATAGTAAATTGACAAGGGAAAGTTTGTTGGGTTTCTAACTTCTTAACCTACAAATTTTAGCCAAAGTGAATGTATTTTTGTTTTAGCATGTTGTAGTCTATTTTATTGTACTTTATGTAGTGTGTTTAATGCTCCTAGTAATGCTTTTAAATATGGCGCCTCTAATTAATTTGTTCAGCTTGCTTATGATTTCTGGAGGTCGCTCGATGACCTATTAAATTTAATGTGAAAATTCTGACAAGAAATACATATTGACTTTGTTGTTTTTTAGGTGAAGGTATTCTTGCTTACATAACACTTTATCATATGAACTAACATTCTTCTTTTTAGGCAGGCTTTAGCGTTAGGTGACGATATTTTAAAATATATTGAATTAAAAGATCCCATCAATAATAATTCAAGTCATGCTTGCAGTTGATTCAGTATTATCTCCCTCCATTGATGCTTTCTCTGTTCACCTACAAACCACAATTCATATATTTATTGAAAACAATTGCTACAATGTCAGTTGGGATCAAATAGGTTTCAAACTTTCAATTTAAATACTGAAATTTTAGTGAATGACAAAAGGTTTATTTAATAATGCATTCAAATTATATTTGTTTTCACATTTGAATATAATCACAAGTTTGTTTATGCGAGATTTTAATTTTGCGTATTACTGTTGTTTTGATATTTACGATTACAACATTGACATAAAAGTGTATTAAAATATATGAATTAAGTTTGGCATTTCCAGCTAGTTGACATGTATCAACGGGAATTGCGTCCCTTGTAAAATCCATAATGTGATCCAAAATTGAATGTGAATGAGCTAAAGCGCATATATCTTCATTTCTGAGCCTGAACTATTGCCTGTAAGTGTGCATCAGGTGCCGGCTATATATCCAAATCGTCCTGGCATTAACAGGCTATCCGGATTTCAACTCATTTGATATGATGTGCATCCGTTCGTATCTGTCCTTAAAATCATTTTTACAAGTTTGTTAATGAAGTGAAAACTGAAGATATGCAGACAATTACTTTCTTTTCTTTCAATATTTTCAAAGTGTTTATTAGAACCTGCTAGCTTTGTGATTAGTCACACTCTGTATGTTATTTTTTTTATCGTATTGTTCTTCTTTACAAAGCCTATATCAACTCTGTCTGTCTGTCTGGTGAAAAGTTTGTTTATGGTAATAATCACCCAGATACCCTGTTCTTTCTCCCATACCTCTTTCCAACTGGTCCAGACCACTGATAGGATCATAACGTATTAAGAAAGCTCAAGGCATGAAATTGCGCTAAACAAAAACAATGGGTAAAAATATTTTTAATCCCAGATTGTTCGTCTATATTTATAAACAAATTTAATTACATGACTGTTCATAGTCCACTCAACTTGACTTGGGGGAAGTAACAGACAAGACAGCAAGCTTCAATGAACCAAATCTACTATTCATAGATAAATAATCGTCATTGCAGTGTCGCTATCCTGTAACTTAGGCGCGGTGGCTGAGAGGTGAAGCGCTTGGCTTCCGAACCGGGGGTTCCGGGTTCGAATCCTATAATTTTTAATTTCGGGATTTCTTTGGGCGCCTGAGTCCACCCACTCTAATTGGTCAAATCAAATCAAATGGGTATCTGACATTAGTTGGGGAAAAGTAAAGCCGGTTGGTCGTTATGCTGGCCACATGACACTCTCATTAACCGTGGGCCTAATAAACAGATGACCTTCACATCATATGCCCAATATATTGCAAGATCTGAAAGAGGGAACTTATCCCGTAACGTTAAAAAAAGGCCTTGCTAAGAACAATATACGAACAATTTGACTAGGAAATGAGGCGGCAGTGAAATGACAATATTCTAAATAGTAATATCTGCTGAAAGAGTTGTCACTTAATGAACGCACAGATATATTCGTAGCCTTGAATATTCCTAAGAAGATGTGTATACCTTTCAATTTTGATATATCATTAAAAAAAAAAATTAAATGTTTTTAGTGTAAACATTTTTACATGTTTTCGGTGTTCCTTCAGAACTGAAGAAAATGTACTTCGAAGTCCAAATCTCCCGCAGGACGACGGGTGATGGCAGCGGAAAGGGTATGATCCCGAGATCGTCGTAAATGAATAGAAAAGATATTGATAAGACTTTGTCAATTTGCATTGTTTTGTCCGAGTACTGATTTAACTTGACAATATTTGATGGATCAAGCCTCCCGTAGGTGGCTGGACACTTTTGGGAAATTACTGTTAGCAAAAGACATTATTTATTAATATCTTCATATATAAATCTTTATGTAATGATAATTGGTTTGTGAAAATAATTTTAAACTATATATTAAGATTGAATTTAATTCTCATTACAATGTTGTATATATATGTGTTTTTTTTTTTATTTTTACATTTAAAATATTAACACACTAGTCGACCGACGGCGTGCCATACGCCGCTATTTTACAGGGCCGGCCTTAGGCCACTGCAACCTATGCGTCCTATGTATAAATTATTAAATTAAACCATTTTATAACTTATAACAGATTCCCCGCGGCCTCCTCCTGAATTACCAGAAGCTCCTGGAAATCTCCTGAAATTACAAAATACACGAAAAAGTCCTGGAAATCTCCTGAAATTACAAAATATACGAAAAAGTCCTGGAAATCTCCGGAAATTATTTAAATCTTTTGAAAACTCATACAAATCTCCTGAAATATATAGGCGAAAATTGGCATTTTGGTATGTTATATGGAAAACGCCAATCCTACGCGCGATTTTTAAAAAAAACACGTCATTATCACGTAATTGGGGAATCTGTTGAAAAAAGCTTCTCGCGCCTTCTTTAACTTTAAGGGGTTACTGGAGTGCGAATATTTTTTTTTTATTTTTGCTTTAACTTAATAACTTTTGTTATATTATATCATAGATAAATATAGATAGATCATATCACTCAATACAAAAAAAATATATTGAATGTTGTCTAATGTTTCCGGGTTGCCATGGTAATAGCTGCCATCTTGAAAATAAACAAAAATTTAGTTCATATAGGAAAATTCTAAAATTTTTCAAAATTGATGAATTTCAAAGCTAAAAATACTTACACCTTAAAGTATAAAGGTGGCTGGAAGGAGCTAGCTAGATTTTATACATTTTCCCTTAATATTGTGCATTTTATAATTTTTTTTTAAAGGGTGATTTTTTCACCTATAAAATGCATCCACATTTTTTTTTTCCAAAAGATCATATATCAAAAACTTCTTCAGATAAAGTCATTAAAACTAGCTGATTCTCTGTATTATTTATCTCTGAATATGTGTACCAAATTTGACACATTTATCTCTATTAGTTCTAGAGATTTTAGAAATATGTTACAGGGGGAAGTCACAGAAAAATGCACTCACTCAAAAACAGTGAATTTGTATTAAGAAAAATATGGAAAATAGTGTTCACCATGCATCATTAAAATGCTTTTATTCAATAAAAAATGCTCTTTTTTAGGAAATTTTTGGTGCCAGCTTAATTTTTTTACCCAAAATCGACTTTTTCCCACTCCAGTAGCCCCTTAAGTTTGAAAATCGGGTTCAAAACACCTGTTAGTCAATGCTATTAAATAGCTAGCCGCGCCGGGTTTTTTATTTGTTTGTTGTTGTTTTTTTATTTTAATATCAAGAAAGAGAACTGAGTAAAAATGCTAGATTTTTAGAGTTATATCCCTTTTGGACGCCACGTTTTATTTATGAGTAGCTCAGAGAAAGAAAGTGTCTCCTGGCTATGACTTGAAATAAACTTTCACTTGACCAAATAAAGTCACGTTTTAAATTCAGCTCAGTCCTACACGTAGGACCATTTCTTTCCCCCCCCCCCCCCACCTCTCCACCCCAGAGTTTCCGTTGACGTCGATGAGATCAGTGATCAGCAGAGCGATTCTAGTGATGTGCCCGAGACTTCTCGCGGGCTTCCAGCGAGATGAGAATGAAAGAGGAAAGGGAGGGGAGATTAAAGTGATAACTGGTGGGAAAAAAGGGGGGGGGATATTTACAGTAATAGTCCTAGTACTTAAGGCAAGAAAGCCTGGCACACCGTCATGTGATCGACACAAGATAGTTACACTGTAACACCAGCAGTGACAATAGAACTTGCTAAGAGACAAGTACAGCATGGAAAATGTACATCACATTAGTATACATCACTGGAAATTTATTTCACGGGAAATTTATTTCACGGGAAATTATATCACTGGAAATTTATATCACGGGAAATTATATCACGGGATATGTATATCACGGGAAATTTATATCTCGGGAAATTTATATCACGGGAGATGTACATCACGGGAAAAATGTATATCACGGGAAATTTATATCACGGGAAATTTATATCACTGGGAATGTATATCGCGGGAAATGTAAATAAAAGGAAATTCAAACTACTGGAAATGTAAATTACGGGAAAATGTACATCAAAGGAAATTGAGACCCCTAAAAATTTAAATTTCGGTAAATGTAGGTCAGTCGAAATTTAGACCCCTAAAAATTTAAATTTCGGTAAATGTTGGTCAGTCGAAATTTAGACCCCTGGAAATTTACACTAAGGGAAATGTACATCACGGGAAATTTCAGCATAAGAATTGTTCATCATTGGAAATTCTACTACGAAAGAATGAACATTAGCTCCACGCGTAAGCTTTATGGTGGATCATTTGATAAGAATCATAGGTGAAACATGTTGCGGGTTTTAACATTTGGAATTCGGTTGAATCGTGAACATTCTGATGTGGTAAAGTTATTATCTCAGGCCTTTGGATTGTAATCCTTGACTGTAACACCACCTAACCACCTATTAGAAATATTCTTTTCTAGGATTTCGCACAGTCTGTCTAGAATAAAACAGGATCTACGCACCTTTAAAAATGTATGTTCAATCAGTAGACGCGTAATTTATATTTAAATTTAAAAAAAAAAGAACATCGTCAAAATTTAACGAAGTCATTAAACAATTACGTCACACGCCACGAGTGCAAAAAATAAAACAACTCAGCACCAGTGGTTAACCCTTTTCCCAACGGAAATAGCCCAGCATTTCACTAAAAAGTTCTGGATCCACCCTGGCTTTGACCCCCCAAATCAGCACCTGAGTGAAACAGACTTATAAACTAAGCTTGGTTTGGATGTGTTCCTATTTAATGTACATACTGTTGTGGGCTAATACCTTGTTCAACTTCACCGCTATTTCATTGAATACACCACATTACAGAAAATTACAGTCAGGGCCGACCTTAAGGCACTGCAACCTATGCGGCCGCAGTGGGCCCGCACTTTCATAGGCCCCGCGTTAACTCTAGTTGTAAATAATTAAATTAAACCATTTTAACTTTACAGGGTTTCCGCTGCCTTCTGATTTACAGGAGCTGCTGGAAATCTCCTGAAATTATTAAAATATTTTAAAAACTCATGAAAATGTCCTGAAAAATAGACAATATTGTCATTTTGGGGTGTCATTCAATATGGAAAACGCCAATCCTACTCGCGATTAAAAAAACTGGCAATGTTAGCTTTCATTTAATAAAAATATGCCTTAATTTACTTAATTTACTGAAGGCCTAATAGTCACTGGATATAAATATAGATCTAAATCTATCTCGACCTCTTAAAAAAATTAAAAGCGATATTTCGCTAGTCGATAGTAAATCTAAAAGGCAGATCTGAATCTTAATTTTCACTTATTTTCTTATCCATATTCAGACTAGGCCCCTCGCAAACCGTTTCGCACAGGGCCCGGCAATCTGTAGGACCGGTCCTGATTACAGTTAATAATATACGCTTTATAAAGACTTTGCATTACTATAAATAATACATTTATTCATAGCTGGGAAGTCTGTCTATTCTTCTTTATCGTCGCTATGTATCTCTATGTCATACTAAACAACCTTCTTCTACGCTATCGCCATATTGCTCTTCGTGTTCGCCTAGTGTACTACGTCATTCGTCTGTCTGACTACGTCACTACTTTTACCGTGGCTAAAAACAAGACACAATAGATTGATCTACCGAAACTAACCTACTCTCTAAACTAGTACATAACAATACTACAAAACCCATGTTATAGTAAACCACAGGACACACCCACGATACGTAGAACATTGTCTCAGTGGCGTAGCATCCCTGGCGCAAAGGGGTTCAATGAACCCGGGCCCACGACAAATAAGAGCCCACAGCTGTGGCGTAACAATCATGGCGCGAAGGAGCTCATTACGCTTGGGCCCATGGCTCAAGGTCAGTTAGGGCCCACATTAGAACTTAGGTAGAACATTTGTTTGTTCATTTGAAACACTTTTAAGTCATTTAACTCTGTTAAGGTGTAAAAACATTCATTTTTAAGACACTATTACTTTTAAGTAGTCCTAACGGAATCAAACGTTATGACATAATTACTTATTTAAACAAAAAAGGTACGATGTTTACATTGGAATGTCTTTACCTTTAGATTACTCATTTTTTGTCACACACTAAATTTGTCTTATTAGCTGGAGAGGGGCCCCAAGATGTTCTTGAACCAGGGTTCACGGGTACCTTACTATGCCACTGCTACTAGTGTGATACCGATATTTACTTGTGTAGCAGGCAGTGGTTACGCCGTATAGATCTACCGTCTCAGGCCGTCAACTAAATTAAAATTTAACGTAACACTGATAGTCCAATATTTAAACTACAGGCTAACATATTATTTCCTAATTTGTCTTAAAACGAATAGATATTAATTAATAATATCGTTTTATCCCGTGATTTTAAGAATGTGCTCTTATAATACTGTCTCTAATTCAGTGACAAGAAGCACTGGCACTTGATTTCCAACATCAATTCGGTCCAACACCAAGCCGTGTTTATGCCATCTCCCATTTAGCTCGAGCCTGCCTGTCTTTATGGTCCCTTAAGCTATGTCTAACTCATACTCTAATTTTTGTGTTATCACCCAGGCTGCTATCACATTTGATAACTTGTTAAACTCCAATCAAGAGTTATACCACACATGCGAGTCCGCACAGCTTTTCAGACGCTCTTGAAAGAACTGGATATCGCTTTAGTAAATCGTCTAAACGTATTTATTTACATGGAAAATAGTCTTCGAGTCTTCTACTCAAAGAGTCTCTATTCTGCCCTCCCTTAAATCCGGCCCTGCTGGGAAAGTTTACAATCAAAGCAAAAGATCCTGCCTGCTAACCCTTGTCTGAATAGATCCGACGTGAACATTACCTATATGATTTTATAGTTTAAGATTTTAAACAAAGAGACAGCAACATTATGTGTTTTTTTTCATGCTCATACCGAGGATGGACAAACAAAGATAGACTTGAATAATAAATAGCACTGCCTAGAATTAATCTTGTTTTAAGAAGCACACATAAATGAAATTAGGTTTCTTGCCAAAATATCGTACGACAAAGTAGCGCTGACAAAATGGTGTCCTTAAAATAGCGCCTAGGAAAAAAAAAAGCGCGGACTGTATCTCATATCAAATATGCCTTGATCTAAAAATCATATTTATCTGGAGGCAGTAGAGGTTTGAATTCTGAGCTTTCCTTCTCCCTCGGGCAGGAGAAACTCGTTAGCTTTAGGCTGCAACAAACCTTTTGTCCTACACGTTAAGCTCCAAACGTTATCACTGACAGCAACTCGGGGGTGGGATGGGGCTGGGGGGCGCGAGACAGCGGGTGATTGGTCATGAGGCCATAAGGTGAAAATCTGCAAAATCACGAACTCAGATTTGACAATGTCTGTCTCAGAAGAGATAAGAAATAAAATAGATTCTAGAAACAACATTTTAGACACCTGCAGATCTAGGTATTGTAAAAGACTAAAGACTGAATCATTTATTTCAAAGATAAAATGCTGCACATATTTGAATGACTGGTTGCTGAGCGTCTCGCTAATGACACACAAGTCCAGGGTTCAATCCTTATACTAAACAATTTTTGTCAAGGACAAATGAAATATAGATGTTAAATGTTTTCTTAGAGGTTCAGCGAGTGCCGGTTTAAATTATTCCGACAGCGGATTCCAGCGGTGGTTGATTTTGAAACCAATACGATGCCAATCTCAATCATTCTCATCGTATGACCTCAAAACCATCCATTTGAATTTGTTGTTTTGTGGGTTTTTTTGTTATCGGTTTGAAATTCTAACCTACAAGAGTGCAAAAGAGAGTTTGTGTTTTCCGTCAAGAACTTGATAGCAGCTCTTTATGGCTAGAGTGGTTCTCACTACTTCGACTACTATAATGTATAAAGCTAATATAAGAGATGACGAGAAAGTAAAGAAACACACTAATCAAGAATTGTATCAATTATTATCTCCGACTCCGGACACAAATGTGTATTTGACATTGATAGGAGCTTTTGTGTTAGCTGATTGTCTGTTTCCCCGTTTTAAAGGTACGTAAGTACGCAGGTTTATTAAGTAGGCTGATCTTTCGGTACGGTTGTCGCTATTGAAAAGTTCTTTGTTGTAGCCGCATCGCTAGATCTACGTTTACTTTTCGTTTCAGGGTGTTAGGCTTGTGGGTTATGGGAAAGAGTGTCGCCTTTGCGCCCTTAGAACCCGGGAACCCAACGCAAGTACAGTAAGCAGCATACCCTAGACTTGCCCCACCCAAAACCTCCGACAGCTACGATGGACTTTCTCTGTCTGTCTCTCCTGCACTGATCCTGGATCCAACGTCACAGTCTGCGCAGTAGCCTACTAGTCAGTGGCGTAGCATCCATGGCGCAAAGGGGTTCAATGAACCCGGGCCCACGACAAATAAGAGCCCACAGCTGTGGCGTAACAATCATGGCGCGAAGGAGCTCATTACGCTTGGGCCCATGGCTCAAGGTCAGTTAGGGCCCACATTAGAACTTAGGTAGAACATTTGTTTGTTCATTTGAAACACTTTTAAGTCATTTAACTCTGTTAAGGTGTAAAAACATTCATTTTTAAGACACTATTACTTTTAAGTAGTCCTAACGGAATCAAACGTTATGACATAATTACTTATTTAAACAAAAAAGGTACGATGTTTACATTGGAATGTCTTTACCTTTAGATTACTCATTTTTTGTCACACACTAAATTTGTCTTATTAGCTGGAGAGGGGCCCCAAGATGTTCTTGAACCAGGGTTCACGGGTACCTTACTATGCCACTGCATTGTCTGTAAAATGTATGTAAAATGTTTTCCATGTTTCGGATGTTCCTTCAGAGTTGAAGATCATTTACTCCCTAGTCCAAACCTTCCGCAGGACGACGGGGGATGGGAGCGGGCGGGGTTTGAACCCGGGACCATCGTTAAACCCAAGCGACAGTCCAGCGCGCATACGCAGGACCAGGCAGCCATCCAAATGACAATAACATGATGTCGATGATAACACCTTAATGAATAAAGAACCAATTAGTTAATGATTTTTTTTCTTTTATATAGAAAATATACTAAGCCAAAAACAATTAATTAAATATAGACTCTTCTTCTTCTTGACACAGTCAGGTAGAGTTGAGCCTTCAGCTCTTGGAACTCTAAGCCAGCAAAAGTGAACAAGAGCTCCCTCTCACCGGGCCTGAATGAGAACAGTGTACATTGTTCTGTCTGACGGGTGGGTCAGACTCGCGGCAAGAGGCCGCGTACACTAAGACCCCCGCCAATTTCCTTTTCCATACCAGGTTAACCGTGCGGGACACGCCATTTATGTAATGGCCCCTTGAAGAACAGCGCCTGGAGTGTGACTAGGTTGTGAGAGCTTTTTTTACAACTCTGCACAGTGCAATGAGGATGCTCTCGCACCTCCTTAGGCACCCCCAGGGGAGTCTTGTTTTGCTACCCTTTAGCCTCATCGTTTCTTCCTACGATCGTTTCCACCCGGGGCGCCACAATGTGGCGGGGTACCATGCCCGGGAAAATATAGGCTATAAAACCTTCAATTTTTATAAGAACATGTATAGCTCAGTCGCCAAACACATCGGCCTTTAATTTTTTTTTTTTTTTGTTATTTCTTTTAAACATGCAGCAAGGAAACTTTCCAGATTCCTTCCCCCCCCCCCCCCCCCAAGTACTTGATCGACGTGTCACTTCTAAAGTAGTTTCAGGCCAATTACATTTCTTTTATGTATCTTTTCGTTCACGAGTGTCGGAAATTAAAATGGCCCGCAGGTCGAATAAGGTCGGGCATCAGTGGTCTAGATCTATTCTTCCAAATTAATTACATGCTTGATTCAAAATAATTGTCACTTAATATCAGGGACTTCCAGACATAGAGGCAAATCCGTAAATAGCGCGTTTTTTTTTTTTGGGTGTATCCGGTGTACAGAATGAAGGAAGTGTAGATAAACTATGTGTTTTCTTTTAATCAAATGATATTTTAAGGCACTTTTCAGCACTTCAGATCTTCCCTTTGTGGCTTGTCTTTAGTTGACAACATTGATCTGTTCAATTAAGCGTCCTTGACATTCTTGAATTTATCGGGAATATCTCAAATAAGCGGGAAGGGGTGTGGAAGTATTTTGTAGGCTATTATCAAATTTAAAAAAAAAATTCAATTCTACAACCGGGACAGAGATGAAACAAAAATATAGCTAAAAGAATTAAGCCAACCCCCCTTCCGAAATGAAATCCTGGCTACGCCTATGTTAAGTATTAAATAATTACTATAGTGTATGCTGTTCTTATTTCATTGGATTATAATTTGTGATGGCTGAAGTCGCCAATATCTTTTGTGAATTATTTTATGTGAATAAAAACCATGTCTTGCTACCATTGTGTCTATTAATGATTCTAAATGTTGTGGTCGGAGAGCTCAGTACGTTGGTATTCTTAAGCACCAGCAAAACTAGTGCGCGTGTGAAAGTATCTAGTTAAGAAGACACAGAACATTATAGTAGTACCAGAGGAGGTATCTACAACACACAGAGATAAACCAATTCAAGATCGTCCAGGCCTATACCAATATCTAGGCCGTGACACTGAGAAATTTTATTCAGACCTGTTGTGAAACCACACATCTTTGACAGACAGACAATTAATACGTGAAACTTACATTCTGAGAACTCAATATATATAATAGATAGTATCTTTTTATTTGTAAAAAAATACTTAGATAAGGATTCTTTAATTCTACGAATGTAATAATGATAACTAGCAAAGGGAGCTAAATGGATGCTAAATTCCATTTAAACCTGTTCTGTGACGCAAATATTTCTTTTAGAACGAACTAAATCTACAAGTTTAAGCAGAGCGGTGGTGTATACATTACTTCAAATAGTCGAAATACGCTGGTCGGTGTTTGTAAACACTGTCATTAGCAATGTTAAATAATTGGGTCCTGGTGTTGTGGCAGAAGCTTAATGCAAACACTATGGTCTCCGCCATCATCAAATGAACATATATGCCAAGAATTATAAAGTTTGGTCAAATGATATTTTGATTGTTATTTGGGACATTTGCACATACATACATACATACATACATATGCTTTATTGTGCTCTTTATATTGTACAGGAAAACTACTAAAAAAGTAGAAATTAAATCATTGTTTGACTTATTTCTCCCTCACGCATTCTCAGATCAAGTTGATCCTTTAAACTATTCTTAATTGTGCTTAACAAAACATGAATCTTTTTTTTTTTTAAATAGCCAATTGGTCAATTAATTATTAGTAATTAATTATTTTCTTTGATCTATAAAAAGGGACATAACTTGTACAATATTGATTAAAACAGTTTTAAGGGAGGAGTTCTTCCCCTTTAGATAAGCTTTGTTTTTTTGTTTTTTTTGTAAAGGATCATGTTTATTTTGCTTGTTTATCTGCGTGTTTGAAATGAATGTGACCAGACGTCGAAAGATTCGGGACCCCATGACATACAAAATATATTGTTATAACCCTAGTGGCGGACTGAAAGAGTTAATGCGTGTGCGGCCTACTGACACACATGATTCAGGCCAATCACACAGATCAATGGTTGTTGTACAAGGGACATTACTGATAATGCACGCAATATGACCAATGTTATGGTCATGTGACCAAAAAGCCTTTACAGACGAGGGACAGTGTGTTAGAAAGGACTGTCGTGTCCAGGACAGCAAGGCGTAAGGGCTGTGTCATGGTACCTTGTGAGTCCTTGAAAATGTCGCTGTACGAGTCTAGAAGTATACAGAGAAAGACCTGTAGTGTTTTGTAGGCAGTTCTATTGTACAAGAAAGCATTTGAATTTGATGTAGCCAATTGTGTTGTATTGGCTTTTGATGTATTCGTCATTAAACCGCCACCTTGTTTATTGAAGCTCTTGTTGTCAAGTTGAGGTTTTAGATGTGTTGTGTTGTTGGGCAGTGTTTACAGAAGGCCTGATTGAGAAGATCGTAACAGTATATATGATGAAGTAGTACTCGTCTATGTTTATGAAGTAACAACTGTAAGAGTATAACCTTAATTTGGTATATGATTCTTTTTCCGTAATTTTAACTCAGAAGAAAGTACAAATGTTATACAACTTAAATTAGGTTTTATCCAACGGAATGCAATGGACGATATAATTTTATAAATTTTTAGTAGATCGCACTACACAAAGTTTACAACAATAAATCCATTTTCTGTTAAATACATCAAGCAATGACGATAACATCCAACGTTGAACATAAATCTTTAAAAACTTTAAACTAAGCACTCTTGTATAATTGTTTCGTTTATTAATATAAAATTTAATACTTCGTTACATTCAACGTTGAAGATTTATTTTTCAAATATCTATAAATACTTAAAGTATTTCTTACGATGAGTCTTAACATGGCTACCGGAAGTTCCTGACGAAATGATACGCGTGTTGTCTAGGCAACGGATTCGTTTCAGGACTCGCTGAATAAGGATGGAAATGGAATGTCGGTTTAATTACGACTTTGGCGGGTCTCGCTAATTCAGGGGTCGCGAAGGTCGAAGTGAGGCCCCCGAGGAACATGTAGCTTGTAAAGAGAATGTCGAGCACCCCGAGGGGGTAGAGCAATTCTTACAATCAATCAATTAGTTATCTCTTCGTCTTTATAAGACCTCGGTCATCGAGGCATATGCCTAGCGTGTGTGCGTGGTGAGAAAGTTTCGGTGGTACTACAAAAAATCAACTTTTTACAAAGCTTAAATCAACTCACTCTTTGTCTGTCTGTCTGGTAAAAAGTTTGTACACGTTATTTCGCAAATATTTTTTTTTAACTTGATAACACAAGAATCAATTTTTAAAAATTAACCGATTAGTTAATTAATTATTGGTAATTAATCATTTTGTTTTTGGTATCTCGAACAAGGGAAGGAAATTGTACTTAACTGAAGTGGAGGTATAAGCTGAATTGGTTCCCTCTATAGGTCGCCGCTCTAAATTGAAAGAAACAATATATAACTATAAATATTCTTTAGTCATAAGTACCTCACTAGCAGAGTGGTTAGCACGTCGGGCCAAAGAGGCGTTTGAGACGAGTTCGAATTCAGGTCAATTTTTAAAATTTGTAAATGTTGTTAAAAACAATTACTGTAAAACCCACTCAGATACCCATGTCTTTCTCCCCCCCCCCCCCCCTTCTTTCCCAACTGGTCCAGACAAATGATAGCAGTATTGAGAAAGGTAAAAGCATGAAATAGCGCTTAACAAAAACAATTGGTAAAAAATAATTTCTAATCGCACAGGTTTTAATGTTGTTAGTCTACAACTATTACAAATTTAATGTACATAACTGAAGCAAACTAATTGCTAAAATTACACTTCGTATAAGCTTTGTGATTAAACAAAAACAAAAACATGTTATTGTTTTTCATGTTTTCTTCCATACACACACATACAAACTTGTCTCGAAACCAAGCTGTTTTTTTTTTTTGGGGGGGGGGGGGGGATTCAAATAAGTCATGGCCAAAATAACAACAACAACAACAAATCGCAATATGAGCTCGGCACTCTATAGAGTCCGAAATCTACCCTCCCTCCAGTATTGAAAAAAAACAAAAAACTCCTTGTATTCAAACTCAAGACTTGTGCTTTAGCAAGTTAAATGCTATCCAGCACAAACGATTACGCAAGTGATACGCGACCTTTCTTTTGGGGCCTGAGGGTCCGATAAATTTATCACACATGCGTCATGACAGCATCATTTCGAAAAAAAAAATCATTTGAGTCCAACGAAACCTGTCCTGTATGGCTTCTGTTCTGTATGGCGTTTGTCCTATAAGGCTTCTGTCTTGTATATCTTTTGTCCTGTATGGCTTCTGTCCTGTTGGGCTTCTGTCCTGTATAGCTTTTGTCCTGTATGGCTTCTGTCCTCTGGGCAGGTCCTACGGATTGCGGGGCCCTGTGCGAAAGGGATTGCGCGGGGCCTCGTCTGGGTAGGGATAAGGATAATAAGTGAAAATTAAAATTTATTGTTAGAAAATAAATTCGTCTTTGCATTTTATTCATATTTTACTAAGTGCAAAATCACGATCTAATTAACTTGACGAGCCATCTACAGTAGAAGGTCGATTTCAAACATAAAGACAATTAACATTCAGATCTGCCTTTTAGATTTACTATCGACTAGCAAAATATCGCTTTTGATATTTTTTAAAAGGACGAAATAGATTTAGATCTATATTTAAATGCCATTGACTATTACAGTAAATTAAGAATTAGAACTTACTGTTTTGGTTAAAATTCGCCCTATTATTTTTATTAAATGAAAGCTGACAATGCCGTTTTTTTAGATCGCGAGTAGGATTGCCGTTTTCAAAAATTTTATGATACCCGAAATTACAATTTTGTCTATTTTTCAGAACTTTTTTTGAGTTTTCGGGATATTTGAATAATTTCAGGAGATTTTCTTGACTTTTTTCGTATACTTTGCAATTTCATGAAATTCCAGGAGCTCCTGGAAAATTAGAAGACCGCGGAAACTATGTTATAAGTTAGAATGTTTTAATTTAATAATTTACAACTAGAGGTAGCGCGGGGCCTATGAAAGTGCGGGGCCCACTGCGGACGCATAGGTTGCAGTGCCCTAAGACTGGCCCTGTCTGTCCTGTAAGGCTTCTGTCCTGTAAGGTTTCTTTCCTGTAAGGTTTCTTTCCTGTAAAGCTTCTGTCCTGTATGGCATCGAGGACCGGATGTCCCCTCACCACGGGCCGGATGTGTTCCAAGGGCCGTAGTTTGGATATCACCGGCCTACACAAATGAAATCTAGATCCTAATTGTAACATACAAAAATTCTCTAAAGATGAAAAAAAAATTGAATATAAGAATAGTTCTTTCATTAACACTTTGACAAAAAGATTCCCTGATAAGTTTTCGCTGTCCGGCGTTTTCATATTTAACTTGTTTGTCCATGATTGGGTCTTAGCTGAGGCTGTCATTAAAGTGATCATTTCGTCACGAACATTCAATCAAGGGATGATTTGCTAATTAAATCTCCCATCAAACAGATAATTGAGTTGCTCATCAAATTGCTGACAAAGTCAATGAAATCTGGTGATAGGAGAATTTGAACACAATTGGCATTGAAACATATGGCACAGTCTTGCGTGATGAGATCAACTTCCTCTTTCAGACAAATAGTTCTCATTCTCTCGTACTCTCTTTCCCCCCTGCTCTCTCTCTCTTTTTCCTTTTCACCTCCCTTTCTCTCTCTATCTGTTTCTCCCTCCCAAACATTGTTTTTCTCCTCCCCATCCTCCTCTTCTCTCCCTCTCCTTTTTCTATCTACCGCTCTCAGTTCTTCCCTCTCTCCTACTCTCTATCTATCTCCACCCTTCCCTCCTTTCTCATTCTCTCTCTCTTTCTCCCTGCCTTCCTCCTCTTCTTCCTCCGTCTCTCTCCCTCTCTCCCACATTCTATCTTTCTCAGCTTCTCCCTCCCTCCCTCCCTCTCTCTCCCTCTCTCTCTCTCTGTGCCCCTCTCTCTGTGTCCCTCTCTCTATCCCTCTCTGCCACTCTCTATCTTTCTCATCTTCTCCCTCCCTCTCTCTGTGTCCCTCTCTCTTTGTCCCTCTCTCTCTCTCTTTGTCCCTCTCTCTCTCTCCCACTCTCTATTTTTCTCCTCTTCTCCCTCCCTCTCTCTCTTTCTCCCTCCCTCCCTCTATCTCCCTCTCTCTCTCTGTGTCCCTCTCTCTCTCTGTCTCTCTCTCTTTCCCTCTCTCCCACTCTCTATCTTTCTCCTCTTCTCCCGCTCTCTCTCTCCCTCTCTCCCACTCTCTATCTTTCGCCTCTTCTCCCTCCCTCCCTCTCTCTCCCTCTCTGTGTCCCTCTCTCTCCCTTTCTCTCTTTCTGTTCCTCTCTATGTCCCTCTCTCCCACTCTCTATTTGTCTCCATCTCTCTGTTTCTATCTTCCTTTCTCCCCCCACTCTCAATCTCCTTCTCTCTCTCTCTCTCCTCTTTCCCCCTGTCCTTCTAGCTCCCTCTCTCCTTCCGCCTCCATTTCTCCCTCTCCTCCCTCTCTACTCCTCTTACTCTTACGTCAGTGTATGCCTCCCAGTGTGTCAGCATTAAATGTCTACAACTAGAACTATCTACATGAAGAGCTTTTCCAAGAAAGATGCCTTTCCAAATAACTCACGATTCTTAAAGACAACCTGCACCCATTAAACCACTGTTACATAAGATCTGAACGAAGTGGTCGTCCTCTTTCCATTAGGACTAAAACTGAAAGATTTTAAAACTCCTTTATCCCACTTTCGGTCAGAGTGTTACAAAGTCATCTGTCGTCATCGAGAAGTACATAGAAGTCAAATTCATAAAGCGCTGGTTGTGAGTGTGTATGTGTTTCGTGTGTGAATGTTGTTCGAATTTTTAATCAATATTGTTTTGGTACAGTAGTTTCGCTGAGCTTGTCAATTGTAGTCCAACGGAATTTCCGTTAGATTGGATCAATAAAACTTATCTTATCTTATTTTATCTTATGATCTTAGACGTATCTTGTACTCACACATTGTTTTTGTTTTGTTTTCAGCTGATAGTGAGCAGAACAAAATGTTATCTCTGGTCAAGCCCACTCCTGGGATAGGAAAACAAATACTACGTCTGCGGTTCCAGAGGCGGGTCAGCCCCAAGTTCGGACATAACTTCGTAGGGAAACGCTCTTTTGGACATAACGTTGTATGGAAACGCTCGAGCGACTTTGATTCCAACAGGGGGGCCGACCTCGACCACCTGTCAATAGACTCGCGGGCCGCGAGGTTCAGTCACAGCTTCGTGGGGAAGAGAGCTGAAGATCTCCAGGCGGACGAGTTTCTCCGGGAACTTCTCGAGCGACAGACCATCGACAAGATCAACAACAACGACGATGGAGACGTGGACATTGAGGAGAGGGCGGGTCCGGGGTTTCCTCACAGCTTTGTTGGCAAACGATATGATGGAGGTGAGTCCTCGGAGGACGAATCTGAGGACGACTTAAGCGAGGACAAACGCGGTGCTCCCAGATTTGGGCACAGCTTTGTCGGAAAGAGAAATTATGCCATCGGCATTTTAAGCCGACGAGGCCCAGTCTTTGCACACAACTTCGTTGGGAAGCGAAACAACGACGACATCGGGAATTTCCTAGATCTAGAACGGAGACGCGTGGGATTTTCCCACAGCTTTGTAGGGAAGCGCTTGTCACCTGAAGACTTTGAGACAAAGCCTTTCGAGCAGCAAGACGTCTCTGATCATTACTTGGAAAAAAGATCAGCCCCAATCAGGAATAAAAGATCTCTGCGGCCATCGTTTGATCATGCCTTTATCGGTAAGCGTGACGATGACACATTCGATGAAGATATTCCTGTCGACGAACGAGCAACGCCCAGATTTGAACATGCCTTTATAGGCAAAAGAGCGCCATCATTTTCTCATAGCTTCGTGGGAAAAAGAGCACCAGCTTTTTCTCACAGCTTCGTGGGCAAACGAGCACCAGCTTTTTCTCACAGCTTCGTGGGCAAACGAGCACCAGCTTTTTCTCACAGCTTCGTGGGCAAACGAGCACCAGCTTTTTCTCACAGCTTCGTGGGCAAAAGAGATGAAGCTGCAGATTCATTATTAGACGATAATGATGACTTTTCAGAAGAAGATTTTGATGAGGATGTTGCTAAAAGAGCGCCTAAGTACGCTCATGCTTTTATTGGTAAGAGGGAAGCAGGAACCGAACCACGTTTGGAAGATAACTTGGACGATTACGAAGAGAAAAGAGCATCCAAATTCAGCCATAGTTTTGTTGGTAAACGGGCACCAGGCTTCAGCCATAGTTTTGTTGGTAGACGGGCACCAGGCTTCAGCCATAGTTTTGTTGGTAAAAGGTTACCAGGGTTCAGCCATAGTTTTGTTGGTAAACGGGCACCAGGCTTCAGCCATAGTTTTGTTGGTAAAAGGTTACCAGGGTTCAGCCATAGTTTTGTTGGTAAACGGGCCCCGGGGTTCAGCCATAGTTTTGTTGGCAAACGTTATCCATCTCTAAATGACTTTAACGACAACTTTTTCCCTCTAAATGAAGATGACGAAACAGAAAAACGAAGCATGGGGTTCAGCCATAGCTTCGTTGGTAAAAGGTTACCAGGGTTCAGCCATAGCTTTGTAGGCAAACGCGAAGATCTAGAAGACATGGAGAAACGTAAAATGGGCTTTAGCCATAGTTTTGTGGGCAAGCGTGACGCTTTAGACGAAGATGTAAAGCGTAAAATGGGCTTTAAGCATAGCTTTGTGGGTAAGCGAATGGGAGACAAACCCCTCGGTAAAAATCTAGAACAGTTTTCCAAATTTGAATCCAGCAATTCCATCAGTAGCAACGAAGCCTCGTCCGAGCGAATGGCGGATCATCCAATCGGAAACATGGAGGCCCAGTCGTCTGCTAGCAGTAGCAAGGAAACTTCCAGTACAGAAGAGTCCTCCACGTGATGTTGGAAGACTTTTTGTGTAATTTAACCACAAAATATTTTGTTGAACGCAAACAATTTTGTTCAGTTTGTTTACTCTGTTTCCACGCCCCAAACTTTTTTTCTCATGCATAATCCACGTGGGAGAGCATCACGGGTAAAAAAAAATTGGCGGGAAAATATGTTTTAAAATAAATTGGGGGTCCACCAAATGTATTTTGATTTTGAAATGTAAACATTTTTTTTTTGACGATCTCGACAAATTGTGATACAGCCCTAGCTCAAAGAAATAAAATGACACATCTGTAATAAACTTGTTTTTTTTTGTCTGGGTTGAAATTATATCTTTTTTCATTGTCTATAATGTCTATGTTTCTATGGTCTACGTTTCTGTTGTCTACTTTGTATTGTCTATGTTAACAATCATTTTTAAAATTAAGTGGTCGTAGAGCGACACATACCCTTATTAATGGACTTAAGTTCAGATCCCAACGATTTTATTATGAAGCTTAGGTCAGACAATAGAGTCTTGACTACAATAGACCAGACTCAATTTGTCTGTCTATCTGTCTGTCAGGTAAAACGTTTGTACACGTTATTTCTCAGACACAAAATTCTCGTTAAGACATAAATCGAGAGAAAAAAAATTAGTTAATTAATAACTGGTAATTAATTATTTTGTTTGATACCAAAAAGGGAAATTAATTCTTTGGTATTCACCGATACGGCTAAAAATGTATGGTATCGTCCCCTTAGATAGTTCAAAACGTTATTTCTCCCACACCCATTCTCGGATCAAGTTCAATCTTTAAAATGTCCATTATTGTACCTAACAAAACATCAATCCATTTAAATAAAAACCCATTAGTTAATTAATTGTTGATTATTAATTATTTTGTTTGATATCGAATGAGGGAAATAACGTCTAGATTCTTGAGTGATACAATTGTAAGTGCGGAGTTCTTCCTCTTAGATAAACTTTTTTTTTTAAAGTTTTTTTTTTTTATATTTTGCTTGTTTTAAATTTTATTATTGACAAATAAGGTTTTCTGAGCGTCTCTAATGCAGCACGCAAACACCGTCCCATGCAACCCCCTTCCACAAAAGAGATTGGACCATAGCACACTTATGGCAGGATTTCCAGCTTGGTCCTAGTCTGCTTAACCAGGTCGCCATATCAAAGTTGGGAAAATAATCCATCATCACCTTGTCTCGACCAGTCGCGGACTGGGTGTCAAGATCGGCCCGGGCATTTCTATACAATCCGGCCCATAAAATGTATATCGTTTGATGAGTATAGAATTCTAGGTTTACCTGTCCTAAATCAAAATCATTGAGTTAAGTTTGATAATGTATTGATTAATGTTCGCATTCATAAGGTGAACCCTATATCTTTATAGGAAATATATAGACCTTATGTTGCTTTTTAATTGCTAAGTTGATAAGTATGTAGGCCCTATAAGGATGAAGCCTCAGAGTAGCTCTGTCTACGAATGAAGGCTATTAAATTATTTCGGACAATATGTTTGATTAAAATAGAAGCACACTGTAGAGCAGGGGTTCTCAACTTGTGAGTCGCGCCCCCCTTTAAGGTCGCTTATGACCATCGAAAATATGGATTTTTTTCCATTCTAACATGTAAAACTTGTCTCATACAAAGTTTTTTACATTGGAATTTAATGAATTCAATTATTTCACGCTAAATGTTGCAAACAACTGAATTTGAATTGATTTGGAACATTTTAAATGTCCAGCAGATATATTTTGTATAAGTGCAAATTAATGCAAATAAGTGCATGACATAGACAGTCGTCTATATTCCATTGCCAAGGGTCAGTATTAACATTCACAATGTTGGGGGTCGCGTATAAGCGCTGAATTTGTAAAAAGGGGTCGCCGAGCTAAAAAGGCTGAGAACCGCTGCTGTAGAGTCTGTAAAAGATTTTTTCTTTAACACGACACTCGAAGGGCACTTTTATGAGAAAATATTATAAAACCTTTAACAATCTGATTAATTCTATAGTAGCATTCATGCGGCCCTTCATTATACTTGAATTAAAGCTAACCTTCGCAGAGAGAGAGAGAGCCTTAGATCTACAGTGAACTTAGAAGGTACAGAAGTTAGAGAAATTATAGTAGCAACAGAAGTTATAGACGCTACAGAAGTTAAAAAGTTATAGAAGTTTCAGAAATTATAAAAGTTATAGAATTCACAGGCGTCGGAAAAGTTATAGAACTAATAGAAATGATAGAAGTTACAGAAGTTATAGATGTTACAGAAGTTATAGACGTTACAGAAGTTATAGATGTTACAGAAGTTTTGAATGTTACAGACGTTATAGATGTTACAGAAGTTTTGAATGTTACAGACGTTATAGATGTTACAGTAGTTATAGATGTTACAGAAGTTATAGATGTTACAGAAGTTATAGATGTTACAGAAGTTATAGATGTTACAGAAGTTTTAAATGTTACAGAAGTTATAGAAGTAACAGAAATTTTTGAAGTTACAGAAGTTATAGATGTTACAGAAGTTATAGATGTTACAGAAGTTATAGATGTTACAGAAGTTATAGATGTTACAGAAGTTATAGATGTTACAGAAGTTATAGATGTTACAGAAGTTTTGAATGTTACAGACGTTATAGATGTTACAGAAGTTATAGATGTTACAGAAGTTATAGATGTTACAGAAGTTATAGATGTTACAGAAGTTATAGATGTTACAGAAGTTTTAAATATTACAGAAGTTATAGAAGTAACAGAAATTTTTGAAGTTACAGAAGTTATAGATGTTACAGAAGTTATAGATGTTACAGAAGTTATAGATGTTACAGAAGTTATAGATGTTACAGAAGTTATAGATGTTACAGAAGTTATAGATGTTACAGAAGTTTTGAATGTTACAGACGTTATAGATGTTACAGAAGTTATAGATGTTACAGAAGTTATAGATGTTACAGAAGTTATAGATGTTACAGAAGTTATAGATGTTACAGAAGTTTTAAATATTACAGAAGTTATAGAAGTAACAGAAATTTTTTAAGTTACAGAAGTTATAGATGTTACAGAAGTTTTAGATGTTACAGAAGTTATAGATGTTACAGAAGTTATAGATGTTACAGAAGTTATAGAAGTAACAGAAATGATTGAATCTACAGAAGTTATAGATGTTACAGAAGTTTATGATGTTACAGAAGTTATAGATGTTACAGAAGTTTTAAATGTTACAGAAGCTATAGAAGTAACAGAAATTTTTGAAGTTACAGAAGTTATAGATGTTACAGAAGTTATAGATGTTACAGAAGTTATAGATGTTACAGAAGTTATAGATGTTACAGAAGTTATAGATGTTACAGAAGTTATAGATGTTACAGAAGTTATAGAAGTAACAGAAATGATTGAAGTTACAGAAGTTATAGATGTTACAGAAGTTATAGATGTTTCAGAAGTTATAGATGTTACAGAAGTTATAGATATTACAGAAGTTTCAAATGTTACAGAAGTTATAGAAGTAACAGAATGATTGAAGTTACAGAAGTTATAGGTGTTACAGAAGTTATAGATGTTACAGAAATTGCAAAAGTATTAAAAGTTATAGAAGTTATAGATATTACAAAAAAATTATAAAGTTTATAGAACGTTTCATAAATTTAAAAAAATTATAAAATTTCTAGATTTTACAGAAATGACAAATGCTAAAGAAGTTATAGATGTTAGAGGTGTTATAGATTTTTCAAATTTGCAGACGTTATTTTTAAAAAATGTGAAATTTTGTCTAGGAGAAAATTCTCCAGTCTGCAGATTCAAACATTATAAACCCATTAGTTTACAAGATCTGTCACGTGACATTAGGACCAATCCCTCAATCAGGTCAGGGTGTTGGTGTCCATGGATGAAAATTAATGATTCAGAGAGATGTAGACAAAGTCAACCTTTTAATTACCGGGACAGAAGACTAGTCAACAAAAGAGTGCACTCTGAAGACGCACACGTGATATTAGATGGACAAGATTGAATCAAAGACTAGTTAGCTTTAACTCTTTCTCTCCGTAATTATTTGCCATGATCTGACGGAATTATTCATTTTGTTCATTTGTAGTTCACTACACTTTTATGATTAAACTGCTATGACTTTGTTATCAGAAAATGTTTTATTTGTTATAGAATTGAAGGGGGGTGCATGCTCTTTTATGTTGCACAATTTAATGTTTATAAAAAAGACAAAAAAAATTAATGGGGGTCAAATCAACGATGGTATCGTCGAATAGGAGAGAAAGAGTTAAGAGAGAGAAAGGTGGAAGAAGAGTTAAACTTGACAATAATCTCAACCTTTGCAAAGCACCAAAAGGCTAGGTCTGACAGGGCCGGACTTAAACCACTGCAACCTATGCGGTCGAAGTGGCCTCCGCACTTTCATAGTTCTGGGTGTAAATTATTAAAGTAAAATAAAATAACCGGGTTTCCGAGGAAATCTCCTGAAATTAAAAATCTCCTGAAAAATAGACAAAATATTCATTTTGGGGTGCCAATCCTAAGTGCGATTTAAAAAAAAACGGCATTGTCAGCTTTCATTTAATGAAAATTTATGTATTCTCTAATACAAAATCCTAATTTTGACATTATGCTTATCCCTACCCAGAATGGGTCCCGCGTAATTCGTTTCGGATAGGGGCCTGCAATCGTTAGGGCCGGCCCTGGCCACTGATGATTCTGGCAGAAAGAGAAATACGTCATTCTAGCAGACGATAGATGCGAACTGGTTGACAACTGGGAGGTCAAACGACGTCTTCAAATATCGACCCTTCTTCATGCATTACGACAGTTCAAAGAAATGAAGCTACCAGACAAGCAGACCACTTCATTGCTCCAGGACTTTATTGCTCCAGGAATTTTGCTCTAGGACTTTATTGCTTCAGGACTTTATTGCTCCAGGACTTTATTGTTTAGGACTTTATTGCTCCAGAAATTTATTGCTCCAGGACTGTATTGCTCCTGGACATTATTGCTCCTGAACTTTATTGCTTCAGGACTTTATTGCTCGAGGACTTTACAGCGCTAGGACTTTATTGGTCTAGGACTTCTTGACTTTAGCCCCAAGTGAAGGGCCTAAGTTTAAAAGCATCCAAGCTTCAAGTCGATGTAGATTGAAATTAACCTCAGTGGCGTAGCTTGGTTATATGATGCCCGGTGCATCAGTGCACATGGATGCCCTTTTCAAAAACACGAAATAATACAGCGAAAAGACTTTTTTAAAAATAATATACATTCATTATTAAAGTATTAACAATTCGCACAAAATTAATTTTACACAAAGAAACCACAAATGATTCTTACATGCTTTCTTAATGGCAAAACTATTAATACCGAAATCAATTTTTCCCCACCGATACTTGTTGAATAAATATAACTCTTTGGTTGGTGAGTTGTGAAATTTGTCATCGGTGATCGCAAGTAATTATTGATCAGCTTATGTTTGGTAAATCTTCTAACTATTTAATAGAGGTAAAACATTATAACTATTTAATAGCGATGAAACTCTTTACTGTTTCTAATATTAAAGAAGATCAGTTTTCAAAAAAGATTCTAGGGACTCTGTACTGCCTCTAAAATAACATTGCTAGTGGTGGCTGAGTGGTAGAGCGCTTGGAATTCGAACCAAGAGGTTGTTTTCAATCTCGGTGAAAACTGGGAATTTGAATTTCTGGATTTCGTCACTGAGTCAACCCAACTTTAATGAGTATCTGATTAATTTGAGGAAAATAAAGGCTAAAGTACAGTCCAGCGCGCAAACTGCACGACCAGGTAGCTGTTCATTGGACTTTCAACAGTTCATGAATTTCAATGTCGTCCTTGCAATTATAAGAGTACTAGTCGACCGGCGGCGTAGCATACGCCGCTATTTTGCAGGGCCGGCCTTAGGCCACTGCAAACTATGCAACCGCAGTGGGCCTCACACTTTCATATAACCCGCAATAATTCTAGGTGAATAAATAATTAAATTAAACCATTTTATAACTTATAACAGATTTTCCGCGGCCTCCTGTTGATTTACCAGGAGCTCCTGGAAATCTCCTGAAATTGCAAAATAAACGAAAAAGTCCTGAAAATATCCGGAAATTATTAAAATCTTTTGAAAACTCATACCAATCTTCTGAAATATACAGACGAAAATTGTCTTTTTTTTTCACTCTTAAATTACCTCGGATAACTCCCTCCGTCCGAGTTGCAAAAATAAGAGTGATCTTTCCATTGTGTCCACACTTTTGAGCGTGCTCTGTCGCTTCGATAGTTACTACTGAGTAGATTACTCCCCCCCCCCCTTTTTTTAACGTGAGGTAAAAATAAAAAAACAAGGGTGATATTACAACGGTCCTGCCCTGCTATTCTGTGACTACGTGTTCTCCCTTCCCGCTTTTGTTTTCTCGTGGACTATCCGCAGAGTGATATTTCCTTCACTCCTTACTACTCGTTTAAACTGTTGAGGGAAGGAAAGAATTATAAATATAGATTGCTTGACTTAACTCTCCTGTACGGTTCATTTTATAAGCATGTTAGTTACTTCCCTTTCCATGTTTACAAATTTTAGTGTTTTAACTTGTATGCAGAGAAAGCAATGTGTATTGTTAAGTAAAGAAAAGTGAGAGTCCACTTTCAGACCATCCATAGGGCAGATGATGTAAAGGTCATCTGTTTATGTGGCCTACGGTCAACAAGGGTGTCATGTGACCAACCTCCTTTACTTTTCCCAACTGATATCAGGCACTCATCAGAGCTGGGTGGACTCAAAGGCGCCCAAAGATCCCGAAATTGAGCATCCCAGTCTTCACCAGGATTTGAGTTGAGCCCGCTTCGGTTCAGAAACCTATTGCCTTATCGCTCAGCCACCGCACCTCCATTGTTACGTGAGTTAGACCAATATTTTTTAATCGCCCTCTTCTCTCTCTCCATGTGGTAAATAAACTCTTTATTAGGACAATGGTCAAATGTTCTGATCACTTTTGACCCTCTTAATGCGATCTTCTATAAGTGAAACATCCTAAAACTTTCAAAAGCAGCTTTTTCAGCTTTGACCATTTCCGCCATAAACTGCCATGCTTGAAGCGCGACTAAAAGAAAGATTGGCAGACTTAGCCATGATGTCAGTAATCCGACTCGGCAGTGCGACAAGAATAGACAACCTCATTTAGTGGTGTGCGGTACTTGTACACCGAGGACCAGGCTAGTCCCCTTAGAGTTTAAAGTAATTTTTTTTCTTTGAAAATACTTTATCATAAAGCGTTTTAGAAGTTTTGAAAAACGCTGGTGAAAAATGCGCCAAAGCTGTAACACCGTCTAGTGGAAAAAATGGGAGGGGATTAAATTAATAATAATCTATAATATAAAGTAGAATGTGAGGTGTATGTATATGACTTATAGACATCAAAACCGCTTGACCAATCTTGATAAAACTTGGCAGGAATGTTTCTTGGCTACCAACTTAGACCGTAGTGTATGTATTGTAGCCCTAAAACAAACTTAAGACACTACAAAAAAAAAATAAAGTTGTCCGACTCTATTAAAGCTATAGTATTTTATGGATCTAGGCCATGTTTACTATGCTGACATGAGAAAAGATCGAAAGGATTTAGATCTAGATCTAATTTTAAGAAATACACTTTGCGCAGATAGTTTTTTACTTTGACACACGAATATACAAAAGAAGGTCCATTGATTTCATTATATAATAAAATTAACCTTCAAATTTGTGCTTCAAACAATCTTTTACATAAATTAGTTCCTTATATCTGTGACTACAGATTTCCTGACGAACATTTTTTATTAGGCAATACCGCAATGTTTCTTTCCATCCCTAGATCTAAAACTTTAATTCATTTCTAGGATGATAAAACTTCTCTTCGCACAGATAGTTTTATACTTTAACACATGAACATACTAATTATAGTCCATTCATTTCTTATTTTGATCAAATTAACATTCAAATTTGGTTTTCTAAAGCATTTTTAATTGACTACATTCGTTTATGAAAGCTGCGAAGCCGAGTTGAGATAGGCCTATATTCATTCATGAATCGCGTACCGGCACTAAAAATTATTTCGTTTAATTGTTCACTTTATAATCCCACTCATTTAACAAAGCTATCGCTATTTTCGTTTTTAATAGATATGTATGTATCGGCTTCGGCTAAACCCATTTCCGTAGCGAAAGAGAAAAAACTTGATCATTAGCTAAGTTTAACATACATCTAAATCCAATCCACGACATTAGTATACACACACTTAGACCCGCAGGTTGCGGGTAATGCCTGGCTAATCTATACTATATAGTAGAATGTGAGGTGTATGTATGTGACTTATAGACATCAAAACCGCTTGATCAATCTTGATAAAACTTGGCAGGAATGTTTCTTGGGTACCAACTTAGACCTTAGTGTATGTATTGTAGCCCTGACATGAGAAAAGATCGAAAGGATTTAGACCTAGATCTAATTTTAAGAAATACACTTTGCGCAGATAGTTTTTTACTTTGACACATGAAAGTACAAAAGAATATCCATTGATTTCATTATATAATAAAATTAACCTTCAATTTTGTGTTTCAAAAGCATTTTTACATAAATTAGTTCCTTATATCTATAACTACAGATTTCCTGACGAACATTCTTTCATTTGACAATACCGTAATGAATCGCGTACTAAAAATTAATTCGTTTAATTGTTTACTTTATAATCCCATCTCTAGATCTAAAACTCTAATTCAACTCTAAGATGATAAAACTTCTCTTCGCACAGATAGTTTTATACTTTAACACATGAACATACTAATTATAGTCTATTCATTTCATATTTTGATCAAATAAACATTCAAATTTGGTTTTCTAAAGCATTTTTAAGAGACTACATTCGTTTACAAAAGCTGCGAAGCCGAGTTGAGATAGGCCTAGATCTATATTCATTCATGAATCGCGTACTAAAAATTATTTTGTTTAATTTTTCACTTTATAATCCCATTCATTTAACAAAGCCATCGCTCTTTTCGTTTTTAATAGATATGAATGTATCGGCTTCGTGTAAACCCATTTTCGCAAACCTAATTTTATTTTCGTAGCGAAAGAGAAAAAAACTTGAAAAGATCATTAGCTAAGTTTAACATACATCTAAATCCAATCCACTAGATTAGTAAACACAAACTTAGACCCGCAGGCCGCGGGTAATGCCAGGCTAGTAATTAATAATAATTGTATTTATAAAGCGCTGTTAACAAACTTAAGCACTGTGTTATAGTTGTCATCGAATGTCAAGGTAATAGGTACAATATTTCTAAGTAAGGTCGACTAAAACAAGCGGTTGCATAGTCACAATCTCAAAAATAATTATTTTTGTTCTGTTGTCACAGAGAAATAGATAAAATATTGTAGACATTAACAATGACAATGAATGAACAGAGACTTCGTGTTGATATGAGCAGACATTGAAGACTATCTTTTATTACGTCACATCCTTTCGTGTACTTTCTCACAAAAAACATACACAACAAACAATGACGCAATATAAACATATTAGCGCAATATTAGTACTTTTTTTATACTGTAAAAACAAATATGTGTTGCTTTATTTTCTTTCTTGTATTTAAAAATCAACATTGACGTTTAGTTTAGCGACCTTGACATTGTTTATTACATCGTGAAACTCTCCAATCTTCATAAGGCCATTGAGGGGCCTGCTAACATACGGAATAACTTGTTGGCAAGGCAACGCTTCATCTAAACTGTTGCGACGTCTGGAAAACATCATAAAAAGGCATCAAAAATTACACTCACAACTTTACCACATTTAAAGGAACTTTTTGAACAAAAGTGTCTTTAAATCGTGGAAAACAACGGCCACCCGCTCCATCAGAACTACGTCAGGTCGTCGCGAAATGGGTGACTGCTGTCATTTAAAACAAGAACAGAGCGGTACAAAAACTCGTTCGTACCTCACTCGGTCAGATTATATCACCGCCACTCGTTGATCAGGGAACATGAAAAGCACCAAGATGCCTGTGTGTAGTCGCTGACTGAACTCTTTATGTTGTGTCTGTTATATTTATGTGAATGTTTCTGTTGTGTTGTCTTTATATGAGAAAAGAGTCCTTGTAATCACAACACATTTCCGTAAGGATCAATAAAGCAGTCTTAGTCTTGGTCTTAGTCTTGGTATTAGTCTTGGTCTTAGTCGTGGTCTTGGTCTTAGGTTTAGTCTTAGTCTTGGTCTTAGTCTTGGTCTTAGTCTTGGTCTTGGTTTGGTCTTAGTCTTGGTCATAGTCTTGATCTTAGTCTTGGTCTTAGTCTTAGTCTTGGTCTTAGTCTTGGTCTTAGTCTTGGTCTTAGTCTTGATCTTAGTCTTAGTCTTGATCTTAGTCTTGGTCTTAGTCTTGATCTTGGTCTTGATCTTGGTCTTAGTCTTGGTCTTAGTCTTAGTCTTGGTCTTAGTCTTGGTCTTAGTCTTGATCTTGGTCTTAGTCTTGGTCTTAGTCTTGGTCTTAGTCTTGGTCTTAGTCTTAGTCTTGGTCTTAGTCTTGGTCTTAGTCTTTGTCTTGGTTTGGTCTTAGTCTTAGTCTTGGTCTTAGTCTTGGTCTTGGTCTTAGTCTTAGTCTTGGTCTTGGTCTTAGTCTTGGACTTAGTCTTGGTCTTAGTCTTGGTCTTAGTCTTGGTCTTAGTCTTGGACTTAGTCTTGGTCTTAGTCTTGATCTTAGTCTTGATCTTAGTCTTAGTCATGGTCTTAGTCTTGGTCTTGGTTTGGTCTTAGTCTTAGTCTTGGTCTTAGTCTTGGTCTTAGTCTTGGTCTTAGTCTTGGTCTTAGTCTTGGTCTTAGTCTTGGTCTTAGTCTTGGTCTTAGTCTTGGTCTTAGTCTTGGTCTTAGTCTTGGTCTTAGTCTTGGACTTATTCTTGGTCTTGGTCTTAGTCTTGGTCTTAGTCTTAGTCTTGGACTTATTCTTGGTCTTAGTCTTGGTCTTGGTCTTAGTCTTGGTCTTTGTCTTGGTCTTAGTCTTGGTCCTAGTCTTGGTCTTAGTCTTGGTCTTAGTCTTGGTCTTGGTCTTAGTCTTGGTCTTAGTCTTGGACTTAGTCTTGGTCTTAGTCTTGGTCTTAGTCTTGGTCTCAGTCTTGGTCTTAGTCTTGGTCTTAGTCTTGGTCTTAGTCTTGGTCTTAGTCTTGGTCTTAGTCTTGGTCTTAGTCTTAGTCTTGGTCTTAGTCTTGGTCTTAGTCTTGATCTTGGTCTTAGTCGTGGTCTTAGTCTTGGTCTTAGTCTTAGTCTTGATCTTAGTCTTGGTCTTAGTCTTAGTCTTGATCTTAGTCTTAGTCTTGGTCTTGGTCTTAGTCTTGGTCTTAGTCTTGGTCTTAGTCTTGGTCTAAGTCTTGGTCTTAGTCTTGGTCTTAGTCTTAGTCTTGGACTTATTCTTGATCTTAGTCTTGGTCTTAGTCTTAGTCTTGGACTTATTCTTGGTCTTGGTCTTAGTCTTGGTTTTGGTCTTAGTCTTGGTCTTGGTCCTAGTTCTTATTTACAGGCCGATAAAGATAAAGGAGGCTCGGTGGCTGAGTGGCAAAGCGCGCGGCTTTCGGGCCAAGATATTTAATTTCATGATCTTTAGGGTTCCTCTGGAGTCCACCTAGCTCTAATTAGTACCCGATATTAGTTGGGGAAAAGTAAAGGCGGATGGTCGTTGTGCTGGCCACATGACACCCTTCTTTAGTGTGGGCTACAGAAATAGATGACATTTACATCATCTTCCCTGTAGATTGCAAGGCCTATCTTATCTAGTCAAATGTGAATATTCGTTTGTTATGAATCTCACTGCTCTAGTTTGTGTCTGTTCCAGTTTCTTAATGTTTTCTTGAGTTGAGGGGTCCCAAACGGAGGATGCATATTCTATTATTGGCCTAACCAAGGTTAAATAACATTTTAGTTTTATCTTCTTATTTGTTTTATAAAAATTTATTTTAAAAAACCCTAATGCTTTGTTTGATTTTTTTGATAGTTTCATCAAAATGAAATGAACCTCTAACTAAAAATTAACGCCCTCTCCCCTCGCCCGCCCGCTTGAATGCAAAACATTCATTTTATTTTGTAACCGCGCAATTTCTTTTTTTACTGTGGAACAAGATCACAAGACGAAATAAATGTATTACTGCGCATTGAATGACTTCAGGCGAGTCCATTTTTTAAGCCCGAACGAACTACTTTAAATGTCACTCATTGCTATGTAGAGGCAGCGGCGGTCGTGTGTTTGATGCTAATGACCAAGTTAAATAATGAAAGAATCTACAGTGTACAGTGTTGGCAACTTGGCAGACGTACAACTTGTCTTCAAGGTTTTTTAGAATTTTTTTTTCTTCTTACTCTGCGATCCCGCGGGGGTGTCGTTGGAGCGCCATCGCTGAATCTGTCACTTCACACCGTCTCCTGCTTTAACAATGGTTTGCTATTGATACGTCATTTGACAAAGATTATATCAGCTCTCTCAGTCTGGTAAAAAGTTTGTACACGTTATATAAGAGTTCTTATGTGTCGCATAAGCAAAATACAAAATTACAAAACTGTAAATTTTACTATTTAAAAATAACGAGCCGACCCACGGCGTAGCATACGCCCCCCAGCTCTTTTTTTTTTCTGAGCATCGCTCTCTATCACCGCGAAAGTTACGTGGGGTTACTCTAGTCCGCCTTGCAGAAACATAACAGTTATCTTTCCATGACGTTTTCATTGTGGTGTTCCGCATGGTTGGGTCACGAAGAGAATTATATGTATAGATAATGTTTGTGCAATTTTTACCACTCTCGAATCTTTATATAGGTCTGGGGTAGATTGAAATAAAAACATTAAAACGTAAACAAAGAGCAGATTACTCTGGATAACTTTTAATATCTCTAATTACATCGAGGGGTATCATTAATTTCTAAAATTATAAACCAGTCTTCGGTCTCGTCGAGATCTCTAGCCAAATTTAAATTAATTTATTATAACTTGAACAAATATAACGGGCACGCTTAAGTTTCCCCAGTGTGGCCAGTTAGCTAGTAATTCTTTTCTCAAAGATATAGACCATTTGCAAATTTCTTGGAAAATTGTTTGAGCCGATTTTACTAAAAACCTTGTCCATATACTCAGCCACCTAGGTTGTTTTTTTTTTGTTTGTTTGTTTTACCTGATGAAGAATTTGCAAGCTGAAAAGATGAATTTTAAAAATAGAAACTCTTAGACCGATAGAACAATTTTGTTATCTATCACAAACATTTGAAATGACTTTTCAAGAATTTATTGGAGATCTCATTATCGCCATTGATCGACGTGAATGACGAACGAGTGCTGGGAGTCGTCAGGTTCAAAATTCTTTAGGTTTGACAGGACAAAGAAGAGCGCTAATGCTTTACCTGCAACACTGTCAAGTCCATGTTCGCCAGCAATCCTAAAGAAGAGTGGCTCAACCAGTGAGCCGTAGCCGAGCTATTTACAGAGAAATGACCTCGCCAGACGAACTGAATAGTATCAATTTCCTCCCCCGCAAAGAGCAATCTACACCTTTTCAACTCAAAACAGACACACATTTTAAAATTATCAGCTGAAAAGAATAAACCCAACACCCATTCCTATGTAGTCACTGCACCCATCCTTTACGAAAGTGACAATAAAAGCATTCTTCGAATGCCCCAGAGGCGCGGTTGCTGAGCGGGTTCGAATTCTGGTGAAGACTGGGATTTTAAATTTCGAAATCTTTGATCTTTCCACCCAGCTCTAATGGGTACCTGATTAGCTGGGGGAAAGTAAAGGCGATTTGTCGTTGTGCTGGCTACATGACACCCACGCTCACCGTGGGCGACTAAACAGATATCCTTTAAATCATCTGCCTAATATATCGCAAGGTTTGAAAGAGGAACTTTTTTTTTTAGAATTTCCCAATTTAATTCATCACAGACAGGCCCTATTTCCACAACAGCCCAGTATACCAGGTCATGTTTCTGTGATCTGAAAAGGGTACTATACTCTATTTTACTTTTTCCTATCAGTTTTTCATAACCGTTAGGTCGTCTAAGAGCTGGGCCGAAGGCTCTTCGAGCTCTAAGTTTGAAAAAAAAAAAAAACTGTTTGAGAAAAAAAAACTGCATGAACCACCATTCTGTATGGAAGAGACCCAAGTCAATGCATATGTAAAGCATTGCTATTTCCGTGCATCTGGTACCTCGGGCGCATGGGCTAGACATGGCCGAAGGCCGAGTGTACCGGGGACCTCCGCCATTTTCCTATGGTCTACCAAGCTAACCGTGGAGGGCTCGCCATTAGTGTAACGGCCCCTTGAGGAACGGCGCATGGATTATCGACAGGACCGTGAGGGCTCTCTTTCAACTCCGCTCTCTGCAATGGGTAAACTCTCGCCTACCCGTGGTCACCCCCACGGGAGTTTTGTTTTGCTATTCATTTAGCCTAACCACTTCCTCTAATGGTCGTTTCCTCACGAGCGCCACGTTGAGGCAGAATAGCGTGCTCGCTTCCTTCATAACCAACTTCCTTTATGACAGTTAGCAACAGCCGAGACTAACAGCACGCTACTTCTCCCTGGCACAAACTGAAAAAGAGCTTACAGTTCCGCAGCAAAAATCTGGCTAGAAGAAGAAAACAAAATTGCCAAATAATCATTCATACAGATTTTATAAAGTTCCCACAAACATTTTCTTTTTAAACCAAGCGTAGATTGACGTCAGTGGCTAGTAAAAGTCAAAATACAATCTACTAAATTCCAAAACGAAACAGATCTTTTAAAATGCCTTCGTCACTGAGTTGCAATGGTGCAGTCTATACGTCGAAACAAGCTCAGACTGGGGACACGAACCTCGGACTTCCAAAGGCGAAAAACATTAAGTGAACAGAAAAAAATGTTAATAAGAAAAATTAAAAAAAAAATGTTTTGATAGCATAATATAATATTATGTTTCTTATAATAAAAGAATTGTATGAAGAGGCATTCATTCGAGATCCATCGCCAGTGGTCTGAACACTGACCAGCAACGTCGCAAACTATGGGCAGTGTCACTGGCTCGTTGCCAAGTCACGTGTCTCTACTACGTGGCAAAGAGCTATTGGTCTAGACAGCCCACATGTTGCGACGTTGCTGGTCAGTGGTGAGGCCTTGTAGAACGAATAGCCTCGAATCATTGTGGTTAGAGACTCGTCCAGAATCCAGAGGCCTGAGGGACGCTGTTTGATTGCCTTTACCCTAGACGCGACCACATTCAGAGATTAGATGATTCACAGCGATAATACAATGATAATGCAAGAGACATCGATCTAAATAACACAACCTTTCATATTAAAGTCTCTAATTGACAGCACTCTAAATATCTGACACCAGTTCTAATGATGACAAAAGTTATTCCCCTCTAATTATCCTAATAGATTGAGACGAAACTGGGTTTGCCTAAAATATTTTAAATTTCTATTTTCTGTTGTAAACGGTTGCATCAAATAAAAAAATATTCCCAAACTGAATTTTTTTAACAAAGCTTCTCTCAGGGGAATAACATCAAAAATCATTGTCCTATTATCTCAATACTGCAAGCATAATCTCCCTTTTTCTCTATAAAACAATATTAATAAATTACAGCTCATTGATAAACTGTTTATTTTTTAAATGGATTCGTGTATTTACATCGACTATGAATAATCGTGCAAAATTGTAACGATCCGAGAATGGGAAGTGGGAGAAAAAAGGGTGCGCAATGTAATAAGGGCAATAGCTCCACAAGTACAGCCACATCTCTCATTAAGTAGCATTATGCCCCCTTTTCGATAACAAACAAAATAATTAATAACCAATAATAAATTCAGTAATTGATTACTTTTTTTGATTGACTGATGTTTTGTTATATATAACAAATAAATGTGTAAAATTTCAACTTGATTCGAGAGTGGGTGTGGCAGAAATATCGTGTAAAAAAAATTACCTGACAGACAGACAGATAGACAGTAACAGTTGACTATTTTGTACTCCAGCTACTTCTGACGTAACCTTATATAAAGGATTCGTGTCAACACTACACAAATAGATTTAGCTTTTTGCGCAGTCTCTACAACAGACTGAAGCATTCAGGACACTGGATAATGACAGGAGGAAGGATTCAAACCCTCGACCGCTGCGTCGACAATTCAAGACGCACTTTTCATTAACCTCCCACACAAATAGCTTGCAGGTAAGCTCATTTTTAATCAAATTCACGAATTTAAGAGCTTCGATCAATGATGTATAAGTCAAAAAAGTTTAATATGAATTATTTCCATTGTAATAAATGTAAAGTATTAAAGTACTAGAGATATATGGAGATGTTGCTTTGGCTGATATTTATTACTTATTTTTTGTTTGTTTCGTTGAAATCAGAACGAGGCATTATCTAAACACTTCCCAAGATGCAAAGAAAGAAAAATGGCTCTAATATTATCAATTTTAATGTTTTTTTAAAAAATAATCGTGAGTAATAATCTGGAGTGAGTTTCCCCAGGAGACTTGACTACTTAACGTGACACTGAGGACTCCCGTAATGGATCCTTTGCAGTTGGAGATTTCCCCGTGTCGTTTGTATTGGCAGACGGTCGTTTGGGAATAGACTGGCAGGGCGAGAAGAGGGAAAATCAGGAACGGAAATAGGCACGAAACAAAGGCAGCTTGTTAGTTGTTGCTAGTTAGATCAGCAGACGTGGGAGAAGTGATTACACTAATCTGTGACCTGGACGTGGATCGTTTGTAAATAAACGTAAGACGACTGCCAGAGTAAACAAAACATCTCAACTTTACACTGTTGTGACGACCTGAATTCAGTTGTAAAGAAATTTGAAAGTTAAAAATAGCAGCACGTGTCATGTGATATGGCAGAAGAAAAAAAATAGAGTTATTGTTGTTGGCTGCCGGATGATATTATAATGTATCAGCAGTACACGAGCAGACGTGTTGCAGTAAGCGTTAGGATGGTGGGTAAATCATCCAAGAGTGAAGTTATTTTTTACGAAGCTTTTATCAACTCTTTCAACTCTCAATATCCCTTTGAGGTCTGGGAGCCTGTCAGCAGACGGCGTTTTATGCAAGGTCCCAGTCGTGATTCGTTCAGTGTGTTAATTAGTTGCTACCACGGTACCGCGACAAAATAGCGCAAACAAAATAGAGCAGAAAAAATATTTTTCAGTCATTTTGAAAGAAATACTTTAGTGACGATATCGTAAAAATATGAAAAGAGCCAATATTTTTTTTGTTTTAATGTTATTATTTTTCAGCCATTTTGCAGGAAACACTTTAGCTATTCTAAAACATAAATATGCAAACAGTAGGCCTAAGCAAAAATTATAATAAGCTAAAATGAATAATTACAAAGTATATCATTAATTTACATTCCAAAAGTGTACTTTGAAAAAGGGCAAAGATACTTATCAGATTTATACACACACGAACTTTCTCTGACAACCAATATAGTTGTCCTCTCAATAGTCATACAATTTCCCTACAACATCTGGCCTTCAAAGGCAGTATTTACATCGGCAGGTGGAACAAATATAAGGGCTAACTGCATCTTGACAAACATGCGTACATTTTTATCTTTCCGGTATGTAGCCGCAATTTTTTTCCAGACAACGCCAGGATGTGGAGCCATTAGAATTGTGTCCATCTTGTCTGTACCTGTGTCCTACGTACGTATGCTGCTATTTCTTTGCCTTTTGTGATAAACATGTTTCCATGACGTTGGCTACTTCAAAGGTTCTAGCAAGTTATGCATTTTAAACATTGGTGAAAATGAGGAATGATATTAATATTGAAAAAAAAAAAGATAGACGTCAACAAAAATGCTTCCCAGGACATTAAATTACTGATATTCCGGTACTTTTATACACATCACATATAAGTCCGCGCTATTTTGTCGGGAAATTTCGCGCTATTTTGTCGGCGCCTCTTTTTTTTTTTTATCGGCGCTATTTTGTCCGCTCAATTTTGTCGGGTCACCGCTACCAACAGTTCATCTAGACAACTGATAGGCAAACGTTTTAAAACCGGGCCGAAAAACTGAACTCAAAATTTGCTGGGCCATAATATGTATATGTATATATGTATATATATATATATATATATATATATATATATATATATATATATATATATATAATATAGGCCTATTGATATATATAGAAAATACAGAAATTGTGTATTAAATCTAAAGCTATCAAAATTTAGCTAATGTTTTGTATGAATTCAAGCTACAAGTATTTTGATAGCAGTTCAAATAGGGAAATAGTTTTTCTTTAGAGTCAACTAAGCTATTCATCGTCAACCTGTTTCTGCCCCAAATTTGTCTACTAGACTGCTCATAAATATATGAAGTTTCACACATTGCACAAATTCTTTGAACCAGATATTTAATTTGGAAAACTTGAAATTCGATAAGCCCCTTGAAGAACTCTATTTTAGAATATTTAGAAATAATTTGTTTGAGGTGATAATTAGTTTGAAGTTCAATTTATTGAAGCTGCAAGTCTAGGCTCATTACTTTACCGTACACACTAAAAGGCATTCTGAAAATATCAACATCTTTTTCATCAGCATAGAAGTCTTGTTAAATCTCTATTTCAATTCGCCATCTTCATAATACCTAATCCTGTCTTCTTTCACAACAGCCAGTGACTTTACATGTAATGAGGCAAGTCGCAAGCCTGCATCCAACATAACAAGGCAAGCCCTAACCTGGAACCCCCAAGGAAGGAGGGGACGGCCAAGGAATACATGGCGCCGGCATTTGGAAGCAGACTCGCCCAGAACCGAGATGCCTGGAGGAAGCTGGTTGATGGCCTATTGCCCCAGCAAATACGATTGCCCGCGATGAGATAAATGAGGCACGTTCTTTTTAGCTAGCTGATTTGTAAATAAAAAGTTGGTTCAAGATATCGCGAATAAAATTGAATTTTTGCCGTATATTTTACTATCAATAGTTCATGTGACAGCGATAGTTCTGTCTAAATGCGAAATCTGAGAGCTATAAATGATAAATTTTAAAATATTTCGCTTTCTGCAGACTAATTTTTCACAGGGAACGCATGCAGCTTGATATCTTCAGTAACAGAACGTGTTTCTTATAAATAATAGAGCCTACTAATTATGCAGTATCATTCAGTACATTCGTCTAGGACTTGCAGTTACTCATCTTTGAAGTCAACTGTGATGGACAATTTTATTTATTCAATCGACTCTGGATGTTTTAGGGTTGTTGTTTTTTTTTTAAATAAACTTCTAGCTAAAAATTCTTTTTTTCTTAAAAAAGTACTTAAAACTTGGGAAACTTGAACCATATAGTGTTGAACAAAGTCGATATTACAGAACAACATAACTTGCAAAATTTGTTAAAAGGATTTTGCTGGCGTAATAAATCGAATTTGTTTCGGAGATCTCCGGATTATTTTTTTTCTTTTGTCGTCGGACATAAATACAGAAATGTTGTTTGTTTAAAAGTGAAGTACCTGGATATAGTGCCTATAAACGATATGGTTTTATTGCAAATGAGAAGTTTTTTTTAAGCGATTTTATTTCACTGTTTCAACACATATTCAAGGCTTGAATTTTTCCATTGTGTATAAATTTTTTATTTTATATTATTATTGAAAAACGGACAAGATAACGCTTCTTCGCGGGCCGGACTTGGCCCGCGATTTGCCCATCACTGATCTAGAGTGTTGGCATTACATGTAGTAGTAGGCATTACATGTAGGAACGCGACCTATAAAGAGGACCACGCAGCTCTAATGGGTACCTGACATTAGTTAGGGAAAAGTAAAGGCGGTTGGTCGTTGTGCTGGCCACATGACATCCTCGTTAACCATGGGCCATAAAAAAAATTAACAGAACAGTTGAAACACGATTGTCATGATTATTATTATTATAGCTTTTATATAGCGCTACTTTCATGCTTATAGCATGCTCAGAACGCTTTGGTCCAATCTCATTTGTGGACCAGTGGGGGGGGGGGGGGGTATCTAGGAGTTGGTTTTCCGTGCTGCCTTTAGGCGCTCAGTAAACACAACTCTGCCCGAGTCGGGTGTCGAACCTCGAGCCCCCTTCGTAGTTATCCAAGACAAGCCAAGTTCAAGCGCACTTTGTAGGAGTAAAAATTTGATTTTCATTAATTTCTTTTGTAGGCAATCTTTCACCCATACGGTTATTGAATAGCACAAAGTGTCTTTGGTTGTTTAAAAAATGGTTTAAATGAATATGCTTTTAATATTCATGTTTCATTTTATAAGGAAACGAAAAGTTTGGTTTTGGAAGTACTATCATGAGAATTAGTAGATCTATCTATTTCAATCATGATGGTTTATTACTTTGTTGTAAATGGTTTTTTTTTTTAATCATTTACATGTATTTTACAAAATTAATTTGAAAAAAAAAAAAGGAGGCCAAGATCAAAAGAAGTTTTGAATCTTCAGCTTGAGGAGACTAAAGAAGTTTTGAATCTTCAGCTTGAGGAGACCAAAGAAGTTTTGAATCTTCAGCTTGAGGAGACCAAAGAAGTTTTGAATCTTCAGCTTGAGGAGACCAAAGAAGTTTTGAATCTTCAGCTTGAGGAGACCAAAGAAGTTTTGAATCTTCAGCTTGAGGAGACCAAAGAAGTTTAGAATCTTCAGCTTGAGGAGACCTAAGAAGTTTTTGAGATGGAAACTAGAGCAGGGTATGAACAAATGTACAAATACTCCTTCTTCCCCAGTACTATTAGAGCATGGAATGGGTTGCCTGAGTCAGCCAGGAAAACCAGTGATTTGGCAGAATTTAAGTAATAGATTAATATGCATGACCAGATAACGCGTAGATGTAATCTTCTTCTTTTTTAAGGTAACATCTGTATTAGGCCTATATAAGATAAGATGGACCCTGGACTATTGAGACAACCAAACAACAGTTCAGCACACATACTGACTGCATGACCAGGCAGCCATTTAATCATGGGTGATACAAAAAAAAAAGTATAATTTTTTTTTTATTAATTTTATTAGCATGAAAGATTTGTTGAAATCGTACATACAGTATAATGAAATAGTACATTCAGTATGTTGATAACAATTTGATTTGTAAAAATGTATTAATAATATAAACTGCGACTTTGATTTTTAGATAAAATTACCTTTAATATAAAAAAGCAGGTAGGCAAAGACCAACAGCTTTCAAAAAAAAAAGTATGACTAGATGAATATGTATGAAATAAGCCATTGTCCAGAGCTGGACCATTAAGTGCACTTTTTCACTGTGACTATGTACACTCAGCTGTGATCTACATTTAATTATTATATATAACTAAGTCAATAAATAGATATAGATGATGTATTTGTATTTCAAATAAAGTAAATAGTTAATAATATTTTAAGTACTGGAAAAAGAACAAGTTGGCAACAATAACCCTTAAAGCAGTAACATCAACAAAGAAAAAGTTACTTAAAACCATCCTGATGTCAACTCAGATTATAGAACCTCCACCAACAAAAATGTTTAAGGTCATCTGGAATGAACAAACCCATTCCCTTTTTGGAAGCTTTTTGCAAAACAATAAATTTTGAAAGGATTTTAAAAGGAAAACATTTATAGACTTAAATCTTTAAACAAAGAAGACCTTAGTGCAAATGAATATGAAATCCTGGTTCCCAATAGTTGGTTCTAATTAGTGCATTCTGTAGTATACATAAATATTATGATATTGTGATGACGTTATGATGATGGCACTTGTTAAGCAAAGCCTACTGTTCATATATCTACGAGTTTTGGCACTTGGGATGTCAAAGCACCATCCTAGTCAGCCATTAGCACTGTTAGCAATGAACATATAAGCAATGAACATGCTCGACATAATTTTGAAGATACAAAAAACAAATACTGTACATATGAGTCGAACTTCCAGTTATTCTAAAGGTGAATGATTAACATATCAAAACATGCATGTGTCTCAATTAATGATAAATTTAAATATAAAAGAAAATATAATATAAAATATAATATATAAAATATAAAATGTAATATATAAAATATAATATATAAAATATAAAAGAACAAAAAAAGTATATATTCTTTTTCAGTTATCTCTGTGTGTACCTCCCTTTTCGTTTTGATTATGTATATTAATACATAATACTGCTAGGTAAAGCAAAGGCGGGCCTTTCAAAATGAGGGATCTTAGCCTAGTAGATCCTATTTCTGGTTTTAAAAAGTCGTGTCAGACTCCTAAGCAATGATAGAAAGTTCTTATACAAAAAGTGTTTTTTTAAATGCTGGTAACTTCAAATCACATTTTTTAAAAAATTAAGAGACTACCATAAACACAACATTCTACCACAATTAGAGTTAATCAGTTAAGATTTTCTAAGTACTTCTAGAGTCAATATGTTAAGATTTTCTAAGTACTTCTAGAGTTAATATGTTAAGATTTCTAAGTAGTTCTAGAGTTAATCTGTTAAGATTTTCTAAGTACTTCTAGAGTTAATCTGTTAAGATTTTCTAAGTACTTCTAGAGTTAATCTGTTAAGATTTTCTAAGTACTTCTAGAGTTAATCTGTTAAGATTTTCTAAGTACTTCTAGAGTTAATCTGTTAAGATTTTCTAAGTACTTCTAGAGTTAAACTGTCAAGATTATCTAAGTACTTCTAATTTCCAAGGGTACAAGTAGCTGTAAAGCAATGTTACAAGTAGTTTAGGATACGTTGATTGAGACAATAATTTACAACCAAAATTGTTATGTTTTAGAGAGAAAGTATTGACACAAGTCTTAACCAAGTGATGTTAAGATTATCTTAAGTGATGTTAAGATTATTTGTAAACAATTGCAAATAATGATATAGCCTTTAGAAAGGAATGTTGTTTTCTGTAAAATGACTTTTATATTTAATAAGCTAGGACTTGCTGCCAAACAGTTCATAACATATTATATTCTAAGAGGTAAGGCACTTGGCTACAGAGCTCAAGTTTGACAAATTCCACAACTGACACAGTTATTGAGGACACTCTAGTCCTTACAGTTCAAATCAGTAAATGATTTATGTTTGTGAATGCTCAGGTGCAGTGGTTAATTTAGAGTAAATGTTTAATGGTTATATGGCACACACTAGAATAAATTAATAGGCTACTTCAGTGCTGAACAAATACATAGCTATTGAAATCTTTTGGATAATAAGTTTAAATAGAGCAATTTATGTTTTTGAGTCCTTGACTAACAGAAAGTACCAAAAGTAGGCTCTTTAATGGAAGGATTGAACTAGTTAGGAAATCTATTGACCTCATTGAAATATATATTAAAAAATAAACTGCATTAGAAAAGGGGTTTATTTAAAATATTGACTTACTTTCCCTTGCCTTATGTTGAACAGCCCTTAAGACCAAAGTCAGACTGATGCACTCCCTGGACATGGCCACATTCTTATATGCTTGCAAGTTTTGGACGCTGACTGCAGAGCTAGAGAAGAGGATCCTAGCAATGGAATTGAGATGCTACAGAAGGATCCTGGGTATCACATTGAAAGACCGCAGCACAAACAAAGACATTAGAGAAAGAGTTACTGCAGCAATTGGACCCCACGATTACCTGCTAACTATTGTAAAAAAAATGGAAACTAAAACTCTATGTCCATTTTACAAGGTCTTCAGGGCTCGCAAAGATGTTCTTTCAGGGAACAGTACCAGGAAAAGAAGAATAGGCAGGAAGAGAAAGCAATGGGAAACAACATAAAAGAATGCTATTGAAAGAGGTTCTCTCCAAGGCAAAGGAGATAGACAGTTATCAAATCTTGTATGGTGTCCCAACAGACTAAGGGACAGTGGCGTAGCTAGGGATTTGGGGGCCCGGGGCTTGACTCTTTTAGGGGTCCCTGCATTTTGACATTCGATACAAGCTTTATTATTATTATTACTCTCAAGGAGTAACCTGAGTTATTTATTATGAACAGGTAACTTCCTAAGAGTAACCCTGCATGGAAAGAGTTAATCTGTGTGGAATACATGTAACAGAGTCACTAACTTATGTAACAACATGAATAGCAAGATTACATGGCAGTGGTGTAGTAGTTAATGTAAAAACAAAATTTCTTACACTTGTTTGGGGATCCCTCTCCCTCCATCCTAGCTATGCCACTGCTAAGGGATAGGTGAAAGTGTGAACGCCATCCCTACAGTGTCCTACAGAAAGTTGAGTACAACAAAAAAAAAAAAAGATTGCTGTTTGACATCACCAAAATGATACAGAAAACAAAATGAGCAAAAAGTAACAGAAAAGAAGGTTCTTCCTAAAAAATGACAACTTTTTAACTAATAATAATTTACTCAGTGTTGTAGTTTGTGTCATACTTCTGAGGCTACCAAAAAGTCTTGAGTTGATTCACCTAAAGCTTGGGGTATTTTTTTTATTGCTATATAAAAAAAAAAAGAAAATGTGAATTTAATTTTCTTCAACATTTGGTAAAAATTTTGAATATCTTAATGGAATGTGAATTTTAAAAAAAAAAGTCAAAGACAAATATGCAGATAATATCAATTCACAGATACTCTCACATGATTTATTGATTTCACATTTAATACTCACATAAACATTCTTAGGATTTATAGGATTCACCGAATGTTTCAATAGTGACTTTTGTATAGTGACATTAAGAAAAAAAAAATTATGTAACCGAAATTTCCATAAAGTAATCACAGCTGCAGTTTTATCAAAACAATCACAGCTGCAGTTCCAACAGAGAAATTACAGCTGCAGTTCCAACAGAGAAATTACAGCTGCAGTTCCAACAGACCAATCAAAGCTGCAGTTCCAACAGAGAAATTACAGCTGCAGTTCCAACAGACCAATCAAAGCTGCAGTTCCCACAGACCAATCATAGTTGCAGTTCCAACAGACCAATCATAGCTGCAGTTCCAACAGACCAATCATAGCTGCAGTTCCAACAGAGCTTTGCGAGAATGAAAGAGCTGAGAGTAAAAATCCTGTGAAATCTTCATTTGAATCTCTGCATATTTGGACAATGCCTCAGAAGAATTGAGCAGACGAAGCTGTGTGAAGCTGGTTATCTGAAAAAAAAAATTTAGGAAAAAGTGTTGCAGGTTTTATATCTTTTCATGGAATGAAATTCCCAAACATTTTTCTAAAAGCTATTTTGCATTGAAGACTTTCTCTTAGAAAAGTGACATTCTATCAAAAAAGAAGATTTGTACCCAATCTTCTGTAGGTAAAGGAGATCTTACAGCTGTACTGGATAAGATATTAAGTAGGGCACAACATGGTCTAAAATATACTATGTGCAAAATAATTCAAACCATAACCACAACTTTAGACATGAGTGAGACAATCACATTATTATTATAGATTTTATATAGCGCTACTTTCATGCTTATAGCATGCTCAGAGCGCTTTCGGTCCAATCTCATTTGTGGACCGGGGGGGAGAAAGGGGTATCTAGGAGTTGGTTTTCTGTGCTGCCTTTAGGCGCTCAGTAAACATAACTCTGCCCGAGTCGGGTGTCGAGCCTCAAGCCCCCTTCTAGGTAGCCAAGCCAAGCCAAGCTCAAACACACTTGGCCTCTCGACCACATGACAAAGGTTTCCCATGCACTTAGAGCGGTGTGCCAAGGCAGCCCTTAAGAGAACTTTGTATAAAGCCCCCCAAAAAAAGTTTAGCCAAGAGCCCTTGAGACCTTTGAAGAAAGGCAAGGATTAAGAAAGGCAAGGATTTTAACTAAATTGAGTGATTGACTCTTTAATAATCCCTTTGTCCGAAGGTCCCCAATAATTCGATCATAAACATTTATTGCGTGGTCACAACTCCTTCAGCTGCAATCAGTCGTCCCCCCACCCTGGACTGGCACTTTTTATTTTCTCATCAAAAGTTTAAATGATTTTCAGTTAGTTCTCCTCCAGCCCCCCCCCCTTTCCCGATGATAGGTCAAAATATGCAGATGAAAATATGCTTAGTTCTAATACTGAAATAAATTATTTTGAACAGGGATTTTAAGATTTCAAATTAATCTTTTGTACCATGCAAGCAAATATCATAGAACACTGATATCTGACAAACTGTCATCTTGGATCTTTAATTGGTGAATTTAAAGCTAACAACGGAATTAATATTTTAAAACAGGAATCTCTTCTTTGTATGGTGATTAGGTGTGGTTAACATTCATAAACAATAAAATTAAGAAACATGGAAGAAGAAAAGAAAGCCACATGAAGAAATGTGGCAGTGTTATAAGGAAACCTAAAGAAAAACATTTTAAAAAAAAAACAAGAGAAATAAAACATACTTTGCGCTATAAATGAAAAAGCTTAAAAATTTGATTTAACAGCTCCATAAAGTCCAAAAATAATTATTGCAAACCTTATGAAATACATTCAACCCCAGCATTTCTTATATTCTGCATACAAGATAAACCAAAGTGATCCGCTCTAAATGATAATCTTGTCAATATTTTGAACAATAAAATGAATTAAAAGAAAAAACAATAATGGACATGCTTACTTCTTTTTTAGCCTGCTCAGAACTAGCTTCAAAAGATTTCTTGGCTGCATCACTCACTTCTTGAAGCTTTTTTTTTTTCAGAAATAAGAGAAAATAGTATTAAAAATAAAACTCAAATTCATTCTGCAAGAATAACGAAATTGGCAAAATGTGGAACATGATTGGTCAATTTCACAAGATCTTCTTATCATACAGGTTATAGACTTTAATTTAATTTAGGAATACCAACTATCAAGAGTAACTGAATAACAACATAGCAAGGAGTTATACAGAGGGGTGCAAAAGTAGGTATACACAGGGGCATAGCTAGGAATTTTCCATCATTTGGGGGGCTTTACCTCTTTGGGGGCCCCTGCAATTAGCATTATATTTAATTTTTAATGTAAAAAAAACATCATATGGGAGCCCCCTTCAAGTGGGGCATTGGGGGATTTTCAAATTCTCCCCCCACCCAATCTATGCCACTGGGTATACAGTGACAAAAAAAAAAGAGAAAAAATGTATATATTCACTTCAAAATATTTTTTAGATATAAAATATATTTTTGTAACTCAATATGTTACTGAGCGTGGCTTCTGATTTAGTTGATTAGGGGACCTTGGTGCACAACTAACACAGCACTTTCAGACTAGTGTTCAAGTATTTATTTTGAAAATGCCAATTAAATTTGTCTACTTTAAAAGAAAAAAAAGTCATTCAGTTTCACTTACAGCTGCCTTCTTGATTGGTTTGGCTTTCTCCACAGCTTTCTCTGCAGTTTGGAATTCAATCAAAGAGCAAGTCCTTCTAAAGTGCATGTCCTGTCCAGAAAAAAGAAATAAGACAATCATTTGCTTTGACCGGAGACACTGCCTTCTTTTATTTTAAAAACCTGAAACACTGTAAACAGAAATATGAAATCTAATTTCAGGTCAATGCAATTATTTTTTGTATTTTTGAGTTCTTACTTTTAGAGAAAAAAAAATCTGTTAGCTCATTGCTAAATATGTTTTGTATTTCTTTTGGCTAAATATTCTTTTATTATAAAGAATAAAAACAACAACTAGAAAACACCTTAATCTGTATTTTAAAATCAAACTGATGATCACTGCATGAGTAAATGACCAAAATAAGACAGTCAATTCCAGTTAATCTGATCGCTTCTGGACATAATCATTTCTGTTCTATTGATTGGTTTGTTTGATAACAAACATTTTCTATGTTACAAGAATGTTTCTATACCTTAGGATTTGGTGCAACTATGAGGTTGATCAGCTTAATCAGATTTGAATGTTTTTAGATCTACAAAGAAACCTATTTATGACAATTATTTTTCTAAATTATACCCCTCCTAACCAAAGATAATGTAATCTTATGAACCGGTACTTAAAGCAATTACATCCTAGATGCACAGATCTATGTTAATGGGGCCAAACACCTGGACTAGAGATTTACACTGTACTAAATCATTGGTTTGCTTGAATGATTTCTCCTTGTGAACATCTGATGGCAATGGCGGGCTTTACTATATCATTTAACATTGTTATATCTCTGGTGGTGGCGTGGTTAGTGGTAATCATTTGTGTGTCTGTAATCAGCTGACACAGATAACACAGGCCCGCGCTTGGTGGGTGGTCATTGTCACGAATGATGAGTGGTGACACTTCAGGAAATGTATAAGTTGTGAACAGTATTCACACCCTTCATGTCAAATATGGTCATGTGATCATCCAGAAAAGATAATCCATGTTCCATTAGTTTCAAGAAGGCCAGAGGAAAACATTTTTTTAAGTTTAAGAAAATAGCCTCTGGCTAAGGTAATATCTAATTTCAAATGTATACATTTCTTTTGTTTGTTCTTACCTTTAATGACTCACTGTACCTGGCCATCAAGTCAAAATATAATCCTAATGTCATTTCTCCCTGGCCACTTTTCAATTCATAACAAGCCTAATGGTCAGAAAAGAGAAATAGTTGCTAAACTATGAATGTAAAAAAAACAACTATTCACATAAGTTCAAAATGTATAAATATTTCAATCACACATCTTTAATAAAGACCATTAATTTTTTATATTAAATCATATCTCATTTGTGTAAATCTTAGCACTTGACTATATAATGGAATAACACTTAAGGGATTATGGGTAGGGCATGGCCTAAATTGTACAGATGTGCCAAAGTCCAAAATATCAAATATTGAATCAAATCTGTAGCTTATAGTGGTAAAGAACTAAACTGCTAGGTTTGGGAAATTTTAATTTTGGATGTTTAAGGATCTACTTAGGTCCAGCCAACACAATTGAGCGTCCGATATTTGTAAAGGTAAAAAGGGGTGGGAAGGTAATTTGTGTGACTACATAAGCCCTCATCAAGCTATAGCTGCTAAAACAAATGAACCTAGATGTCCATCATCTACTTCATGGAACTTTCAAGGCTTATTACTTCCCTTGAATCTTTAGCTCATAATCTTTGGCCCATTTAAGGTTTAAGGAAACTCTTCAGTCATGGTTACAGTCAAAGATGGTTATAACATGGATGGCTGCCTGGTTGTGCGGTTAAGGCGCTGGACTATTGTTCAGATTTATCGATGGTCCCAGGTTCAAACCCTGCCCGCTCCCATCCCCTGTCGTCCTGCAGGAAGTTTGGACTAGGAAGTAATTATCTTCAACTCTGAAGGAACATCCGAAACATGTCAAACATTTTTTTTACAGGTCAAAAAAAGGAAAGTGAAATCAAGGACATGCACATCTAACATGGCATCAGACCTTTGTAGATGACCTAAATTCTGAGGGAGCAGACTGAGAAAGTTGCCTGTGTCCAATCTCTCTGGAGAGAGCTTACCACCCTATGCGCTGAATAGCATGAGCAAATGATGTAAAAGGCCATCTGTTTCTTTGGCCAACAGTTAACGAGGGTGTCATGTGGCCAGTACAATGACCAGCTACCTTTACTTTCCTCATTAGAGTTGAATAATCTCAGGGGTGTCCTAAAAATTCCCAAAATTAAAAATTCCAGCATTCACTGAGATTCGAAAATGAAACCCCTCAGTTTGGAAGCCAAGCGGTTTAACATTCAGCCATTATGCTCCTATAAGTAAACCAGGCTCACAACAAATGTTTACACCTACACTGCTCTCAATATTTTTTTTATAAGACATCATCATTGTACACAAAAAAATAAATCTAAAAATAGTTAACACTATAATGGCTTTAATATGAATCAGAATAGTTAGACTTCTATCTTTAACCGAAATTAGGTTTTAAACACAAAATTACATTCCAAACTTTGTGTTTTGACATTCCTAAAATAGATAGCACACTAACTTATAATCAGATGTTTTTGTTAGTTCCCTCTAGCTTTCCTTAAAAATTAGCAATTCATTCTGTGCACATTCCTAGGTCATAATACATGTATAAAATTACGGTATCAAAGTTGATACATTATTTTTTTTATGAATTATCTGTTTTTAAGGTAATTTTAACTAATTTTTTTTGGTTAACAAAATGTTAAATATGAAAATTTTAAATAAAATTTGCATTCCTTTATACCTATAGTTATTATAATTATTATTTAAGTTAATATATGCAGAAACAGAAGAGATACTGCAATTTAAAAAGAACTTTAGCTCTAAATTCACTGGTCAAAGGGTAAGATAACACTGTTATTATATTTACTTTTTTTTAAACGTAATAAAATAATTTGAAACAAATGACATTGTTTTTCTTTTTTTTTTGTAAAGGAAACCTCAGAATTTGCGCTATTCAATTTTAGCTTTATTATCATAGGAATCCTTGGGCCTTAGCCCTCTTTTCTTTGCCTCTTTTTTGGGCTTAATGTGCCTCTTTTGTGGGGCTTTTTTTTAATGTTTTTATTTGTAAGTTCTCAAAATTCACAAGTATTAAATCATAAACAATTGAAAAGTGATTAACCTAAATATATAATAATAGTAATAGAATTACTATTTAATATCAAGGACATACTACTTAACCATCCTAACCATTGAACCCACTAAAGACAGAAAAATGATAAAAGTATCCTCTACTCCAGAACAATCAACACAATATCCCTGACCCCCAACACCACATTTCTTTGAAATAATAGAGGTTCAAAATAAAACTTATTGAAATTTACTTAAAATCACTAAAAAAGGGAATATATTTCAGTGTTAAGACTAAACATACTTTCACCCACATATCATGATTATTCATTGTGGATGTTTGTGGGGACTGTAGTAACAAACTAAAAATAATCTAATTACGTTATGAAAAAAAAACTGCTTTAAAAAAATACTGCTAATGTTGTTGGTCACAAATAAAAAAAATATGTATAGAAACATTAATTCTAATTGTTGTCTCCCCTGAATTCTTCACTAAAGACAGAAAAATGATACAAGTATCCTCTACTCCAGAACAATCAACACAATATCCCTGACTTCCAACACCACATTTAATAAAACAATTCTTTTAAGGAAAAAAAAAATTAATGCTTCAATGAAATAATTCTTTTATATAAAACTATTTTTAACTTTGTTAACTCTTTCTCTCCCTAATTATTTATCAAATTATGGTGGAATCAATGCTGGTATCATCAGTTAGGAGAGAAAGAGTTAAGTTATATAGGGGAATGGTAACTGTGTATCAAAGTGAGTCTTGGGTTTGAATCTGGGTTCCTCTTATTTTTCCCATCACAGATGAGGTTGCATGTTAATTTGTTATGTGTCAGGAGGCCCATTGACTTCAAATTCAACCTGCTTTTCTTTCTGGGTGTGACCCCATATTCTTTGATCAACCAAGATCACCTGCAAGGCTGCAGTTGTTAAATTTTGGAGTTGTCTCTCCATGTAGAATTACTATTCCTAGTTAACTCTTTCTCTCCGTAATTATTTACCACATTCTGATGGGATCAAGGTTTGTATCGTCAGTTAGGAGAGAAAGAGTTAATGAGCTTCATCTACCCAGGTTTTAAGTGTGAGCCCCCTATACATTTCCATGGATTTTTTTTTTAGATGTTTTAAATGTTTATCCTAACCACTGGAATACTGCACATCCATGACTGCAAACCAGTTGGTCCAAAGCTTTTTTTTTATATTCCCACCTAACCCTTATATCTAAGAGTTTTTCCCCCATCCCCCACCTGGGAACATATTTGGTAGAAGATGGTAGCTCCCCCAAGTGAATCTGGGTGACTACTGGGATTTTGAATCTCTGGATTTTTAGGGCCACCCAACTCAAATGGGTACCTGACATTTGTTAGGGAAAGAAAAGCTGGTTGGTTGATGTGCTGGCCACATGACACCCTGATTAAAAACAGAAGACTACATCAAATTGCATGGTATGGAAGGGGTACATTACTTTTACTACTTTTACTAAGTAATTTACCCACAGTTGCGTTGGAATGAAACCAATGTTAACAAAAGGATACAAATAAGAAAAACTTGTGGACTAAAAGCTTTCAGCCCAATGTAAAGTAGGTCTAGTCATAGTCTTTAAATTAGAACACTGACTCTGGAGCCATGTTATGTGCAGGGTCAAGAGATGTGCTCAGCCAAGAGATGTGAAGTCTGATTTTAATTGTCACTAAACAGGACTATGAAGTGTAGAATGGTACCTACTCTTTTCCTCCTCATGAGGAAATTGGTAGGCCAACAAGAACCATTGCCTACAGTGGCCTTTTAAATAACCATCGCCTGCAGTGGCCTTTTAAATAACCATAGCCTGCAGTGGCTTTTCAAAGAACCATAGCCAACAGTAGCCTTTAAAAAAATTATAGCCTACAGTTGCCTTTCAAATAATTATAGCCTACAGTGGCCTTTCAAAGTACCATCCCCTGCAGTGACCTTACAAAAAACCACAGCTTGCAGTGGCCTTTCTAAGAATTATAGCCTGCAGTGGCCTTTCAAAGAATTATAGCCTGCAGTGGCCTTTCAAAGAGATATAGCCTGCAGTGACCTTACAAAGAACCATAATCTGCGGTGGCCTTACAAAGAACCATAGCTTGCAGTGACCTTTCCAAGAATTATAGCCTGCAGTGGCCTTTCAAAGAATTATAGCCTGCAGTGGCCTTTCAAAGAATTATAGCCTGCAGTGGCCTTTCAAAGAATTATAGCCTGCAGTGACCTTACAAAGAATCATAGCCTGCAGTGACTTATAAAGAATCATAGCCTGCAGTGGTCTTTCAAAGAACCATCGCCTGCAGAGACCTTTCACAGTATTGAGTACATTGGACATGGGTCAGGCAGAAAGAAAGGCTATGTGTTAAACAGACAAAGCCAGTCGATGTGGACAAGTGAGTTTGTGAAAATGATGAAATAGGATTCAAACTCTAGACACTCTCTGTTATTTCTTCAAATCTTAATTTAGTTTTTATGAAAAGGGGGTTGAAAGAAAAACAGAAATGGAAGAAAGTTTTTAAATGTTTTTGGTCATAAGAACAAGAAAAACATTTAAAAAATACTTTAAAAAAACAACAAAGTTTATATTAAGTGTAATTGTATCAATTAGTTTGGATCAGTCATATAATTGAACTTGTAATAGATCTAGCCATAATAAATTTGTGCAATTAAAAATATTTTTTACTAATCTTTTTTGTTGAGCACAATTTTAGCTTTCTCAACATGCAATAACCCAATGATCCGATCACTTGTCTGGATCAGATGGGGGAGGGGGTATCTGGGTGAATGGAAACATGGTTGCTTTTTAAATGCATAAGAAAGAAAACTTGTTGACTGAGGGTTCAAGCCTCGTCAAGGGGACTAATACAACTTAAACCACCACACCTGTGAAGTAGGATTTCTTTCCATTGTTCAATACCAAATAAATAGTTAATTACCAATAGTTAATTAACTAATTGTTTTTTTTTCTTATTGACTTTTGTTTTGTCATATACAAGAAATTATTGTGTAAAATTTCAATCTGAGATTGGGTGTGGGAGAAATAATGTGTATAAACTTTTCACCGGATGGACAGACAGAGTGAGTTGATATAAGCTTTTTTAAAAAAAAAACCTCATTCACAATTGTATTGGCTTTGTGAGTCAGTGACACATGCAATATCTCAAATGTTTATTAGCTCAAAGATTACCAACATAAAAAATATCTTTATTGGCTCAAATGTTTACCAATGTAAAAACTATGTTTATTAGCTTAAAAGATTACCAACGTAAAAACAAAGTATAATAACGAATATAAATGAGAGAAATAAAAAAAAATTCTTACAGCTTCATCTTCACAACCTTCACTTAGAAGTTTTAATATTCTGAAACAAACAAATAGGTCACTTCAAATATTGGCCATTCAAATTTATATCACATTGTACCAAGTAAAGATATTATTTCCCCCAATACATTTAAAGTGTGTCATGTTATTGGTAAGTTGTAGTCTAGAAATATGAGCATTGGAAAACACTATAATCTGTAAATCAAACAAGCATTATTTCACAAATCTGAATAGTAATGAAGAAACACAATGGTTAAGCCCAATAGTATTATATTAACTTTCTTCTGCCTCCATTTTGTTCTGTCTATGTCTTCACTTTCCAAGCAGAAATACCAAACAGCAGCAAAAGAGTTAAAGAGAAATGTGTGGCATGGAAACTGTGATATTATCCTAATATTCTTAATTATTATATTGGCTACATGAAAACAAAGCAAAAAAGTTGAGCCTAGAGATTTCTTGAGTCAGTATACATTTTAGGTCTAAATTCATCTAAGTTGGCAGCAATTTGTCCCATGTTGTCAAAAATCAATAGCAATTTTCCCCCTTATTTTTGTTACTATAGTAAGTTATTGGTTCTGTCAGCACTTTTTCACAGTTATAATGACACTTTAGTAATGTATGCCTTACTAACTGACAATATCTAAAATGTAGAAATCTATTTTTTTTAGTGTATAGAAAAAAAATTATTGTACACTTTGTGAGAATGGTCCTTGTGGATGTTTATGTTATGACCACATGACTTGGCAGCCATCCTGAATGCTACATTAAACTTTTTTGCAATCATCTGTTGTAAAACTACATGTATCAAAGACTTAGCCTAGTGCTGAGAAAACAGGAAGAGAGGTAAAGAAAAGAAACAATACAAAGAACAAGCATGTTTTCACACACTGAAACTCTAAGAAAAGTAAAGGCATGAAAAAGAAAAAACTGATCAATAGGACATTCATGGTACCTGGCAAGCCTACCAGACTAAAGGTCACATGAAACGTCAAAAAGCACACTAGTATACTACTTAAATACTAAAGTGAAGCTATATGCTTAAGCAAAGAATGATACTTGTGTATTGCAAATAAAAAGGCAACAATTAAGGTAAAGTTTTTGTAAAGCAAAAATGGTGAATCAAATAGAGCAAACTAAGTGATGGCCCTGACTAGGGCATCAACTGTGGAGAAGGGGCAAAGGGAAATAACTGGTGTCAAAACCAGAAAGATTTTTAAAGGAAGGGTTAGTCATCTTTAGCTTATGTTTTCATCTCAATTAGTAGATGAGCAATAGATGTTCTATTCTGTCTTTAAAGGTAAAATATTGATACATATAAGTCAAGTATTTTATAACCTATCATTATCTAATTTCTGTGCATAGCATATGGATATTTTTATTTTATGATGTGTAAATGACAAATTAATTTACCCAGCAAGTTCAAAAACATAGAATGAAAACTTTTATCATATAAGTCAGAATTCATACATAAATACTTTCACAGTATTTAAAAAAATCATTTTAAAGAAATATCACAATTTCAGTTTAGTTTTCATTCAAGTTTGGATGAGACTAGAAAATGCCATTTTATAGGACAGTTTTTAAAAACAATGGATACTTCCTATAGCATTTTAAAGTTAATGATTCAATGGCATTAGGAACTACAGGATTAAAGATAAATAATAATTGAAATTTCTAGCATAGTTCCATTTCACAACCATTTAAATTAGTGGAAGTTCTCCAGCCCATAACCAGCTGACCTACAAAAGTAGCACATGTGCTACAAAGTAAAGTTAATTTTTAACTTAAAACAGATAGTTAGACATTTTGATAATTTATTTAATTACCTATTAAGTTTTACTAGGCTCTCATCCCTCTCAGCTTCACAGGAAGTTAACTCAGTTGCCAAAATACGATACTGGCTTGACAACCCTGTCAAAGGTTAATTAATTTATTTAATAACAAACTTTTTAAATTTAAAACTTCTAAATACTTTTGAGAAAATGAATGTAAAAATCAAAAATTAAATATATGTTTACAAAAGTATATACGTACGCCACTGAGCAACTAACAATTTGTTGAAATTCTGAAAAAGAAAATATTTTACTAAATTAGTGTCCTAATTATTAAATGATATCATCACATAATAAAACATTAGTTATTCTGATCTTCTTTACAATAAAATACCTTTACATATCAAAAGATACTCAGAGTAGTTAATTTGGCACACAAAATATCAAGTTTCAAAACTTAAAAGTTAAAGAATAAATTAATCTTACACTGTATTCAGTGTGATCAAGGGCGTAGCTAGGAATCTATCATCATTTGGGGGCCCTGGGGGGCTTGACCTCTTTGGGGGCCCCTACATTTTGCATAATATTTAACATTTAATGAAAAAAAACTCATTTGGGGGCCCCCTCAAGTGGGGGCCCGGGGAATTTTCTTAATCTCCCCCATCCTCCCACCACCCTACCTAGCTACGCCACTGAGTGTAATGTTGGCAATGTCACACTGCATTGTCCCAACTCACTACTTTATGTTTATCTGGTAAAATATGCAGCAAAAAATACAGTCGTTAACTTACAAGTGATGCTTCTTTAGCAACTTTTAAATATTCATTAGCAAAGTGTCGCTGAGCAGTGAAGTAGTCATCAACATCCTTAGAAAAAAATGATATATAATAATCTAACTTAAAAAAATAACACAATCAATGTTTGGAGCAACAAGTAATGCAGACCAAAAGAGGTGAAATCTGAGACTTTTTACAAAGCTTATGTCAACTCATTTGTCTGTCTGGGAAAAAGTTTTTTCACGTTATTTCTCCCACACCCAATCTTCAATCAAACTGAAATTTTGCATAATTATTTCTTTTACCTGACAAAACAAGAATCAATTTTTAAAAATTAACCAATTATTAGGTCGTCACTTTAAGGTTTGAAGCTAACAATAGATAGCTATAAAACCTTCTATTTTCATAAGCACTTTGCAGCATAGTGGTTATTGGGGAGGCTTGAGCCTACGAGTTTGAATCCAGGTCATTCAAATTTTTCTTTTTACAAAGATTATATCTGTCTGTCTAGTAAAAAGTTTGTATCCAATTTATATATTACAAAACCTAAATTAGACTGTGTTGTGAAATGATTCCAATGACATATTTTGTGATTTTGCCATACTTAAAATGTTGAGGTATTTTGATTTCATGGTGTATACAGCAAAATTTCATTACGATAAATAGCACTGTCTCGTAGGGCAACAAAGGATGAAAGCTCATCCACAGAATCTCATACAAAGACACAAAACTAGACACAACACTGAGTAAAATCCTTAAATTTATATTTACTTTATGATTTCCTTTTCTGGCGTTGTCAAGGGCATTGGTCAACCTGTTCATTATACCTTTGTTCACACGTGCTCTGACTGGAGCCTGAAAATGAACAAGATTAAGTCTTATATTTTCACGAGAGAGATAAAAACTTAAAGAGCTGTTAGATTCATTTGCTAAGTTTTATTTTAGGTTTTAGAGAGTTAATAGCTTAAAGAGATGTTAGATTTATGTTGCTAGTTTAAGTTTAGGTTTTAGAGCTGTTAGAATTGTGTTGCTAAGTTTAAATATGACTTCAGAACCAAAGGCCCCAGGTTTAAATCCTGGTGAAGACTGATTTTTTTTAGATCTTTAGGGTGCCTCTGAGTCCACCCAGCTTTAACCAAGTACCTAACATTGTTGGGGAAAAGTAAAGGCGGTTGGTCATTGTGCTGCCCCAATGACACCCTCATTAAATATAGGTCACACAAACAAATAATCTTTACATCATCTGCAACGTCTTAAAAGGGTACTTTACTTAAAGTTAATAACTTAAAAAGCCAAGTTAAGATTTAGAGAGTTGATAACTTAAAGAGTTATTAGATTTAGGAAGTATAACTTTAGGCTATTCTATGTTATATTATATGTCATAAGTTCACTACTAAAAGATCTGAAATATAAACATATTTCTAAAAAATCTTTTCTTTGTTGTTTTTTTATATTTTATTTTATTAGTTACTGGTACCTTACAAATTAAGATAAATTTAATATTAAATGCCTAATTGTTAAAAAATTATTCATAACTTGGAATTTTGAAGAAAACAATATTTGAAAAAAAGTAGAGTTAGTAAAATAATTTTAAAAATATGCAAGTTAATTGTTAAAATGTACATTAATATTTCCTGGTAATAACTACACTATTAAGTCAAGCCAATTTTAATGTTAACAGTTCATCCCATGGACAAAATGATAGCAAAATATGTTGCAATATTTGATCCTTATATTTCATTGTCATAATTTTAGACCAGAAAGAGATGTATTAATGCTACAGAACAAACCTCATTATCTGTTAGAAAAGATGCCAAATTTTTATCACGCCCAAATACATGGTGACATAACATTAACTGTAGATACCTAAAAATAAATGTAAAACATTTAAATAACATTCCATTAGCTATAGCCCTACAGAAACACAAAAGACGATCTTATCAAATGCAGACGTTAAATAAAAAATGATTTAAATAAAATATTTAGACCTACAATAAGTCTGAACCATATTGATTGGAAATACATGAAGGTAATTAGAAATCTTCAATTTCATTATTTTATAGATCAAAAAAATCAATTTACTGTTCTTGTAAATTCATGATTGTTTTGGCTTTTAAAATCAGACTCAAACAAAATTTAAATTTCTAAGAAGCACCCAAGATAGCCTTTTGGGGGAATACATTGTGAAGCCATTAGTGATTTTGAAGTTTCTGTTTTTGAAACAAAGGTGTCAGCTAGGAAGAGGAAGAAGATGATGATGAAAGTGAGTCTGAAAGTGAGGAAGAAAGAAGAGAGTAGTCTAAAGATGAGGAAATGTCACCAGCTGAAAGAGGAAAAAAAAGAAGTCAAAGTAATTATAAAGTCAATATTTAAAGATGATATAAGGTTAGCTAGGCTAGAAAGGAAACTTAACATATTGGACTTATGTCGTAAAGTTGTTAAGTCTAAATATGGAAAAAATTTAACCTTTATCGAACTTTTGAAATAATATATTTTTAAAAACTTTAACTGTCATTATGACACCAAATTTATTAAGAGCAAAACATACAGGATCTAGGATTTAGGAAAAAGGCGACATTGATTGATTGGTTACTTTCAGACTTTCTGGATAACATCTGGCCAGAGTTTGAGCTTGGAACCAGCATGATGCCAGGAAAGCAGCCATCTTATATCAAAGATAACTGCAAATTGTATTACTGATACTGCATTTATGTTACCTCAAAAATGTCTCAAGGCAATTTTATAATTAAGAATTAATAAGAAAAGGGGAATGAATAAGGAACCTACTTCTGAAAAGCTTTACAATCTGTTTCAAACTGATCACCCCTTAAAACTTTTGTATGGTCTCCTAACTGGCGGCGTGATAGCGCCTCAGCACTTTTTGGATCTGAAAGTGGTTTTGCAGGAAGTGGTGGTATCTAAAATAAAAAAAATAATAAAAGTAGTAGATTACCAATATTAAAGAACAAGAAATACCAGATATCTAAAATTATTCCTAATATGTTTTTAACATAACACACAAAACAATACTGTAATTAGATATGATATATATGACTCCTGTCTTGGAAAACAATGGATGCGCCCACATGAGTCACTGGTTTTGGTTTTATCTCAAGACAGGGCAGATTCTTGAGTGACAGATCAAGCCAATTCTGGGCCGGCAGAATTTGCCACAATTTGTGCATGTATATGCATCTGTTTTAGGGCTAGCTGATAGGGCAGCTTTCTTTTTATTTCTCTTGACTAAGGCAAGCCTTGTCTCTTTTGCTATCAGAGAGGTTCAAACCAGCATGCTAAGTCTGTCTCCATGTATCTTTTATTATTAGTAATGATCTGTTTTTAAAATATTGAACTGGAACCCGAAAGGGGAAGAGGAATGCTAGGAGACCCAAGCAAACATGGAAGAGACCAGTGGAACAACAAGAAGCAAAGATGGCAGGGTAGACATGGGAAGCGTGGTCGAGAAGCCAAGTGCGCTTGAACTTGGCTTGGCTTGGCTACCTAGAAGGGGGCTCGAGGTTCGACACCTGACTCGGGCAGAGTTGTGTTTACTGAGCGCCTAAAGGCAGCACGGAAAACCAACTCCTAGATACCCCCTCACCCCCACCAGTCCACAAATGAGATTGGACCAAAAGCGCTCTGAGCATGCTATAAGCATGAAAGAAGTGCTATATAAAAGCTATAATAATAATGGACCCGACAAAGGAAAATTGCCCAGTACTAATGGCAAAATACTGTTGTGGTCCAATGCTTATCTGGGAGTCAAAAGGATTTAGTCAAGTCAACCTAATTTCTCTAATGAAAAAAAAATATTAAAAAATCACTTACTATGACTCCCTCTATATTGTTAGAAACTATAAGGTTATGATGAAGCCACTCAAAGTCTTCAAACTGTCTTAAAACAATGTGACCTTTCTCCTGTCCAGGAACGCTGGTGTGGATTGTAAACATGACATTCTCAGCTCTTTTAACAGCTTCAGGTATTTCAACATTGAAGAGTGGCAAAGGTGTTTGATTATAACTGTTAGATGCAGACGCAACGGCTTCACCTTCATCCTTTCAGAAATATTCAAACAGAAAGAAGTTGTACATAATTTAAATAATATACAATGACAACACTTAAACAAAAAACAAAAAAAAAGATTAAATGCAACAAATTAAAATGTACATCAAAATATTTGTGTTTTTGGCACATTAAAAGGTAGATGAACTATATAAAAAGGGTCATCAGTTAATGCTGTAACCAAATAATATTCTTCTGGAAATCTTTACAAAATATCTAGCATGAAAAAAAAATATAAAAAAATAAAGACAAAAAAGAAAGATTACAATTTGATTAGAGAAACACCACTAGTAAAACCATTAAACTTATAGAGGCACTTCAGAACAGAAGAATATAAAGTAAGGTAAATTTAATACACAAGACACTGAACCATAATTTACAATTAGAAAAAAAAAACTAATGAAATACTCAGAAAGACACAAAGATATGAGGCACATTTCTTATTCCATGCGCTAGAACAAATTCCCACAAGTGCTCCTTCTTCCCTAGTGCCATTAGAGAATGGAATGGGTTGCCTGAATAAGTCATTGATTAACATGCATGACTAGATTGACACATAGGGCGTAGTTATCTTCTTTTTTGAAGTAAAGTCTGTAATATATAAGATAAGATTAACTTTCACTTAAAAGATTTTCTGAAACATGCAGAAAACAAAACTTTTGTGTAAATGACTGTCAATTTTTATATCTGATAAAGTGGAAGAAAGTGAAGATCATTACACTATAGGCACAATTATTTTGTAAAATTTTGGATTTCTAACCCACAAAGAGCCATCTACAATCTTTCAACTCAAAATGGGACAAGCATCTTTAAATTATCATCTAAACAGAATAATCCACACTCACACACCCCTCTATCTAAACAGAATAATCCACACTCACACACCCCTCTGTACAGTGTGACCACACTTATGAAACTGTCAGCAACAATGTCACCTAAAAATGCCCCAATTCGATTCAACTTATATTAGCACAAAAACAGCACATAACAAGATAGGTCCTAACCCGGAACCCCCAAGGAAAGAGGAAGGCCCAGGAATACATGGTGCCGTGATTTGGAAGCAGATGCCAAGCGGATGGGCAAGACATGGGGACAGTTGGACAAACTCGCCCAGAACCGAGATGCCTGGAGGAAGCTGGTTGGTGGCCAATGCCCCAGAAGTGACCACAGACAGAGATGAGATGATATATTAGTACAACAAACCAACATAACCAACACTCTGCATGGTAAAATGAAATAGGTAAGAAAAACAGCATGCTTCTTTCCTTCGTACAAACTACAAAAAGAGCTCACAGCTCGGCAGCAAAAAAAATCTGGCTATAGAAAGAATAAGAAGAAAATTTTCTATTTTGGAAACAGAAGCAGGTGAATGTGAAATTACTTATTAAAAAGACTTTTAGATTTAACAAGGAAATTTCATGTTTTCACTTATTGTCATGAAGTGTTGAGTTTCAAATATTAAATTCAGAATGCATATTTACAATGAAGTGAAATGACTTTGGAATGAATCATACAAAGATAAATCTGCAAGAGCATCACAAATACTGTTTGATGATGCAAATCAATATTGTAATAACCCTGCCTTGCACACAGTTATTGCAGAAGGAGTGCTCTAGCTTGTGCAATGTTAGAAACTAGACTCGAAAGGAATATTGACATTGTAGCGACAAAGGAGTTTTGCCCAACATTGTAGCGACAAAGGAGTTTTGCCCAAGTCAAGGAGCTTCTGAAGAAACTGTGCTAAAGACAAAATGTTATGATCTGTGTTTGTGATGTCCTGTAAATTAACACCTATCTAGTTGGGTTGCCTTCTTTGAATTTAAAACAATATAATATATAGTATAATATTCAGCACCTTCTATATACTCTAGTGCCCAACACTAGCACAGCAATTCACAGCATAGTTTTCACAAAACAACAACATAATTTCCCACTTTATCTTCTTTCCTATTATAATCTTTATGAATAAAATGAGTACACTTGGCCAGTAAATATTTATATCATAGTATTAACTCTTTTTCTCTTGGCATGTAAATATTTTTAGCATATATGTTTTTTCATTAGATATTTGTTAGCATGAAATTAACTCTTTTTCATTTGTTCTAGATCTAAATTCTTTATTTTCTTAAATGAGGGGACCGAGAGGAAGCATTTTCTAAAATTAGTTTTACCCTACAGTATACATATACAGTTGAATTTAAATTTTATGTTCTTGTTTGCTTTCTAACATTTTCTTTTCATTTTTCAAATATTACTTACTAGATTATAATGATTATTACCTAGATATCTACTCAAAATTTTTTAACATTATATAATAATATACACCTAATCTTTGTCTCAAAACTTTGGCACATGACATTATCCTTTTCAAGGCCTTCCCCCCTTTTATTCTTGTTTAAATTAAATGCCATGCACATCAGTCATGATTATCATTAGCCTTCATTATCATTTAAGACAATTAAGTCATTATAATGAAATGAGTTATGAGATTTAGAATTGATCTAGTTTTAGAATAATCTAGATCTATTTTATAGATTCTATTATCATGTCTAGATTAGATCTTCTATCAGACTGTATACAATTATATTTGATTTTAACTTCTGTCATGTCTAGAAACTAGATCTAGATTTTACTGATTCTAGATCTAGATCTAGTCAATTCTAGCAGAAGCTTGTCACACTGTCAGTCAAGACTCTGTCAGTTTCAGCTAGTCAAACCTACTCCGGGCTAGATAGATCTAGTCTTCAACTGTCTTGTGGTTAAAACAAGATAGGTCTACAAATAGATCTAACTAAGTAATGAAATTTTTAGCAGGAAGTATACAAAGAGTAGGCCTAATTAACTTTGTAGTGTACCTCCATTGAATAATTGTATGTCCCGTGCTTGATTCTCAAACTGACACAGAAGTATTGTTTACTGTTAGAACATAAAGGGGCGGTGTTACAAACCAGATCACGTTAAAATAGCCGAGAGTTCAAAGTTGAAAGAGGAGAGTTCATATCTATATTTAGATATTTATGGAAAATTTAAAATCTGGAGAAATTTAGATATGGCTGGTATTCGTGAATGACTAAATCAATAAATCAAATCTATATAACTTTGCTTGAAAAGTACTTTTTCAATTACTTTGCCTCGATCTCATTAGAATACATCTACTAAACTTTATAAAATTATAAGTCTAGATCTAACTAATATCTAGATCTACTCTAGATATATCTATCTATAGTCTACTCCAGACAGGGTTGTCTTTAAAAATATCAGATTCTAAATTTTATAAAATTCTGCGCCATATTGAATATTGTCAAATTAATGGCGCTTACCATAATGAAAATCATAAACACGAAAAGAAACATGAGCTGGTGGATTTAGAATCTAGATCTATATCTTTGCAGCATAATTTAGTTTATATTGTTAACAGGTATTTTCTTTGTTAATACAATATTATTTAGGTCTACATTTATATTTATAATCTACCATAGCCATATTTTTGTATATGATTTATAAAAAATTTATATTGAATTGACTGACTCTACTTTGAGTTTGAATTAGATTCTAGATTTTTACTTTCATTCGGCATTTGGCTTTGAGGGCTTTGGCTCAGATACGAAATGCTGAGACAGCTTGACAATCACAGAACAAGGCTGGCTCACTGAAGTCACTGGCCTCAGACTCCACTCCAGTGACACAAGTCTAGAAGTTGATCTAGACTAGACGTCAGTGGTCACTAGACTCAACTGTGATTTCTCTGTCTGATGAGACTAATACTAATACTTAATAGTACTTGCTGTGCTGGTCTGACACTGACAGTCTGAGCACTGTGACTGTCAGTGTCTGAAGTTCTGAGTCTTCATTCATGAATCAATCTCTTGCTTTGAACTTGTTTCATTCATTGATCTTGATTAGATTAGATAAAGATTATCATATGATTCTATAGGACTATATGATTATCATTAGATATTGGCCTTGTGGCCTAGCTAGTGTCATTTAGTTAAGTTAGTTATTTAGTATTGACTAGATCTAATTACTAGTAGTTTATTCTAGATTAATCTCTGAAACCCTCATTCAAATTGAGTCATAATTTACCATATATATGATTTTATCTAGGTCTATCTAGACTCTACAATATTGTGAATAAAATATGAATATCGTTGAATATGGTGATTATGCCTGAATCATGCATTCATGGTGTCTGTTATAGTGTGACTATCATCCCAGACCTCATGCAGAGGCAGGTTTTGAACAGGATTGATGACAGTCTGGAAGTCCCTTGTTGTAAAAGATTTTTAACATAATACTGTACTTGTTGAATAGAAAAGAATCATTAAAAAAGTAAGGTCATGGCATGGCCTAAATTGTGCCTGTCTGCCATAAAATCTCAAATCCATCTAATACATCTCTTAGATAATAGATAGATATATATCTGTTGAATGACAAAATGATTTACGCCGCTACTAAAAGTAATATATATATTTTGTGACACCAAAGTTAGAAAATGATCACTTTAGATGACACATTATAAAAACCAAGTAAAGTTGGTGACAGTCTTTTTTGGGACTTGTGTGCAATCTTTAAGGCCAGTAAGTTAGTGACCTTACACATTTGAAGTTTGGCAAACAACTTTAACATCTATGTTTAATTTTTTTAATTCAGAATTTTTTTTTTTAACTAAGGATAATGTGGATGTAAAATGACAACAAAAAACAGATGAATTTGATTCAATAAAATAATGTCACTAATTTTGATTCAGGGTTTTTAATTAACAAACCATTGGAACTTAAATTCACTTTAAAAATAAAAAAGCAAGGAAAGCAATTATAAGGCACACCTATTTATATTGTAAATACCTCATATATGATTAGATGCTAAGCATAGAAACTTTCAAATCATCCTATTATCAAATTCACAGCATGATAGTTGTAGGCCAACGCTAACTAACTTTCTATGAGGTATAATTTGTCCACTGCTCTAGGCATTGAGTCTACATGAAGACATATATGAAATAGTTTAAATATACATCCAGGCACTTAGGTTTTTTACTGAAGATAAAAAAAAATAAAGTTAACATACTTGAGTATGAGTTGGTGTTGTACTTGAAATATAACTACCCTCATCAATTGTTCTTGGAAATGTTAAAACTTAATGTCCTGTGGACTTCTAAGTATCAATGTGGATAACTGGCTAGTAATTAAGATGAAGAATTAAAAGGACATGCACATTCTTTTACATTATAAAACATTCCTTTGTATAAAACCCAAATGTACATATATTTTATATATTTGAATTTTGCCATTAGTAGACAAGTAAACAAAAGAACAGAACATCACAATGTTTGGCCAGAATAAGCCTACAGGATTTGCTGGTTTTGGAACAACCACTTGTAAGTAATTGTTCATTTACAATATATAGCATTTTATAACCTTTAAGAATTACCATTTATTTTTTGTTTGTAAGTTCACGGTTTGTTTGATGAGAACATTGCTTGTTTAGAATTCATTCTTCTAGAACTTGGTATTCTATTTCATTGATAATTATGTTTCTATGAGTTAATTTTCTTGTTTGTTTTGATTCTATTTTCTTTTGTTAGCAGCATTTGGAGGATTTGGACAATGTAAGGCTTATTCAAATTCTTGCTAGTTTTAAATTTTAAGATCTTTCATTATTTATTTAAATAATTACACTTACATGAAATACTTATTAAAACCAAAGTTTTTGTTCAATTTTATTGTTACACATATTCAGTTCTAAACATTGTTCTTAATCGTTGATATTTGTTTCTCAAGCATCGTCTACCTTCGGTAGCACAGGGTCGGCCTTCGGCAGCCAGACTCCAGGTGGTGGCACAAGTTTGTTTGGTGCTAGTGGAACAACAGGTGGTGCTGGAACAGGCTTGTTTGGTCAGTCCTCGGGTACTGGTTTCGGGCAGCAGCAAGGAACTGGTGCTTTCTGTACGTTTTCTTTTGTGCTCTTGTTGGATTTTTAAAAAATAATTTTTGGTTCAAGTTGTTGGGTTTTATTTTAGCATTATTATGTGTTAAGTTTGAATGGTTTCACAACAAACGACCTCTTGCAAGTTGGTTGAGTCACAAAAGTTTAATTCAAAACTTTTAGATGTGTGACTTGTTCAAATGTGTTATAAATGTCCTTGACTTGATGAAAGTATTGTCAAAAGATGTTTCTAAAGAAAATGATACTGACACTAGTTATCCTCAAAGTAGAATACATTTAGATAATCAGACAGATCACATATTGTAAATTGGCTTTTTTGCCTTACCTGTTTGTTTAGGTTATAATTTTTAAGACTTGACTTGTTTGTAAGGGGTCCATAATGTTATGTTTGGTGTAATACAAAAATTATTTAAGATAAATTTCCTTATGGATAATAAAGATTATTATTATTATTTTGTTTATTGATTATATTTATTGATTGTCTGCTCCAACCACTCATTAAGGGTAAGGCAAGCCTATAGTATATATTAATCTTATTTTAAGCATTCGGCAGTGCTACAGGCAGCAGTACGCCTGGCGGCTTGTTTGGCGGGGCCAGCCAGACTGGCACAGGGTCCAGCTCTCTATTTTCCACCCCATCAACTGCGACAGGATTTGGTGCTACAAAGACTGGTTTTTCTGGTATTACTTTTTTGTTGTTGCCCTTGTTAAGTTAATGTGACTTATCCTCATTTTGTCTAGCTTTTTTTTTTTTTCTTACTTTATCTTGAAATTAGATTTTGTTTCAAATATTAAATCCAGGTTTTGGAAGCACCCCATCCCAGACGAGTACTGGAGGTTTATTTGGCACTAACCCTGGAGCAACACCGTCCTTGTTTAGCGGTGCCACCAGCGCCTTTGGCAGTGTTGGAGGTGGCACCACCATTGCTTTCAATCCCCCGAGTGGGCAGGACACAATGATGAAAAGTGGTATCACAACAAACATCAGTACCAGACATCAATGTATCACCGCCATGAAGGAATATGAAAATAAAAGTTTAGAGGTCAGTCTGATCTTCGACTACTTTGTAGCAATGGGAGAAGTGTGTATTGTCCTTAGTTGAAATAACTATTGTTGTACAAATTTTCTTCCTTCTGTTCTGTAATAAACCAAAAAGTTTATTTCCTTTATAGAGGAATGTTATTTTACTGTTATTTAAGTATAGTGCTGGGTTTTTAACAGCATTATTAACACAGTTTTCTTTTGTTGTAGCAGTGTTTATAATTTTTTTGTTTTTTGACTACATGGGATGGATAGGTCTTGGGTAATACTGTATATGTCTTTAATTTTCTGTAGGTGCTGGTATGTTTCCATTAAGTCAATCTTCCACTTTTAATTTCCACATTATAGCATCCCAAAGATATGTTTTTTCTTAAATAGGGCACACATATTATAATTGGTCCCAGAGTCTCAATAGTCTTAAAACTGCTGGCATTTGTAACCTTTTTTATTTATTTTTTTGTATAGGAACTTAGGTTTGAAGATTATAATGCCAACAGAAAAGCAAAACAAGCAGGGGCTCCTTCAACAGGGAGTCTCTTTGGTCAGGCACAGCCAACTCAACCAGCAGCTAGTACAGGCTTTGTCTTTGGTAGTGGGTTGACCACAGGGCTGCAGCAGTCTAGCACAACAGGATTTGGAGGTGAGGATAAATTGATACTTAGTACATAGAAAAATATTTTGCTGTAAAGTAGGGAATGGTGTTGAATGTAAAACAAGTTTTTTTTTCTTTTCTGTGTTTATAATACTGATTATATTAGGGGTTTTGTCTTGACAGCTTTTGGAAGTACCAACAGTTCGTCTGCTGCTTCAACCTTCGGTACAAATAGACCTCTGTTTGGAACAACAACAACTACACAGTCTGGCTTTGGCTTTGGTTCTGCTACGGGCACTCAGTCGACATCTCTATTTGGCGGTGCAGCCACAAGGGTAGGCTAGGAAACATTCTCTTTCTTTATTTACAAACTCAAGGGTGCGCTATTTAAATCCTTGACTCTTATGCCCATTCAGAAATTGTTGCAAAAAAAAAAAAGGTAATTAAGATTCACCTAATGTGTATATATAAAAAAACTATTTAAAAAATCAGCAGATGAATTTATGTATATAACTAGTTGTTTCAGAGTGTCTTAAAGTTGATTATGTTTTGATTATGACCTGCTAGAATCCCTGGGCATTAACACTAAAAAATTTCTCTCTTGATAGGAAGATTCGAAACAATTAGGTCCAGCATACTACTTTTAATTTTCAAATTATAAAAAATATACAGACTTATATTTTTTAAAATATTAGAATATTTATTCTTTTTTATTGACATTAGGCAATGAGAATACATTATGTAATTGAGTATCACATTTTAAAAGAAAAAGAAGATATCCTATAAATATATTGTCAGGGTTGTGTTTAAACCCTTAGCTCGTAGCTCGTTTGCCCGGGTCCTTGACATTCTACAGGAACCTTCATGCTTACAATAAATGATTGACTAGCTGTTTAATGATATGAATGCAAGTTATAATGACAAACTGATGGAGTAATACCATTGAATTAAAAATATTATAGTATTGTGGTTATATTAACAATCATTTGCACCTTGCTGTCCCACAATGCAATACATTAATATGCACATAATGGCCCGCTGCCGACTCTAGTCTCCAGTGCAGACTTGATAATGCCATAACTAACTCCCTGTAAAGACTTAAGAAAAGACAATTGAAAGGTCTAGACTATGGCAGCGAAACAACTGTGAAATGCAGTAATGCCATAGTTACTCACACCCAAACAAGAGTACACAGACGAACTCAAAGAAACTTTACACCAGCATAATAACAACAAAAAAAACATAAGCTTTAAAGCCAGGCAACAAATAAATTGTGCACCTAACAAACATTGGTGATAGAATACCATAACCTATGTACGACAAATATATATATATATCTTATTTATATATATATATATCATATAAGTTAATATCATGATAATTTTAAAATAATCTTTTTATGTGTGTTGTAGCCCCTGTTCGGAACAACTACTCAGCCTTCGCTGACTGGCTCATTCTTTGGCTCCAGTGCTGCCAGTGCAGCTTCTAACCCTGTTGGCTTTGGGACCAGCACACAGAGTGTAAGAACCTTTGTTTGTTATGTTGTTGTTTTTTTATTGTTTATGATTTACACCATGAAGATGTTTTATGTATAAGTTTGTTTGGGCAATGGAGCATATGGTAATACGTACTGGATGGGGTGGGGGTGTGGGAAAATCAGACAAAAAAAATATTTGGGCAGTCTTGTTAAAGAGTATTTTAGTTGTATTACTGAAAAGTTAAAGTTTGTTACAAACTTTATCAGAATATATTCATTTATATACAATGGGATTCCATAAAAGTCACATACCTGTTTATATCTGTCATTCGGTAAGTAAGTAAAGTTCCCCTTTCAGACCTTGTGATCTATAGGGAAGATGATGTAAAGGACATCTGTTTCTGTGACCCTTAGTTAATGAGGTTGCCACGTGGCCTGCACAACGACCTTCCGCCTTTACTTTTGTCAGTACCCATTAGAGCTGGGTGGGGTCCTCAAAATTAAAAAAAAATCAGTCTTCACCGGGATTTGGAAGCCAAGCACTTTACCACTGAGCCACTACGTCACTATATCATTCGGAGTAAGAGTTTATTTCACACCTACTCACATTTGAAATTTTTGAGCTACGCTTTGGATCAATAACTTGGTGAGTTATACCTCTTCTGTAGTTCAACTTTAGACTAAGCTGTGTTCTTGATTCACTCCTATTTGTTCTACAGGGTGGACTGTTTGGTGCTTCAAAGCCGACAGGGTTTGGTACTGCGACCACATCTACCATTGGCTTTGGTACAGGAACCAATTTGTTTGCCAAGCCCGCTTCTACTGCCTCCACCTTTGGTTTCGGAACAAATACCAGCACCACAGGATTTGGTGGTAAGATAAATGATTACGAACAAGCCACGTAGTGTTTCTACATCTTTAACTCTTTTCAGTCGGGTTCTATAGCTTTAGTTTTGTCATTTGGTCATTGACATTGGCATACAAATACAAAGCAAACCTTACCATTTTTTTTATATGATTTAATGTCCACATGACAAGAAGGGGCTGAACCTGAATTATATTAGACAGTTTTGAGAGATTGATTTTTTTTTTTTCTCTTCCACATTTTTTATTTACGAGGGCATAAATACAACAGACTTGAAATTATTTGTTAATTTATTACATTTACTCTTTAATAATGATTTTTTTGTTTTTCACATAAAAGAAATGATTCCCTAAAGGGGCATTCCCAGATTCAAATAGTCTGCATTATTACATAAAGCTTGCAGTATGTGACAATATTTCCTAAAGCTAATCTCTGACATATTTACATAATTGTAAAAATATTGGCACTTTTAGCCAATTTTAAGGTCATAGGTCATAGTCCAGATCACTGATGAGTATTGGTCCTTTCCTTTAACATTCACTTCTATATCTCAAACAGTTATCTAGCTACAAAATGTGCCAGCTTGCTAAACTTTGTTATATCTCACTTCACAGCAACATCAGGTGGCCTCTTCAGCATGAAGCCAAACACAGGGTTCGGAACAGCTACAACTGGAAGTCTTGGATTAACAGGATCATCGTTTGGTTTTGGCAGTGGCCTCAGTACCAGCTCCACTGCCAGTACCTTTGGCAGCACTCAGGCCAAACCATTTGGGGGATTTAACTTTAGCAGTGGACCATCTATTGGCTCAACAGGTTAGGAATAATTTCTTGAATCCAACATTAGTATATAAATACAAGCAAACCTTAGAAGTATTAGTTACAATTTCTTGACGCTCGTTAATGTTGTAGATATAGCTTTTTAAAATAATTAATATTTAAAGCATTATTTATTTAACCTGATTTTGTTTTTTAATTTTTCTATAACATTATCTGAAAGTTTAGTTTAGGAAAGTTAATGTTAACATCTAAGCAAACACAACTTCATTTAAAATAATTTCATTTACAAAATGTTTTCATGTTTTGATATAATAAGCGATGAGATATGTCAAAATGTGGTAACCTTTTGTTCCATTAGTTGTCTAGAATTGCTGTGTTTGATTGGTGTGTTCTTTCTAAACCTCCAGGCTTTGGTAACACATTGGGTACAGGCAACACCGCTGGAACATTCAATCTTGGAGGAGCAACCACAACACTTGGAACCTCGTGAGTGGCTTGTGTTCTGAAGTTTCAAACTTGTGTTCTGATGTTACAAACTTGTCTTCTGAAAATACAAACTTGTCTTCTGACTGTCACAAACTTGTCTTCTGACTGTCACAAACTTGTCTTCTGACTGTCACAAACTTGTCTTCTGACTGTCACAAACTTGTCTTCTGACTGTCACAAACTTGTCTTCTGACTGTCACAAACTTGTCTTCTGACTGTTACAAACTTGTGTTCTGATGTTACAAACTTGTGTTAGCAAATAATCATTCTACTTAGGAGGAGAATATTATTTATAACTAAGTATTCTCTGCACTTGATCTTGACAATAAATTGTGTTTCTTCTCTGACAGTGTGCCTGCCACATCTCAAGCTCCTAACTCGCCACACCTGCTCGCCCTAGCATCATCACCCTATGGGGACAATCCTTTATTCTGGAACCTAAAACAGGTAGTTGCAGTGTACCTACCATTCAGTTATGGAACTCTTCTAAATAAAATTTTAATTATTTCTTATAAACTGCTATATCCTATTAAACCTTTCAGCTAAGAAGTTATGACACGCTATTGATGACAAAAGTTGGAAATGGCAGTGGGTAGATTACTCATTAGGACGAAATAGAATGTTGGACATTGATACAAAAAACAACACAATTTACTATAGAATCCTCACCATCTTGTTTATCTTCTAATGCTTTAACATGCAATCATCCTAATAGATCATAATTTTATTGTGACATTTTGTACTGGAACTCTTCTCTTTATAAAAGTAAAGTTCCCCTTTCAAACCTTGGGATCTATATGTTTCAGATGATGTAAACATCATTTTTTTTGTTTCTGTTGCCAATGGTCAACTAGAGTATCATGTGGCCAGCACAACGACCAACCCTCCTTTACTTGTCCCCAACTAATGTCAGCTACCCATTAGAGCTGGGTGGACTCAGAGGCGTCCTAAAGATTAAAATTGGAACCTGGGACCCCCGGTTTGGAAGCCTACCACTCAGCCACCCCACTTCCCTTCTCTTTATGCTGGGTGAAAAATGTATTTAACTCATTCTACTTTTTTTTTTCTTTCTTTTTTCTTTTTTTTAAATTTTTGTTTATTATTGTTTATTTCTTTGTTTCCAGCAAAGCAAAGAGCGTAGAGAAGATGCTTTGAAGCCGACCAATCCTAATGCGCAAAAGGCTGTTTTGTCTTCTGCCAATCAGTACAAAGTTAGTACTCGCCCAACTGCCAAAATAAAACCAAAGTCCTTGCACAGCCTGATTGCTGGAGGAAAGGTAGGCAATTACAGCTCTTTGACTAGTTTTTGATGATAGGTAGTTATAGACATGCCCTTGTTTGTGCTTTAAAAAATAGGTTACAAAGCTTTGGTGATACCTGTTATGAACATAAAGATAAGAGAGTCGAGAACCATGTCTGTATAGTATGGCTTTAATACATTGAATGACTACACAACACACATTTCGTGAACACATTCTCACGGACGAGTTACAAGCACATGCAAACATAAGATCGACAACCGATACAGAATATAATTTTCATAACATTCACCCCCGGTTCAAATAATGCTAACTAGTATTATAAACAATAGAAGAATTAAGTAAGTGCAGAATAATAATAGAGATTCAAGTAAACAAACAATGTAGAATAGCATGACATAATGTAACATGTTGATATAAGTAAGTGTAAATCAAATAGCTTATTAAAATATATCATGATAGATCAAATATCTCATTAAACTCAAGTCAACAAAACCAAATGAAAGTAGTAAAATAAACAAATGTCATTTTGGACAAAACTGAATGTCAAAGTAAGAGTTCTAGTAAGCTGATGAGCTTTTACACTTTGTAGTTGGGTCTAGTTCTCCTTACTCTAAGATTGTATGTATGTGTAGTTTCATCTGCTTGAGTTTCGGATGGTCTGGCTATGTCTTCAGTGGTGCTGGTGGTTTCTTCAGGCATGATAGAATTAGTAGGTTGATTCCTGGGAGGTGAGCTTTGGATGGGGCAGCCAATATCAAGCTCTGTTCTACTCTGATTCTCATTTTCTATAACTTTTTGTTCCTCCCTAGGGGCTAACATTCGTAATGAGACAGTTTCCTCTCGACCGGTTGGTGTTCGGATTACAGCGTACTGAGGGTTGCATGTTACCAAATCAACTTCCTCTGTTATGGGATCGTATTTAGATGATCTAACGTTCTTCTTCAGCAATACAGGTCAACCATGTTGGCAAGGATGTCCCGAACCACTTCTTCGGTTGAACCCAAGAAGTCGTTCATGTGGTGTCCTGTTAGTTGCAGTGCATAGTAATGACCGGATGGATTGCAGAGCATCATTTAGTACTAGTTCCCATTTAGCTATGTCCAATTCCTTAGAATGTAGAGCCAAGGTGATGGCTTTCCATAAAGTCCCGTTAAGCTTCTCTATTTGTCCGTTTCCTCTCGGACTGTAAGGGGTCGTTCTACTGGTTGCAATTCCTCTCTCATGGAGGAAATGCTGCACCAGTATGGAGAGGTCCCTTGAAATCCATACTAATTCTCTCAAAAGGTTGAGTTGCTTTAATCAGTTCTCCGGTCGGCTGTCGAAAAAAACAGGGCTTTAGTTCTGCACAAGCTTGACATTGTTCTATTACAGCTCTGACGTCATCACAGGAAAATGGAAGATTTTTAGTCCTTACGTAGTGCAATAGTCGAGTAACGCCCAGGCCTCAAAGACTAGTGTGCAGCAATTTAAGGTCATTGCGAGTGATGGCAGATAGATAGTTTCTGGTAAGTGTATCAGCTACAGTGTTCTGCTTGCCAGGGCAATAGATGACATCATAGTGGAAACACGAGAGTTCTAGTTTCCATCTCTGGATTTTTTTCATTTTTAATTTTTCCTTTTGTTTGACCTGTTATACATGAAAGAGACAGATCGCTGATCCGTAACAAGTGTGAAAACTTTACCAACTAAGAAATGTTTCCATTTTCTCAGCGACTCAACAATGGCATATGCTTCTTTCTCAACTGAAGAATGTTTTCTTTCACTTTTTGTTAATGAGCGAGAGAAGAAAGCAATGGGCCGGCCATCTTGGTTGAGGGTAGCCGCAATGGCTATATCAGAAGCATCCGTCTCAACGGTTAAAGGGCGATTCGGATCAATAGTATATTCGGCGGCTTTTTCAAGCTCATTTTTCAAACTTTCAAATGTTCTTTTGACTTCTTCGGAGACAGGAAATTGTTGATTTCTTGTGAACAGGCTTATTTTTGTTGAGAAGTTAGGTATCCACTGTGAGTAGTAAGCCAGAAGACCCACTACTCGTTGCATGTTCACTGGTATGGGTAATTCCCTTAGAGCGTGAAATCTCTCAGGATCCGGCTTAAGTTGTCCTTTGGAAATCTCGTATCCTAACAGTCTCACTTTAGCAGTGCTAATTTCACTTTTTGTTTCATTAAGAGTGATTCCATACTTTTGAGCACTATCAAGAAATCGCTGTAGGTTTCGATCGTGTGATTCAGAGTCCATACCGCAGATGGTCACATTGTCCACATAAGCAAAAGTGTCAGTGAGTCGTTCGTCTTTGATGATTTTGTCAATCGTACGCTGAAAACAGGCAACTCCATTCTTAACGCCAAACGGAATTGACACAGTTTCCCACATGCTTCGAAGGCTGTGAACGCCCTTTCCTCTTCTTTTATAGGAATCTGATGGTATGCACTTTTCAGGTCTAAAGTGCTATATACAGAGTATTGCGAAATCTTCTCTGCCAGTTCGTCAATTCTGGGCATAGGGTAGGCGTCTAGTAGAGTGAACCGGTTTATGGTTTGGCTGTAGTCCACAACTATTCTTTTCTTATGTCTGTCATTTGTTGTGACTAGGACTTGTGCATGCCAGGGAGATTTAGATGGTTCAATATTTTCATCCTTTATTAGTTGTTGAATTTCCTTCTCTATAAACTTTCTATCTGGAACTGAGTATCTGCGAGACCTTGTAGCCACTGGGGTACAGTTTGTTGACAGATTACTAAATAGGCTAGGAGCCTCTACCTTCGCTGGCTGGAGAGCACTCAGGCATAATGATGGTTTCTGTCCATCGAAAGGAATAAACAAGTATTGGTGCAAACTTATAAAGTCAAGTCCAAGTATTACGTCAGAGCATAAATTGTCTAGTAGAGAAAGTCTAACTCCCTTGTATCGTTCATTTTTGAGACGTATGTTAGCGTAAATATGTCCTTGAGTGATCCAAGATAGATGGGTGGAAGCCATAAAGATTCTGTTGCCTGAGGAACATGTCTGCCATTTGTGCTTCTTAGCGATGTGCGTTGAAAGATAGCTTTCACAGCTTCAGTGTCTACTAGGGCTTTCAATGGCACGTTGTTGATGCAAATTGGTATTGTAGATTTGTTTAATTTCAAAGGCTGCACAGTAGCAATAGCCGAAACTGTTGAAGATCTAGATTTGCAAACTCTTTGAAAGTGACCCTTTTTGAAGCACTGATTGCATGTCACTTCCCTTGCAGGGCATTGAGAGCGGGGATGCTTAACCCTGCCGCAAAAATAACACTTCCTAGCTAATGCATTTATTTCATGTGTGTGTGAATTGCTTGCACTTTGAGGAATCGTTACGTTTGGCAAGGGTGTGGCCGAAGAATTGGTGAGAGTAGTTGCCGCGCAATTAGTTTCCGGCTGTGATGATTCATACTGTAATGAGTGTTGATAAGCATGTTCTAGTAAGCGAGCCTCCTCGAAGGCTTCCTTTAAACTCAAAACAGTCTTTTCGAGTAGACGTTTTCGAATGCTGTTGGACACTAGTCCATTGATAAACGAATCTCTAATAGCCTCTTCTCTGTGTTGTTCAGCAGTCACCGCTTTGAAGTTGCAATCTTTGGATAGAATTCTTAATTTCTGCATGTAGGCGTCTATCGTTTGACCTTGCTCTTGTTTGCAAGTAGCTGTAGCTGTGCCTAGCAAACACCTCATTCTTTGGTTGAATGTAGATGCCATTTAGAGTCTGGATAGCTTCATCAAATGTCTCATTTGATATACAGCAGGAGAGAGATAGTTTATCAGTAGTTTCTTAGTATCAAGATTGTCTACTGATACTACCGATATAAAATTTTTAAACGTTTCATACCAGTGCTGCCAATGCTCTGCTGCTTAAGGTGCTGTGGGCTCGATGTCAAACTTCTCTGGGCGAAATATCCTATCCATTTCGAAATTCTAACAACTTCACAGTTTTGGATTCAGTGTATTAAATTGTTATGAAAATAAAGATAAGAGTCGAGAACCATGTCTGTATAGTATGGCTTTAATACACTGAATGACTACACAACACACATTTCGTGAACACATTCTCACGGACGAGTTACAAGCACATGTAAACATAAGAACGACAACCGATACAGAATATAATTTTCATAACAATACCCATGGTCAAACTTTCAATAAATTTCTTCTATAGTGTTAACATAATTTAGTTGTTCAATATCACTATCCTCATCACTATAATCTCTATCCTGATTTTCATTAGTATAGTAAACTCTACTTGTTTGATTCTTATCTCTATGTATACTACTACTTCTGTTTTGATTTCTATCTCTATATGAGTTCTTATCATTTGTTCTATAGTATGTTTGTTTTTTACAATGGGAAGCTATGTGACCTTTCTTATGGCAACTGAAACGTTATTTCTTCAGAATGATTATCCCTAGATTTTGATCTTTCATTTCTATCTCTTATTTCTATTTTCAAACCTATTTTCATTTTCTCTAGAATATCTATCATTACCTCTGACTTTTTTCTCACTTGTGTATCCTATTAAGTCTACCTTATTCTTATCTTTAGTAGAGAATGGATTAGTTGGATAAGCATTTTTATAAATTCTCATTATTTCTGTTACTTCATCTAAACATTTTGGATTTCTCTAATGAATGATTGAAGTTGGGGATCACACTTGTTAATAAAGTTATCTAACAGAATGAAATTTTTTAATCCCTCATAAGAATTACCCACTTTTTCTAACTTTACCCACTTATTGAAAAAATCTTTCTCCATATTAATAGTAGTTTGAGGTTCTATTTCTAATGATGGTACATTATCAAAATATTTCTTTCTGAACGTTGTAGCATTATGACCATAGGCATACAACAACTCTCTTTTCAAGACTTGATAGCTATCATCAATATGATGGTCATGATTTTGGCATATTGTTAGAGCTTGACCATGAATGAAGTCTATCAGTATTTCAGACCATTCTTCCTCTGGCATATTAAATGTAGACATTTTTGCCTCATATCTTTTCAGAAAATCACCAATGTCATCCTTCTGTTCATCAAAACTTTGTATCTTCCTCTTTAGCCATGTTTGCGAATTAGGGTTGTCTCTTTGTGTGGTAGCATTATTTGAATTATTTGTGTTATTTCCTTGAGTTGTCTGTGCAGTTTGAGCTCTGGCTTGTGTTGCATCCAATCTCATCTTCTCCATTTTAGCCTCATGTTCTCTGTTTTTTTCTCTCTCTTTGTCTTGCCTTTCTTGGTCCTCTTTTTGCTTCTCATATTCTTCCTTTCTGATCCTATCTTGTCTTTCTATCTCTTGTCTTTGACGTTCTTCTTGTCTCTCTATCACTTGTTTTTCCTTTCTTATTTTATCTTGACGTTCCATTTCTTCCCTCACAACTTGCTGTACATAAGCTGCCAAGTCCTTTCCTTTTAACTCCATGGCCTTTCCATCCTGCATAGCTGCTTCCTTAACCTCCTTAAGGTCCACATATGAGGATGTAGCCATTGTATTATATTTTCACCCAAATTTATATATATTTTTATTTAGCCTATATTGGTTATGGCTATACTTTAAACTTATTTTATATTTAAGTTTTTTCACAATTTTATACAGGTTTTAAGTGTTATGTCTCTATAGATTCCACCAGATTCGGTATTAATAAATCAAAACAATCGTAGATACTACTCGATCATTAAATAATTATAGATCTAGAGTTACCAAGAGCACTATGACTATGAGTATGAATAACTATGACCAATTTCAAATTTGATATGACTAAAGTGTCTGAAGACAATGAAGTCTTTGTCTAGATAAGTCATAAGTAGATTAGATAAATCTAATCCAGAAATTATGCCAATTATGGTTCTATTTAACCATATGAAATAAATATGTCCATACAATATGTATCAAATATATCTTTAACAAGATATATCTAGAATGTACTACCTTCATTCATCTTTGAAATTAATATTCAAAATTAGGGTCTAGATCAGTAGATGTACAAACGAAATTTACAAGAATTTGTGGATCTAAAATTAGCCAAACGACAGTGTTTGACTACTATGCCAGTTTCGGCATTATTCTCATGGCAAAATCATATTTGATTTTAACCGCTCAAACTAAAAATGTATTTTAGTCTGATTCACAATAAAAGAATCTTACCTGCACTTTTTATCATTAAGTGAAAAAATAACAGATCTAATTAAATTAATAAAAAATAAATAATATAATATAATATACACATAAGAAATAATTAAATGAGACTATCGCTATGGGTTGGGATATGACAATATAGCACACATTGATAACGTCACGAAGTAACCAAGCGACAACGGATATGACATTTACACAAACAAAACAATCACTATCCTAAACGTATAATATAGCTTTTCATCTAAATTACATCTTTCCCCGACAGTTTAAGGCGCACCACCTGATTTTACTCAGGCTAACGTACCAAATTTAGACAAAATCTATTTCTAAGGGCAATCTAAACATATACTAATAAGAAAAATGGCACTTAGCTTGATAAGAAAGATTCCTATGCTCGGATTCTCGAATATGATAGATGTACAGCAAACTCCACTGCCTCTCTTCCAGTTCTGACTCTGTTCTCTGGTGCTGCCAGTGGATACAATCCGTGTTGAGTATCCCACGTACTGCCCCAGATGTCTTGATATGCCAAAGCAAAATGTTTCAGTTTCCTAGACGACTGTTGATGACCGTATGTAAAGTTCTGACAACTTTGTGTAAACAGTTACTGACGAATAGGTTAATGGTTCTCCTGGCGATGACTTGATTTGCGTAGACGACTACTGACAAATAACAGTCTCTTGACGGCAACTTGATCTGGGTAACTGACGAATAACGAATTTCTTGACGATGACTTGATCTGGGCGGGCGAATAACGACTTTCTTGACGATGACTTGATCTGGGCTGACGAATAACGGTTCTCTAAAATAGTTTACTGCTTCTGCTGCTAATCTGGTAGTACGACGAAGCTTGCTGTTGTATGCTGCTTCACAAGACAAAAATGTCCGTAATGTCCAATGTCGACTAGGTGAGACCTAGGTCACCTCCGATGACATTCCGTTATACGATTAACGGTTTTCACAAAAAAAAAGTGGATGTAGCTGTTTCCACTACTTCAACACTAATAAGTCTAGATATGGTCTAGACCAACGTATAATAAATAGATCAATGTTCAGCAACGACAAATACGAATTCACTAACCTTCCAAAGGTTAAATGCAGTGACCGTTATACTAGTGGTAACCAGTTCAATGAGCAAACTGCTCCACAAGAATCTCTCAAAGGGTAAGCCAGAGTGATTTAGTTAGCTAACAAACTTGTAGTACTCACAATACTTCTGACAGCAGGCAAACTGTCCTTCTCAACTGCCGAGGTAAAACTTGATATGACTATGTGGCTCCTACGACTGTTTTCGCAAGCGAAGAAAAAATATGTCCAACAGGTTTACTGACAAACTCTCACCAGTTATGAATGAATGGTTCTTCTGGCTTCAGGTCGATTCAGCATACGAAGATCAGGCGTTGATAATATACTCGTTGAGTAGACCAGGCGTTGAGATGATCACTGTCCTGACGAAGGTCACCCTGAGTTAACAGCTCGTTGAACGTACGATCGAGCAGGCGACGACTGCATGTAGAACTGACGACATAGCCTAAACAAAGTCTCTCTGCGATGATGCTGTGTTCAGCCGTACTCCGATGAAACTTTATATCTTCGAGTGCACGACTCTCACCTGAGCAAACGTTCAGCTTCGAGGTCCGGTTCGGGTTCGGGGTCGCCACTGTGATGTGCTTGTTCAGGCTGTCTTGAGGTCAACTTTAAAAGACTTGAATTTCAATTAATTACTCTGCAAGCGTTTGAGTTTTATTGTTCGGGTGTATTCAGTATAGTTGATCAACAATACAGAATAAACAAGGCGATCGATTTAACGAGTAAAGAGATGTGGTCAACACTAATGAACAGTTCATACTATATTTATTCATATAAAAGGCCACAGTAAAAGTCTCTGTCAAAATAAACATGTCTTTACCCTAGAGAATTCTATCGCTAACTGATTTTCCGGTCTCTAATTCAACATATCCCAAACGTCACTAGTCCCGTTCAATATACGTCTTCTATGGTGCATCGCTAAATAACTAATACTATAAACAAGGTGTCTAACACTTTGGTGATACTTATGGTCAAACTTTCAATAAATGAAGTCATTTAGCGCTACCATTATTATAAACAAATGACGTTTGTAACAGAATGTGTGAATTTAACTCGATGTTTCATTCCACAGACACAGCTTTTTGAAGGTCTAGAGGACGATGAGTTTAGCTTTGGGGAGGACACTTTTGTGCCACGCAAGAGTGTGAAGAAGCTGGTCATTCGCAAATCTGGCAGCAAATCCTCAGACATGTCCAGTTCTCTGCACAGCGACGCTGCCGGTGACTACTGCTCTCAGGTGAAAGACTTGAGCAACAACAAGAGTCTACCACCGCCAATCACCAGGTCAGACAGTTGTTTACATAGCAGTATTTCTAATGAATGTAACAGTCATTGTCTTTTGAAAAAACAAGGAGTCTTTGTCTTTAGTACACTATCATTGTTACATACTCTTGACATTTTTTGTAGAAATAACTATGTACACTTAAGAGATAAGTGGCTTGGGACTTGAAACTTGAAACTGTTGGCTTTATAAGGCCTAATTGAATATTAAATAAGCATCTAGGCATCTGACTGGCACCAAAATAAAAGTTCCTCCATTCTAAATGTTGATCTACCTAAGCCTAACTTTGTGTTCCACAGACCTCTTAACATGAGTCAAAATGACAACACTCTAGACAACGAAGCAGAAGCCCTTCAGGTCCACAAGACCCCGCCTCCAGTCAGACAGATTACAGACTCTCAGTATGTTCTTGTAGAAATGTTGTTTGTAAATTGGTTTTCCCCCCTTGGGCCAGTTAAATAAGTGACAAGAGAAACTATGAACATTATGTTGATAGTAACAAAATAAATATTTATTATATAACTAAACAGTTCTTACTAGCTTTATTGAGCACCCATCTAATTGCTATGACATTTTTATAAGGGATCTATTTTATCATTCTGGAAAAAAAAAACTAGTTTTTTTTATTATAGATGTCACAAAACAATTAAGTACCTAGACAGAATGAACCCCACATACTATGTTTGACTTGTTTATATTCTTTTCAATCAATGCATATACTTACTAAAAAATAGTCTGATAGTTCACTGATTATATAAAGTATTGGTGAAGCCACAATCGTTTGTATTAACACTCGTGTACTGTAAGAGACACTGATAAAAGATATTATCCTCACTATGTGTCTAGTATCTGAAAGCATGTCCATTCTTAGTAATCTTTGTTTTATGTATAGGAACACAAGTCTAGATGACAGCATAGTCACCAATTTAGGAGGTGGCAACAACAACAGGCTGAGCGCTGCTGACACCACTACTTCCTTCCTGAACACCTCTGATCTCGATGCTAGTTGTTTAGTAAGTATTGTAGACCTGCTGTAATAAGAATATAGCTAGTAGAGTAGAGATAGGCCACACAATCGTAATCAAATTGAGCCTATCAACTTTTTTGTGTCCTAGCATTTCATTGGGTTTAATAGGTCTTGGTGACACCCATCTCCTCTCCTAGACTGATTTTTCCTTGGGGTTTTCTCCTGAAAATAGAAAATTTTACTTGAGCTTCATCTGCTCATTTCCTTTTCAAAGGCTAATGATGATTTGGGTCCGCCGCTGCTATTTTATTTCTCTGGTGCGTTACCATATCTAGTGGGGCATTCCCCTATTCGCCACCTGGGGAGGCATTCAATGAGAGAATCACAACTCCACGCATGTAAAAGAATGGACTGGCCTCTCTTTTGATATTCTAATAATAACAGCTTCTGACCGGTATAAATGGAGGAATTTGTTAAGGGAACTGTCACTGCACCCCTGTGACAAAGGCAAATTACAGATGATCATCATCATCTTTTCATTAGGACTTGCTCAATAGATTCACACTTTAGACGCACAGTCTATTGTTAATGTGAACATTAACATTATTGATTTAAATGAAGAAGTACTTGACCTCATTATTCAATACTCACTTTGGAACGTTTTGATACTAATGTTGATTAGTAGAACATTTTACCATATTAAGTACTAGAAATTGAATCACTCTAAGAAAACATCATTTACAATTATCAACCACTATTACCTTGCATTTGTAAGTTGTAGTGTCTCCCCTTAGGGTAAAACATTTTTATTTTTTTTTTGCTGTCCAGAATGTTTTGGGCCCAAAGAAAACACTTGGATTTAATAAGAAGCCTTTAAATTCACCAGCCATTTGATTCACAATGCGTTGACTCATCAATAATTACAATTAAATCACTTCAAGTCTTCCTGCGTCTTAGCACAATTTTGTTTATTTTCTTGTAGCCTGTGGACAGGAGCACTCCTCACCCAACTGGAGTCACACTGACACGCCCTGGCTACTTCACTATTCCATCCCTGGATGAAATGATGAGCTACCTAGATGAGAACGGGGACTGCATTGTTGACAACTTCACCGTAGGGAGAGAGGGATACGGCACCATTTTCTTCCCAGGGGAGACCAATGTTGCTGGAATGAATCTTGATGAAATCAGTAAGTCGAATGAAATGTTTAAACCTTGTTTCAAGGAATGTAGACGCAACTATGTCGCATGTCGACTGTTCTATGTTACAGTTATTATTACCAGATGAATGGTCAAAAGTTTTAGTTCAAAAACAATATCTGGCATTTCAGTCTTAATAATCATTGGAGTTTTGATTTAGAATTTCAATACCTCCAGTTCCTTGTATCTACTCAGCTCAAATAAGTACCATTTTTTGAGAGTCAAACGAAATTACTGCATATAAACCATTGGCCACAGTAACGGTGTATCCCTATGACCTGGTTTGCACGCCTGGCCACCGAAACATATAATCTCCTTGACCTATTTCACAACAGATTTGACTAAAGGAAGGAAACCCCTTACACCTAGACAGAATAAACCCCACATACAACCAACTCACTGTAGACACTGCAACCACCTTTTACGAAACTGAGTTAATTCACCTCAGACAGATCCTATCACCACAACAACCCAGTATAATCAACACTCTTTATGGCTGTGAAAAAAAGACAGCTTATTAGCTCAGCAAAATGCTAGCTAGTTTAAAAAGAAAATACTAAAGACTTTTCAGTTGTATTTACTAAGCAAAGGTAAACTAATGACCTTTCAGTTGTATTTACTAAACAAAAGTAAACTAAAGACTTACCTGTTGTATTTACTAAACAAAAGTAAACTAATGACCTACCTGTTGTATTTACTAAACAAAAGTAAACTAATGACCTACCTGTTGTATTTACTAAACAAAAGTAAACTAATGACCTATCAGTTGTATTTCTTTTTTGAACTTTTCTTTGTTCTCATTTTAATATTGAAGAGTTTTTATAATAAAGTCCTTTATTTGAGATCAACTCTGTTGTGGTTTCCAGATCAGGCAGATCTCCTTAAAGTGTCATGCCTCTTGATAGAGTGTATACAGCTTTGAACGACATGGTCTGCATTTTGGCAATTTCACTACTCTGGATATTTAGCTTCATCTCATTTTGTGTCAGGTTCTTAGATGCAACAAAAATGTGGTCATGTCAAGACAGCTTGTAATAGACATTGTCAACTTTATTTTTTAATATTGTTCATTTCAGTTCACTTTCGGAGAAAAGAAGTGGTTGTTTACCCTGATGATGACAAGAAACCTCCACTGGGACAAGGTCTGAACAAAAAAGCCGAGATCACTCTGGACTTTGTGTGGCCAACAGATAGATCCACACGCAAACCCATTAATGTGAGTTAAATGAATGTGGGTTTTTTTTGTTTTTGTTTGTGGTACAATAAGATCCTTGAGTTGCTCCAGTAACAATAATTATTATATATTAAATCACTTTGTTACATTTTCTTGACAGTAAAGCTTTTAACTCTTGTTATGCTGTGTCTTATAGATAGAAAATGAAGTTGTTGTTTTTTTTAAATTTATGTGCAGAGCCCAGAAAGATTAAAAATGATCAACTATGCACATAAACTTGAGGAAACTACAGCAAAACTAGGAGCCAAGTTTATAGATTACAGACCTGAGACTGGATCTTGGGTTTTCCAGGTAACTTTTTGTTTTTGCTTGTTGAAGTTTTACACTACTTCAGGTGTTCGGTGCATGCGAAGATTTATAGATTTTGTAAATCAGTTTGCGTAGAATTTTTTCTTTGATTTACATGAGGGTCAAGTTTAAGGTAGAAATTATAGAATGAACTTAAAATGTCTTGCTGCAAGCGTGATTAAAAATCCTTTTGGATTACTGATTCTATTTTTAATAAAATTGGGAAGACTTATTGCTTAAATAATTTTTCAAACGAACAGGTCCATAGACCCAGTGTATAAGCCCCCACATTGGAAAATGGGTATTTTTGAAGCTTTTTTATATTCTAATTTTATTAAAAGTATATATTTTTTTAAACTAGACATATCATTTTATTTTTTAAAGTTGTTTGTTTGTTTATATGTATTAGATCTTAAATTTGATTTTTATTTCATAATAAATATTTTTTAGGGCTTGTTAAATTCAGAGTTATCCCACTTTGCTTAGGACCTGGGAAGGGTTTTTTGTAAATGGAAATAGGAGCTATTGGGTTAAGAACACATCCCTCTAAGCTTCACTTTGTCAGTCTTATTTAAAAAAAAATTAAGAAGCCAAATGATGGCCTTGTTAGAGGCTCAGCTTTCTTCAAAACATGTAATTAAAAGACATGCACAGTACTTGTTAGTTTAATCATATGAATTAGCTTGTGAAAAATAAAATATGCATTGAGTTGTCAACCTTTTTTTTTTTTTATATCATTTTTCTAAATACTGTTTGTTGTAATGTTGTTTTGTAGTCTAATCTAAAGAAATGCACAGTACTTGTTAGTTCAATAAAATAAATTAGCTTGTGAAAAATAAAACATACATTGAGTTTCAACTTGTTTTTAAAGGTATATCATTTTTCTAAATACGGTCTGTTGGATGACTCTGATGAGGATGAGCTGACAGAACAGCAGAAAGAATTATTAGCCCAGACAGCAAAAGACTTTTTAATGGTGCAGGTAATAAGTATACTTTTTATTGACTTCGTTGGAAGCTAGGGTAGAAAATACTCTTTCCCGATGCAGCAACGACGACCTTTTTTTTTTCTTTACAGAAAATGAAAATCCAACAGATAAATTTAGATCCAAAAGAGAAAGCCAAGAAGTTATCAGCTCCTTGTGATCAGCCGGTAAGAATTACTTATGACTAGTCAAGTAAATTTCCCTTCCAGACCTATACCTATGGTCTATAAGGCAGATGATGTTTACGAGGGTGTCATGTGGCCAGCACAACTTTTCCCAAACTAATGTCAGGTACCCATTAGAGCTAGGTGGACTAAGACCCTGAAATTAAAAATCCCAGGATTCGAACCCGGGACCCCCGGTTTGTAGGCCAAGCGATTTCATTTTAGATTTGTTTCTTTCAGTTGATAATCTGCTGAGTAGTTTTCAATACCAGGCTTTTCTAATTTTTTTAAAAAATGTTATGTTGTTTAATCTGTTCCATACATTTTTCAAATAATTGGTAGCAAAAGTATGAAAACATTGGATTTATGTTTAAAGCTTGTATAAATCTTTTTTGAAGCAACAGTTTCAAGTTGAAGACCAAATCATGCTTCAGGGAGATGAAGAGCTCTCAGCTGATGATGACAGCTTTGAAATGCAAGATTCTTTCCTGGCCTCTTCAAAGAAATATGACAAGGACTTCCAGGAAGATGAAGGTTAGATTTTTTTTGTTTTACATTCTGCGTTTTCAAGTCGATATTCCTTTGTTTCTGTGGGGTGGGTGGGAGGGTGAAGATTGAATACATTTCAAACACTTCCAGTTGATTAAAGTCTAGTTGTAGTATCATTCATTTTAGCTGTAATAAAGCTCAACAACAACAGCTTAAAAAACTTGCTCAATGGATACCATCTAGTTGTAGTATCATTCATTTTAGCTGTAATAAAGCTCAACAACAACAGCTTAAAAAACTGTTGTTCAATAGATACCATCTAGTTGTAGTATCATTCATTTTAGCTGTAGTAAAGCTCAACAACAGCTTAAAAACCTGTTGTTCAATGGATACCATCTAGTTGTAGTATCATTCATTTTAGCTGTAACAAAGCTCAACAACAACAGCAAAAACAAACTGTTGTTCAATGGATATCAGCATATATTGATCTAGCAGAAAAAAAGAAAGATGACACCCTTGCTAGGTTCTGTGGAACAAACATTGAACATGGCACTCTAGAAGAAATGAAGAAGCTAATAGTAAATTGAATAAAAGAGATAGACAATCTCTCAACTAAATCACAAGAAAGATGATGCTTTTTATAAATTATCCCGACAAGATCAACGTCTAATCTTTCGCCTCATAACCAGACACAACAGAATGAGACAGCCTTTAGTCAGAAGCTAAAACTAGTGAAATCTGCCCTTGTGGAGTGTCACCAGAGAATGCTGACCATGCCCTTCAAAACTGCACTCTTTGTCAAGAGGCCTGAACAAGACACTGGACCCAAAACATCCCAATAGAAAGAAAACTATAGAGAGCTCCCTGATTTGGAAACCACTGCGCAGTTCATCTAATATCTGAACATTCCAACATCATAGTGAGAACGATGATGAAGAATTTAATTGTAGCTTAATGTACTCAAGTTATATTGACAAGTATTCAGTTGTAATTGTTTACATAAACCAAGTATTATCCACTCTTCAGTATTATACATGTCTTAATGAAGTCTTGGTTTCTTTATTGCATAAATCATTATTTTTTTTTTTTCCTATTAGGAACAGATGTTGGGATAGATTCTAAATTTTTAGCCTCGTCTATGGGTGTCAGTGCTAAAACTATACAAGGCATGAAGGCTTCTTTCTTTGGAGATTTGGAAGGTAATGCTTTTGATCTTCTGCTGGCTTCTCGTGATTTCTAAATGCTATACTAGTTTCATTTACTTAAAGTTATTCTCTAAATGAAAACTTTGACTGCTTTTTGAATTTAATGACCCTATTTCCAACAGAAAAGAAATCTGGACACAGAGATAATGAGCTTGATGTAGAGAAGGACTTGAGGTTCAGTTTGAAGAAGTCTGGCGACAAGATGGCCGCTGGTTTGTTTGGTGCCTTTAAGTACCCTGCAACTTTGTCTTTACCCCAGTCGCCAGCTCTCTCAGATCAGCAGAGCAAAAATGGATATGAACCTGTAGCCTTTGGAAAATCGGGTTGGAACTCTTTTTTTTTTCATAATGAGATAATTTGCTTGACTGAAAAAAAATTATTTACAATAATTCTAATGCTTTATTATTTATCTTTTATTGGCATAATTTATGTGCAAAAGTTGAACCTCATTCTAAGATGTATAGTATTGTTATCCCCCAAACAATACTTTGATTGTTCTTGTTTGTACTTGACTTAGCATTTATGTTTGTGTTCCTATAATGCTAAATCCAAACAGTACTTAGTCTATTATTTTATATACTCTGGAAAAAAATATGTATTTAGTCTACAGATCTTAAAATAACCAAAATTTCTGTAATGCAAGTGTTAATTATGTAGCATACAACTATGTCATGAATATCTTGTATGCTCTAAAGTAATTAGAATAAATTCAGAAACAAAGACAAACTTTCTCTTTCTAAGTTTTTTTCTTTTATGGCGTTGGTGATAATTGCTTTATCCTGCGCAGCATTTTAGCCTATTTGAACCTACCATAAGGCAGAATCATTTTCCTTGTAAAATATTTGATTCTCCTGTTTCTTTAAAGTTGATATTGTACAACTAATCTAATCATTGCTTTGTCATCTTGAAGCTGCTTGCGACTCAAATCTCAATCCAACTCTTGTTCTACTTATCAGTTGTAAAGTTTCCATTTCAGACCTTGCAATCCATAGGGCAGATGATTTGAAGGTTATGTGTTTTGTGGCCCACCGTTAATGAGGGTGTCATGTGACCAGAACAACGACCAACTGCCTTCACTTTTTCCCAACTAATGTCCGGTACCCATTATAGCTTAAAAATTAGAAATTAAAAAATCAGTCTTCACAGGGTCCCGGGTTCAAAAGCCAAGCACTTTAATGCTCAGCCAGCGCGCCTTCTTTCTAATCAGTTTACTTTATCTCTGAGATTTGAAGTCTGTTTCTTTATATATATATATATATAATTCTTGTATTTTAATGTTAACTAAAACTCTATTTCAGGATTATTTGATGTCAGCTTAGGGAAAGATCTTCTTCGTCCCAAACCACAGACTTTCTTACAGACACCACATGTGGAACATAAACTCATTAACAGTGGCATGCAGTCCCAGGATGCTCCTCCCCGTATTGTAGGGACCCTTGTCCGTCACAACATCCTGCATGTGAAAGACTCAGTACTCTACAACAATCAGCAGCCTTTTGTTGATGCGGCTTTCTTCATGGGGCGATCATTCCGAGTTGGATGGGGGCTGCCGTGGACACTAGTGCACAGTGGTGCCCTGATAGGCATTCCAGGTGAGGTGCTGCATTGTGGAGTTGTCATGACTGGATGTTGTTAATTTTGTCCTCAAGTAGACTGTTACAAGATGAAAATGACAAAATGTGTGTGAAATGTTGTTACATATAACAATTGGCTTAACTTAGATAATCATTTCAGTTGATTGTCAACTCAACTGTTTATGTTTAATTTTCAAAAATACTTCATTTTCACTGGATGATTTTTTTTTTGCTATGTAATCAATGGTTTTCTTATCCGTCTGGCTTAAATGTTTTACAATTGTTAAAGATTATTTTTGTCTTTGTTGTAGCCTTATATTAGACTCATTAGCTAAGTGCACAGAATTTAAAAGTCTCCACCTGCCCTTTCGACATAAACTAAATAAATATGTCTTAAAAAGAAACTCTCTATGGATACATATGTTGGGCAACATCTACAGATAATCATCATGACAATTGCTTACCATATCATGACAGTTGCTTATCATATTATGACAGTTTCTTTTGATATGTGACTACTTAGGATATCAAAACTGTTGGCTATATGTTAGGAGCTTTAAAAATGTAATTTTTTTCATTATTAATATTAAGCGCTGTTTTCCTTGTCTAACATGGTTAAATAAATAATTCTTTCAAGTAAATGTCTTTGAACAGAAATTGATCAAATAATATTCGAGTTGGGATCTAAATTTCTTCACTTTGAACCAATATTACTCTTGAGATTTATAGTAGGAACCTCCTCATTTTAAACAGAAATAATAAAAATGGGAATGCCTTGGAATTTAGAGAATAAAGATGAGTGTAGTGTTTCACAAGACTATGCAAACCCAATAGTAACCTGCATAATTTTCCACATACAACCTAAAGACTTTGTTCATCTGGGATCTATTTAAAGCATAAATAGATAGAAATAACAGCAATGTCTTTTACTATAGTTTGTTTTGTTTTTTTTATCTAAAAATAATTGATAATACAAGAGCATGGTTATATTGTGTTAAATATTTTGTTGACTTTTTCAAACAAAAATCATATGGTTCTTTTACTGTGACTAAATTTTGATCAAAGCACTTCATGTTTTGACTTTCTATTTATTTTTTTTTACATGTGTCTCTTTTTGTTAAAAAAAATTAAATTAAATTTTATTTTCTGTTTCTAGAGGAAGACACTCAAGAAGTGTCACTACTTCCTTTTGCTAAAGGCCGAGCTAAGACGCAGCCCAGTACCAAGAGTTGGATGGCCCATGTTGAACAAGTACAAGTGACTGACTACATGGATACCAGGGATTCTAAAATTTTGGTAAATACACGTTCAATATTTGTAACTAAAAATAAAAAAAAGATATTTCCTGTTAGAAAATTGACAAAAAAATAACTGACAAATGTTGAGTTGTGGGGTGATAATTGTTGAGTTGATGACACTAGAATATACTTTGAGACCTAGACACAGGTGGCATTCCCACGTTATGGAGAATAAATCCTTCAGTCTTGTCCTTTGTACGAGTTTATATTTCACATAGCAATTTACGTGTCACTTCAGCTGATTGTTTGATGCAAATAGCCTTGTTTATTTTCTAAACCATCAGTCTGTTATATGGGTTTGTATACTATTTTTCCAACACTCTAGTCTGAACTAAATATATCACATCAGTGTTCACATTCTAGCAGTATATAGTATTTGTGTCAAATTAGAAATCTTACATTTTGTTTTTATTTTATTTTCAGAGCCAACAAGAAGCTCTCTTGACTATTCAGCTGGAACATTCTAGATTTAACATGGAAGATGGTTGTCCTGTCTTTGTGCCTGAACCTGGGGTGGCAGCTCTCCATAAAATTGCTGACCTGGTCAGAAATGGCATAGCAGACATGAGTAAGTTTTTCTGTTTACCTTTAGAGCAGGGGTTCTCAACCTGTGGGTCGCGACCCCCTTGGGGGTCGATTGACGATTTGCCAGGGGTCGCCAAAGACCATTGAAAAATGGATTGTTATTGTTAATTCTTCTATTGCTGTGTGTGTGCGGGGGGGGGGGGGGTGTCGCGGCTAAGTGGGGGATTGTAAAAAGGGGTCGCCAAGCATAAATGATTGAGAACCGCTGCTTTAGAGTGTCTCTGAGCAGTACAGAATCTCTCAAAGAGACTTTTCTCACATGTATGAACACATCTATGCTATTGATCCAGAGTGTACACAGATTAATTCTTATCTTATTGCAATCCTTCATTATCTCAATTTCTGAAGACGAGTATACATGATTTAGGCCAGTGTTTCCCAAGGTGGGGTATGCATACCCCCAAGGGTTTGGGAAGAGTTTGAAAGGGGTACGCGTTGTGAATGGTTAACTATGCTGATTTTTTTTAAAATAACCATTTAGTTCATAAGTTTGAATAAAATATCATATGTTTGAAATCCTTTTTATTATTTAGTTTAAGTTATTTAGAAAGTCACTACAGTACTAATTTGCGTTTTAATACAAATTTTTACAAAGATCAGAAAATGGATAGGGAGTTTACAAATTCTGTCGACACGCCCACTTTTTCAATGTAAAAACTTTCTATCTTTTTAATATTATTGCTGTGTCTCTGAAGCATGCAAAAAATAAACTCACTTTTTTAATACCAATTGTGATAGAGTAATTATACAAATAATTATTTTTTTTGCCCTAAGACTGTACAGTCGTTGTCTCCTGTGATTTCAAACTGTTATGTTGCAGTGTATAGTTTGTCTAAATGGATCACATTCAAATGCTGTTCTTCTATTTCTCTGCTAGGTGCACATCCTGATATCAAAGCTCAAGAACACTTCAAAATGGTTTTGTCACTCTGTGTTGCATTATGGGGGAACTTACTAGAAGATGCAGATTTAGGTACAGAGACATTTCTAAATAGTACTCCTAAGAAACATTTTAATATAACTTTTTTTTTTTTACTACTCCCTGAAATAGTTGATTATAAAGGTTCCAATAATTGCTCTTCAGACAAAGAAGATATATACCGTGAAACTCAGCTGCGGAGAGAGATGTTGTCAAAATGGCTGACAGAAACAGGTTTCCCTAAAGTCCTAGAAGAAATGGAAGCTGCACAGGTAGAATCTGTTACATTAATCATTGTGCTTTAGGACTTGTTTTTATATTATTTAATCTGTTTTATTATAGAACATGTGAGAGAGGCGCTGTGGCTGAGCGGTAAAGCGCTTGACTTCCAAACTGGGGGACCCAGATTTGAATCCTGGTGAAGACTGGCATTTTTATTTCAGGATCTTTGGGCCCCGCTGAGTCCTCCCAGCTCTAATGGGTACCTCACATTAGTTGGGGAAAAGTAAAGGCGGTTGGTCGTTGTGCTGTCCACATGACACCCTTTTAAACCATAGGCCACAGATACAGATGACCTTTATATCATCTGCTCTATAGACCACAAGGTCTGAAATGGGAAATTGACTCTTTTTTTTTATTATTATTATAGTACAAGTTATACTAAATTACTTGTAGAAACTCTATGAACTTAACACCTACAATGGCGATTTAATAAATAACTATTTTTTTAAAAATTTTTAATACAATTTTATATAGGTTGATATGATTGGATTCATGTTATTAGTCCATATTAGTTTTTAACAAATCGCTTTGAAATAAGTCACCTTAATTCGCATACAGTTGAATTTTAATTTTTTTAAATTTTATGTTAGGGTAAAGAAGGCTATCTTGAAAAAGTGTTTTCAAAGCTGACCATTGGTGAAATCTCTAAAGCTTGTGAACTAGCGCAGGAAGGAAGAGATCACCGCTTGGCCCTGCTGTTGTCCCAGGCCATGGGCAGTATGGTGACCAGACATATGCTGGCCATGCAGTTGGCTCAGTGGGCAGAGCAGAATGTAAGTATTGGTCAGCTCTCTTGTCTTATCAACTACAGATACTCCTTCAAAAGAGAAAATAATTACGTCCTATGCTTATCCATGTGTTCATCCAGTCGTGCATGATAATTAGAGACTTAAACTCCGCTACGTTTTTCTTGGCTGATTCAAGCAACCACTTCCATGCTGTCATGGCACTAGTAAAGAATGAGCACAGGTACGAATTTGTCCTAGCGTATGGAATAAGAAATATGTATTTATCTTATAGCAAGCAGGCCCAGGACCGGATCACAGGGCACTACGTATATGGTATGACCCAACCCAGTCATGGTCACTACAGTGGTTAGGGTTAAAAACTCTTTACCCAATCCTGGCCATTCGATAAAATCCTTTCTAAATGTCAATGGGATAATGGCACTTACATGTCAATGGGATAATGGCACTTACATGTCAATGGGATAATGGCACTTACATGTCAATTCCCATAGTCTTGTCTTCTCATTTGGTATGAAAATGGAACACCTCTTCATATTCAAAAGTTGGGGTTTTTTTTAAACTTGGTAACTTCCTATCACGTCATGTCATTATTTGGTGGTAGCCATTCACATTGCCTTGTAGTTCAATAAGTGTTAAAGAGTTAGCTCTTTCTCTCTGGAATCATCATATCATTATTTGGTGGTAGTCATATACACTGCCTTGTATTAAGTGTTAACTCTTTCTCTCTGGAACAACATTCCCATTGTTAATTATGAACTTCTGTTTCTACTAGCTTGATGCTTCCATTCTTGTTGCTGAAAACCTCATTTCTTTCGTTTCCCCCTTTAAAAGTTTTAATCTTAACATGGGCTAATTGAATAATTCCGTCAAAGCGTGGAAAATAAGGATTATATTGATGCTAGCAGCTGATAGTAAAACATTTTTTTAAAAGTTCATGTACCCTAGCTGAAAACGTTTTCTTATTCCTGTATTGCTAAATATTTGTATGGCCAACTGAAGTCCACTGTTCTCCTCGTTTCAGACTTGCCAGTTCATCAGTAAGCTGAGACTGAAGATCTATTGCCTTCTAGCTGGCCAGTTAGTTTGGAGACCTGGCAGCAGTGAAGGGGACTCTACTGAGGACATCAACACATGCCATGGGCTGGACTGGAAGAGATCCCTGGCGTTGCATCTATGGTGAGCCTACAATTTTATTCTTAGTTTCGAAGAAATGATTTGAGCAACTTATCTGAGTTGTCTAGAACAAATTACAGAATTAAAAGTTAAAGAGCTAATATTGCAAGCTACTACCACTGGTACGTTAAGTAGAGAGAAAAAAAATGGTTTAGTTCATTTAAAAAATACAAGTAAATTGAGTCACTTGGGATAGTTCTCTTATGATGGGGATTGATAAATAAATTACATTGAATGAAATTGTGTCATATTTATTGCTGTAGCTATATTCATTTTCATCACAGTGAAAAAAAAAAATATTCCTCAGGCTTTATGTGTGCAATTTTCATTTTTTCTGTTTCATTAACTGAATTGCAGGTTTAAATCTCCCCCAAATGGTACCATCCAGCATGCATTGCGTCAGTATCAGCAAGGTTTTGAAAGCAATGAAAACAGCAGACCCTACTGCGCCAGGCCATTGCCTCCGTATCTGGAAGAAGAGGAAGAAAACGATGACAGTATTTTTGACACGGCCTACCACCTGCTGTGTTTGTACGCAGATAAATCCTATGGCCTGGAAGCTCTGCTTTCCCCAACCTCATCAACACCATCACATTTAGATTTTAGACTCAGGTAATAAATCCATTCTACCTGTAAATATATTTCTACTGTCAAATCATTGAGGCACCACAAGTTCCTTGTTAGTCATCTTCATTCCGATGAATTCTCTGACATTGTGTGTGAACTTTTTAGAATTGAATAAGGAATATTTTTCTATAGCATTAAGTTAGTCATGTATCCACATGTTTAATTTCAATTTAATAAAAATGTTTAAAAGAATTGAATATTGAAAATATCAGTCAGGTACAGATTTTAAGCTCTCTTTAACCCCCTCTAATTCTTGCTTCCTTGTATATTTTAAAAAATTATGTATTACAAACTTCTCTTATAGATTGTTATAATTCTTGTAAATGTTTTTACATAAAAGTTTTAATTATCTGTAATTAGCATAAAATGTGTAAATACTTACAACTATGAATATAATAACAAAAGTATTTAAATCTTGTGACACATAAACACTTATTTATATGAGTAAATACTTACAACTATGAATATAATAACAAAAGTATTTAAATCTTGTGACACATAAACACTTATTTATATGAGCTTAGCTCCAAATCAATTCTATTTGTATGTTCCCCCCACAGCTGGCATTTGTTACAAGTCCTCCAATCCTTGCAGTATTGTCACCTTTCTCCCTATCACACTGAGAGCATTCACGTCAGCTTTGCCTCCCAGCTAGAGGCCCTGGGGCTCTGGCACTGGGCAGCGTTTGTTCTCCTGCACATCAGGGACACTGGCCACAGGCAGCAAGCTGTGATGAGCTTGTTACAGCGTCACATTCAGCTGGGGGACAGTCTAGACGAGAGGGAGACCTTCCTAGTGAATGAACTTCACATTCCAAGTGAATGGCTGCATCAAGCCAAGGTAAACACAATTTTGTTTTCTTTTGCTGTAACCCAGTGTAACATACAAGTTTTAAAACCCCTGTAATATTTGGTGACTAGTAATCACTGAACCATTCCGTGCACGTTAGCACGAGATTTTTGCTGGTCGGGGACTGACCATGAGGTGGACACCTCAGTTGATCTTAGACTCTTGTAGAGAGAGGAGTGTTATGGATATTTTTGACAATAGAGCAATGTACAAGTATGGAAGTTATTATAATTGATTTGTATTCAGGACTTATTTCATTGGATGTAATTTGTGATGACTGAAGTTGCCAACATCTTTTATGATCTATTATTTTATGTAATAAAAACCATGTCTGCTACCAGTGAGTCTATTACTTATTCTAAATATTGTAGTTAGAGAGTTCAGCATGTTTGTGTTCTCATGCACTAGCAAATCTTGTGCGCGAGTGAAAGTATTTAACTAAGAAGACAAAGAATATTATAGCATCTACAAGAGGTATCTACAACACACAACGACATTCGAGACATCACGCCTATAACAAAACCAGGCTGTGACACCCAGGAAACTTTGCATTGGCTTCTTGTGCTAGAAATTAGGTTAGATCAGGACAGTAGATGCAAGTTATTAAGCTTTTACTCCATCCAGATACCCATACTATATTTATATTTAAATTACACTGCTAATACTGATTAAATCAGCAAAAAAGGGCATCAAAGATTACTACGAAAAATGTCCTCATTTAATGTTAGTGAAAGGCCTTGGCGATGTTTTACCACTGTCACATCTGCAGTATTTTAAGTTGTTATATCACTGCCTGGTATGGCAATCTGTAATATTAAAAATAAAATGAACTTCATAGAATCCTAAATGCTGTTGATAAGGCATTGGCCAAAAACAAACCTAATATAGGCAGCTGTTTGAGAAATGCATTCATAAGAAAGCTAAAAAGATTTTAAAAATAAAAAATCACCCTCAGGGTCAGGATTTTGTGATTTTACCATCACAAAGAAGATACAAGACACTGATACCAAAGACAAACAGACAAAAAAAATCTCTTTTGTTGCCCCTTGGCAATCGAATCATCAAATACAATTCAACTATCTGATATAAACAATTAACGTGTAATTTACGAGTGAGTCTGGTGTGAATGTATATTTTGATTTACTAAAGTTATAAGGCTTTGTTTGATGTAATGCACAAATTGTAAGACAAATTTCCTTATGGATAATAAAGATTATTATTATGATTGTAAAAATGTAGTTTAAGGAAATAATGTATTTCTTTGTGTTATATGTAATAAATGTATTGTTTGTTGTAGGCTATCAGGGCACATCTAGAGGGTAACTATGCTACTGAGGCGAAACATTGGATATTAGCTGGACATTACAGCAGAGGCCACAGTTTGATTCTACAACACTTGGCTTCAGATGCTATCATCAATGGTGAGTTGTAATACATTTTTTAACATTTTCTTAAGGGAGAGATGTGTATGAGAAAACCTTAGCTATGGATTACAACTTCTATAAGCACTTCTGGCTAAACTAAAATAATTTTCATTACTTACGCAGATATGAAAGGGGGATTCTTTTTCTCAGACAGCTCAGGTACTATGCATACATGTGCCCTCACATAGTATCTATAACACATCATTGAAATGTTATCTGAACTCTCTTGTGAATGATATTTCCATATTTATAAACCATGCTTATTTCTGAACACTTCCAGATGAGGATATGTTTTTAAAGTCTTATTTGGAGCAGCTTGCACCCCCAGAGCGTTCTCTCAGTATATTGAACTGGTCCACATCAGGGAAAGTCTTTCTTGATTTCATCAACATTCGGCAGCGAATAGATCAACTGAAACAGGTTTGGATTTATTTTTCATCTTTAGAATGTTGAACATTCTGCATTTGCGACTTCAACTACTGCCATTGATTGCCATAAGCCTAATTTGAATAAATTTTGAGTATTCAAACTTCTTTTTTTTTTATTTTAGTCCAAACTTGTGGATTAATGGTTTATTTTTGAAAAAAAAAAAAAATCTTAATTTTACAATTTTTTGTAATCTTCATTTGTATTGAGGATTAAAATTTCAAATAATAGGATATATATTTTGGTCTTTCCCTTTAGTCCAGTGGTAGTTCATATATCACCAGTTTGTCCTGAAGTGTCTCACTAATGTTTTCAACACCTGTCCTTAAGGACATTTGCATATATTTATCTAACTCTAATCGATTGGAATCAAATGGAACACTCCTTCCTATGGAATTTCTTAAATCTCTAGTTAGGAAACGTTTTCTTGAACTTTGTCAGTTTTGAACTACACAAAGTAAAAGCCTTAAAGTTTGTAATTTAATTTTAAAGTATTTGTTCTAGATGCCTTTCAGTTTTGATATTGCAGATACTTAGTTCATGAATGTAAAAATAATGTCTACTGTCTTCTACATATTCATATAATGTACAAAAAAAATGATTTTTATGAACATTATTTGCTTGCCTTTAAAAACTTCATTTTTTTGTATTTGATGTTTCAGTCGGAGCCTACGGCTTATGACCTTGAAGAGCTGGAACCAGATGTTTTGTGCTTGTGTAACAGGGTGAAAAACCTGCCATGCTATAATGCCAAAGACCGTCTGTGTCAGGCGGAGATGTCCAAGACTATAGCCAACTTACTTAGGACTTTGGTTGTTCTTTGTGGGGAATCACCTGTCCAGTAAGACATTTTGATCCTAGTTTGTTTAAGGAAGGACATTTAGTTTCCTTAGTTCTTAGTTGGTAAATAAAAGGAAATAATTTTACTTGTGCAAATGTGTTATCTGGCCTAGACACAGCTCCTGTACTTAATAAATGTCCACCAAATAGTTCAGGCTAATAGTGGCACTTACTAAAACATAATCTATGACTAACTTCTTTATTGATCCTTGTTGGAAATGTGTTTTGATTACAAGGACTTTTTGTTCTTCTCAATTAACTCTTTCTCTCCGTAATTATTTACCACATTCTGATGGAATCAACGTTTGTGTTGTCGGTTAGGAGAGAAAGAGTTAAAAAAAAAAAACATTCTACAAAAGAGAAAGGCAAAGATGTTCATTGAGTGACTACACTACTAAGCTCTGAAATCTCAAAATATGTAATTAACAGTTTGACAAGCTGAATATTCATGTCTACTTTCATTACAATATAGTTTCTGCATATGTATGAAGAATATTAGTAGTTTTTAATATATTGAATTTAGCTAATACTTTTTAATGAGGACAAAACAAATGGCAATATATTAATGCAGATTATTTTGTACTAGCACATACTTAAAGATCTATTGACTGTATTTAGATATACACAAATATATACTCAGTCAACACACACACAACTTATTAATTTTAAACAAATATATAGCTCCTCCTGAGTCACTGGTTTTGGTTTCATCTTGAGACGGGGCAGAATCTTGCTAGCTGATAGGGCAGCTTTCATTTTCTTTCTCTTGACTACGGCTGCTTCATTTCTTTTGCTCTTGGCGAGGTTTATACCAGCACCACCACGCACATTCTGTCTCCCTGCTGTCCTGTCTTGTTAAACACATACACACATGCATACAACTAAATGTCACCATTTGATTAAGTGCAATCAAGCTTCAACAACTTATAACTTGCAACTTTTTTTTGTTTATTTTACCAGATTGCTGACCAAGTGCATTGCAGATCTTCCCATGCCTGAAGACTACATGCGCCAAGAGTTACAGGCCTTGACCAGTGCTTATTTGCTAGAAATAGTGTAGGCTTTTTTTTTTTGTAGGCTTTAGTTGCTCCTGAGAAATAATTCAACCAAGAAACATCTTCAAGTTGATCTTTGAAACAGTTCTCCAAAGTAAATGCAGCATCAGTGGCTAAGTTACAAAGTCTTTCTAAGACAATAGTCCTCTGTTTGTATTCTGTGTAACATACATATTTATAAACCTAGCAAATAGCTAAAGTTTAATTTTAAATGATCAAAAACTATTTGAGGAAATCAAAATTTCCACATGTTACTTGGTTTTAGTTGGACATATAGAAATTAAAGTTTGTATGCTGTGCTTTGTAAACTTTTAAACTTTTGTCTATGTAAGAATTTTATAACAAGAAAACTCTTGTCTTGCTTGCTTTTTTTTTTTTTCTTTTCTACAAGTAAATAAGACTGTGCTGAATCGATTGAAATATATTGTATTCACTGAAAACTCAAAAACAGTTTAAAATATCTAGATACTAAATCTCTGATGTTCCAAGCAGTGTAGATCCAGTCCTGACATTATAATGCACCTATGAACTAATTAGAAGTTGTTATATTCTGTGCTTAAAAGTTTTTCCTTGGAATGTAAACGTTGATTTGCCATTTCAAAATGTTTTCACTTGATCTAAATTTAGCCTACTGAAGAGACAGTTGTTTTTGGGTTTTTTTCATTATCAATATAATACATTCTGATCCCATATTTGTCTAAGAAAAACAGAAATTTTGTTTACAAAAAAAAATATTTTAATTGTTTATACAATAATATGTCTTTTGTTTCATTGTGTTATAGGATCCTGAGGACTATTTAGCTTGTGTCCTGCATCTCTTGAAGACTTATTTTGTACATAAATTTTCCAAGCTTGTAAGCAAATGTACATTTTATAGAAACATTGAAACTAAAAATGTACATTTTATAGAAACACTAATAGGCTTAGAATAAATGCATCTAAAATTATTGAGTTTTGAAATTTGAAAAAGTAGGCAAGAGTTTTCTTGAAGCAATAGATGTCTTTGTTTGCTATATTAAGACTTTGATTAGAACATAAGATTGATTATTAGATGTTAAAGTTTAAAGCTCTTATTAAAATATTATGGAGTTGGTTACAGCAACATAAAAAACAAATGCCTGATGTAAATAATAAAAAAGATATTTTTTTGACATCATCAATTGTATGCATGAAGCTGAATGTTGGAATGAGTGAATCTGGTTTTAACAGTTTTGTGATTGTTCCTCGGTGACATATGTATCTGTGTTTTACTAAGTGACTTAATAAAGTGATGAATGAAGTTGATTTGTTTCTTGTTCAGTTTTATACACATTTATTGTGTTCTCTTGTTTTGTGACTGGTTTTTAGTTGAAGAATTATAGAGTAGCCAACAATGAGTCAAATCATCCAAGTTTGTCATAGGAATATCAATACAATGAAGTTCAGTCTGACATAGGAAGAAGGACTGTGTACACATTTGTCCTAGCATGTGGAATAAGAAACGCCTTTATGTTGTTAATGTCATTGCAAATAGTTAATAATAAGTCTTTTGGGTGTCATTCCAGTCTGGCAAACTGTTAATCGTGTCTAGTTTTTATATTGCAGCTTTTGCATAAATTTATTGGTACAACATTGGTTAGGCAGAAAATATCTTAAAAGCAACTTTTCAAATGGTTAGGCCTACATTCAAAAGTTGAATATTGCAGCTCTTGTATGAAATCGGTGATAGGCTAAAGTTTTTTTGTTTTTTTTTAAAAAACAGAACTTTTGTGGTGTTCGATATTCTTCATTGCTTTAGCCTCTCAGTTATACGCGTTTTCTGCGACAAATGTTACAAAATGTCTAGGTTAAGCTGGGAGCTTATTGTAACAAGGTCAAATGCTGCACACTGTTTATTTTACACGTTTCGGATGTTTCTTCAGAATGGACCTCCTTCACCAATCGTAAACAAACAACATTTAGCCACGTGATCTTATTGATAAAACAACGGAAAAAAAACTGTCACGTGACAACCATCATGAATTAAACATGAGATCGTAAATTGTATAGAAGAGATAGAGCACCACATGGCTAAATGTTGTTTGTTTACGATTGGTGAAGGAGGTCCATTTGGCCTACTTCCTAGCCCAAGCCCTCAATAGGGCGGTATACCAAAGGATTCGAACCCGAAACCATCGAGAAAAACCAGAGAGTATATCCGCAGCATACCACCCGGCCAAGCCGACATCCTCTTCCTTAATCGACTCGAAGACTTGTTTATAAAGGGCTTCTATATGTTCTATCAAGTCGTATGGAGATCAACTATTACACATAGTTAAAATGTTTGCTGGAGATGATCCCCCCCCCGGGGTCAAGGTCACTTGAACGTTTCATTCACTAAATTTTCATTCTTTATTTCATCCTTCAAATTTTTTTTTTCTTATCTTATATAATACAGACGTTACTTCAAAAAAAAAAAAAAAAGATGATTACGTCCTACGCGTCAGTTTTTAATTTATTTTTTTTTTTTAAATTAAATACGCCAATGTGTGTAAGTGTGTAGGCCTATGTTGATGTGTACTGATACACTGACACTACTAGACTATAATTATAATGTCAATATAAATAGCCAACAAGAGCAGATCTTACAACAGGTCACGTGATCTCAAAATTTCGTGCCACTCAAACTTATTACATTTTCACGGTCCCACAGCTCTAGAGCTCTTTGCATCGAGGCATTTTTTTTTTTAAAACAAGAAAATTATGTCGTAAAATATTAGAAGTCAAGATACAGAAAAAATGTCCGATAGACATAAAGCTAACCCTAGGCTTATTAAGAATGTAGACATTATGATTATCGCTATCAATAATGAGGTAAGCCTACTTATTTATTATTATTTATTTATTATTATTCATTCATAACTGATTAATTTAATAAATCTCCCTCTTAAGCTAGAATTTATAATAAATTTAAGTAGACTAGGTAGACATTTTCATCGAATGGATTAGAATTTTAAATTCGGATTCAACTAATAGACTTTCATTCAATATCTAGAGTAGGTCTATATCAACTATATGCCCTTCTGTATCTATGAAAGATTAGGCCTTTAAGTCACAAAGAAAATTGGAGAAGTGAACAAATAACGTTGGAAAGAAATGAAAGTTCCATAACTCTTGTCTAAATCATTAAAAAGTCCGTGCAAAGCGAATTTTGAAAGTAGTAGAGGTATCGATGATAGTGGATCTAGATCTACTCGAATCTAGATTAGATCTATTATTTCATTTTTGTACACAAATAGAAAATGCAGATCTAGAATCTAGTTATAAACAATGGAATTAGTTTACCTGACTAGATACGCAGAAACAGGTTTCTAGTATATTTTACATTAAATATTTAATCAATGTAATGCAGCATAAAAATTTTTTTTCTAGAAGTTTACATTCTATTCTTTAGGTTAATATTCTATATCTAGATAATAGAAATATGCATCCTCCGTTTGGGACCCCTCAACTCAAGAAAACATTAAGAAACTGGAAGACACAAAATAGAGCAGTGAGATTCATAACAAATGAATATTCACATTTGACTAGAGTAACACCATTAGTAAAATCACTAAATTTAGAAAACCTTCAGGACAGAAGACTCAGAAGTAAACTAGCAATCATACATAAAACACTGAACCATAATTTCAAATACAGAAACAAAATTTAATAAAATACTCTGAAAGACACAAAGATAAAGGCACATTCCTCGTCCCATATGCTAGGACAAATTTGTACAAATACTCCTTCCCTAGTGCTATTAGAGCATGGAATGGGTTGCCTGAGCTAGCTAGGAAAACCAGTGACTTGGCAGAATTTAAGTCATTAATATGCATGACGCGTAGGACGTAATCATCTTTTTTTAAGTAACGTCTGTATTATATAAGAAAAGTAGATAGGAAATAATAGGATCATTTGTCACAAGTCAAGTCCAAGGTCCTCGAAGCTCGCTAAGATCTTCCCTTGTGTCTGAGTTGGAACACTACACAGACACAAGAAATTGTACTAGATCTCATCTATAGATCTCGAGTCTGTGATCTATCTAGACTAGAACATGAAACGATCAATGTGCTCAGCAAGCTTAGTTAGGAGTATTGACAGTAGCGTAAGTATACAATTACAAATGTTAATTTAAAATTAGCCTAAATGTAATTTTTAACTAAGAATGCAATTTCACAACTTTAACCTTTAGACTTTGAGATGCACACTTGGGCATTGGCAAATGTGTCTGTGTCAATGAAATTCAGCATTTCATTCAAAAACAATGAAATGATGTATGTACATAAACTAACATTTAATTTGATCCTCTTAGGGCTGATTTAAACATTTCTCTATCGCAATACATTTTTATCTTTAAAATTGTGTCTGTGTTCTCCAAGCACCTCAACTCTTGTCTTGGGGTTTTGTTTATCTCCTTGTTATTGCATTTTTTTCCTTTGTAATTAATTGCGTCTTATCAATGCCTTTTAACATTTATACCAAAAAGTTTGATATTGGATGCTTTGAAGCACCTTCAATGGATTGTTCATATTCATTTTTTATGACATTGCATATTTTATCTTTAAAAGTCATTAATAGCTAATTCTAGAGATGTTTTAGACAAATACACATGAAATATAGACATTTAACTCATGCTTGGTTCTTCTATCTACTTTATTGCTTCTTTAATTTATTACACATTACCTTTATTTTTTATTCTTTATATATTTATTAGGTGCTTGAAACACTTAATGGTTACTAGATATTTATGTGTACTACAATTGTTTGCAACACCTATATCAACTTAGTTCACTTTCTTTTCTATTTATAAATAGTATTATAGTCTTAGTAATCAAATGCTATCATTATACTTTTTAATGTATACCAAATGTTAATTAAAAATGTTCCTAAAATAGGAAAGCCACTAACAACTCCTACTTTTATCTTTTTATTGCATTATTTCTTTTGTATTTAAATGCTATTTTCAGGCCACTAAGCATATCAAATATTACATGGTTGAAATTCTAACACATATCAAATATTACATGGTTGAAATTCTAACACATATCAAATATTGGATGGTTGAAATTCTAACACATATCAAATATTAGGTGGTTGAAGTGTGTATGAAATACTAGATGGTTGAAACACATCAAATATAAACTCTTAAATTTCTCTTTTTTAATGCATTGTTTATTTGCATTTAATTTTATTGCATGTTTCCTTTATAACCAAATGCAATGAAATACACATTTACTGTGATGTTTCACAAAACCAAAATTAACTCGTACCTGGTTCTTCTATTTACTTTATTGCTTTTTATTTACTTTATTACAAAATACCTTTTTATATTTAATACAAACATTAGATGCTTGAAACACTTGATGTATACTTATCATTATATTTATATGTACTACAGTTGTTTGCAAAGCCTATATCAACTTCTTAGTTCACTTTACTTTCTATCATTTATAAATGTTTTCTTAGTTATCAAATGTTATCTTTATACTTTTTAAGGTATACTAAATGTTAATTAGTAATGTTCTTACAATAAATAGGAATGCCACTAACAACTTCTATTTTGATCTTATCTCCAATTTATTGCATTGTTTCATGTTCTAATTGAATGTTATCAAGCCACTAAGCATATATTGAATTTTAGATGGTTGAAACACATATAGAAAATATTAGATGGTAGAAACACTTATCAAATATAAACTTTTTTTTTAATCTTATTTTATTTCTCTTATTTAATGCATTGTTTATTTGCTATTAAATTTATTGCATGAAGTTTCCTTTATAAACAAATGCAATAAAATATTGACATGTACTGTGATGTTTTGCATAGCCAATATTAATTAGTACTTGGTTCTTCTACTTTGCCTTTTTACTTTATTACAAGATACCTTTTTATATTTAATAAAAATTAGATGCTTGAAACACTTGATGGATACTTGGTATTTATATGTAAATAGTATCTTCTTAGCAATCAAATGTTATCCTTTACCTTTTAGTGTGTACTAAATGCTAATTAGAAATGTACTTACAATTAATAGGAATGCTAATAACAACTATTTTGATCTTATCTTTTTATTGCATTATTGTTGTTTTTTGTAATTGAATGCTATTTAGAGGCCACTAAGCATATCAAATATTAGATGGTTGAAATTTATAAGTACCACAATAGTTTGCTAAGCCTATATCAACTTATTAGTTTACAGTTTACTTTTTCTATTTATAAATAGTATTATCTTCTTAGTATTAAAAAATTACCTTTATACTTTTTAATATATACTAAATGATGATTAGAAATTTTCTCACAATTAATAGAAATGCAACTATCAATTTCTACTTTTTATCTTATCTCCAGTTTATTGCATTGTTTCTTTTGTAATGGAATGCTATTTTCAGGCCACTAAGCATATCAAATATTGATGTTAATTAGAAATGTTCTTGGAATTAATAGGAATGCCTCAATCAACTCCTGCTTTGATCTACAGGTCAAACAGGATTTTTTTTAAATAAAAAAATAAATATAAAAGTTTAAATATTTTGTTGCTTTGCATACTTGCGCAGTTCCCTTGTAAATTTTGTTTCTGTTGTACAACTTTGAAGTTGCCTTTGAAAAGTGTCTGGGAATCAGTGGGAATCCAAGTTAGAGAGATGCAGCATATATAACAAAGTATTATTGGCAAGGATAACATGCATTTTTTCAAACAGCTTTTGTATACTTAGTTTGGAATCAAGTGCAGAAGCTATAGAGCAGGTGTAGAATTCACATACCAGATATTTTGGCAAGTATTTTTTTCAAATTATTAGATAACTTAAAATGAGCTTAATTTTGTTAAATTACTGTAACATTGTATATACCCCAATTTCTGTGTTTGTTTAAAAATTAATTTGGAATATATTAAAAATCTAGAATTTTTAATTTTTTTTTTTATCGTTTTTTGTTTTTTTAGCTGATGCACTTGTCTGTTAAAGAAAGAGAAAGCACCTAATAAAAAAACTAACAGAAAGCCCTGGCTAGAAATCCAATGCTGGCAATCACTTGCAATATATTTTGGCAAGTAGTTTTTCAAATTAAATTTTTTTAGATATTAAAAATCTAGAACAACTTTTTGTTTCTGTTAGTCTGCATACTGTCACTTTTTTATTTTCAGCTGACATATTTGTGTGGAAGAAAGAACAAAGATTTTCAGAAATCCCTTGCCAGATGCTAGGAATGTGATGAAAATCCCTTGCAAGAAATTTTGGCAAGACTAACAGAAACCTCAACCTTGGTAACCAATGCTGGAAATCCATTGCTATATATTTTGGCAAAAAATTTTTTCAAATTGAATTGATAAGATATTAATAATCTAGAACAACTTTTTTGTTTCTGTTAGTCTGCATACTGTCTCTTTATTTTCAGCTGATGTATTTGTGCGGAAGAAAGAACAATGATTTACAGAAATCCCTTGCCAGATGCTAGAAATGTGATGATGGAAATCCCTTGCAATTGTTTTTGGCAAGTAGTTTTTTAAATTAAATTTCTTAGCTACTTAAAGGAACTTAAGTAATTGTTACTGTTACACTGCATACCTTTTTTTTTAGCTAATTTTTATTTTTGTTTTTTAACCATTTTGATTAGTTACACTTTCTTGATAGATTTTAATATAAAGTTGGATGTTGGTTGGCAAAATGTCTCTAAGCTAATATTTTGCACCAAGTAAACAATGGCTGGTTGGTGAAGTTGACAGACCTTTGCACTAATAAAGCAAATGTCATTGGTTAGAACCCTACAGTAGCATTTTTTTTTTTATGACTAATAAGAAATGAATATAAAGTAGGAATGATTTCAAAATATCTCCTGTTTCAACACTAAAATGAATTATTCTAAAACATTTCAGAGGTGAGGTTGCTGAGAGTTAAGGCACTTCATGTTGGAACCTGGGTGAAGACTGGGATTCTCTCTTGTTTAGTTTCTTTAGGACACCTCGAGTCCCCTAGTTTTAATGGGTATCTGACACTAGTCATTGTGCCCATAAAAACAGATGACCTTTACATCATCTGCTCCATAGATCACAAGGTCTGATAGGGGAAATTTTTTCTTTTTTAAAACATTTCAATTTTTTTTTTTTCTAAATTTTAGTTGCTCAAAACGTTGAAACTAAGAAGAGCTGCTGACTGAAAAAATTGAAGGGATTTGGTTAAAGAAACTGTCACAGCAGCCCTACGACAAAAGTCAAGGAACAGAAGATGATACTTGTGCTTTAGGGAGGAACCAGTACCTGTGGAAACAAAATTGGAAATTGAGTGAACAAGTCTCAAGAAAGCCTGCTACACATTTGGTAAGTAAAACAATTTTTTGTGTTGGACAGTGTTTCCCAAAGTGGGATGTTTCCCCAGGGGTTTGGTAAGAGTTTAAAGGGAGTATGAGTTACACATAATTAACTGAGCTGATTTTTTTAAAAGTACCTAATTAGGTTCAGTTTATAAATTTGAATGAAATAATTTTTAATCCTTTTTAAATCAAATTTAACTTTTTACAAACTTAAGTGAGGTACTATTTTAGATTTTTAGATAAATTTCTGCAAAGATCAGGAAATAGGGATGTTAAAACCTTCTGTGGACACACCCACTTTTCAATGTAAAAACTAGGTTTCCTTTTTTTAAAGAATACATTCAATGTGTCTCTGAAGTTTGCAAAAATAAACTAATTGAATACTTAATTGTAATAGTTATAATTTAGCATTTGCAGGCCTACAAAAAACATGCATTTTTGGGGGGCAAGGGGCACCTAATGTTAAGAAAATTCTAGAAGGGGTACATATATCTCAAAAGATTGGGAAACACTGGTCTAGGATATTGGTTAAGCCAACAGCAGCCCTACAACAGAGAAAAGATGCTGTTGATGATACTTTGTTGCTTGATGGAGGAACCAGTACCTGTGGAAACAAGAATAATGGGTGAACAAGTCTCAAGCAAGCTTGCTATATATTCAGTAAGTTACTTTTTTTTTAAAGTATAGGATATTATAAATGGCATGATTCATTCCCATCTTATAATTATTAAAATTGTAAACTTAATATGTGTCTAGTGTGTATCCTGGGACTTGTTATACTTGAGAATTCATATGGAACTCATTATTTTCAAAAGTTCACTCCAGACTTATGTGATTTTGATTATCTTCATGATTAAATGAATATTTCTAACGTTACAAATGGAATTAAGTCAGATGTGTAATTCATTGGGACGTGTAATTCTATTGGATTTTGTTACTGTTTCCTAGTCAGTGAGCAAAGCAAGTGTGACAATTGGATCTAAAAAGTGTAATGCAATTGTTGCAGATAACATTTTTTCTACTTTGAGACAGGAAGATTGCTTATGTAATAAAAATGTATCCAGAAAAGATAGTGTTGTAGTTGTAAATCTGTCCAAGCTAAGCCAATTTTTTATTTCCAATTTATTGAAAATACGAAAAACATGCATATATGTACCCTGCCAGACCTAATAAAACAAGGGCCACGAGGCCTTCAGCAGTTACAAAACAGTCTGTTTCTGTAGCTGGAGAGACTATTGAAATTGTGCCAACCTTTAAATACCTTGGTACTATCCTAGACAAACTAAATTTTACTGCAAATACTGATTATATCAGCAAAAAAGGGCAGCAAAGATTACGATTACTAAGAAAACTGTCCTCGTTTAATGTTAGCGAAAAGGCCTTGGCTATGTTTTATCACGCTCATATCTGCAATATTTTAAGTTTCAATATCACTGCCTGGTATGGCAATCTGAGCATTAAAACTAAAAATAAACTTTATAGAATCCTAAATGCTGCTGGTAAAATCATTGGCAAAAAACAAACCCCATTTGGGCAGTTGTTTGAGACAAATATCTATTTAAAAAAGCTAACAAGATCCTCGGAATAAAGAATCACCATTTGTGTCAGGATTTTGTGATTTTACCATCACAAAAGATACAAGACACCCATAGCAAAGACAGACACAAACACTCTTTTGTTCCTCTGGCAATCAAATCATTAAACAAGAACAATCTGGTATAAACTTTGTCACATGTAAATTATGAGTGTGTCTGGTGTGAATGTACGCTTTGGTTTCTTATAGTTATGTTTTTTTGTTTGGTGTAATGCACAAATTTCCATATGGACAATAAAGATTATAATAATTTTATTATTATTATTATTATTATTGTCACTTATCTTGCATATTACAGACGTTACTTAAAAAATGAATATGAAAATCTTTTTACTTTACTCTGGGATTTCATTGTTTCTGTAATCTCCTTGACATATTTTTAAAATCGTTGTTAACCACTAGGACATTTGTGCTCCCTCTTTTAGTTCCTATTTTTAGGCTTTTGTAGTTTGTCTAATTATCACTTAGACTTATCTTAAAGGGATTTATAATTCTTGGTTTAAAATGATTTCAGAGTGATGCATTTTTGGTGAACTTTCTAAAAGACTTTGATTGTACTTATTGTACACCTGCGCAACAATCATTACATTATATTTTATTTTATTTGCCTTTACATGTTAATAAATTTTGATATTGCGTTTAATGGGGTACACTCTTTGGCTCACTGTTTTTGTTTTTTTTTTGGTTTGAGAATGGATGACTTTTTATTCTTCTTGCTTTAACTCCACAAGGCTAATAAAGATGTGCAAGAGTGCATTGTCCATTCGTATCTTGGCTCATCTATATTTTAAAAAAAATACTTTCATTATTTTTCCAATGTTCAATTAGGGCAGTAAAGGATGCAAAAAACCCATGAACTTAATTTCTGGGTTTTCTCTTTTTCTCTACCTACCCCATTATGTTTTTCTCATTCCCACGCACTTATACTTGGACACGTACACACCTGAACCTATTTCACATCTATTTAATTATTTACTTAGACAGAGAAAGATAGTTTGTGCGTCTTGATTGTATCAGGTTTGACTATACTTCTGTATTATAATGCCTTTGATTTTATTGCGCTCAAATGTCTTTGATATGCAATTTTATATAGAAAAATGGAAACCCTTATTTCACCTCCCCGGGGCCTTTGCATTGAAAAACTATAGTATTTGTTTTACTTTTATTTGCATTTCATATGTTGGATATCTCCCCTTGCATTGAAATGCATAGTTTTATATTGAAAAGCGTATAGTAGCTTTCTGCAACTTCTCTTTGCATTGAAAAAGTTTATACCTCCCTTTGCTATGAATCACAGTTGTTTTTTGTTACCTCCCTTAGCATTGAAACAGTTTCTACTGTCCATTGTAAGTTTTGATTTCTCTGTTCACAATAAAACTGTTAACGTCTTTTGCATTGAAACATACGTTTTGTTACTTCCTTTTGCAGATGTGACTATTTTACTTATACACCAAAACAAAACAATTAATAGTAGATTATAAACACTTTTAATGTTCATAATAATCTTGTTTACAATTACTCCATTTTTTTTTTCTTTCTTACTCTTTTAACATGCGTTTGCATCATTCCACATTCATACTATACTGTGCACATAACTCTTTATGGATTTAAGCACACAAAATTCATTTAGTAATAATGAGTTTAGAAATGCTAAACTGGACTATATATTTTGCATTTTAGTTACTGTTCTACATTATGTGCTTTGTTGACCACTGGGGTACATGTGATTACATAAATAGTCTCTCTGCTGCGCACAAAACTCTTTATGCATTAAAGCACACAACATTCATTTGGTATTTATAAATTTTGAAATGCTAAGCTGGACTATATTTTTGCTTTTTTTTTTCGTTGCTTCATGTGCTTTGTTGTGCTTCATGTGCTTTGTTGTGCTTCATGTGCTTTGTTGTGCTTCATGTGCTTTGTTGTGCTTCATGTGCTTTGTTGTGCTTCATGTGCTTTGTTGTGCTTCATGTGCTTTGTTGTGCTTCATGTGCTTTGTTGTGCTTCATGTGCTTTGTTGTGCTTCATGTGCTTTGTTGTGCATCATGTGCTTTGTTGTGCATCATGTGCTTTGTTGTGCATCATGTGCTTTGTTGTGCATCATGTGCTTTGTTGTGCATCATGTGCTTTGTTGTGCATCATGTGCTTTGTTGTGCATCATGTGCTTTGTTGTGCATCATGTGCTTTGTTGTGCTTCATGTGCTTTGTTGTGCTTCATGTGCTTTGTTGTGCTTCATGTGCTTTGTTGTGCTTCATGTGCTTTGTTGTGCATCATGTGCTTTGTTGTGCATCATGTGCTTTGTTGTGCATCATGTGCTTTGTTGTGCATCATGTGCTTTGTTGTGCATCATGTGCTTTGTTGTGCATCATGTGCTTTGTTGTGCATCATGTGCTTTGTTGTGCATCATGTGCTTTGTTGTGCATCATGTGCTTTGTTGTGCATCATGTGCTTTGTTGTGCATCATGTGCTTTGTTGTGCATGTGTCATTAATCATTCACACTGGGCTGTGCAAATAACTCCTTTTGCTGCAATCACCCATCATTTATTAGGTAATAATGCGTTTTGAAATGCTTAACTGTACAATATTTTTTTGCAATTTTATTTACCGTTGTAAATCATGTGCTTTGTTGACCACTGGGGCACGTGTGAAATATTCACTCTTAACTTTACAATATTTTTTTGCAATTTTATTTACTGTTGTAAATCATGTGCTTTGTTGACCACTGGGGCACGTGTGAAATATTCACTCTGCTGTGCACGTGTGAAATATTCACTCTGCTGTGCACGTGTGAAATATTCACTCTGCTGTGCACGTGTGAAATATTCACTCTGCTGTGCACGTGTGAAATATTCACTCTGCTGTGCACGTGTGAAATATTCACTCTGCTGTGCACGTGTGAAATATTCACTCTGCTGTGCACGTGTGAAATATTCACTCTGCTGTGCACGTGTGAAATATTCACTCTGCTGTGCACGTGTGAAATATTCACTCTGCTGTGCACGTGTGAAATATTCACTCTGCTGTGCACGTGTGAAATATTCACTCTGCTGTGCACAAGTGAAATATTCACTCTGCTGTGCACACAGCTCTTTATGCATTAAAGCTCACATTTATTTGGTATTTATAAATTTTGAAATGCTAAGCTGGAGTATATTTTTGCATTTTTTTTTTTTTGTTGTGCTTCATGTTTTGTTGACCTCTGGGGCATGTGTGATTTAACATTCACAATGATGCGCACATAACTCTCTTTGCATTAAATCACACATTCATTTGGCAATAATGAGTTTTGAAATGCTAAACTGGACTATAGTTTTTGCATTTTCATTTACCTTTGTATATCATGTGCTTTGTTGATCACTGGGGCATGTGTCATTAATCATTCACATTGGGTGATTTAATATTTACACTGTGCTATGCACTTTTTGCATTAAAGCACACATTCATGTGGTAATTGAGTTTTGAAATGCTAAAATGGACTATTTTTGCATTTTTTTGGTGTTGTACATCATGTGCCTTGTTGACTTACTGGGGCATGTGTGATTAAACAAACACAATACATTGTTGAATCGAAAGCTTTTTATTACATCACTTGCCAATGTGTTTTAAGATAAATGTTGCACTACATCAACAAAATGGTTGCATCCAATTAACACCAAAGAAAACATGTTAACTTGGATTTTAAAATGCTAAACTTCTGGACCTCCTCTTGGATGACAATGCTAGTAATTATTTATAACAAGATCCAGCATTGGGTCATTTAGTCCTTTTGATCTTACACTAATTTTATAGTTTTGTACAATCCCTTTCCTCTTAATGTACTATCACTTCTAAGTAGTATCTTTACCATCTTTTAGTGTTCCTGTGAGAAAATATTAGTTTGCTTTTCTGTGTTGTTACATACAAGAGAGAGATGCATTATGATTGTGATATCTTGTTTCTGTGGGTATAAAAATGCAGTTTTATGATAATAATAATCTTTATTATCTGAGAGGAAATTTGTTTTACAATTGTGCATTACATAAAACAGTACATGATTTGAGCAAACAGTTGTACAATAACACCCAAGATATACTTTTATACCCCAGTTTCTCTTTAACATTACATGTGAAATGGACAATAATAAGTTACCTATTGTTCAATGGTTTAATTGTCAAAGGAACAAGTTTTTAGGTACCGGGGTAATTGGTGTCATGTATCTTCTTATATAATTATATCTAATGTTAAACAAAAGTCTTATGAGACTATTGGTTATGTGTTCATATAATCGCTGAAAGGGATTATACATTTGTTCCTGTTAACCTTTGCATATTTTTATTAGAAATGTAAAAATGTTCTTCCTGAAAGTTAAAGGAGAAAAAGTTGTTCATTAATACACACAAGCATAAAATGAAAGATACGTCTTAACTTCTGTACAATAGTCAACTTCTTGATTTATTTAATTTGTTTAGCATAGTGTCACTTCGTTATAGCGTGCGGAACCATAGTCGAGAGGCAAAGTATGTTTGAACTTTGCTTGGCTTGGCTACCTGTGAAGGTGGCTCGAAGTTTGGCACCCGACTCCTGATTCAAGCAGAATTGTGTTTACTGAGCGTCTAAAAGGCAGCACAGAAAACCTTCTCCCAGATATCCCGCCCCCCGCTTTAACTGGTCTACAAATGAGATTGGACCATAGAGCTCTGAGCAGGTTTTAAGCAGAGTAGAGCTATATAAAAGCCATAACTTATTTATTTTTTAAAAATATTTGTGTATTTTTTTTCAGATATAATGGAACTGTCGATTCACATAACTGCAACTATGACAATTCATCTATTTTTCAGCTTTCTAGATATAATAGAAAATATTTTTGAATATTATCTTACACCAGATAAAAATATTTGATTTTCTTTTCAGAATTCTCTGCTAAAAGAAATTATTATTGTGCATGTTGTTTTTTTTTGTATGTTATTAACCTTACTAATTCTGACTGACCGCGAGAAATGGTAAATGGATTTAGATTTTGTCTTATCTGAAAGTCAGAGGTTAGGATTGAATGTTGGGTTATGATTGAGTTTTGGTTTTGGTTGTGAGCTTTGAGTAAAATTAAAAGCAAATGTGACTTGCAGAAAGTGATTTCTACCATATGGGATAAAATGCCACTGCAAATAGACGTGCACGGACTTATTTTTACTAAGTACTAACCCGGGGTGTAGGTTAAGTGAGAAAGGTGAATGACAGCCATACTCTTTCAACTTAAGAATAGTCATTCACCTACATTTCTCAACTACCTAGCTCATGTATGGCTCCTCGAATGCCACACCCTGGGCAACAGTCTTGGCTGACTGGCTAAATACATGAGTAATTTATGAACTTAATAATATTTACAGGATAGTCCTTGTTTTGCATGAATCAAAACAAGAAATCGGCAGGAAATGACATGTAGGTTGTATGTAAAAATCTACATTTAAAAATTTATTTAAAACTTTTGTAGTTATAGTTAAAAATGTTCAAATTAGTTTCCATTTCTCATTGATTATCTGATTTATGACTAGTAATCTAGAAATTATTTTTTTTTACTTTAAATTAATATCACAAATTTTGTATTGTTCATCTCTAAGTTTGATAATTTTTCTAGGATTTTAATTTTAAGCATGGAAAGAAAAGCAAGAGAATCACAGGCAGTGCACCATTCCATCATGAGAGAAAAAAAAATTTTCCACATGCATTTCACATTGAACATTTAATAAAAATAAATTTTTTCATGTTTGTATTATAGGCAAAGCTTGAGTGTTGTGTCAAGCATGGTTATGCAATCTTATATGATACAAACATGTGGCTTTGGGTGGCTTCTACATTGAGACTACATTATATTTTACAGTACTAAATTAAATTACTTCTCCTTATTCACATTTGTGCTGTTTTTTTGTGATCTACTCAGAAGATGGTTATTCCAGTTTGCAACTATAAGTAATTGAAAAGCATGTATTCATTTGATTAATCATTAATCTCAACTTTAACTTAGAAATATTACATGTTGATAGCACATTAAATTAAATTTTAATCCAAAAAATCTGTACCTAGACCTAGTCTATATCAAATACAAATGCCACATCTAGATCCACCATTCTTTCTGCAATTATTGTAATTTAGATGCAATTAATAAGAATATATTTTCTAATTATATAATAATCTCTCCTCCCCCTATTCAAAACTACTGCTGGTAATAGTGTATATTCTTAGTTGTTTATTCAATCTACATAGCTATCCTTATTTACGGTCGGTATTTTATATAGGTCTGTGAGCTCTACAGCTCTATTAGTTTATTTTCTCTTTCTATCCCTGATTAAAGTCGGTATTTAAAAAAACAACCAGGTTATTCCCCCTTTTGATAACGATTTTGGTCTTGATCCTGCGCCTTGACAACGCAGAAAATTGGCCAGGAGTGTAAACCGGTGCTAAATCATCATGCGGATAGTAGTTAGTTCTAGATCTAGCTGATTAAATTAAAAGGTAAATAATCTTTGAATGTAGACTCTAAATGTTCCTTCTTCCGTACCGTAGTGCCATGCCATTAGATTATCATGATTAGATTATTCTAGTAATTGGAATTACTAGAGCATGGAATCATTCAATCATTGGCATTGCTGGCGACATTGGAATGAAAGAAATCAAATGGATTGCCTGAGCTAGTAGCTACTGAGTAACAGCTAGCCAGGAAAACCAGTGACTTTACTCAGACTTGGTCACTTTACTGTATACTGTAGGACATATAATAAACATTGATTATGAATGATTGGTTAATAGATCTAATAATATCATGCATGACTAAAAAATAAAATAAAATGATTAAAAATGCCTGACGCCTACTGCGGCCTAGGCAGGATGTAATCATCTTCTTTTTGAAGTAACGTCTGTATCATATAAGATAAGACCAAGATACTTCAAATTAGACTAGATTTAGATTTAATAATACTAATAAAAGATCTATTTCAAAATATTTGTTGCTTCAACTTGATTATTGATAGATGATTAGATGTAGGTCTAGTCACTCAATGATTTGATCCTATTTCCAAACTACAGATCAATTACATGATAGACATAGAATAGATCAACCTCTCACAGGATGGTGGAAGATTGTGGTAGGTAAGACAACAGTCCAAAACGCTTACCACACCATCAGGAAAACTATTACCATATCCAAGTCTATCTGCTCGATTTGTCTTCTAAAAGATCATTTAAATCATTAGATTTAATAACAGTAATACTGGATTTAGATTTAGATCTAATTCTAAAAGATAAAAATATAGATCTAGATTATAGAATTAGTTTGCCTATCTATTTCTTCTTCATTCTAATTTTTCATGTTTGAGGGTTCAGATCAGTTAATAGATCAAGAAACTGATTTATGTAAACCTCCTTGTGGGAAATCTGTGCAAACCATCATCACACTGTTCAAGTGACTGTTCCTCTCTTTGTGTTATTTGTAACTTGTGAAAAATACTGCCCCATAGCCCAAATTTCCAGCAATATTTTCACTGGCAAGGTTCAAACCTGAGATCATGGAGAGGATAGTCTAGAGCGCATACCACACGACAAGGTATCTATCCGATAAAGTATAGAGATCAACCTAACTAATGCCTTATTTTGGCAGTTTGTTTAAGAGAATTGCAATATTTGTAGATCTATAATTTGTTTTCTATCTTTTAAGTAACACATACATGTCTGCAGATTCTTATAGATGTAGTCAAATAATGAAGTGACATATATTGTTTTTAATTTGATTCAAGTTTAATCCTTTAAAGTCAATCCCATAAAATGAGTATAAATTAAATGATAAAATAAATTACAGTGGGGGAAAAAAAAACAAGTGAAAACATATTTGTTGCATGTTCTTCATGTTTAGCATACACGTTTATTTAGAACTGCTGTGAAGATATCTAGCCCAAACCTCCCATAGGATGGCAGGGGGGTTGTGGCAAGCACATTAGTCAACTACATGAAACCTGCAATGAACTTACAGTGAACCCTTTATCTTTCTTTTCTTGTTTTTTTTGTAATGACCTTTCTCGAAACTTGTTGATATTCTTAGAAAAATATTTTTCAAGGACTCGATATATAGAACATAATAAAAAAAAAAAAACTTTTCCAACCAACTTAAACAGGTTACTGGACTATGCATTCAACACAGAATTGTTTATAAAGTATCAAATTATATAGATATAAAATCACAATTGAGTTATTCTCTTTTGAATTCTTTTGAATAAGAATTAAGTTTGTGTATTGTGTTAAGTCTGATTCCCAAATTTAGACGATTATATTGTATTTTAATATATTTTTCATTATGGTTTTATATATTCTTTAATTCTTTGCTGGTATAGAAAGATCCGTTTGACTGTAGCCACATATTCTCTAAATGTTTTATGCCAAATAAAAAGATTTCCCTTTTAGACCAGCATGTATCCCCCCCAATCTACTAGTTTTTTGTTTCTCAGATGGCATCTGCAGAATTGCCGAAAACAGAGGAGACAGATTTTTCAGTTTTTGTTGGCTGTTTAAGCAGTGATACTATTGAAGTAAGTGCTGGCAATATAACTAGTCCATCTATTGTAAATCACTTTGGATTCAGATGACTTAACAGATGCAAGTTATATTTTATGGGTCAGTGTGACTTGCATGTGTACTGTCAGGAAAATAGAAACTAATCACTGTAGTTACAACTGACTTCCAGGGGTGTTTCTATGAACATAAGTTTGACATTAAATTAAAATATAAGAAATTTAAATGTACTATATAAAATAGCACTTCATAAACTGCCTCTCACGCTACAATCTCTAGTTCCTCACGTCTTGAGTTGTACCAACTCTCTCTTCTTCTTCTAGTCAGTCTATATTCAGGGTTTCAAGCCCCATTGACGCTGGCCCCACTAAACGTGGATAGACGACAAAGGTTTTCAACATCAGATATAGACCAAACGGTACTTAAGTCAATAACATGGCCTTCTCTTACAAGTTACAGGGCTACTTCTTTTCATATACACATTACACACTGATCATTGAGGAGTCATACAGACAGTCATAATAAACATTTAAAAAATAAGTATAAGTAGCTCTGTTGTTGGTATCTTTTCTTAGGGTTTGATCAATCCTTCTTCACTTTGTCTCTATCTGCACCTCTATATTTCTATGTCCACCCATCTCCCAGTTTGCTGTTTTCTATTTATCTATGAAAATACTAACATGTATTAAATGCTTTCAAACAAGTTACATGCATTTGAGGTCAATAAATGGAGAGCAGTATCACTTGAAAGAGTTAAGAGTTTTAATGTTTACATTTATGAGCTGGCTTTTATTGACCTCTTTGTCATTAGTTCAGGGAGTCCAAGTTTCTTTTTCAGTATTTAAGTAAAGTAAAAGTTCCCCTTTCAGACCTTGTGGTCTATAGGGCAGCTGATGTAAAGGTCATCTGTTTCTGTAGCCTAAGGTTAATGAGGGTGTCATGTGGCCAGCACAATGACCAACTGCTTTTACTTTTCCCCAACTAATGTCAGGTACCTATTAGAGCTGGGTGGACTCAGAGTTGCCCTAAGATTCCAAAATTAAAAATCCCAAGTCCTTCACAAGAATTCAAACCCGGGACCCCCAGTTCGGAAGCCAAGCGCTTTACCGCTCAACCTCCCTTCTTCAGCATTTAGTATTATATATTTCTTGTTTGTATCTCTTTCTCCTGGCTTGAGCCGCAACCATCAGCTCAATAACTTTTTTCCTGCTCAGATCTGACATTTATTTTTTTTTTGTTCCAAGGTATTGTAAATCTGGGATAACATCATCAGTACATGATTTTTTATCAGCCTCTTATTTTCAATAGTATAGAAAAAACTCTCTGAAGCATTACTAACAATTTTGAAGAGTTTTTAATTTATTTTACATATGTTTTACTTAACACTTTAATGTCATTGAGGCAGGTGATTTTTTAGGTCAGTATAGACTAGGGGTGCACCGGATAGTTAGTCCCTCCGTCTTCTGGCGAATATCCGGCATTTTTTACTATCCGGTGCTATCTGGCTCCGGTCGGATATCTCTACCGGTTAGTAAAAAATACACCTATTTAATATGCATAAAGTGGACCTCGTTCCATTACTGTCTGTTATAGAATGTATTTGTTTATATGAAAACAAAATAATGTGCTTAAAAATAGCCATTATAAATATGCACCAAACTTCGTTTATTATAAAGACAAGGCATGTTAATAACTTAATATAAATAGAAATGAAACTTTACATCATAAATGCGCTTTACAGAGATGCAATGGCTGGCACTTTTTTCAATTTGTCTTGACCTTTGAGTAAGTTAGTTAACATGTTAAAATGTTACATTCCTTGACTACGTCATACTGATCAGACGTCTGTCTTGCTGTGCGGGTATATCTCCAGAGGTAGAGATGAACAACTCCCACCCCCTTTTATTTGTTTAGTCCATCACATTGAGTTTTTTATAGGCAGGTAACCATAAGTAAAATACGATGGACGTAAGCGCTCTCTAGAGGTCACACGAGGGAACTAGGTTTGTTATTGGGAGGGGGGGGACTAGATTTTACATTATAAATTCGTATTACATACGTAGCAGCAATGTCTGGCACACTGGCTTGTCTTGACCTTTGAGTGGTCTAGTAAACATGTCATATTCCTTAACTACGTCACGCTGATAATCTGTCTAGATGTGCGGGTATATCTCCTGAGTTAGAGATGAGCTACCCCCACCTCCTTTTGTTTATTTAGTCCATAACATAGAGTTCACAGATAGGCAGCTGACCACATTAGGCCACTTCTTATGAAGGAACTGAGTTTGTTTACTTGGAGAAGAATTTTTATTAGGGGCTAGACTACAAGCCAAATCTCTATAAGGTTAATCTGGTATGAGTTTGTTTATTATGAGATAGGTTGTCAATCAAGGGTCTGGACCACAAGCCACACCTTTTATACTATTGGCCGGGACAATAAGTTTGTTTACTTTAAGTCTCAATTAGGAGACTGGACTACAAGCCAAATAGACACTGACCAGGAGTATCTTTAAAGGGAGGGTTCAAGAGACTCAACACCCCCAACTACTTATTTGTTTAATCCATGACAATGTATTGATAGACATTGACCATTCTTAAGCCAGAATGGATTAACGCAGATTGTTGAGAAATATTGACACTGTCTAGAGGTGACTAGATGATGAGACTAAGTTAGTATTACTTGGAGAGAAATGTCATTTAGGGCGCTGAATTACAGGACACACCCCTACAAGTATTTTGTTACACAAGCCACGGCTATAAAAGTGGCTTGCAAGGGCATTTAGTAAATTGAAAAGTAATAATAATGGCTGATAAAAAGTCATCACTTGTATGGCGTTAAAACAAGCGTTAAAACAATGGACAACTCTAAAGCAGTTTGCAATGCTTGTAAAATAGTTCTGTCACGTGGTAAACTAGGCAAATCTAAAGACTTCTCAACCAGCAATATGTTTAGTCATCTACGCTCGAAACACCCAGACTTATTCAACGAAATGACTGCATTGAAATCAGCAAATAAATATCACTGTTGAATTACGTTTTCTAACGTGTTAACTTTAAATCTTACTCTTGTGTTATGTGTGTGTCTTGATTGAATCACAATATTCTTAATAAAATTTAAGAGTGTCAAGTAACTCCTCGTTATTACTGGAATTACTTAAGATATTTACTAAGCCACTATCTGTATAAGGTACAAACCAGAAGCGGTTTGTGGCCTTTAAAACACGAGCCTAATGACAAGTTGATGGTGTAAAATACATGAACACAAACATCTACCCACTATACAACTTAGATTGTAAGAGAGATTTATGCTATAAAACCAAGATTGAACTTTACCTTTGAAAGATTTACATTAGTTACATACAAGTTTATATATTCTGCATGAGTTATCCCACATTCTACTATACAATTAGCGGCCTCATACATACGCACACACCATCTCATGTTAAAGATTAGTTTATGATAAGCATATCTGTAAAAAAAAAAATGCTGTTGATTTTAATTTATCTATCAGTGATAGAGTTTAAAGTAAGAAAGTAATAACAAAATAATATGAATATAGGTATGTTATATAGAAGATTTGCAAAAACTTCAGTAAAACGAGCTGTTTGAGTCATGTAGGTATCCGGCTCCGGGCGAATATCTAATTTTACTATCCGGTTATATCCGGCTCCGGCCGGATATCAAAAAGTACTATCCGGTGCACCCCTAGTATAGACAAGTTTCCTCTAATAATTCTTATAAATAAATAAATAAAAAAAATTTTCAGGAGGACATATCTGAACTCTTCAGTAATTGTGGGACTGTTGTCAAAGTGAATTTCCCACCATCAACAAAAGGCACTTTCTGGTCAGTACAAAGTCACACACAATTTCTATTTCAGTCATTACATTGTATCATATAAGAAAGTAAATATAACAGATTTACATATAATAATAATTTTATTTATAAAGCGCTGTTAAACAAAATGTAGGCTCAAGGCGCTGTAACATTACAAACACAAGAGCTAACATGGCAAACTAATCTAAAAAAGTTTTAAACAGATAGGTCTTAATGTTCTTCTTAAAATAACAAATTAACATGTAACAGTCACATAACAAAGTAACAGTTTTACATATATAATGAAGTAACATAGCAGATTCACATAGAATTGAGCAAAATTAAATCGTATTTTGAGTCATGCCTTGTAAAATAGAATTCAGTGGCTCCCAAACTGATGGTCCCTAGTGGGATTTTTAATTTTGGGTATTTAGGGCGCCCCTTTGGTCCACCCAATTCTGACATGGTTACCTGACATTAGTCTGGGAAAGTAAGCGGTTGGTCTTATGCTGGCCACAGTTAACCATCGGCCTTTGAAACAAATGACCATAACATCGTCTGCCCTGTAGATTGCAAAGGTATGAAAGGAGTGCTAAAATATTTTTTTTTACCAATGAATTCCTCCAAGATCCTTAAATAAGATTTTCTAATGATAGTAAAGAACATGATACTACTAAAATCTGTTAAAACTTCTTTAAAGTTCACTGTACTAGTAACTAGAGTTTATTTGACTTACTATACACACATCCTTATTGCTAGATTTTTTAAATTTTTTCTGCTGAAGGAGGTGCGGTGGCTGAGCGGTAAAGCGATTGGCTTCCAGGGGTCCTGAGTTTGAATCCTAGTGAAGACTGCCACCCAGCTCTAATGGGTACCTGACATTAGTTTGGGAAAAGTAAAGATGGTTGTTGTGCTGGCCACATGACACTCTCGTTAACCGTAGGCCAGAGAAACAGATGACCTTTACATCATCTTATCTATGGATTACAAGCTCTGAAAAGGGATCTATGTTCTGCTCAAGGGACGCAAGAGTTAAGATTGGAAAGTGCTTAAAAGCTTTAATGTCGTAACATTACATATTTTTCTCCCTTTAGTTTCGTCAGTTTTGAAAAACTGGAGTCAGCACACAGAGCTGCGGCAGAATTGAATGGCTGGTCTTGGAGAGGTCAGAAAATTGTAGTAAATCTAAATAGAAACTGTCCCTCTGTGATGCAGTCAGGTAAAATGGAGTTTATTCAAAGTCTTTTCTCATTGTTTTTTCTCTCCCGAAAGAGATTCTTTAACAAGATAAGATAATTTTTATTGGTCCAATCAAACGGAAATTCAGTTTGACTACAATTGACCACCTCAGCATAACTGCTGTAACAATAACAATATAGATGCAAAATACTCTATTTTACAGTGGAGAAATTGTAATAGAATAAAACACTAAGCTACATTACAAATTTTGTAGTTATCATCTGAGTTAGGACTAGTTCTCTTGAAACAATGGATTCTCCCTCCACCAGTCTTTCTGAACACCTGTTCTTTTTTAATGGGCTCCAAGCAGTTTCAGATTTATCATACCTGTTTTATCAAAACTGTAGGGACCTTTACATTTTTCTTGTCTGTACTATAAAGGCCTTGTCAAGGAATACAGTGGATTGTTACAGGTCTTTAGGGGCTCTCTTCCATCCTTGCCAGTGCAATCTGGCCACTGATTGAAATAAAAAATTATTGAGAGTTTAAGGAATTATTTAATGTATAATTTTAGGTCACATACACATTTAAATTCTGTTTATTCCCCTTGGTCTGTACAGCTTTAGTTGTCAAAGACAAATTTCACATTAGATTTAAGTATTTGTCATGAATCTGGCCATTTTTTAGCAAATATATTGTGCTTTGGTGTTATAATGTCATATATAAATAGGATTATCTTCAAATTGGTGTAGTAGATAGCAAAAATCTTTTTAATGTAAGTAATCGCAAAAAGAAGTCCACAGTACATTGCAAAATTGAGCTTAAAGTTTGTTTTTAAATTTACTAAACATTCTAGTGTAAGAACGTTAGTGTTGGTTGTTGTTTTTTTTTATGAAGAAATTTTGTTAAATGAAACAAAAAGAGTACTTGATTGTTGTATCACGTTTTTAAAATTTAAGTATTAGGGAAGATTCTATCAAGACCTTTCTTTATTTTTATGAACTTATAAATAGCTTAGAGGGCTTGATGGGTCATTGTGATATGCATGAGGTGTTAATGCCTTGGTACACATCCCATGGTTAAAGATTTGTATATAATTTAGTCATTGTAGGACTCTGCTCTTCATGGTTTGTCTTTTATTTTTATGTCTTTCCTTGTGTGACATTGATCAATAACAGAGCAGAAGGCAGACAACCTTGACACTGGCTGCAGAAATGACGATTCTCCGCTGCAGAAAATGGCACCAAACAGCTTTGTAAATAAAATGCGTGTGCAGGAAGAAGCTCGGAGAATGGACCAGGACTTTGTCCCAGATGGAGGTATGTACCCTAAGTCCTAGTCTAATAGATGCTAGTAGCTCCACAATTGTTACTGTTCATGCCCTTATAGATTTTTTTCAGACTGTATCTCTCATAGAATTCCAACTTTTGATCTTTTCTTTGGGTAAATTTCTGTTCTGAAATCCAGTCCTCAGTATTTCACTACAGTCCATGTTTAGCGCTGCAGCTTGACTGTGCTGTAGGACATGTGGTAAAGGGCTTGAACCTAGGGGTCACAATCTCATATCCCCACAATGACTGGTATTTTGAACTTCAAAATCTTGAGGACATCTTTGAGTAAAACCTTCTCTAATGGGGGTAACTGACATTAACTTGGAATTTGACAAATGTAAAGGCAGTTGGTCATTGTGACGGCCACATGACATCTTCCTTAACCATCAGTCATAGAAATGGATGAACTTAACTCCTTTTCAAACTGCCCCATTCACATGTCCAACTTCATTCTGCCTCATTCTTTTTCCCCACTTCCCCAGCCCCCATTTATTCTTGTCCAAAAAGGTCTATCAATAAAATGCAGAAAATAATTTGCTGAGATCATCCATTTTTATTTTTTCTTATACTGTTCATAATTACTGATGTGAGCTACTATAAGCTCTGAGCACTGCGCTAATTATTTATTACAAAATGTACCCATCCTGGCAATAGAATCCTCTTTGTTCTTGCTTAGGTACGTACAGCTGTCAAGGCATCATGGAGGAGCTGGACAAACCTGGTGAAGCAGCTTGCTTGCCACCCCCGTTCATTAATGTTTCTTGTCATGGCCTGTGTTATAACAAGATACTACGGCAGCTCCAAGAAAAGTAAGTTTTTAGAGTTCAATAGGTCACATACTTTTCAGAGACATTGCCACTCTTTAGTGGAACATCATCTTCTATAGTCACTGTCTTCTTTCTTCGTTTGTGTGGTCCCTTGTTCTGTAAATCTGTCATATTAATGTTCAAATACTAAAAAGCTTATGAAAATTAGGTTTTAAAATCCCTTTTCTACATTCTTCATTTGAGTAGTTACATTTTGTTCTATCCAATGCTTACTGTATACACATAGATGTTAACTGTTTTTAAAACAAGTTTTAAAACTATTTCACACATTCATTTTTTTTTTTTTAAATTATCACCATGCTACACGCTGTGTATAAAAATGGCTTCATTGTTTGATATTAAGACAAGTGCATTGTCTGATATAGTTTTTCTGTGTTAATAGCTACTTGAAAAATCATGACAAATCACTTTGTATTAAAGTTAAATGAATTAGCTTTAGCTTATCTTAGGACTTTCCTAGTTTTTAGATTGTAGTTCAAGTCAGACATTTATTTAAAATATTTTCAATAAAATCATGTTTTTTTGGTTATAATTTGTGTTTTGTTCCTTTAGAGAAGAAGAGCTGGGTATCTCAGGATATGCAGAATTGTTGGAGGAGGAATATGGAAAAATGAGGCAGTTATTTGCTAGGGGCCAGAATAGTTCCAACCTGTGAGCCTGAGACAGCTACAGAAGAAGCATAATTAAGTTTATGTTGTATGTTAAGTTTTTTTTTATACTTCTACTTTGCCATTTTATGTTTTTATACTTATTAGAATCTTTTGTTGGCCAGATTGAGTTATACAGTGATTGACATGGCAGTCAAGTTATAGTTTATTGGGTTTTTTTTAATTTTCAGTGAGTTTTTTTTTTTTTTAAGGTAGTCAGTAAAAAAAAAATATTTGAAATGTGGCTTTTTTTTTTAATTGACTACTTTTGGAAAAAAGTTTGGCTCATGAAAGTACAAAGCTTTTGCTGTTCTTTTTTTTCTATTATGACTCCTTGCCTTTTTACCATGTATGGTACATTCCTGTTTTTGAACATTTTTGAGTTAGGGTGATAGTATGGCTGCCTGGTTATGTGAAATGCATTTTAGACAATGAACTTAAGTACAAACCTTGGTGCTGGTTTCTGAAGGAACAATTAGAAAACATAACAACTGAGTGCCATTTCATTTTGCCAAGTTGTTGGAACTTTAATCCCCTATTTGCTTCCCTTTTTTTACCCTGTGATATCTATTTCGTCGTAATATCGGCTATCAATAAGAAATCCAAGTGCATTATATTATGAGCCATTTATGGTTTGTGTGGGTCCTTGTTCTGTCAAGTTTATATTCCAAAAACTTAAAAAGCTTTTGAAAATTAGGTTTCAAAATCACTTTCATCATTCATCATTGGTGTTACATTTTGTTCTATCCAATGCATATTGTACACACATAGATGTTAGCTGTTTTTTAAAACATTAAAAACTGTTTCACACAGTTATTTAAAAAAAAATCATTTGTAATGTGCAGATTGCTCCAATAGTCTTTCAAAAGCTAATTCTATGTTCTCAAAATGAATGCTAGACTATTGAACTATTTCAGACTATTTTAACAGCAATTTATGTTGCATTAGTCTTCATCCTACCAGGGTAAAAAAAAATCCACTTTTGTTCTCATGTGTTTTAAATGATGTTCATGTGTTTTAAATGTTTTCCATTAGAATCTCTTGTACATGCGGATATTACTTTCAGTATTAACAAATTACAATGTATTTTTTTTCAACTACAATGTAACTGATTTTAAATTGCTATTTTTTTTATATTTGTTTTCTACAAAACTCACTCTGTTTAGCAATAAGTTTGTACAAGTTATTTTGCCCACTCTCAATCTCTTGACAGATGTGGTAGTTTAAGTTGTACAAGTTTTAAGTATTTGAAAAAAATAAATTGTGTGGTTTTTACTTTCAGCTTGTGAAACTATTTTATTCATGATCCTAATCTATCTTACCTTTGAATGTTTGTTATGAAAATTTAACATTTTGCTGATAACCTTGTTGGAGTTGTGGACCATATGCACATTGTTGAAAACTGGTGCTTGTACATAACCAAAGTGACATTTTAATTTTTTTAAAGAGTGAAGGAAATGTTTTATTTTTTAAAAAAATGTGAGATTTATTTGATTTCCTGCGAGTTATGTTTATGTAAATAAATTTGATTTATCATTGACCAAAATAAATGAGAATTGAATGAAATTAGTGCCTTCAAAAGTCAATTCAAATTCCATGCATAACTTTGTTTCTACATTTGATATTTTTGTACTGAAAATTAAAGTTAAATTAACTTAACAAGAGAAAAACTGAGTCATCTTTTTTTTTTTTTTAAATGAATCAAATTAAACAGACTACATTGGCTTCACCCAAACAATTTTTGTATGGCCATCATAATGCAGGGCATTTGTTGGCTCTTGTATTCTTAGAGGCAGTCTCACTGGCAGACGTGAAAGTAGCAACTATACATACTGGCTGATAGAAGAACCAGTTTTTTGTTCCGCTTAAGCCGAGTCTTTGTCTTCCATTGTTTTTCTTGTTGCTACTGAAGGCTAGAGCTTAGTCTAATCTTCCACTTTGAGATCATAAGATCATTTTGTAGGTCCAAACAAATAGAAATTCAGTTTGACTACAATTGGCCACCTCAGCATTACTACTTTGATTACATATACATGACAGAGTTAGTTTTGCCTGGTGCAAATAGTTTACAAAGGATGACATTAGGCATTAGTTTGTCCTCCCATTTTTTTTAAATCATCAGATTAAGCTTAGAATACAAGCTTTAACTATAAATGGGTTATGGTGGATCAACACTAGAATATTTACATATAGACTTAAAGGTGTATCTAGTCTTGAAAACCTTGAAATTTTAATGTCAGAAATAAGTTTTTTATACAATCCTGTTGTCAATGATATATGGCCACATTAAAAAAAATTCTTAGCTGGGGTATTTCCTTTTCACGTTGTTCTTTTGAGGTCTGCAGCCAGTGACTCGTGGCAATTTCAATGTCTATTGATAAATTTGACTGAAAAGAAAAGGGATGTCATGGCCAGAACAGAATAGCTTCCTGTCTAATTGGATGACTAATGTGGTAATCATCTTTGAATCATGGATTACCTATCACAAATATTATGCTACATAAAACATTTTACAAATAATTATAATTAATTCCCATAATTGACAACCATAAGATTTTTTCTCAGTTGTGACAAAGCTCCATTTTCAGACCTTGTGGTCTATAGGGAAGATGTAAAAGTCATCTGTTTGTTTCTGTAGCTTACAGTTAATGAGGGTTTCGTGTGGCCAGCACAACGACCAACCGCCTATATTTTCCCCCAACTAATGTCAGGTACCCATTACAGCTGGGTGGACCCAGGACCCCGGTTTGGAAGCCAAGCGCTTTACCTATCAGCCACTGCGCCTCCTCATTTGTGACAGCTATAAAGAAATTTCATGCAGGAAGGGCTCTTCTGCCTTGGCTGGCTACACATCTAAGAGATGGAAAACCTCAACTGCCTCGCAGCTTTACCCAAACATGGGAAAGACTTTAGGAGTCAATTATGAGTTGGAAACTTGTAGCACATAGTGCTACAGTCTGGTAGAGAATGCTGTGTTGGCAACCTCATTTCAACCATAAATAATGCCCGAGCATTCATCTAATTTCCATGAAATGATCCATAGTCATTTAGTGGCTGAAGGACATCATATTAAAAAAAAAAAAGCAATTTAATACTTAAAAGCAAAAATAGCATATCAACAAAAATTGAAATATAAAGAACTGACAATGAATTTATTATGAAATAATGAACAATGGCAATGGAATGTCAAATCATCCACCATTCAAACTGAATGTACACTAGAGTAATCTTTAACAAACATTCTAGATCTATCATCATACACTAACATATGAATATATATATATATATATATATATATATTTACATTTTAAGAGTTTATCTTTAAAAACAATAAATAAAATATGTTTTGTTTTACAATACTTATTACGTGTAAGGTAAATAGCCCATGTCACCAGAGCCTGTCAACAAAAACTTCTGATATCTGAAATCTAGGACAGCAGTGTAATGAAAACAAATGTTGGTGACCACGACTGTGTACTCACAGGCTGCAAAGATTGTGTAGACTGTGGGGAAAAAAAAAGTTAATAGGTCAAACAGGCTGGGAAATGTATAGTTCCTAACATTATGTCTAACAGGAAAATGTAAAATTCCTAACATTATGTCTAACAGGAAAATGTAAAGTTCCTAACACTATGTCTAGCAGGAAAATGTTAAGTTCCTAACACTATGTCTAGCAGGAAAATGTATAGTTCCTAACATTATGTCTAGCAGGAAAATGTATAGTTCCTAAAATTATGTCTAACAGGAAAATGTATAGTTCCTAACATTATGTCTAGCAGGAAAATGTATAGTTCCTAACATTATGTCTAACAGGAAAATGTATAGCTCCTAACATTATGTCTAACAGGAAAATGTATAGTTCCTAACATTATGTCTAACAGGAAAATGTATAGCTCCTAACATTATGTCTAACAGGAAAATGTATAGTTCCTAACATTATGTCTAACAGAAAAATGTATAGCTCCTAACATTATGTCTAACAGGAAAATGTATAGCTCCTAACATTATGTCTAACAGGAAAATGTATAGTTCCTAACATTATGTCTAACAGGAAAATGTATAGCTCCTAACATTATGTCTAACAGGAAAATGTATAGCTCCTAACACTATGTCTTATTAATCATAGATAACTGAAATATTGTTAGTCCAGAATATTAAATGCCATTAGGAATATAAAATGACCTTAAGGTCAAGTAGATCACTGCATTTACTCATTAATTTAGTTTGAATTTTACATTGACGCTTGATTTAGAAATATCAAGTTGACTTAATCTCTTGCCACCCCTCCATTACTTTTGGTTTTCAAATACCCAATAGGGGATAAATTAAAATACAAATAGCACCAAATCTCAAATCTAGCTTTAATCAGACAGGGAAGGAATACCCGTTGAAGTTATTTTATAAAAGTGAATAATTTAACTTTAAAAAAAAAACATGCCCATTGCCATCCCTGCTGTCTGTTCTGAATAAAAGAAAAAGGCATGCCCAACATCATAGAACAACAAACTCATTGAGGAAACACAACTCTTTTTCAAAGCATGCAACTACATGACCTTTCACTAGCACATACAAATTTATGTTATTTTGTATCCATCCACATATCTAGCCTGTGGATAAAAGTATCACCAGGTGCAGACACCAGATGAAAAATGGAAAGGAAAGAGTCAGTAACTCATGGTGGACAAGTGATTGCCATTTGGGTACATTTATTTAAAACTAACAAAGTACAGGTAGAAATTTATTTTAATGAGGAAAAAATTGTACGGATTAATGGATATCTTAATATTTTTTTTAGGGAAACATTACTCTATATCCAGTCTGCAAACAATCTATTGTAGGCTAATATGATTCTGTAATCAATTCAATTAACTTTTGAATACTAAATATATGCATTTTAAGCGAACAAGACCTACAGGATTGAAATCTAAGGGAGAGCACTAACACCTGCAACTTTTTAACTAAGACAACCAGACTATAAATATATTCATCATCTTCAAAATTTCTATTGGGTCTTCATTTCACTTGATGTGTAGTTAACTTTAGTAATTAACTTACTTTTTTTTTTAAATAAGGTGCCATAATGCTATCTCTAAGTAAAAAGTAAAGGACCCATTTCAGACCCTGCGATCTATGGGGCAGATGATATAAAGATCATCTGTTTCAGTGGCCCATGGTTAACGAGGGTGTCATGTGGTCAGCACAAGGACAAAACAGCCTTTAGTTTTCCCCAACAAATGTCAGGTACCCATTAGAGCTGGGAGGACCCAGAGGCGCCCTGAAATCCCGAAATTCAAAATCCCAGTTTTCACCAGGATTCGAACCCGGAACCCTCGATTCGGAAGCCAAATGCTTAACCACACAACCACAGCTCCTCCTAAGATGCTAAAGTCTGAGAGGGGCTGGAAGAGTGTGAACAAAAAGTCAGAAAGATAAAAATAAACAAATAACAAAGCATCAGTCACATGATGTTTCACAATAAGAATTGAAATTAAACATTCACTCACACATTCAATTAGGTCGCCTTCGACTTGACACCAGCTAAGAGTTCGCTATTGACATAGGCCAGGGAGAAAGGGGAGAAGTCTATGATAGCAGTGCCATGATATGCAATGTTGGTCACGATGACAAAATATTCACAAGCAGCAAAGACAGTGTACACTTGACAGTGATAAAAAAAAGTAGGTCAGACTAGGACCAATTATTCAAATTAAAAGTACATTTTTCAAACAACATAAAAAAAAATAAAAACTAGTAAAGAAACTAATGCACTTAGTTTCCAATAAAATAATCATTCTTTATCAATATTCATCGATTATTTATAATGAAAAGTTTAATTAACTATTGCACACAATATTGTTTAAAAAAAAAATATTATTTTGTAAGATAATTTCTCTCTATATGTAAATTGGAACATTAGTGATTAGTATTAATTTTGTAAGATAATTTCTCTCTATACATAAATTGAAACATTAGTGATTAGTATTAATTTTGTAAGATAATTTCTCTCTATACGTAAACTGAAACATTAGTGATTAGAATTAATTTTGTAAGATAATTTTTCTCTATAATGGGTACATAAATTGAAACATTAGTGATTAGTATCATATACATTAGTATTAAATACAATCTACTTAAACAAGATGAAAGAATACAATGGGGTTCCAGATGGTTTGTTAAAAAGGATGGAAGTGAAGTCCAAATGTCAATTTACAAGAGTGAAAATATCATGTGAGAGAAGCTTTCTGTCATGCAAGTCTACATGGAGTCATACAACAACAAGAAACAATTCAGGTGATCTAAACTGTTTTAAGGTAGTGTGACTTCCTGGAAAGGTATTTGACTCTTAATAGAAAGAGATAGTAAATGTTACTCCTTGGAGCTTCATATGTGAAAAGCACATGAAAATTGAGATGTAGGACCAGATCCATCTGTCATTGACAACATTATTTTTAGATACATGCAATCTGTTGTAACTAAATCACATTAAGTTTTCACTCTTGTTATTTCTGGGTTTTTAGATAAAGAAAATAACACCTACCTACATAAAACTACATAACATGCTTATAAACTGATGGTCGTAGAGACTTAGTTACCTTCACCCTTGACCTATGGGAAGGGGGAATCAATACAATAGCTTACCTCCGGGTTCACAGTACCAGTTGTGTCTAAAGAAAACGTAGACAGAGAATAAAAATATGGAGATATTTGTTAGGAACAATCTTTGTTTCCATGAGAAGGATCTGGACTCCTGGAGGAAGAAGAAATGAGAAAATGTTAGCGAAAAACTCCGTCATGTAGATCTTTATAAACATACCTAGGGCAACATTCTACACATTCAGCAGACTCAACATACACTAGACAAGTCAACCCAACTATTTATAACTCAGATCTAGTTAGCTACACAAAGAATTAAAAAAGGGGAGTTCTCAATCTGTTATCTAGAGGCTTCTGTTAGTTCAGAGCAGAGACCCAGTATCCCAGTCCAAAGAAGGCTCAACACCAATCTGTGAGGGCCACCATGAAAACCTGTGAGCTTGAGTTTTAGTCCTTCGAGGGTCCATGGTGGTCACAGAATAGGAATAGTGAAGAAATGTCCATATGGTTCACCCCTGAATAAAGAGCTAGAACCAGACTATGAATAACAGTGTGACTCAGGTAATGTAAAGGGCATCTGTTTCTGTGGGTCCAGGGTTAATGAGAGTGACCTGTGGCCAGCACAACCACCAACAGGCTTTACTTTTCCTCCTATTAATGTCAGGTACCCACAAAAGCTGGGTGGACTCAGAGGTTCCCTGAAGATCCCAAAATTAAAATCCCAGTCTTCACCAGGAATTGAAACCCGGGTCCCACGATATGGAAGCCAAGCACTTTACTGCTCAGTCACCCCGCCTCCATACTAAAAGCATTTGATGCAGAGGAAAAAAATTATACAAAGAGAAAAACTAATTAACTTCTTATACAACAGACCAATAACTGAACACAGCACATGATCAACACAGATATTCTCTTTTACCTCTAGCGTCAGGAAACTGCCATTGCGTGAGCGTCCCCAGTAAAACAGAAGTATAGTCAGCAGCATGTAGACAAGAGAGGAGGCCATAAATACTATAAAGAGTGTTTCATGCAGGCCTGCAGTATACAGAGAATAAACAAAAATAGTCAGTCTACCTTTCCAATGATAAGGGAGTGCTCTGATAAATATCTAAATTTGATACACTAGACTTTTAAAATTCTAAAAAAAAATAATAATAAAAAAATGGAATTCTTGAGATGAACATACAGGATTATCTCAAGCGTTTCTAATTATGATCCATAATATTAATTGAATCTTGAAATAAAGCAATTACCTCTAGTGTCATTTTGGATTTTTTAAAAGGCTAAAACAGAGAATTTAAAACTCCTTTATTCCACTGTCAGTCAGAGTGTTTTAAGATGATTGGTCATCACCAAGGAGTAAATAGGAGGCCAAGATTTGTTTTTTTTTTACTGTGTGTGTTGTTTGTGCTTGCACCTATACTCTTACTGTTATAACAGTCAGGCTGATGTGGACAACTGTCTAATTGAATTTCTATTTGTTTGGACCAATAAAATTATCTAATCTTATACCGGGGATTAAAAGTTGTAAATCATTATTGAAATTAGACATTTATAAGGTTGAAACTTTTTATTTAAATTATCTTAGTAAAAAAAAGAAAATTTCAGGTTAGTGAATATAAAACAGAATAATAACAAAAAATTAATCCACCATTAAGTATGCCAAATTTTATGACATCAGACTAAGCTAACTGTCTGTATGTGAATGACTAACATAATTCTATGTCAATATTATTCCTAAAATAATCCATTAAATTTAAATGAATGAATAAGGAATCAGTAGAGTTGATAAAATTATTTCACAATCTAAAAAAATAATATTAATAAGGCAGTGTCTTTGATTCCGAAAATTAAGGATCAATGCAGAGTTTCAAACAAGGCAAACTCCGTTGTAACCTACATATTTTGCATCATTTAATTCAGATGCAGTCCAATGGTAGTCTTTAAGTTTTCTTTACCTCTTCTGTGCCTGTCTTGCCAAGAATTTTCTCTGGGTCTCAAATGTGTGTCCCAGGACCTTCATTAGAGCTCTCCAGCTGACTCTTTCAGAGGCAATCAGCTACCAGCTGCTTTAATCTAAGCCAGCGAGGGCAAAGTGGTCACTGATTTGATCTTTATAGCGTTTCCATAGGGCACATTACAAGCTGCACATTTTCATGCTATAACCTAATTGTTCATGTTGAGTGGACATTAAAACTCTTTAAGTTACTGATTTTCTCCTGATTCATGCTCAAAGAAGTTCTTCTATGTATTTGTTCTATTATGATAATAATAATGAAACACATTCCATTTTAATAGATTTTGTGCTTCAGTGTCGGGAAATCAAGACATTTCTATAAGGTAGAGGCAGTAGTGAGCTTAGGGCGAGTATAACTTCTCAGTTTATGGTTATTGGTATACAGTTAGAACCATCTACAATCACAGTTTGCTTTTTAATCTGAAATCTTGGGTCTAATATCTGTTTGCTCATTATTATCTAAATCTCTTCAGAAATCATCCATCAGACCTATTAGTCTCTAGAATCAATTTTTTAAAGTCCATGCTGATATGGGTCTAGAACAACATGTTTACTTTTATTGTTTTGATAATGTAATTTATCCATAATTTAACTTTTTTTCAATGAGAGGGCACCACCTACTCCTTTCTAGTCTCTGGTTTTGAAAGAGATGCAACAATTTTGTTTCCCTTTTTGCATTGCTTTTTGTCAAGAGCGGGGGTGTGTAAGATGTGAGATTGTGTGTGTGTTTGTTTGTTTTGTTGGTTGGTGTGTGAATTGTTTTTATCACGGGATTTTCAAGGGGGGACAATAAGGTTTTCTAGCGGTCAGTCTAGCAGTAGGAGAGCTGACCTGGTCTGAGTAGGGTGCTTGTGTTTGTTTACCAGTTTTTATGACACGCGTAAGGAGATGTTATAACTTATATTATTATTCTTGCTATGTGTGTGAACAGACTATTTGGGGGTAATATTATGTGTGGCATTGAGAGCCTTTGTTAAAATGAACCTAGTCTAAGCACCCTGTAGTATTAATTCTGGCACATTTAGTATTTCAGTAATTAATTATGATGCATTCAATATTATATGTGTAACTTGCAGTTGGCTGAAAAATAAATACTAATTTTTGTTGAGTGGTACTTTATAATATTTATACATGTAAAAGTCTGCATATTAACCCGAGACCTTTACATGTGAGACTGTGAATAACCCTGGAGTCCATATTCCATGTTATGTGTTTCACAAACTAAGGTCTGCAGAACCCTAGTGTTCAGGGAGGCCTAAATAAATGTTCCACAAACTATGGGAATAATTAACTAGTAGGTCACCATGCGAATAAGCAAAGGGTTCTGCTAAATACTCAGTATGTGGGCAAGTAGGGGAGGGTGTATCAAGGAGGTCTCTATGTTGCCTTTAGGTGCTCAGCAATACAACTCAGCTTGAGTTAGGATTTGAACATGAACCAGCTTGATAGGTGGCCAAGTGGTTTTTGTCCCTCGTCCCAGAACACCTAAGAGCCTGATACATTAATGAATCAAAGAGTTCAAACTCCTCAGAATCGGAACTCATTATTCCCTTGGTCCAGCAAACCATTATTTCAGAAAAGCTAAGCATGAAAAAAGAGTTTTAATTACCATGATTGTCTAAAGAAGATATATATGTCAGTCCAACAAGGGCAGTAACCTCTACCACATGACAGAGACTTGTCAAAGCTGCACCAGCCTTGTAAAGTTCATTGTGTTTCCCAGCATGCACTGAGGTATGGAAGTTGTAGTAGGCCCAGGCAATCATAAGACGAGGGGCTGCATGAAAAGCGATACAAGTTCTCCAAACATAGCGCTGGGGTGTAAATCCTCCAATAGCAGCGCTGATTGAAGGTAGATAGTTGTTCACCTTGAAACACAAATTGAGGAATTAAAATAAATGATTTATTATTAAAACAAAGAAAAAAAAAAGTTATTTATGATGATTAAAAAATAATTACCATCTATAAGCTATTCTATTTTAACCTATTTATAGATAGAAATATATTCTATAGAAAATAGAAATAGTAAAAACCGAAAGGCAGGCACCCCAAAGGCAGACCACGAGCACAGTGGCTTGATGATGTAGAGGTAGATCTACAACATTTAAGAATCCGGGCATGGAGACATAAATCCCAGGATAGATCAAAATGGAAAGATGTGCTCGAGCAGGCAATGGCCCTCCATGGGATGTAGCACCACTGGGATGGATGGATAGATGGAACAGTACCAGAAAAAAGAAGAAGAGGCAGACAGAGAAAGCGATAGGAGGACAACATAAAAGAGTGGACGCGCCTGCCATTGAAAGAAGTTCTAACTAAGGCAAAAGGACTGGAGAAAGACGGTCAATGAATCTTGCATAGTGCCCTAACAGTCCAACAGACTAAGGGATAAGTAAAAAATTACAATGTAAGTTATGTAAATTGTAGGTCTATTACATAAAAAAAAAAAAGTTGTGGCTAATGACTCATATGGCAGGTTTTTCAAAGAATTATGAGCTGACTATAGAATCTAAAAAAAAAGATGTTTGGCTTCATTTTAAAATACATTTATTCTAGCAAGAGCAGAAATACAAGGTTGCAACTTTGTGTCACAGAAAGACTCAAAAATACATTTTTAAAAATTTACAAAATTAAAAACAAGTTGAAAAGACACTTTAATCCTGACTTTATGTATTCTAATGGAATTATATTGCATAATATAGTCAAAATATTGCATAAATACTCAGAAAACATTTTTTAAAAAACTGTATGTAATCATACAAGCTGGCAAAACTTCTTAGCGTTAAAAACATATAGACAATAAAAGGGAAAAAAAACTTTAAAATAAAAAACGAGAAAGCATATAATTTAGCTGCCTGTTGGATATGTTTTGAGGTGTAATCTCAAGTTCAAACATTGGTCAGACAGTTATTTGAACTTGCTATTGGGATCTAGATTCTATCAAAACACTTACCCTGCAATGAGTTGCTGTGGCTTTTTCAAAGTCAAATAAAACTGACCAGAGAACACAAAAAAATGTTGCGAAAAGAGGAAGACCACAGACTATCTTTCCCATGAAAGGAAAAGATAACTGGAAAAGTGCTGATCTAATTTGTTTTGTTTCTGAAGACATTGTCTAGTAGGTAGCGATCTTTCCAGACAAGGAAGTCTAGATCAACTGTAGAGTTATAAAATTATAAGTTAAGGTCTATTTAGATATTTAATTTAAATCATATTTAATCTAACCTATAACTTACATTACTTTTATTTAATTTGATTTTAAATAATAAATAGTGTGTACAACTGTGTATTTTAACAAAATCTCTATATTTTTAAAGCTTTAAAAAAATACCTTATCAATATTCTTTTGAACAAAATATTTCTTTCCTCTAAATATTCAAACAATGGTAACATGTTACTAAATGAGAATATTATCTCAGTAATGCATTGCATTTACAAAGATAACATTAATATTAATAAACACAATTCATATATATATATACATATTCTCAAAAGCATTTTATCTTTTATGCCATTTCCATTCAACAATGCATAGGGACTCCTTAACATTCACACTGCACGACTAAGCATCCACACATCACCCCATTTCGACACTAGAAAAAAAGTTGAGCCTCAGTAAAGCCTGTGATATAATGGAACTTTGTAACAACACAAGTTCTTTAAAATTATGTTATAAAATGATATTCTAATGCAATTCCCAAATGAAAGCTTTCAAAAATATTTTATGACATATTACATCACAGGACGGGTGCCTGGTAGTGTGGTAGGCACTCTGATGGTCCCTGAATTGATCATTACTTAATGATGTCCTACAGGACATCCTACAGCTAGTATGTAATAATCTTCACTTCTGAAGAAACAATCCGAAACATTTGAAACAAAAGCAAACCTCTAAACATAATCTGAACGTAAATTATTAAGTAATTAAGTAACTAATTAAGTAAAAAGTAAAGTTCCCCTTTCACACTGTTACGTCTTCATATTAGATGAGACTCTTTAGACATGGAAACGACAAATCACCGTTTATAAATACTTTAATCTTTATTAACACTGAAAACACTTTCTTGTTCATATTCCTCCATTTTGGTTCTCCTTTCACTTTCAACACGCATTCGCACCATTTCACATTTACACTAAGATGCGCACGTAACACCCCCCCTGTTTAACAAGTTCGATGTACATCGAACGTCCAAAATACAAATCACTGAATATATTATCAGACTATTCCAAGTTTTAAAAAAAATCTGTAACATATAAAACCATAATGTAATAACCAAAAAAAAAATCATACACAATGTCTTGTAAATACCACTACAATTCGAACACAAAATGACAATTATATTAATCACAATAATAACTGTTATTATGAGCAATTGCAACAACTTCTGTTAACATATATCTATAATTAATCATATTTCTATTAATGATTTGCTAAATAAAATTGTATCACATTTCATTAATACAACTCCCCACTCATAATTTTATGCCTGTACAAAACACCCTCATTCCAGCCGCAATCAAATAGTAAATAAACCAAATCCATCTTGCTCCATGCATATTGTACCCCCAACAACATGACCCAGCATATAACTAACTTATAACACTCCTAATATCATAGATTTAACCCAATGCTATTTACTTCTTAGTATCATCCGGCCTATATAATAATTCCAGTCTTGACGTTTCTTTTTATGTATTTCTACCACACCATTTCGATAATTTTCTTACAAATGTAATTTTAATAGAATAATTATAATCAAACAGAACCACGCAAAATTAAATACATAGTGCAAAATCTACGTATCTACTTTCCACTACTTATATTCTTTTACATTCTCTATATAGCCTTTACTAAACTTCTATAATGTAGTATCCTTAACCTACATGCATACGTAAAAACAATATCCAATTCATTACACATATATATATTCATTGTAGAATCTAATCCTATCTATATAATTTTAACATTATTGACATGCCATCCTTTCCGCTTCCCTCCTTTGCAATGATGTCCCATTGTGATCCCACTACAGAATGATCTAGCTGTACTGTTTACTAGCCTGCTAATATCCATATCTTTTCTCGTATACTATTGTACCTTAATTCCTTAACTCTGATTAACTGTTGACACTGTCTTCTAGTATGCCCCCTTCTCCCACAATTAAAGCATAAGATGTATGGACTTGTAAGTGTGTATGTGGGTTTAAATCGCGTTCCCTGTACCACTGATTGCCTTACTTTACTTTGATTTGGACCCATTCCAATTGCATTGCTTTTTTACCTTATCTGGTAATTCTTTCTTCTCGTGCTCTCTGCTACCCATGTCGTCTGATGTATGGGATCTTATGTCTTCTTCCACCTCCCCATTTCTACATCGAGTAGACTTTATCCCATAATATTTCTTCCAATTCTCAATCTCCCCTACTGAACATATTTTCACCCCATGAATGTTCCCAATGATTAAATCTATCTCACCCTGATCTACAACACAAGCTTCTACTGTCCCCTTAAAATACAGTGTGTCTATAATAACTTTAGCAATCGGTAATTGTACAATATTCCCATTAAACATAACACACTTCCTAGATTCGCCTGTATATTCATAGTCTTCCACTAATTTCTTATTCACTCCAATAATAGTGCTCCCTGTAACCCTGATGGTCTTGGCTGCCTTGTTCCCTACGAATGTCTGAAAAACCTCCAATGTTCCAGTATCAGATGACAATGATAAGCCTTGCTCTATTCCACCTTTCTCCCAGTCCTTTCTTTCCTGTCTGTTTCCTTGATATCTTCCATTGCGGATATCATATTGTCTTTCATCTGTACCACGTCTATAATGTCTATCCTGTGTCTCCCTTGTTCTGTGAGAGTTATTCTGTGTCTCACATGTTCTGTTAAAGGCAACTATTTCTTCTATGTCGCTGCTTCTGGATAGTTTCTTATCGGGATGTGCCACCTTATAGGCCCTTATCAGTCTTACTATGTCTTTTATGGATTTTGGTTTCCTCTCCAACAGAAATATTTTTAATTCCTCCTGACACTCGTACATCACTTTGTCCAGCATGAGAAATGTCTTAAGACTGTCAAAGGTTTTTTCTACCTCAGCGGTTTCTATCCAGTTATCGAAATGGCTGCTCATTTTGTCCAAGAAGGTCTGCGGGTCATCCTCTGGTTCTATCTCACAATTAACAAACTGTTGGCGATAGAAAGCTTCCTGTTTTCCCGAAAGTTCGAAGTAGTTGTTCTTTCACAATGCTGTAGTTACTCTGGTTCATACATATTTTTGACGACACCTTCGCTGTAAATGATCTAGACAATAATAATGTCCATTTGTCTTCAGGGTACTCCAGTTCTCTCATTTCTATTTCGAACTTCTTCAAAAAAATGTCAATGTCCATTTTGTCTTCGTTGAATATCAAACCTTTATATTTGGCCAGTTTATTCCATGTAGTGTCACTCTTTCTTTTATCACTCTCTTTTTCTTGGTTTGTTTTTAACTTTTTCTCTGCTGTCTCTTTTTCAAACGCTAATCTTTCTCTTTCAATGGCAACTAATTCATTTTTCTTTTCCCTTTCAATTGCTACTATCTCCTTATCCTTTTCTTTTTCTCTTTCCATCGCTAATCTCTCCCTCTCCATTAACCTTTCTTGTACGTATTTTCTTAGTTCTGCCCCTTCCAGCTCCAACAACCTTCCCTCTTCCTTCAAGGGCAGATGATGTAAAGGTCATCTGTTTCTGTGGCCTACGGTTAACGAGGTTGTCATGTGGCCAGCACAATGACCAACCGCCCTTACTTTTCCCCAACAAATGTAAGGTACCCATTAGAGCTGGGTGACTCGAGGTGCCCAAAGATCCCAAAATTAAAAATCCCAGTCACCACCAGGATTAGAACCCAGGACTCTCAGTATGGAAGCCAAGCGCTTTACCGCTCAGCAACCGCGTCTCAAGTATGTAAGTTGGTCTACCCTAAAAATTATATTAGATCTAGAGAATGACCTGAAAAATACTGCTATTACAGCGCCCCTTAGTCCACCAAATCATTTTTTTTTTTGAAGTAATGTCTCATTATCTGCATTATATAAGATAAGAACAAGTCATGGGTACCTAAATCTAGTTAGGGAAAGTTGTGCTGGCCACATGACACCATGCCCATTAACAGTAGGCCATATCATATTGCCGCCCATAGCTAGGTCTACATATCAAATTCAAACAGATGACCTTAACATCATCTGCCCCATAGATCGCAAGGTCTGAAAGGGAAACTTTACTGACTTGTTAACGGGAAAAGGCCCATCATCATGATCATGTCAGTAATTGTCTAATTAAATTATGATTATCTATTATCTATGTCAAGTTCTAGACTAAGACTAGTACACTGACTCTAATAACTCTACTGTCAGTGAGTACTGTCAGTACTAGTGTCTCTACTCTACACTTCTAATTTTATTAGTTTACAACTGACATCTCTGGATTCTAGAGAAAATGCTAGATAACTAGATGCTAATAACTCTAGATATCTAGACTAGTGCTACTCTCCGAAAGGTCTTGTTTTTATTTTTTTTTCTAGGTCAACTTGTCTATTTGTCAAAATATTGACAAACCCAGATATAGATCTAGATCTACCAATATCAATATTAAGTTTTAGCCTTAGATTTAATCTAGATCTAGATTTTTCCTTGCATAATAATATATAGATCTATTTCTATTTATTAATAGTCTGATTAGTAAAAATATATATTATATAGATCTAGAATTCTAATATAATCTTCTTATAATATTCACATTTTGATGGAACGTCTGTAGCAATGAATGTTTCGGTATTTAGATATGTTGAGACACCTAAGATTACACACTTTCAAATGTTTATAAACAATCTGATGTGTAGTAGTGCTAGAATCTAGACTAGATCTAGATACCGATTCTTGATCAACTTGTTATCAAAAGAATCTAGATCTAGAGGTTCTAGACTATAAACTATTCACTAGACAAACAAAATGTCAAACCCTTATTTTCCTTCTTCATTACCTAGAGTGGAGGATTCTCTGTGGTTCAGCATTGACAAGCCAAGAGATGATGAAAACGAACTTGCTCTTCTAGAACAGAAACATCAAACTTGGGTTTGTTAAGTTTGTAGTATTTCTTATTTGTGCTTCAAATCAATTGTAATGTGTTGACAGATGACTGAAACACCAAACTCGGGTTTGTAGATCTACTTCTTCAAATCAATTGTGATGTGTTACTCATTGATGACTAAAAAATATGAGCCTATAATTAGACCTATGAGGATTAACTAAAAAATGCTTCAATAGTTTAGATAGATACAACAATAATTAAATGACTTGCACTGGGCTCTGACTATTGAATTATTATTATTGACTATTGTCATCCGTGACTTACAAAAATTTAAAAAAAAAAATTATCATTTTGCTTTTCATTCTAGATAGACCATAGAATGGCATAGATGATACTAGATCAGTAGATCTCTTTATACTAGATTACTAGAATCTAGTCTATACATCATCTAGCGAGACTCTCTTGTAATACAACATCAGAAGATCCAGATATAGACTAGATGTCTAGATATAGTCAATATAGATACAATCTAGTAAATATGATTATCATAGTAATACTTACTAATACCCATAATATGGCTCATAGATCTAGATTAGTAGATAGAACTGCTACTAAATTTTACTAATCATTGGTAGAGCTGTTAATTTTGCGATTCCTAATCTGTTGCTTGGGCTAGAGTCAATAGAGTAAAAAAAAGTATCTGGGAGGTTTTCTGTGCTGGCTTTAGGAGCTCAGTAGACACAACTTACTGCTCAAGTCGGGTTTTGAACCTTGAGCCTCTTTGATAGGTAACCAAGCCAAGTGCAAGTGTACTTAGCCTCTCGGCCACACATCCCAGGGCTGAAATGATAGGTTAATCAATAACCTTGAGAATTGATTATAAAATTTTTTTTTTTTTAATTTGTTTATTAGTCATAGCTTAGATTTACACAACTTTTAGCCAATTAAACAAAATTACACTTTTGTGTTAAGCGTTTATTTGTTATATCTTCAGATGATTGCTATTGCACAGAAAGATAACAACATTGTTCCTATTGGCAAATCATCCGAAGTAAGTTGTTTGTTATTTACTCAGAAACATATATGTGATATCTGTCTTACTACTTAAATATAATTCTGTGATATTGTTATAGCTACTATAAAACCAAACATTGTATGGAGTAAATGCATTATGTATTTAGAATTAACTATTGTTTGTTATATACTATATAGATAATAATAGATATCTATATACCATGTAAATGGAATATTGCCTTTTCAAGTGTCATCGTAGCCTCATGTTATAGTGGCTTTTAGTTGTAATAGAAGACAAAAATTGGCATATGCCTTACAATGACTCAATTTGAATACATTATTATCACATATATAAAATATCTGTAGCATTTGGAAGAAGAAGAGGAAGAGGATGATGAAGAGGAGTGTGAGGAGGAAGAAGAGAGTGATACAAATGATGATCCAGACACAGACATGATGGATGAAAGAGATTCAAATGACGAGGCTAGTACATGTGAGTCTTAGTTGCCAGCTATTGGCAATATTAAACATACACTTTGTAACAATTGCCAGTTGCTGACAATGTTGAACATAACATTTGTAACATAGTAGCCAGCTTTAGGGAGTGTTGAGCTTCCATTAGAGAAGCTTTAAATTTATATTACTGAAAGTTTTGTTTCATTTCATGTTACCTTCACTTGGGTCTTCGGTGAATCGCTGCACTCTAAAATTATCCTGGTGACAGGAGCCTCCATTCCTTTTGTCTTTCATTAAGTTTCACTAAGTCTACCTCATTTCTTTTCTTGATTTTCTTTTCTCACCATTTAGTTTGCCTCCTTTTTTTTTTGGTACTTTAGGAATGACTTTCTTTAGTGAGTCCTGATTTCAATAGACTAGATAAATCAGGTGTCCAAAAAGGTTTGTATTTTCTAACTCGGACTTGGAGATAAGTTTTTTTTTTTTATGCTGTTTGCACACTGCAGTTGATTAAGGCGTGTTTACATTTGTCTCAATCATGCTTGAAAGCTAGCTGTGTGTTTTGATACACTTATGTTATGACCCTATCATTCAAATTGGTGTCTTTATTGTTAGCAGATATACATTTAAATCATGTCACAAACTTCATTGGAGATGTTTTGTTAATGTGTAATGTGTTAGCACTTTCTAAAGAAACTCATCTTTATAACAAAAAAACTCTGGATTTATTCTACACGAAGGATTAAGATTTGAAATGATTTCAATGCTTTTGCTATTTTGAGAAATTTCTCAAAAACTGCTACTTATATTTTGAAATCATGTCTTTTTTATCAAGTAAAGTCATTTCTTCTTCTTCTTCTAGCCAGCTTTTTGCTGCTGAGCTGTAAGCTCTTTTGCAGACTTTGCCAAGGAAAAATAATGTGCTGTTCTCGTCAGTTGTTTAGCACTGCCATACAAAGTGTTGGTTTTGTTAGGGCTGTAGTGGTAGTAGAGTCTGCTTAAGTTGGATTAGGGAGGGGCATTTAAAGAGGATATTGTTTACAAGTAAAGTCACATAATTTAGAACATTAAAAAGAAAAATAGACTTTAAGATAATTTTTAAAAATTAATAAGACATTGGAAAAATGCAAAACATTTGCTGGCATTTTGTAGTATAAGACAGAAAATATTTTTTGCAAAGGATTTAGTCTTTTACAACTGTGCTGTTCAGATTATCCACAATGATAGGAGCTAAGCCAAAGAAAATCTTACCGAGCTGATTCCATCATGCAAAACTGTAACACTTAGAGACTTTAAACTTTTTTTTTTTTTACTTTCTAGTTTTCTTATCTTATATAATACAGATGTTACTTCAAAAAGAAGATGATTACGTCCTACGCGTTATGCATTCGGTCATGCATATTAACCAATGACTTAAATTCCGCCAAGTCACTGGTTTTCCTGGCTAGCTCAGGCAACCCATTCCATGCTCTAATAGCACTAGGGAAGAAGGAGTATTTGTACAAATTTGTCCTAGCATATGGGACGAGGAATGTGCCTTTATCTTTGTGTCTTTCAGAGTATTTTATTTTATTTTGAAAAAGAATATCAATGTTGTGTTGAGAGAGTTGATACTTTAATTTTTTGCGTTCAGAAATGGTTACAAATTATTGTAAAGTTAACTTTCATGTAAAAAAAAAAAAGGGTTCAAGGATTGGGGAGAATTGAGCTTTGGAAGGAGTCATATTATAAAATTTAGAACAAAAAACTATTTAGTACCGGTATATTATTGAATTTCTCAATATTCTGTTGGCAAAAGAAATATCTTTTAAAAAGAATTGATGAACATTGGAATAAAAAAACTTACAAAATTTTAAAGCCAAAGAATATTTTACTGGCAGTAATTTATCATGACAGTAAACTTATACCTTATAGAAAATTCCATTTCTCTAATGCTCTGTTCCGCTGAACTGATCTTTAGTCATGTTTTTCTCAATTCATGATGGTCTGTTTGGTTCATGTATGTTACATACACTTGATAAGAAACTAATCTCTTGTATTTGCAAGTCAAATCTGTTTCATAATATAAACAAATTTTTGTTTTTATTGCAGATTAGTTTGACTTAAAAGTTTTGTGGAAGTCTGTGAGCTGCATACAGTGATCTACTTTATCTTGTACATACAGATATCAGAGTATGAATATTTATTGGAAAGATTGTATTTGTAATTATGGTTTAAATGATTGTGAATGTGTCTTGGACTGGTCAAGTTTTGTTTCATGTTTCACCGTAGCTCAATTCTAAAATGTCTAGTGAGAAATGGATTTATGAATAAACATGTTCCACTTCACTCTAACAAGTGTGTTTATAGCTCTAGATTTAATTAATTAAGTTTTTTAATAGAGGATAGAAAATTACACTAGGAATTGTGAATTAGAACTAATTTTAAACTTCAGGATTTTCAGGAAGTCCCTAATTTGACTCGGCTCTAATGGGTATCTGACATGTGTTGGGGGGGGGGGGGGGGGGGAGTAAAGGTGGTTGGTCATTGTGCTGTCTATCCTCTTGAACCATTGGCCATAGAAACAGACAAGCTTGTGCTCATCAAAGATCTGAAAGGAGTTATCTTTACCTTTGTATATGACTTAGACAAGAGTAATAAGTATGTAAAGATAACACAGAAATGATGACTTAGACAAGAGTAACAAGTATGTAAAGATAACATAGAAATGATGACTTAGACAAGAGTAACAAGTATGTAAAGATAACAAATAAATGAGGACTTAGACAAGAGTAACAAGTATGTAAAGATAACATAGAATTGATGACTTAGACAAGAGTAACAAGTATGTAAAGATAACAGATATTAGTCAATGCAACATGGTAGCAGCACTGTCGTGAAAAGAAATATTTAGAATGTACCAGGTAAAAATAAATAGTTTTATTGAGAGTAATGCAAGTGCATTAACATTTTTCCCACCCTTTTAAAAGTACCATTAAGTCAGCTCTGGATAGAAAATTATTTTGTTTTTACCATAAGACAATAATAAATATTACCTATTGCAAAAAAAAAAAATAATTTCTAAATCCATTTTATTCAGAATATTCAACTGTTGTCATCTTTGATTTATTAAAAGACATACTGGTTGAATAATTTCCTTAAAATACATTAAAATAACTTCAGGTATACATTTATTTGATACACACATATCTCAAACCCTAACTTTGATTTATTAAGATATACTGTTGAATTTCCTTAAAATGCATTAAAATAACATGTATAAATTCATTTGATACACACATATCTCAAACCCTAAGTATCTAGCATCCCATCACTTCTGAAGTATTTTTATAAAGGCATCTTTTGGTATTTCAATGTTTCCAATCATTCGAAGTTTTTTCTTTCCTTCTGCTTGGCTTTTTAAAAGCTTCATCTTTCTTGTGATGTCACCACCATACTGTATTAGGGAGAAACAAACAAACATGTTAAGCCACAAAAATCATTAAACCTATATTGTTTTATTTTCAGCAAAATATCAGTAGACTTGCATTGTGCTTTAATAAACCAGGAATGGGATAACATTGCAAGTCACAACAGAGTATATAATAATAATAATAAGGCTTGTCTTCATGTCCAAAGATTAATGAGAAATGCAGTATTTCCCGTGGCTATGCAGCCCAAGCTGTGACTAACATATTTTGCCACAACCAGGGCAAGCATAATCATTGTCCACCGGTGGTCAACTAAGATTTTCTTTTTGCCGCCTACATCTGTCCTCAGCAGCGACAGTGGATTGGTCTCAAATGTGTATCCAGCTGCCTTTGTAAACAACCAAGTATATATTACCACTACAAAATATCTTGTGTCGCTATATTAACCCAAGAAATAAAAAAAACAGTAAACTGCATTCTAAATTATGCTTTAAGAAACAAATAATATGTTTCTTTTGTTTTATGTTAATATTATTAATATTAGTTTATGATTACTTTGGACTATCATGAAACACTCAACTTACACATTTAGCTGTCACATCTTTTCTGTAGGCCTTGATGTCTTCCCTGGCAATGACCTTCTGATTCACTTTACCCTGAACAGTGATCACAAACTGTTGTCGGGGAATAGTTGCTTTAAGTCTCTCACAGACTCTTTTAGCCATATCTCTAGCTCTGGAAACATGACATATTAAAGTCAGCTCCTCCACCTCACGACCATTTAATGTAAAGTCCACCTGAAAATAATAAAAACAAGCAGTGCATACTTTCCAAAAGTCTTTTTGATCATTTGGGGGGCATTGTAAGGGTCTATATTAATGAGTCCCCACCCCTCAAGTTAGTAATCTATCATGAGAATTAATTTCTCACTGATAATGAGGTTTGCACTTCCGATACAAAAAAAAACTGAATTGATTTGCTTTGACTTACAAGTTTTAGACAATCAGAAATGAAGATTATTACATCGTATCCCAAGCCTCCTGAAGGCTGGGCTCAAACCCAAGATTATCCTGACCAAAGGTCTGAAAAGCAAACTACATAACCAGGCAGTCACCAATGTTAATGTCTGAATTTCAAAATATTTGGGAGAAGGACTAAAAACTTTATTGCTTTTTGTTTTTGTAGCTAAGAAAACAAGATATAATCCCAGAATGATGCTTGTGTATTTATTATTTCAATATAAGTTTATTTAAACTATGTTTAACTGCAGCTTACCTTAACCAAGTCAGTGATCTCAAAACCAGCATCTTCATAGTCAAAACTGAAAAAGCAAAATACAGATCTAAATTTGTGTGTGTCAGAAACTTAAATTACATTTGTTTGTAAAATTTTATACATTTCGGATGTTCCTTCAGAGTTGAAGATTATCTACTTCCTAGTCCAAACCTCTCGCAGAATGACACGGGATCTGAGTATGAACTTGGGACCATCAAGATGACAGAACTACAGTCCAGTGCACATACCACACAACCAGACAGCCTGTTTTATAATACTGATATAATATCAAAAGAGATCAAGCTTGTAAAATACTTATACAACAAGGTAGAACCACTGGCATAACATTAATGTCACTAGGATCACTCTGGATGCCTTGGACTAGGTTCCAAACCAGTACCATTGAGATGACAGTCAAAAGCTCATAACAAATTACCTGGTAGCCATCTAACATCTATCTTTCCATTTTAAAAGGGTATTCAGAGTTTGCAAGTCAAGTGGATGTCTTACAAGGTGTTTTAACACAACATGACATTGACAAGTGTTTTTTTTGGTAAATAATGCATAGATAGAGACACCTAATTTTTCTCAAGTCAATCCACTTTTAATAAATTGAAAATCAGATTTAAAAGCATATGCATTTTTGATATAAGTGAATGCATCAAATTATCACCAATTTTTTTCTACCTCCTTATAACTATACAGCTCACTCTCCAATGCAGACCTCTACCATTGTTTAATCATATCATAACAGAAACCTTTTAACAGACTGTGTTGTCATTATAAACTTTTTATACCTAGTGTGTGTAACCACTTTCATAGCACATGTTATAGAAATAAAATGTGACTGCACTGTAACCTTAAATATTAATTTAGGCACTAAAGGTTTTTATAAGAGGCTTAGAAAGGGAGATAAAAAGTTTGCAATGAGGGAACTAAAATAATGAATGCCCTCACAACTTGTTCACTGGACTGGACTGCAAAGATAAAATTTAATTTTATTGGTTCTTCTGGATTTAATTAACCACAAAAAAAACTGTATTAAAAAAAAGTTTTTAAATGGGAGTACTAAAATTAAATCATTTGGCTGGCCTGGTTATAATTTTTCTCTTTCACAGTTACAAAGATTTCTTTGTACACATCAATTGATTAAACTTAGTAACTTTATATAGAAGTCTATCAGAGATACTTGCCTGGCGTAACCTGAAGACAGAGATTTGAGCTTATCAAAGAAATCTACGAGAATTTCAGAGAGTGGAAACAAAACTTTAAACAAGACTCTGGTATCATCAATGTAGGACTGGTCTTTCAAACATCCTCGATGGTTCTGTCAAGAGATAGGAAATGTCATTTGAAAGAAATATATAATTATTTTCAATATAAAAGGCATGTTGTCCAAGTGATTAAATTATGCTGACATTGTTGATTGTGAATACAATAAAGTATTTTAAATCTTAAGAGTTTTTTTTTTGTGGATACATAACTAGTTGAGTCTGAATAAAGCAAGTAGTTTTCTTTAAACCTTATCAAAATGTAGTCTTTTTACTGATATTATGAATTCCTTTTTGTCATAAGAGACATCTACACAAATACATGCAGACAACTAATACTTAAGAACTGCTGTGATAGATACTATAATAATGAAAGGTGGTACATAAAGGAACCTAGATCTCATATACAAATCCAAACTTCACAGAATCTTGGGTTTTGTTGGAGGATCCAGGATTCATATTCATAAGGTGAGGCCTGGACTTATTTCACTATTGACTACTGACCATCAATAACTTCCTGTTCTACAATAATAAGGCATGGTGTTTGTTAACTCACAAAACATAGTTCAGTGATAGAATTAACTCACAAGACATAGTTCGGTGATGGAATTGATATACTCAGCAGGTGAGATGATGGTCCCATTAACCATTGGTTCTTGGTATTCAGTGATGATATCTATACTGGGCATCTGTCAAGGAAACAAAAGACTTGTTTGTGAAATCAAGAGAGAGAATAAACTAAAAAGAAATCCTTAAATTCAACATACTTTGACTATACTAGACATCTCACACCGATGAAATTATTCTAAGGTTATATTCATGTTTTCAAAAGCAATTTTAAATTTGGAACTTAATAAATAAATTGGTTTGCTCCTATTACATTAATCTATTTGAATGAACTCAATACACAATTCAACAGACTTACCAGACATGGATTCAAAACAAGAAGTTCTTCAGAGCCATACTGTTTGATATTCTTTTCACCTTTTATTTTTACTGGAAAGTTACGAATAAAAACACAGACACATTTTAGAAAAACTCTTCAAAAACACTTTCTTAAAGTTGATTTATAACAATAACTCAAGTCATAGGCTTTTAAAAATGGATAGTTTAACTTAATACCATTGACACTACATTTTTTAAAGTCATCAATTAGACTACTTTGAAGCTCATGTTCAACTGATTAAAAATATCTCGCAGTTTGAACTTTTTCTCAGTATTCTGCTGTAACATAAAAACATCAAACTATATTTGTATAGGATTTGCGCTGTAAGCAACATCTGATAGTAACATTTAATTTCACAAAGGAAAAAGAACATCTAGATTTGAAAATGCATGTCCCAGATGATATAGTTTATCAATCAGCTAAATGCCTAAATGTCAAAAAAATTTTTTTGGGCTTGCTGGTAATATGTAGTTTACCAAGAGTATCCACACCATTGTGTGAGGCAGTTTAGGATAATATACAAAATTTAAAAAAAAACACCTCTTAATTTAAAAAACTGCTACAAGGACTAAATGAAACTACACAAACCTTTAAATGCTATATTCGGTGCAGTGATTATAACAGAAGCATCAAACTCTTGCTCTAATCTTTGGTTGAAGACCTCCATGTGTAGGAGACCCAAAAAACCAAGTCTGTAACCTTGACCTAATACTGGACTAAACAAAAATAACAAAGCACAATTTAGTTACTTACTTTTGTAAGTTCAGCTGAAAAAAAAAAACCTGAGAAAAGGGGTTAAGATATTTTTTAAAAAAAGGAATTAGAAAAAAAAAGAGAGAAAGTTATAGCCAAGTTCTGGCCCACTTCAGGCTGGTGGAAGGGAGCTTCTGTTCACTTTTGCTGGCCTTAGAAATTCAAGTGTGATGCACAACTCTACTAGACAATTTCAGATGGTGGAAGGTAGAAGTTGATTTATACTTAGTCTAAGACTGCTTTACTGATCCTAATTAGAAATGTATTGTGATTACATATACTCTTTTTCAAGTAGAAAACAAGAACTTTCCACACAAAAAAAAACCAACACAAAAGAGAACAGATGTGACAAATATGAAAACTTATAAAGTGACAACAGCACGCAAACCTCATATCTGTTCACAAATGAAATAATAGAAAAATAGACCAAGGGAATAGCATCATGTTTCAAGTCATAAATAGGTCTACAGAGCTCAAAAACATTAAAATATCACGTCAGATTTAGCTGAATTCCGATTTCCTGATTGCATCTAACATAATCAATACTGGGTGTAGCATCCATTTTTTTTAAATCTTTTCCAACAGATACCAACTAAACACCTGAAAATAGCTGCACTATCACTCTCTTAGGTTTGTAAAGGTATAAATAGTTATTTAAAAACTAGCAGGTAAAGGAAAAAACCCAAAAAGTTAAAACAAAATTGCCGGCTACTCTAGTTGTCTACCAGTACAGGAAAAACAGCCGGCGACTCTAGTTGTGAAATGGTTAAACACATATTTCAATGTGATTTGATGAAATCTCAGTTAATTGAAAAGTACAAGTTTTACATATTTCAAGCACCCCTTCAACATTCTGGTTTTTAACCTGGAGTTACCAGCAAAAAAAAAACAACTTTAGTTGTAATACTTACCTACTGTCCATTCGAACTTGCACACTGCGATCATTTAAAGTTAATTTCTCTATTGCACTTTTCAACTGAAGGTACTCTGAATGCTCCATTGGAAACATCCCAGCAAAAACCTGCAATGTTTTGTTTTTTCATTGTTTTATTATTGTTGTTATGTAGTACAGATTGTATTTTACATTTCCCTGTGTATGTTTTGGATTTGTAAGTAATTTCAAGGTTTTTATTGTTGTACAAAAAGAGACTTTCTTTGATGTCAAATGGATAAGTAATTTATAGCTGGTAATGTGTCAAGTACACTACATTCACGAAGAATATTAAGAACTATCTGTTTAAAACTGTTTTAGATTAGTTTGTCATTGTATCTCTTGTATTTGTAATGTTATCAGAGCACCTTGAGCCTACATTTTGTTTCTTAACAGCGCTTTATAAATAAAATAATAATTATTATTATGTATACATATTAGGATTTTTTTTCTAAACAAAAAAAACAACAACCTAAAACACACAAGAGAATTAAAACAAGTAGCTAGTCAATCTTACCATTGGAATTGCTTCTTTAAACCCTGGCAAAGGTTTGACTGTTTGATTTTCATGATAGAAGGTGTCCCCAATTTTAGCTTCATCTGTATTCTTCATGTTCATCATGGCATAGCCAACCTGGCCAGCAAACCTGTTCAATAGGATATGCCAAAAAAAAATAATTTTCTACATAATAATAGAATACAGATCTTCTTTTTAGTTTAATAGAATATAACATGGTTTTAAGCTTTCTTAAGTTAGCCTCTATGAACAGCAGCGGCAGATAATGCTTATCTGTGTGAAAAAAATTGATGTTTTTGTGAAAATACCCTTTCGAGCATTGTGTTCTATGTTTTCTTGGACCTTTTATATGGCTCTAAGTGTAGTTAATACTCAAATATTATATTCTCAAGCTATAACTAATTAGCACACATCTTTTTGTTTAAAGAACAAACAAATCCTGAAACAATGGGTTAAATCTATGGTCAAATTATAGCCACTCGTTTCAATTAGATAGTATTTTAGAGCATTATATCCGGATTAAAACTATGGTCAAAATAGAATTACAGCTATGTCCTTTGTGTAAGTTTGTTTAAATTCAGGAAATATCAAAGGAACTCACAGAACCCCGGTAGAAACTTGATCTGGGTACATAATGCCAATTTCAGTTACCTCATAATTTTTCTTTGTGCTGTTACACAATATTCTATCACCTGTAAGTAACAATTAAGTCTGTAAACAATTACAATAAAACCATAACATTTTTTTCTAGATCTACTAAAATATTTAAGATTGCATCAAGTGGGCAAGATTTTCAGAGATCTACCCAATGACAGGAGGTGGGTTCGTTGATCAGTAAAGGGCTTGGCTTCCAAACCGGGGGTTCAGGGTTTGAATCCTAGTGAAGACTGGGATTTTAACTTTCAAGATCTTTGGGCGCCTCTGAGTCCACCCAGCTCTAATGGGTACCTGACATTAGTTGGGGAAAAGTAAAGGTGGTTGGTCGCTGTGCTGGCCACATCACACCCTCGTTAACCATGGGCCGCAGAAACAGATGACCTTTACATCATCTGCCCTATAGATGGCAAGGCCTGAAAGGGGAACATACTAACTACCCAATGAAAGTTTATGGCCAAGTCGTTAACAATGGTCCAAACATCAGGCTGAACCTGTTGTAGACATTTTCTCTACTTCCTTAATCAACTGTGAGACATCCATAATTATACTTGTAGCAAAATTTGCCAAATCAATATAAAAGAACAACTAAAGACGTATCACTTACTTCAAGTGTATCTAAATGCTAAGAAAAACTTGTTAAAATGTTTATTATGAAGGACCTTTATACTAAGTTAAATTCATTAAAATATGTACACCAATGGGCTAGATGATGATAACCTATTTATTTTAACTTCAGTCTACAACACTACAGGCAAGATTGTTTTTCTTTGTCTTTTCCTCAGCTTTCAATATAATGTACTTAATACTATGTATTAACAGTATAAATAGTTTAATGACTTTAATGAATACTAGTGACTACCTTCTTTAATAATACCATCACAAATGGCAAAATGGGCTACCACTCCTTTGAAGCGATCATACCAAGAGTCAAAAACAAAAGCTCTAAGTGGCTGGGTTTTATCAAATTTGGGACTGAAGACAAAAGAAAAAAAACAAACTTGTTAATCAAAAGTCAGACCATGTTTTGAGAGTAATTCAGTGCTAGTTAATTTTGTTTCACACGATTATTATATTTAAAAAATCTAACCCTATCAATGACGTCCAATACAATGTTAAAAAAAATAGGCAATGTCTCTTACAGCAGTACTAAGAGATTCTCTCAAAACTATAACTCAACTAGATATCATTGCTAGATATAACTCACTGAGATAACCTCTCAAAATAAATAATAATAAATAATGGCAGACTTCAATTCTAAAGTTAAAGGATCAGTGCTGTGCAATTTCTACTCTAGGTCATGAGATATATTTTGAGAAGGCATCCGAGTCATGACTTAAGAGAATAAATTGAGTTCTATTTTAAGAGGGCATCTGAGACTTGACTTAAGAGAATAAATTGATTTATGTTTTGAAAGGAAAGAAAAGCCACAGGCACAAAAAACTAAAAGAAAACTTAAATGGACTTCCCAACAGACAGTGACTTTGTCTGCATTAGATGTGCAGGCTGCTGCTAGATTTCAGTAGTCATGTGAAACACAGCATTCATCCTTAATCTTTGGAATCGAAGACTTTGCCATTATTTATTATTATACTTTGAGAGGGTATCTAAGTGAGTTATATCTAGAGATGATATCTGACTCACCAAGGTATCCTCTCAATGACTGCCTTCAAAACTTCCTCCACACCTGTTCCTTGTTTAGCAGAAATCTGAATAAAAAATCAAAACGAATATGCATGAGGTAGGGAAGTAGAAACCAATGCGATACAACCACTGATGTATTTACTTGACCTGCTTAACATTAATTGATAAGAATATAGTCTCTAGCAATTAGATCAAGTCATTCTAAATTATAAAGGATTAATTTCAATTCTTACTTTTAGTTCATTTACCTTTAAGATATCTGTCTTGTCCAGGTCAAACAGGTTGTGAATCTGGTCTGATACAACTTCCACTTGCGCATTTTTCAAGTCAATTTTGTTTAAAACTGGAATTATAGTTAGTTCAGCCTCAAAAGCTAAATAAAAGTTAGCAACAGTCTGAGCCTGAACTCCCTGCGATAAAATTTAAATCATTAAAAAATATTCACAAAAATTATTCAGATTTTTTAAAAAATGAAAATTCAAAACATTTTATATAGAAATACATTCTATTAGAATTAAAAAAAAAAAAAAAAAAAACTAATCTGAGTTTTCTCCTAAGATATTTTGTTCAGAAATATAATGCATGGTATTATGTACTACAGTAGTTTTGGGCACAAATAAAATAAAATGCCCTCAAAAGTCAGGAAGTGCTATGAGATACTTTACTAACCTGGTTAGCATCAACAAGTAAGATAACTCCTTGACAAGCAGCTAGTGAACGTGAAACTTCATAATGAAAATCAACATGACCCTGAAAAAATAAAGGGCTTACATTGACACTAGTATGCTCATATTTTCTTAATACACTTAGTCTGCTTGTGACAGTAAATTTTGAAATTTCTTAAGAAGTTGTTCTCAGGCCATACATAATTATATTAAACATCTTGTTGTCTAAAGCTTCTAAAAAAAAAAAAAATAAAAAAAAATATTTCAAACTGCTAATATGGTCAGGAAACCATTCCCTCAGAAAATCCCCCTGGTTTTACAGTATTTTAAACTAATGGTTTCAGAGCAGTGTCATTATAACCATAAAAAATGTTGTGAGAATCACTGATCCACAGTGAATGAAAGTAGTTGGCAAAAAAAAAGAAGACTTTTGGGTTGTTTTTGGTAACCAAATGATATGTTTGTTTATCTGTGTATTTGACAATGGCACATGGTATTTTAAATTTCATGATTTTTAGGGCGCCTCTGAGTCCACCAGCTCTAATATGGGTAACTGACAATAGTTGGGTAAAAGTAAAGATGGTTGGTAATTGTGCTAGCCACATGGCACCTTCATTAACCGTGGGCAAAAGAAACAGATGACATTTATATATTCTGCCTTATAGATTCCACAGTCTGAAAGGGGATCCTTACATCCATGTTAGCATAAACTTTAGTTCATATTTTCTGAAACCATGGGCCACAGAAACAGATGACCTTTACATCATCTGCCCTATAGATTCAAGGTCTGAAAGTGGAACTCTACATGTGTGTTAGCCTAAACTTTTGTTCATATTTCTAACCCCTGATGCTCAATAAAAACTAAAAATGTTCAAAAGGAATAAAAGAACTTTATATTTAGCCTATAGCAAATCAATAGAAACATTTTGTGTATGAATCTAGCAATAAAGAAATCCACTTACTGGTGTATCAATCAGGTTAAGTAAGTAATCTTGATCATTGTATCTATAAATTAAACTGGCTGTTTGAGCTTTAACAGTTATTCCCCTTTCTCTCTCAACTGGCAGTTTGTCAAGGACCTGCTGGTTGTTCCCTTTTGGTATTGTTCCTAATTGTTCCATATGAATGAGTCCATTTTAAAAGCATTAACAATAAAGTCAAAAGTAAATCAGACAAATAAAAAGATAAACTTAAAATGTGAGATAAAACGCGCTCTGAGCATGTTATAAGCATGAGAGTAGCACTACATAAAAGCTATAATTTATTATTTATTTCCTTGCAACACATTCTCAGCAAAAGCAGAAGAATGAAAATATAGTGGTCAGAATATGAGACACAAACACATTATGGAATATAAATTAGCACAATGAAACAATTCCCCTGTGGAATGTCAACACAAAGTACTAATCATATTCATGAAAGTCGATACATAATCAAGAGGCCTGACTGATATACTAACCTCAGAATGCCTCTTCAAAAGACAAATTATATTGGGAACTTAGGGGCTTAGTGGCCAAGGAGTAAAACACTTGGCTTCCTAATATGGGGTTTAACATTTTCAGGATTTTTACGATGCTCCACCAAACTCTAATGACTTTGACATTAGTTGAGGAAAGGGAATGCGGTTGGTCGTTGTGTTGGCCAAAATGACACCCACATTATCCGTCAGCCACAGAAACTGATGACCTTTACATCATCTGCTCTATAGATTGCAAGGTCTGAAAGGGGTACAAGATTTTTTGTTTAAATGTTTACTGCGACAACTTCATGATTTAGAAAAATCTGTACAGTTCAACTCAACTATAGGAATGATTATCTTAATAAAAATGAAGAAGCTCAAGAGATGTCAAGTTAAATACACGTTAGACCACAATGACTTTAAAATACTGAACTCTATTTGATAACATCTAGCTCTAACATACCTGTTATTTCTAAAAGTCTATCTGCTAGTGTACTTTTCCCATGATCCACATGTGCTATGATGCAAAAGTTTCTAATATTTTCAACTGGGAAGCTGCTTAAGTCAAACTGAAGTGGTTTACTCTGATTCTGAAATGTTTTAATAATAATTTTTTTTTAAACAATCTGACAAGCAAGTTAATCTAAGTAGTAGGCCTACTGGTTATAAATAACTAAATGTTCAAACAAAATAGAAATACAAAATTGTCATTTAATACGTTTTTGGCTATTAATTATAATAATCTTTTAATGTTTATTATTTGCTTTACGAATGATGAATATAATAATGTTCAGTAGACAAATGGTCAATTTTCAAAGTAAATGTATCTAATCTTATCTTATATAATACAGACTTTACTTAAAAAAAGAAGATGATTACGTTCTACGCGTCATGCATATTAACCAATGACTTAAATTCTGCCATATATTATTGAGCATTAGGTTTATTTTCATTACCAGTAACTGCAGTGTGGTTGATATGTGCCTGTGCTGTAAGTTTTTATTTAGAGCATTTTTACTAGTGATTTTAGTCAAATACTTCATCTGTCTTTGCCATCTGTGAAGAAACAGCCTTTGCCAAAACAAGGACCCAGACATCTCAAACAACTACCAGTAAACTGAAGAAAAATATGAAATGTTTTTGTACAATACATAATAAAGAGTTAATAACAAATAGGACTATAATTAGATTACATGCTACAAGAATAAATACATTTAAGCAGCACTTGAAAATGTAAAAAAAAGACAGCCAGGATGCAGCCTGGGATGGCAGAGCATTGGGTATTCTAACAGGGGGAAGTTTATGTTTGTGAGAAATCCCTGAGGCTAAATGAGGAGCCAGTGATCCTTAGACCATGCCCAACAATGTGCAGCACATAGGTCTCACCAGCCACACGAGGAGGCACAAAACCCCCACCCCCCGGCTACGCCCATGAAATATAGTATTAAGTATATTTATAGCCTAGATCTATATAATTATATTTACATAGATTATACTAGAGTCTATCTAATTAGTATCTTATAAAATACTGTCTACATTTTCATTAGAAAACTACAGACGTTACTTCAAAAAAGAAGATGAATAAATAGTAGAATTCGACTCGTCCTACGCCTACGACAAGAGTCTGCGTGTTATCATGCTTCTAGTTTATAATATCTTTATATTTCCATGTTTTTATAATCAATATCTAGACCTAGGATCTATCTGTTTCTAGATATATCATAATCATCTAGACTTGATCTCTAACTAAAAGACTATATTATTATTAAGTATAGAGTCTAGATCTATATATTTCGTCGACCTCCTTAGCTATTTTGTTCGTACTAATTTTTGTGTGCACATTTTACATGTTTTTTTACTTAGCCACTTACCCCGTTTTTTCAACAGAACAGTCCTGTAGTTATAGACTATATTTGACATAAAGATCAATCTATTTTCAAATAAAAAATATCTTGATGTAGACTATTTAAATCTATGCCATCCTCTTAAAATTGATACTTAATTTTTTCATGACTCATTTTAATTTTTAGAAAATATTGAACTAGGTTCTCTTTATTTTTAGTTTCTTCTTTCTAGATTATTAGAGTTGGCATTGATAAGATCAATGTTTTTAAAGAAACGTCTAAAATGGAGGAACCAACGCAATTGCTACAATTTTTAATGTGTTTATTTCTTTTTAACTGGAATTCGTTTGGGTCTGCTACCGAACTTGATGATTATAGTGATAGACCAGAATTTAAAATAGAAGGAAAGGTTTTTGTAGCATCAAAAGATAAAGAGTGGACGTACAATTCCAGAGTTGTAGTTGATGGGGGTGAATATTTGGGTTTTGTCAGGTAATTGAAACAGTAGATATAGACGTCTAATTAATTACACAGTACTGAGTATAACTTTAGGTACTTTGACAAAAAATTCAAAATAAATATATATGAACAGAAGCTATTTAGTTATGTAGAGTTTGCTGAGAGGGTTACAATGATACCACATTTATCTTTCTATGTTATACAGGAGCAAAGTTATGCCGTTTTATGTGTAGAAAAATGGACTTCTATAGAAATCAAAATGTCCAAAAAGCTGTGATAAAAAAAAATGTATTTTCATCTTTATCTCATCATAACTTTATAACCATAATAGATAAAAGCTTGAAATTTGGAACACAGCTACCCCATTATATGATTTTTAATTTGAATGTTTCATCACACATGTAGCTAACATTCATTCTCAGATTCACAGCTAATCCAATTGTTTGAACATTGGCTTTGATCCTTTTTCTAGAATGTCATTTGGTAGAAACTTCCTCAGCTTTATAATATTTATAAATATTTTATAATGTAAAATAACACCTTGATAGCATTCTCTCCACTAGGTTGATCAAAGATAAGCTGTTAAACAATGCATAAATCATTTATATTTCATATTATCCACGAGAATTACTAATGTCTAGCGCCACATGTTGCTGCATCATGGAGTGACTCTTAACATCCTCAGGATGGGCCCAAATTTGCCTTAATTAGCTGATTTCCTTTTATATTTTGTGTACCTAAGTATAGAAAAAAAAAGATTTCTAACACTACTCTATAATAAAAATATTGATTTTAATACTATAGTCATAGATTGTTATGGTAGTTATAATTTTTCCACTTACCCAATTCAAAATATAGCCTAATTTGGCATCAGTTATAGCATGTTAGGGGAATTTTGTTTAATTTTGGAGGACAAAATTTCATTAAAAAATAATGAAATAACAAACTTTAAGCATAAATCTAGATCAAAATTTAATAAAAATATTCTTGCTTGCTTAAAAATTATATTAAATGCAAAATCATTCTTACCTATGACCTTACTGTAAATTTTCAAAATAAACATGACTTTCATTTGTTGACAATGTGGTATCATCCAAAAGCTTAGGAATGCTCCTTTAAGATTAGCACGAGGGTTTTTAAAACATGAAGCAAATGTAAAAACAACAATCAATCAACTAACACCATAGTTTTGGAAGTCTAGCCATGGTGTTTCAAAACTATATAGCAGCTAGTCTAGCAGTTTATAGGTCAGTAGACTATGGATGTCAAAGTACCTAATAACTTACTGACTTGTCTTAGTCTTAGTTAGTCTTAGACTTAGACTAGATATAGATCTAGACTCTAGTTCTATATTACATAGTATATGTTGAATAGATCTAATCTAGTAGATCTACAAATCTACTCTACAGTCACTAACACTACTAACAGTCAGAACACTGACTGACTACAGTCTACACTACTGACTACAGTGACTACTGTCACTACACCTAGATCTATCTAATCTTATTATTTATAAATCTTTAGTTTAGAATTATTTTCAAATCATAGTTCATACTATGTATACTCATCTGGATACAGATTGAGATTCAACAATGCCTTGAATGACAACAATGATAATCATGATAATGACACAATAACAATTGTCACAATATAATGTCATAAACCTATTTATAAACATATATTATCATATTTATAATATATTGTTCTTAGTTTAAGAAATTCATTATAATCTGATCATCTTGAAAATAAAACCTATATATCTATATATATATATATATATATATATATATATATATATATATATATATATATATACATATAATATTTTAGAGACCTAGATCCTAGACTAGTCCTAGAACTAGCCCATTTCTAAGTCTAGTGACAGTCTACTAGTTAATGTTGAAATACAAAATTTTAATGCTACTAAATAAACTGACAAATATTTAATTTCTTTGTTTTCTGCAGGACTGATGGTTCATTTGTTGTCCATGGCGTCCCATCAGGCTCGTACATTGTTGAAGTGATCAATCCTAACTATCTCTTTGAAGCAATTAGGGTAGATATCACCTCCAAAGGAAAGATGAGAGCTCGACGAGTAAATTTTTTACAGCCCAGCAATGTAAAAACTGTAAACTATCCTCTAGAGTTCAGGGAACGTGGTCAGCCGAATTACTTTCAAAAGAGAGAGCAGTGGCGGTTAACAGATTTCTTATTTAATCCAATGGTAAGATGAGCCATTTGTCGAGCTTTGCTGTACCAATTCATGTGTTAATCATGACTCTAACATATATTACAATGATTGTTTCTGGGGGTTTTCTTTTTTTTTTTTTTTAAAGAAAAAAAATATAATTTTAACAGCGATGATAACACCAGCTTGTTAAGTTAGATCAACTAGGATTTGACCTGTGTATTAATACATTGCACCATCCCTTAGGCAAGGTCAAGGGCTCACTGGATTTTTATGCTATTTTTAAACTTCATACCTTGAAAACCATGCTTGCTATATAATAAAAGATTACTTTTAATAGTATTTAACGGTAGCTGTAGTTCTTTCTAGTCTCTAAAGATTATCTTTTCCCTTTGCAACTTCTCATTTCTCATGTGACTTCCTCTTCTAGCCAGCTTTATGCTGCTGGCTACCAGGAAAAACTAGTGTGCTGTTCTCTTCAGTTGTTCAGCTCTGCCATACAGGGTGTTGGTTATGTTGGGCTGTAGTGGTAGAAGGGTCTGCTTAAGGTGGATTAGGTAGGGGCATTCTAAGAAGAAATGGTTTAAGGTTTCATAAGGGTGGGCGCAGTGTTTACAAAGGGGGAGTTGTGTGGGATTTATTTTGTTAAGATGGTAATTTAACCGAGGTTAAAGATTGTAGATTACTCTTTGCGGGGGAGGAATTCTCATGTGACTAAAAGTAAAGAGGCCAATGCTAGATTCAAATTCATGGTCAGGGGCTAGGCTTTTGTAATGACCAGATACTGCAGTGTTTTCAGCCTTTTTCCAACATCTGGAGTATACACACCTTCTGCTTTCCCTCTATGTGCTTGTGGTTCTATCCATTGCTTGTTTTCCCTAATGTTGGAGTTGATTCTAGTAAAGGTCATCAACATTTCATATATTAATTCTCCCTCAGACAAAGATGTACATTTTAATGTTTTTAGATCAAGTAAATATTAACTCTGCCATCTTTTATGTATATCTATCTATATCAAGAATGCCCAAATTTGCAGACATGACAAAGTCAGGTGATAGATGTATTAGAAAAAAAAAAGGGAATCACTAATTTTTGTTTTAATAGAGTAGACAAATAATGTAAAGATATTTGAACTAATGTTGGCATGTAATCAACATATCATTTGATTGGCAGGTATTAACAATGATTGTGCCTCTGCTTTTAATAATGGTGCTACCTAAGTTAATGAACGCTGCAGATCCAGACACACAGAAGGTAAATTTAGATATCTTCTTTTCTTTTACTTTATTCTAAGTACATCTTAGATTAGAGTTTAACAGATTGATGTTGACATTATGTTGAGTACATCCTACATTAGAGTTTAACAGATTGATGTTGACATTATGTTGAGTACATCCTAGATTAGAGTTTAACAGATTGATGTTGACATTATGTTGAGTACATCCTACATTAGAGTTTAACAGATTGATGTTGACATTATGCTGAGTACATCCTAGATTAGAGTTTAACAGATTGATGTTGACATTATGTTGAGTACATCCTAGATTAGAGTTTAACAGATTGATGTTGACATTATGTTGAGTACATCCTAGATTAGAGTTTAACAGATTGATGTTGACATTATGTTGAGTACATCCTACATTAGAGTTTAACAGATTGATGTTGACATTATGTTGAGTACATCCTACATTAGAGTTTAACAGATTGATGTTGACATTATGTTGAATACATCCTAGATTAGAGTTTAACAGATTGATGTTGACATTATGTTGAGTACATCCTAGATTAGAGTTTAACAGATTGATGTTGACATTATGTTGAGTACATCCTAGATTAGAGTTTAACAGATTGATGTTGACATTATGTTGAGTACATCCTACATTAGAGTTTAACAGATTGATGTTGACATTATGTTGAGTACATCCTACATTAGAGTTTAACAGATTGATGTTGACATTATGTTGAATACATCCTAGATTAGAGTTTAACAGATTGATGTTGACATTATGTTGAGTACATCCTAGATTAGAGTTTAACAGATTGATGTTGACATTATGTTGAGTACATCCTAGATTAGAGTTTAACAGATTGATGTTGACATTATGTTGAGTACATCCTACATTAGAGTTTAACAGATTGATGTTGACATTATGTTGAGTACATCCTACATTAGAGTTTAACAGATTGATGTTGACATTATGTTGAATACATCCTAGATTAGAGTTTAACAGATTGATGTTGACATTATGTTTAGTACATCCTAGATTAGAGTTTAACAGATTGATGTTGACATTATGTTGAGTACATCCTAGATTAGAGTTTAACAGATTGATGTTGACATTATGTTGAGTACATCCTACATTAGAGTTTAACAGATTGATGTTGACATTATGTTGAGTACATCCTACATTAGAGTTTAACAGATTGATGTTGACATTATGTTGAGTACATCCTACATTAGAGTTTAACAGATTGATGTTGACATTATGTTGAATACATCCTAGATTAGAGTTTAACAGATTGATGTTGACATTATGTTGAGTACATCCTAGATTAGAGTTTAACAGATTGATGTTGACATTATGTTGAGTACATCCTAGATTAGAGTTTAACAGATTGATGTTGACATTATGTTGAGTACATCCTAGATTAGAGTTTAACAGATTGATGTTGACATTATGTTGAGTACATCCTACATTAGAGTTTAACAGATTGATGTTGACATTATGTTGAGTACATCCTACATTAGAGTTTAACAGATTGATGTTGACATTATGTTGAGTACATCCTAGATTAGAATTTAACAGATTGATGTTGACATTATGTTGAGTACATCCTACATTAGAGTTTAACAGATTGATGTTGACATTATGTTGAGTACATCCTACATTAGAGTTTAACAGATTGATGTTGACATTATGTTGAATACATCCTAGATTAGAGTTTAACAGATTGATGTTGACATTATGTTGAGTACATCCTAGATTAGAGTTTAACAGATTGATGTTGACATTATGTTGAGTACATCCTAGATTAGAGTTTAACAGATTGATGTTGACATTATGTTGAGTACATCCTACATTAGAGTTTAACAGATTGATGTTGACATTATGTTGAGTACATCCTACATTAGAGTTTAACAGATTGATGTTGACATTATGTTGAATACATCCTAGATTAGAGTTTAACAGATTGATGTTGACATTATGTTGAGTACATCCTAGATTAGAGTTTAACAGATTGATGTTGACATTATGTTGAGTACATCCTAGATTAGAGTTTAACAGATTGATGTTGACATTATGTTGAGTACATCCTACATTAGAGTTTAACAGATTGATGTTGACATTATGTTGAGTACATCCTACATTAGAGTTTAACAGATTGATGTTGACATTATGTTGAATACATCCTAGATTAGAGTTTAACAGATTGATGTTGACATTATGTTTAGTACATCCTAGATTAGAGTTTAACAGATTGATGTTGACATTATGTTGAGTACATCCTAGATTAGAGTTTAACAGATTGATGTTGACATTATGTTGAGTACATCCTACATTAGAGTTTAACAGATTGATGTTGACATTATGTTGAGTACATCCTACATTAGAGTTTAACAGATTGATGTTGACATTATGTTGAGTACATCCTACATTAGAGTTTAACAGATTGATGTTGACATTATGTTGAATACATCCTAGATTAGAGTTTAACAGATTGATGTTGACATTATGTTGAGTACATCCTAGATTAGAGTTTAACAGATTGATGTTGACATTATGTTGAGTACATCCTAGATTAGAGTTTAACAGATTGATGTTGACATTATGTTGAGTACATCCTAGATTAGAGTTTAACAGATTGATGTTGACATTATGTTGAGTACATCCTACATTAGAGTTTAACAGATTGATGTTGACATTATGTTGAGTACATCCTACATTAGAGTTTAACAGATTGATGTTGACATTATGTTAAGTACATCCTAGATAGAGTTTAACAGATTGATGTTGACATTATGTTGAGTACATCCTAGATTAGAGTTTAGGTTCGGATTGAAACTTTTTGGAAATGTAAATTATTTCCTTATTTCTGTCAGGATTATCATCTCCTTTTCGCTAATTTTGTTAACTCTAATTAATTTCTAATTACCTTTCTGCTTAAAAAACTAGTGCTGGCAGAGTGGTAAAGCGCTTGGCTTCTGAACCGGGAGTCCCGAGTTCAAATCCTGGGATTTTTTATTTTAGGATCTTTGGGCACAGTCCACCCAGCTCTAATGGGTACCTGACATTAGTTGGGGAAAAGTAAAGGCGGTTGGTTGCTGTGCTGGCCACATGACACCCTCGTTAACAATGGGCCATAGAAACAGATGACTTTTACATCATCTGCCCTATAGATTGCAAGGTCTGAAAGGGGAACTTAAAAAAAATTAGCAATATTTATCATATTAAACAAGGAGAGTTTCTATGGTGGACATGGCGTATATGATGATAATCACAGCAAATATGTAAATGATTAGGCTTTTATTCTGTATCTCTTATATTATCAGCTAGGTTTTTAAAAGGAGACCAATAAATGTATACATGCCAACCTTAACAATCATCATATCAGATTGTCTTTTTTTTTTTTTCTTTTTGCAGGAAATGCAGAATCAAATGAATGCCTTAAATAAAGGTCCTAGTCTTCCTGATGCTTCAGAGTTAATGTCCTCTTGGTTTTCTGGGGGCTCCTCAAAGAAGGCTGTGAAACCAAAAGCATCAGCGTCTAGCAAGCGGAAATAACAGTTTGAATGGGAATGCTGTATTGTGTGAAAGCATGCATGTAATAGGTGGACATGAATGGATGTCTGTTAACTTAACTTGTATTGAGTGTATTGGATGTTTGGTTTTGTTCTGACTAGTGTGATACATTTTCTCCTACATACTTTTCAATCTTTCTGTTCTCATTTATGTAATCAGGTTATTTTTATATTTTTTTTAGTGTTTTAATCTTGTCACTCTGTCTTTTATTTTTAATCTTTGCCTTTCTTTTTTTATTTTTTAGATAAGAGTAATAATGTCCATGTAAAATACTGTCTCTTACACATGATGAAGATTTTGTCTACTTTTCTTTTACTGATATAAAAAACATTTATAATTTGAGCGAGTTCTCTACAAAATATTTTTACAATGTAATTTTTTTAAGATTATCTCTTTAGTATTAGTCGTAATTCTAAAACACAATTACAGTTAGAAGTCTGTTATAGTTGATTTTGTTTCTATAAGATTTTTTTTTTATTGGAAGTCAAATCCTAAAATTTAATATCACTTTGTATTATTTATATTAGTTCTTTTTATTGACTTTAAGATTAACATTATTCACACTGTGTACACAAATTGAATTAGTTTTATCTAATAACTCCCTTGGTATGAAACCTATTGTGATAGCAATATTTCATGTGTCTGTCATTTCCAAATAGTACTTTAAAAAAAAACTGATTGGCCTGACACATTCCTGCACAGATATTTTATGGTATTATTAATGCAGTTCCAAAAAACTTTCCAATGACTTGACTTTGTGTCCTGGCTTCATGCTATATTGACCTATGAGCAATGGTGAAACTATTCCATTATTTTTCTATAAATCAGTTTGAGCACTTTGTACACACATTACACAATTCAATATTTCATACACACTTTGTGTACGTTCTTGAACACATTAAATGTGTTTGATATAGTTTTCTGTGGACAGACCTTGTGACATAGTAGAAATAAATCCAATATTTATTTTCCTGTTGTACTTTCATGTGTCTAGTGTCACTAATAATTTAGGTGAATTAAAAGAGAAACTTGTTTCTTTGGCCAAAACATGATGATATTGTGACCAGCACAGCTATATTTGGCCAACAGGTATCTGCTAAAACTAGATGGACTCAAAAATAAAGGGTTTGTTTAGAAATCTCCAAGTCTCTCTAGACTAGGATACAAATTCAGTTTGTATCTGGTGATACTTTCACACTGTATGTTGTTCTACAAAGTCAAATAAATAAATACACTGAGAACATTTTTTTTTTTTTGTTTTTTGATTTATTGAATGAACAAAGAAAAGACAAAAAATCTCATCCAACTGATATCAGACATACACTGAAACAACAAAAATATAACAATTTATCAAATTTAAAGGAACCTGTTACATATTTTTAACATTAATAGTCAAATGTACAAAACGGCTCAAATTCTCACTAGTTTAATGCTTTGTAATGCCTGGCCTGGCATTGAATTATTAAGGCTCACTCAAAATAGAATCTTTAGATGTATGTTATTTAAACCATAGCTTTTTTTTTTTGACTGGAAAATAGTTTCAAAACAATATGGACAATGATAAAAAAAAATTTGACCAGTACAGGGTCTCAATAAAAAAAATGAACTAATAGGCCTGCACATGAATTATTCCCAAGTAAATAGAAGAGAAACATTAATTCTATTAGCTATTCTTTGTAAAGAAAAACAACCATAACCATATCATTATGAACTTTGAACTGATCTACATTCTGACATACTTTGAAGCAAATATCAACTATTAAATGATTACAGGTCAAGTTTGTCTGAAGAGCCCTGATATTTTTTTTTACTTCTTTGACCTATTTGTGAGAAGCAGGATTTTGGTTTTATTTTGTTGCAACATAGTCAAAGTATAATTCTAGAACCAGATATTAAAATTAGCTTGTCAACAAACAGATATACACAAGTCTACACAATACCATCAAAGTCATTAAGCCTTCATTTTTCTGATGCTTATGTCTGTATATTTTATTCTGGTCTTCTACAACACAAAAAATAATAAAATTTAATGAAATCATTTTCAGTATTACTGGTATTAAATATAAATAAAAAATCTTTTTTTTTTTTAAAGTTTGTCTTGTCCAGCTTAAGAGATGTTGCCCTTTTTGCTAAGTTATTGATCTCTCACTGTTAAATTGATTGTTTGGTCATTTGGTTCAGCCATGTACTCAGTAATTGTTAAAGTTCTTATCACAGTCAAATAATAAATCATGCTATAAATACTCAAGTACAAAATAGGTCTATTTTTTTATCCACACAAAAATTTCTTCCCAAAAAACTGAACTTTCTTGTCAAAATTGAGAGACTTGATTGGAGTGTTGATCTCATAAAATGGATTCAATGCAAACTGTAAATAAATAAATAAAAAAAAAGGATCATTTTTAAAATACTGGTAATTGAAAAAAAAAAAAAGTATCTTGAGATTGATTTGCAGGCGAAGTAGATTTCACATACCTCTGGTCTAAAACTAAGAGAGAACTGTGTTGCCAACACAAAAGATTGTTCCAGGCCACACAGTGTTTGAATTGAAAACCAGTTCATCACATGCCAATGGTCAGTCAGCCTATGCATGCTTATTTATATAGGGAGCACATTAAGAGAAGAGTCCATTGTTATTCAGTAAAACTAATAAAGTCAATCTCTTTTTAACTTTATAGAAATATGAATACCAAATATATTTGGTAGATTTTATTATACAATTTGCTTTGGAATTCTGACCAACCTTACATTCTTAATTTTGTGTGTGTTGCCAACTTAAGTTACATATATAATATTGTACTTACATTTGCCATTTCACTAAATTGTAAATTTAGAAGGTTTACATTGACAGTTCTTTCTACTTGCTTAGCTAAATCTAGATCTCGCAATATTTCTATTTGTCGAGTACAGTTTTTAAAAAATGGTGTAACAGGAACAAGCTATGTGAAAGGAATACCTTTTGTTTCATTTTTCTCAAGTTCTTATTCATTCTTGTGTTTATATTTGCAAGTTTACTTCCTTATGGTCAGAAAGTGTATGCTGCATCACGTTAAGCTTGTACGCATTATGAAAGGTATCCGCACTGTTATCAACAAACGCCACTCACAGAGTCAACTTCCACAAGATATATTGTATGGTGTTCTCATAGAGGAGAGCTGCAGGTCGTCCACACGTAAGAGACACTGATGAAAGCACTCTTCGAGATCAACACCAACAGTTGGAAGAAAATGCACAGGAAAGGGTCCTGGATCACAGATAGTGAACACACCAGAAGTAGGGAAAAAAACTGAAATTGCATGTGATTACAAAACCCTAACCTGTGAGCATGAATGTCAAACAAGGATTGACTTCTTTAAGTCACATGAGATTTGCAAAGGGAAAAGATTATTTCTCAAAATGTAAAATGCCCCAGTATGCATCAGTCAACTTTAGCAGTCACTGAATGACTATTTTCAAAAAATATCATTTATTGAAGGTAAAAAAAACAACTTATAACAAAAGTAAACTTACTAAATTGAAATTTAGTTTAGCTACCCCCGCCCCCTTTAAAAAAAAAAAAATAAGTAAAAAACTAAACAAAATACCTTGACATATGTTTCATAAACTTCGTTAAAGAAATTTTTGATACCCTCCTCATTTTTCACATCATGAAGCATCAAAAATCTCATCCCTGGGCAACGTTGGTTAAGGATAATTTTTTTTGTCTAACAAGAAAGAAACTTAACTTGTTTCACCTCCTTGTTCAACACATACTGATGGAATTGTTATTTTTTTTTCCCATTTATCATGCAGTACCATGTTAGTTATGATTAAACTTGCTATAACTTTTTTCCATCATGCTATGGCTATAATTCAAAAAACAGAAATGGAAAAGTGGTTTGAGTGCTGGGACAAGTCCCAAAAAGCCTGTGGAGTCTGGGTGCGCATGAAGCGCCCTGACCTCACTTCCCCATGGTGGAGGCTGTCCAGGCCTGAGCAAGCTATTATAGCACAGTGCAGGACAGGCCATTGTCCTATTGGCTCATATTTCTCATGGCTATGGCCAAATTTAGATTCACGGTGCCCCCGCTGCGGGGAGGAAGAGGACTGCCCCAGACTTGTTGATCTCCATCTCGACAGGGCTGGGAAACCAAAAATTCTAGACCTGTATGGCGACATTTATGCACTACGCAAGACAGCAGGGTTTCTGTCCAGGGCTTTTGCAAGAGAGGATTTGAGCCTCTCAAGCCCTCACTCAAATGGAGTTTGATGATGATGATAACTTTTTTTGTTTGCTTTCAGAAAATGTTATAATTTGGTAAAGAATTAAAGGAAAGTGTATGACTTTTTTTTTTAAATACTGGTAATAAAATTAACTTTCACGAAATAAAAAAAGTAAAGTATCCCTTTCATACCTTACAATCTATGGGGCAGATGATATAAAGCTCATCTGTTAATGTGGTCTGCTGTTTATGAGGATGTCATGTGGCTAACACAATGACCAATCACTTTTACTTTTTCCCAGTTAATGTCAGGTACCCATTAGAGTTAAATGGACTCAGGGACACCCTAAAAATCTTCACAAGGATTCAAACCTGAATTCGATTTTTAATTATGAACATTACAAATGAACAATTTTTAACTGTAGACAAGTCGCTCAGATCTAGACTAAATGTAGGGAAATATTTTATGATCCAAATTGAATAACATTTTTTTTCCAATGATATTTATACATATTTTCACAGAACACATAAAACTGAAATCTTGAGATAATTGTCCCACTTAATAACTTCAGAAAACTCGTGCGTAAAAAAAAACAATTGAAAATTTAAGAGCTTGTTTTTAATACATTTTACTTGGTAAAACATGTTCAACCTAATAGGAGACTTTAAAGATTAAATTTAAAATAATTATAAACATTCTGAGTGGAAAGAAAACAATACAAACAAGTTTTTGAGCAAAGACTATGTTTGTAAAATGTTTGTTTGTTTTAAAATGTTTTACATGTTTCCGATGTTCCTTCAGAGTTGAAGATAATCTACTTCCTAGTCCAAACCTCCCTCGTGATGATGGGGATGGCAGTAGGCAGAGTATGAGACAACTGAACCACAGTCCAACGCACATACCGTAAGAGCAGGCAGCGAAGCTTTGACAGAGAAGGCTGTTTCAAGTTGACTATGGGAGGCCAGAGAGAAAGAACTATAAGAAAAAGAATGCATGCATAAATTAGTAAAAGAAATGAATCAAAGGATACGTCCAGCAGTGACAAAAGCTGACACAAACCACTCGTTAAATTTGTCGACTATCTTAAGATACATATTGTTGGTAGACCACATCTGCTCATCAACCAGATCAAGAGCTGCATGTGCAATGAACTGATTCAGATGTCGATGGTCATCTTTCTGCAGGGCAAAATAACAAGAACTTATTTTAATACAAGTCTACAATCATATTTCTTTATAACCAGTGTCAACAAAATCTTTTACCTATCTTTTAAAAAAAATCTAATATGCAACTTTATGGAAAAAAAAACATTTTATTTTAAAAACCAAAGAGTATGCTTTTAACTCCAAATGTGATGGGCAGACGGATGGAAGGACAAACAAGACCACAAAAACTAAGGCTTTTTCCCTTTTCGGGAACACAAAAATTTAATTGAAATGAGTACCTCTGTAATTCTAAAATAACATAAATGAATTTTTTTAAATTATTAAAATAGATTGTAGAAGTTAACAAGTGAACCTTTTCACTGGGTTTGTTAGGGGGAGAGAATTCCACTTCATAGACTGGGTTATCATGGTGTCCTACCACAACAAAGTAGTAATTGCCAGCCATCTTGTGAAACTATTTTTATACCTGCAAATGGACAAAGATGAGAGTATGAAAGTAGACAACTACATTTATTCAGAATATACTGGAGAAAAAAAGAAAAACCTATTTTAAGACTTGTTAATTATATTACACCAGGTAACGATTCAATCGCTATAAAGGCAGATTTATAGTTCGTAAAAAAATTTGGAATTCAGAACCTTTATAATAGTGAAGTTCAAATTATAACCTACACAGCTAATTCTAGCATTGTTAAAATAAGCTAACTTCATATTACTTCAATTATTAGTAACAAATACTAAATTATCCCCCTTTAGTTTCTGGAAGAAGATTTTAAAGAATTTCAGTTGTCTTAGCTTTTATGCCTATGACACTCTTAGACTTTGTCAAATCTAATAACTAATACATTTGTTCATAAGGCAGTAATTGTTGTTAATTTGATATGAAATTTAGGATTTTTAGGGATGTTCAATATTGCAATTCTCAATTCAGTTTGGTTAGGGTAGGTCAGTTCGTTCAGTTTGCAGTTTTAAATTTTAGGGTGGATTCAGTTGTAAGTAAGATTCAAGTTTGGTCTAGTTCAGTTGTTTTTTTCCCATCTATACTTTCTACAACAATAGCCTACATTTAGTCATGTGCCAATCTAGTTCTGCATGTTAGAGAGAAGCGGTGACCAGGTGCACTCTGTTAGTAGGGGCCTTCGATGGGAAGTTTTACCACTAAGCCTAAGCTAATGCTAATAAAAATATTTATAAAATAATTATAATAGTATTTATAATGATCTACATCTACTCTAGTTCCAAGTCTTGATCTCTAATTATATAAATAATAAGTAGATCTAGACTGAATCTAGATCTAGATCTCAATTAAAATTAACACAATCCTGACAATGAACCAACAAAGTTTGCAAGTAAAAGGGATTCAAGTATGAAGTAAAGTAACAAAGGTCATTTATTTTAAGCGTTAATCTTAAGTTTAGCCTAGTTTAGGCTTAGGCTTAGGTGATTTTCAAAAACCTTATCATTTATTTGATATAGACATATAAAAATTAAATATAGATCAAGTTGTGACTTATGGCACTTACTAAGTTACTATGTCTTCTATTAGATCTAGAGTAGATTTATAGATCTAATATATAATTTAGAATCTAGACAATATAGATAATAGTATACAACTACTAGAGTAGATCTATCTAGAATAATCTTGAATCTAGATCTACTTAGAGTTAGAGTCTTAGTCTAAGTCTTAGATTCTAGATCCAGATATAGAAGAATATTATTTCATTATAGATCTATTTAGTATTACAATATCATGATGTCTTAGTCTAGAATGTCTAGTCAATACTTTAATAGGTAGGACTAATCATTAATGTCACTAATCCAGAATTGGGCTATCGATCGTCTAATATAGATCTAGTACCATATTTAATTATGTTAATGCCATTAATTATGATTATATTTAATCAATTTAATGGCATAGTGCCGCATAGCCATAGTAGTTAGTAGTTCTAGTTAAATAAAGTTGAAGTTCTAAATTCTAAAGTAAAGTCAGTAAAGACTAAACTTAAGTGACAGTCTTAGAGTCTTACTAAAAGTAAGTAAACCCGAATTAATTTCAATTTGTCAGTGTCACATAAATTAGCACCATATAAGATCTAGAAACCTCGATTAAACAGTTTTGGCAAACTTTATTTAAAATCTAGATCTATATATACTATATTAGTTATATTAGTATATAGATCTAGATTCTAGTCGATCTAGATATCTCTAACATTTCAGTTTAGAAAACAAATGTAATGTTTATTAAGATATAATCAATTGAGCAACCTGTATTTATCAATACCCACAGGGTAAACGTCTAAATACCTGCCACATTATTTTACAATCAAGTACCTCAATAAGCCGGACAGATCAAGACAACGTTGGGTCTGCGCCCAAGCTTGTTGCCGTGGACCTTAAAGACCTCTGCCTATCTGTCGGTGCTCGCGAGGGAAATGTGAAGCTCGACAACTGCATCAAGAAGTTTAGCATTAACTGTACGTGCGGCACATCACACAGGGAATGTGGATGCCAAGTAAACCATCAACAAAGCTTGTGTTCTTCTGCCATCACCATCGACATTGGTATAGACGAATGACAATCAATCCAGGCTAAATCTGAGCTATGAAGAGGAAGACATCTTCCACTTGAACTCGAAGAGACTTATCTCCTGGATGTGAGACTGTTAGCTGAGGATGACTGCGGCGCATGGACTTTGTTTGCAACGTGGCTGCATGTGAACCTGCAACTCCCATGAGAGACGTCAGTCGGGAGGGTCTGCTGAAACAGCGTGTCCAATCAACGGCTGTGCTGAAGAAAACATTGCTCGACAGTTTCTCGTTGTGTGTCAAACGGCCACGCCATGGTCTCAACTGGCGAAAAAGAAAGCGGTACCAGAGGAAAAAAGTGCGGATGACTTCGTGGGGAACACGCTCCCTGCCGCCTGTGGCTCCCACCGATCGACCTCCACATGAACTGTCAAACCTCTACTGCACTGTTTCTTTTCGGGACGAAAAATTCTAAGAAGGGGGCAATGTTATAAACCAGCCATGCACACCACCATCCAAGATAGTGCAGAAGGTGCGCACTATTAGTCAGGGCCGGTCTTAAGCCACTGCAACCTATGCGGCCGCAGTGGGCCCCGCGCTTTCATAGGCCCCGCGCTAAGTATAAATGTAATTGCATAATGATGCAAAACATACGAAAAAGTCGTGGAAATTATTATTAAAATCTCCTGAAAATTAGAAAAAATTGTTTTATGGTAAACACAAATCTTACGCGAATAAAAAAAAAGCATTGTCAGCTTTCATATTTAAATAAAAATATAATAATAGTGCGAATTTTAACCGAAACGAAAGTTCCAATAGAACTAGAATACGTTTTTAAAACGATCAAAACCTGAAAATGAGAACATAATCACTTCTAGTGAGACAACTGAAACGGAGTCTATGAAGAATGCAAAAACTGCAGAGGTGAATGTCATCAGAGAAGAAGAACATGATGTAACACTAACAACTGATCAACATGTCGTAAGAGAAGAAGAACATGATGTAACACTAACAACTGATCAACATGTCGTAAGAGAAGAAGAACATGATGTAACACTAACAACTGACCAACATGTTTAAGAGAAGAAGAACATGATGCAACAACTGACCAACATGTCGTCAGAAAAGAAGAACATGATGTAACACTAACAACTGACCAACATGTCGTAAGAGAAGAAGAACATGATGTAACAACTGACCAACATGTCGTAAGAGAAGAAGAACATGATGTAACAACTGATCAACATGTCGTCAGAGAAGAAGAACATGATGTAACACTAACAACTGACCAACATGTCGTAAGAGAAGAAGAACATGATGTAGCAACTGATCAACATGTCGTAAGAGAAGAAGAACATGATGTAGCAATAACAACTGACCAACATGTCGTAAGAGAAGAAGAACATGATGTAGCAACTGATCAACATGTCGTCAGAGAAGAAGAACATGATGTAACACTAACAACTGACCAACATGTCGTAAGAGAAGAAGAACATGATGTAGCAACTGACCAACATGTCGTAAGAGAAGAAGAACATGATGTAACACTAACAACTGACCAACATGTCGTAAGAGAAGAAGAACATGATGTAACAACTGATCAACATGTCGTCAGAAAAGAAGAACATGATGTAACACTAACAACTGACCAACATGTCGTAAGAGAAGAAGAACATGATGTAGCAACTGATCAACATGTCGTAAGAGAAGAAGAACATGATGTAGCACTAACAACTGACCAACATGTCGTAAGAGAAGAAGAACATGATGTAACACTAACAACTGACCAACATGTCGTAAGAGAAGAAAAACATGATGTAGCAACTGATCAACATGTCGTCAGAGAAGAAGAACATGATGTAACACTAACAACTGACCAACATGTCGTAAGAGAAGAAGAACATGATGTAGCAACTGACCAACATGTCGTAAGAGAAGAAGAACATGATGTAACACTAACAACTGACCAACATGTCTTAAGAGAAGAAGAACATGATGTAGCAACTGACCAACATGTCGTAAGAGAAGATGAACATGATGTAACAACTGATCAACATGTCGTAAGAGAAGAAGAACATGATGTAACAACTGATCAACATGTCGCAAGAGAAGAAGAACATGATGTAACACTAACAACTGATCAACATGTCGTAAGAGAAGAAGAACATGATGTAACAACTGATCAACGTGTCGTCAGAGAAGAAGAACATGATGTAACAACTGATCAACATGTCGTCAGAGAAGAAGAACATGATGCAACGACTGATCAACATGTCGTCAGAGAAGAAGAACATGATGTAACACTAACAACTGATCAACATGTCGTAAGAGAAGAAGAACATGATGTAACACTAACAACTGATCAACATGTCGTAAGAGAAGAAGAACATGATGTAACACTAACAACTGATCAACAAGTCGTAAGAGAAGAAGAACATGATGTAACGACTGATCAACATGTCGTAAGAGAAGAAGAACATGATGTAACAACTGATCAACATGTCGTCAGAGAAGAAGAACATGATGCAACGACTGATCAACATGTCGTAGGAGAAGAAGAATATGATGTAACACTAACACCTGATCAACATGTCGTAAGAGAAGAAGAACATGATGTAACACTAACAAATGATCAACATGTCGTAAGAGAAGAAGAACATGATGTAACACTAACAACTGACCAACATGTCTTAAGAGAAGAAGAACATGATGTAGCAACTGACCAACATGTCGTAAGAGAAGAAGAACATGATGTAACAACTGATCAACGTGTCGTCAGAGAAGAAGAACATGATGTAACAACTGATCAACATGTCGTCAGAGAAGAAGAACATGATGCAACGACTGATCAACATGTCGTAGGAGAAGAAGAATATGATGTAACACTAACACCTGATCAACATGTCGTAAGAGAAGAAGAACATGATGTAACACTAACAAATGATCAACATGTCGTAAGAGAAGAAGAACATGATGTAACACTAACAACTGACCAACATGTCTTAAGAGAAGAAGAACATGATGTAGCAACTGACCAACATGTCGTAAGAGAAGAAGAACATGATGTAACAACTGATCAACGTGTCGTCAGAGAAGAAGAACATGATGTAACAACTGATCAACATGTCGTCAGAGTAGAAGAACATGATGTAACACTAACAACTGATCAACATGTCGTAAGAAATGAAGGCAATAATGTAACAACTGATAAACATGTTGTAAGAAATGAAGGCAATAATGTAATAATTGATCAACATGTAGTTATAGATAATGAGCTAAATGTGGTCGATTCATTTAGAAATCTGCATTATTTGACTATTTATTACAAAAAAATCCACCTGAGATTACTTTGGAGAATTTTCCGAAAAATAAGGATGGTAGACATTTCTCTTAAGTGCATTGCAAACCAAACCTGAGTAATGGTGAAAGTGTTTTGCGTCCTTGGCTGATCTATTCTGTGTCAGCAGACAAGATGTATTGTTTCTACTGTCGTCTACTGGAAAAACAAAAAAGTTCCTTTTTAAATGAAAGATTTGACCAGTGGCAAAGCTGTACCAGAAGGCTAGCAGAGCATGAAAAAAGACGCCATGAACAGGCATTGACAAAGTTCACCAAGAGATGCTTTATTCTGAGACTAAAAGTGGGACTAGTTGCAATTGTATAATTTCTAGCGAAGCGCAATTTAGCTTTCAGAGGGACCATTGAAAGACTTGAAGAACCAAGTAATGGGAATTTCCTGGTCTAGTAGAATTACTCGCAAAGTTTGATCCAGTAATGGGGAACAACTTCGACGTGTTACCAATGCAAAAATTGAAGATCGTTACCTGGGAAAGAAGATTCAAAACGAACTTATTACTGTAGTAGCTGATGCTGTTGTGAATTTCTATCCTTCGAGACATCCAGAATGCAGTGATATTGGATTGTACTCCAGACATAAGTCACCACGAGCAGATGTTATCGGTATCTCTCAGATAAGGGTTAATGTGAAAGAGCTTGTGGTTGTGTATGAACGTTTTACGTTACTTCCTGTTGTTTCTTCTTGTGACAGCAAAAAGAAGTTGGCTGGAAACATGGATGTTGTTGCAATCTTTCCAGCCAAAAGTCAAAGGAAAAGGCAGTATGATAAATCTGTGGAAAACTTCACACATCGAAAAGCTGAAGATGGCTACAGGATAAAATGCTTCAGCAGAATTGTGAACACTGCAATTTACTCCTTGCAGCTGAGATTTCAACTGTAACTGTGGCATCTTAAACTAATCAAGAATTACTTAAGGTCAACAGTTCATGAAGAGAGATTGAACAATGTGGCAATTCTTGCTATTGAGCGTGATCTATGTAGGGAAACAGAATTTTGATGATCTACTGTATGACTTCGCTACACACAAGGCTCGTAAAGTAAAGTTAATTTGACAGTGATTTTGTACTTAGTTAAGAATAAATAAAATGCGAAGACGAATTTATTTTTTAATACAAAATCTTAATCTTCAATTATTATCCTTATCGCTACCCAGAATAGGCCCCGCGCAATCCGTTTCGCACAGGGCCCCGCAATCGCTAGGACCGGCCTTGCTATTAGTGACTAGACTAGGAAGAATGTTGACTTTAAAGGGAAGAGCGAGCGATTTCCAACCAGGTCTAGAACCGAGATGAAGATGCTGTGCGTGGCATATAACACAATGCAGAATTCTTGATAACAAATTACGCACAATTACAACCTATTCGGCAACAGAGACCTACTCGAAGGAAGAGAAATCCTCTTGAGGGGTTGGGGGCAGCAATGCAGTGAAAAACACAATATAGCGACACTGCGCCCCTAAAATTTACTAAAGATATAGCAGAAGAAGACAATACAATCTTTTAATAAGATTGAATAGGTAGAGAGAGTTGAAGTTATGTTGATCTCATTCAGCGCGATAAAGAACTAAAACTGAAAAATTCTTTCCAAAAATAAGAAAGAAACGGAACGAAAGAAACGGAGAGAAAGGAAAGAAAAAGAGATTCATCATTATTATATTAGAAACGAACTCATATTCATTCTCTGGCACTGACAGCTTGGCAAGCTCGAGTTTCGCTAAAAAAAAAAGCACAATTCATTGTAGTGACTGTAGTCCCTTTATCAGTGTCCACAGAGGAATTTTCTGGTGATGTGGCAGGTCTGTAGCATTACCCCTCTATGTTTATGACAGGCAGTGTTAAGGGCCTTGATGGTCTCTGTGAGGTCAGTTGTCTCCTCGCTTGATATAACAATGGGGTAGAGCCTACATCGTTATTTTGGATAAGTTCCACAAACACTTAACCTCCAAGCCTAAGTTCCCAAATGTTCGTTGTTTTTCCATTTCAGTTTCTCTTATATTATTAGACAGTGGCCACGTGACACCCTCGTTAACCATGGGCCACAGAAACAGATTAACAACATTTGTCATATAGATCGCTAAGTGAGGAAGGGGAACTGTACTTTTACTTTACTCGTATATTACGACACTCAGGATCTCATTGATATCAACGTTCACATTCCCAAGTGGTCTAGTGGTTAGGATTTCGCGCTCTCACCGCGGAGGCCGGGGTTCGATTCCCCGCTTGGGAAATTGTTTTTTTTTTTATTTTACGCTTGTCCGGAACTCTCCTGGGCATACTGCAGGAGGCTAGGCTTATGGCAGTGTTTCCCAAACTTTTGACCTTTTATAATATTTGTAATGCTGAGTATACCCCTGGTCCCGCCACCATCAGACCTTAATTTATTAACAGAACATAATAAATGGGTATTTAAAAAAATCAGCATAGTTAATATAGGTGCAACGCGTATCCTAGGAGTACGCGAACATGCCACTTTGGGAAACACTGGTCTAGGGAGTCAAGGATGAAATGTAAATTCTGAAGGGACATAGGAAACATGTAAAAAAAAAAAAAACAAGTGCAAAAAGATCCAATTAAAAACGAGGTTATGTTTCAATTTTGGGAAAAAACTAGGAGAAATTCAGATTTGTAAATAGCGCTTCTATTCGGACCGGCCTCTATTAATGTCACGCTAAGAACAGCTGCTTTGTACCAAAAAGCCTTTACTTGCCTTGCTTATATTCTTGTTCTGAAGAATAACTCACAGGGAGACACCATTTTCTAGGAGAAAACGATAATTCTCTGACCCGATTCTAATGTTGACCTTTAAAATTTTCCCCTGTCTTACTAATTCGAACTATGGCTGCAAGCGAATTCATTGTGTTTTTACAAAGCTGATATCAAACTCGCTCTGTCTGTCTGTCTGCCCCAAAGTTTGTACACGTATTTCTCCGACACCCAATTTCGAATCAAGCTGAAATTTTTCACAACTATTCCTTTTGACAACACAATAAACATTTTAAAAAATATAAAAAAATAACCAATTAGTTAATTGACTATTGGTAATATATTACTTTGGTATCCCCCAAAAAAAGGGAAAGAAATAATAGTACTTGACTGTAGCGGTAGTATAAGCTGAATTAATCCCCTTTATATTAGGCTGCCGTCCCAGACTTAGTGAACACAGACATTAAATAGAAACAATAGATATACAATCTTCCACGTTCATAGACTCTTCGCTATCAGAGTGGTTACCCCTTTGGCTCAAGAAGTATGAGAAGGCTTTAGCCCACAAGTTCGAATTAAGGCCGTTCCCTTTTTTAAAAATACATTTAAAAAGTGATCACCCAGATCTTTCTTCTTCTACCCCTTTCCAACTGGTCCAGACAAGTGAGAAAGCCAAAACATAACATTGCGCTAAACAAAAACAATCGGTAAAAAAATATATATCTAATTGCAAAGATTTATTATTGTTAGTCTAGACCAGTGATTCCCAAAGTGGTCTATATGGAGCCCCAGGGGTCTACGAAGACCTCCAAGGGGTCTACGAAAGTAAAAAAATAAATTGGGGGTCTATGAGATGTCCACGGGGGTCTACGATAATAGATTTCATTTAAGCAGGTCGAGTTACTTAATTTTCACATTCCATTAATGTAATTAATTCATACACTAATATATGATTTGTACCTTCATTAATCCTTTAAATATTTATCCCTGCTATTCAAACAAAAAATTGTAATCAATTTCTATGCTTATTTAAATAGCTTAATTTTGTCTACATATAACTAATATTTAGAAAAAAAAAAGAAAAGAAATGTAGACAGTACAGCATTAGTTATTTAAAATTGGGATTCCTTCCGTCCTTGTCAAACAAGCAGTTGCCTAAGTGACTTTTTTATGACGATATGAACCAGTTACGCTGGAGAATCATTTGAGACAATGCCAAACTAACAAAAATTAAGATTTGAAAAACTTTTGAACACTCAAAGTTCAAAATAGACCCACAAAATCTCTGTTCGACATCATAAAGAAAAGATGATGGTATGTGAGAGTCGTACACGATTTCATTACTTAAAGCAAAATACGGAAAACAGCAAAGGTCCAACATTGATTTTACCAGCCGTTTTACATAAACCTACATCTGTTATATTAAAAGAATTTCTTTAAGCGACAATACAGTTCAAGGTCGCTTCGGTGGCATGAGATATAAAATTAAAAGCTTCTTATGTAAATCATTGCAAAAGACACAAATACAGTTTGGTCTGACAAGGTGTAGCGCTGTGTGCTACAAACTGTCTATTGGTCACCATCTTATCTCATCTATGCCTGTGGTCCCTTCTGGGCATAGGCCACCATCCAGCTTCCTCCAGGCATCTCGGATCTGGGCGAATCTCTCCAACTGTCCGCACGTCTTGCCCATCTGCTTGGCATCTGCTTCTAAATCGCGGAGACCTGGAGAACCATCATCACCATCATGAAAAAAAAATCCAGGTATTCATCAATACTTGCCCGAGGAAGATTCTTAGAATCCGCTGGCCAGACAAGATCTCGAATGAGGAACTGTAGCAAAGAACAAAGCAGCAGCCCATTAAAGTAGATATCTTTCAGAGATGCTGGAGATGGATAGGTCACATTCTTCGCAAGCCTGCATCCAACATAACAAGGCAAGCCCTAACCTGAAACCCCCAAGGAAAGAGAAAGAGGGGACGGCCCAGGAATACATGGCTCTAATGGTCACCGTCTCCTTATATTTTCTTGGGTTGACCAACGAGACCTTTCCCATGTTTGGGTATAGTAGCAAGGCAGCAGAGGTTTGAGTTAAGTTTTCCTTCTGCTAGGTGGGTAGCAAGTCAAGGTTAATGAGCCCTTCCTGCTCAAAGCTTACTGGTTTAGGCTCCAGTTACTCTCCTTCGACCCTTCTCCTGTTAATGAAAACAGTTCCGAAGATTCAATATTTGAGCCACACGCGAAAGATCAAGAAATACACGAACAACTGCTCTTTGCGAAACTTTTCACAATGATACTTAAGGCATTATATTAATTAATTAATATTTAATGTTAGGAAAGACTACTTCATAGAACGACAAATTCGTATGTGACACTTAACATCCGTAGTTGTGTAGTTTTAAATTACTTTTTCACTCTTCAACTCACTACAGTTAGAAATTTGTTTAAAAAAATGTTAATGAATTTGCAAAAATGTGCAAGTTGAGCAGGGGGTCTACCGAAAACCAGAAAACATAGCAAGGGGTCTACGGGACAAAAAAGTTTGGGAACCACTGGTCTAGACTCTAGACCTGTTTCAAATTTAATTACATGAATGATCCAAACTAATTGATTTTTGTTGCTCTACTTTGCTATTTCTTTTCTTCAGAAAATTAAGTTCCCTCCTTTTACCTATGATAGAGCTTTGGTGTAGGCCTATAATCGTCCCGGTAGTCACGTAGATCCACTGAGGCGTTAAAGGCCTACACACACACACACACACATACTTTTGTTTTTTCCCTACGACACAGATCATCTTTCATCCTTTATTTGTAATTGCGGGAATATGTTACCTGACAATGAATTCGTTTTATTCTAAAATATACTTTACTTTGTTGGCACGTCAGTCTGAGCTGTGTACATATGGTTCAGCAATATAGTTTTTATTTACAATTTAAAATACAAAGAACAGGATACGAAATGTAAGTAGATGATGTTGTTGTTTTTTAAATATAAAGTAAAATTATTTAAATAAATAGTTTAATCTTTAGCAAAAGATACAACATGCCAATTAATTGTTGTATCCGCACTGTCAAATTTATAACTTTGTTAGTGCGTTTAGTGCAGATAGTTGTTATTGTTTTTGATTGAAAAATTTCCTAATTATAAATTATTACTACAAAACAGCATAAAGGTAATTATTTTAATAAGATAATCGTTCAATTATTAATTTAACCCTTTGTTGGTTAAAATTGTGACGCACTAGACTTATTTATTTATTATATTATATATATATATATATTAATTTTTATTATCAATATGGAAATTTGTCTTACAATTTGTGCATTATACCAAACAAAACAGCCCTCTCTGTAGATACTAGCAGAATCGTATATCTACAACAAGATCACAATGTCCTCATACAAAAGAAAAACTGAAACCAAAGAGAAAGAATTTGAAGAAATCAAGACAGAAAATGTAAGTTGTCGTTCTATAGCTGTAAAAAAAAATTATGTATAAATCTGTTTCGATTTTTTAAAATATAATTTATAGTTCATTAAATGTTTGTGCTGCCTGATCGAGTGGTATGCACTCTAACCTGTCGTCTCGGTGGTATGACGTTCGAGCCCTGTCCGCCGCTACACCCCCGTCCTCCTACGGAAGGTTGAGGCTAAGATGAAATAATCTTCATCTATGAAAGCACATTTGAGACTTGACTTGTACATGAAAGCACTTTTGAGACTGGTACATGAAAGCACGTTTGAGATTTGTACATGAAAGCACATTTGAGACCTGTACATGAAAGCACATTTGAGACTTGTACATGAAAGCACGTTTGAGACTTGTACATGAAAGCACGTTTGAGACTTGTACATGAAAGCACGTTTGAGACTTGTACATGAAAGCACGTTTGAGACTTGTACATGAAAGCACGTTTGAGACTTGTACATGAAAGCACGTTTGAGACTTGTACATGAAAGCACGTTTGAGACTTGTACATGAAAGCACATTTGAGACTTGTACATGAAAGCACGTTTGAGACTTGTACATGAAAGCATGTTTGAGACTTGTACAACTGTAACGATGGAACTGTGTGGTCAAGACAGGGTTGTGAAAACTTTATAGTTTGTCTTCATCGGAACAATGTTCCATCATTTAAATACCATTGTAATGCCAGAGAATGTAATTTAAAGCTTTTTTGTGTGTGTGTTTGCACTTTATAAAATCATTAAAAAAAAATATTTAAAAAATAATAAAGAAAACAAGAGAAATATATTTTCATGAAAGATTAAAATGGAACTGTGTCTTTTCTAAGGGAATTTTATATTTATACCCGAAAATTATAGCTTTTTCCCCCTGAGTTTCCCCAAGCTTTTTTCTTAACGAACACATTGCACTTTCTGAGTATTTAGCGGGACACTTTGGTTAGGCCTACAAAAGTTGTGTTTTTTTTTTGTTTTTGTTTTTTTTTACACTGTGGAGTGAACTTTTGCAACCTTTTCCGTTTGTAGCTCACTATCTCTAGCTAATGACATACAGGTTCAGCGTTTTGACATTGTTTTACTTTATCCTGAAAATCTCCACTACAGACGTCATAGTCTTTCAATAGTTTTAATCTTATATTTCATAAAAAAAATGTGATCATTACATTGTCATTTTAATCATAATCTTTAAATTTCATGAAGAAAAAACCTATTTAATCCCGATTTAAAAATAAAAAATCATCTCCCCTAAAAAGGCTAGAACTCAAAATCAATTTTTAAAAATCCCTGAAATATTTTAAGACGATTTTTTAAAAATTTAAAATATATAATTAATGTGTCATAACTTAAATAAAATACACTACGCAATTTAATCAAAACATAGTTACATTTTTCGTTAAGCATTAAAACGAAATATATGTACATAAAAACGGTAGACAATATTTTTATATTAGGTATATTTCATTGATTCTCCAGAATAAAACATACTTTTTCCTTAATAATGTCAAATGTGGAAACATTACCAAAGGTAGGTGTATTATTTGTATAAATCAAATTTCGTTGGATTAGCTGTAAAACTAATGAACAGATCTAATCGTTTCTAATGTCTAGATCAAAGTCTATGATTTTTTGTGTTCATAAAATTTAGATTATATGTATATTATATATCTGTGGTATTTTACGTCTCGAGAGACGATCTTTTCCCTTTGCAACTTTGCAAACTTTGTCCCTTTTTGACGAAAGAGGCCAATCCTTGATACACAGCTGCGGTCGCGGGTTGGGCATATGCGATCACCAGGCGCCGTTGCATTTTCACCCTTCTTTCTACTTCTGTTCTGTATGGCATCTGCAATCCGTGACCCTTCCTTTATGCTCTCTCTCCATGTAGATCTATCCAGTGCTACTTTTTCCCAGCTGCTAGTATCGATTTTGAAGAGCTTCATCTATCTATCTATCTATCTATCTATCTATCTATCTATCTTATCTATCCATCTATCTATCTACCTATCTATCTATCTATTGTTTTTGAGTAATTACATTTATTGGTGTCCTTTTTAATAAAAAGTATTTTTAATATTTTTAATAATTTTAAGAAAAAAAAATATAGAAATTATTTTAAATTATAAATGTCTTTATAAGCATTAATTAAAAATTATATGTCAAATATTTCTGATAGTTCAGATTATCACTTTGACATGTGTGGTGGGTTCGACACAGAATTACAACAACCAAAATGACGAGGCAAGTCAGGAGGCTTATTTCAAATTTAATGTACACAAAAAAAACCTGCAGCCTTAGCCAAAACAATGAACTTAGGAAGAACACAGCAGGATCAAACAAGGTGGTATTGGAATAGGTGCGTAGCAGCAAGTTTCAATGGAGGCTGCCAGCAGGAAAAGGAATTCAAATCCCAGCTACCGGGGCAGAGGTCAACTTGAGCTTTTGCTGACCGGTGCTTGGTCAAGTTCAGCCGACACATATATCAGGTCCTCCCCACTACACATGTTTAGACTTAATGATTATGATAAATATTTAGGTTACGATTTAGTTTGAAATTGATTTCATCTACATTTTAAGGAGAATGATTTTGTTTCATTTTTGAAAAAGATAAAGTATTTGTCATATGTTATTCCACAATGTCACCAATGACAACTCAGAAAATTAATCATAAAGTGTCATTTTAGAAAGTTTGAATGTAACCAGTGCCCAGCGGAGTGATGATTCTAATGATAGTGAAGAAATTGCTCAGTGGAACTATGATTCTGATGACAATGAATCCGCTGCTCAGTGGAATGACGATTCTGATGATACTGAATCCCTTGCCCAGTGGAATGATTCTGATGATAGTGAAGCCAACGAAGAACGTGGTGTCAAGTCAGATGCTACTAAACGTCCATTAATTGGTAACTATTGAGTTTATTTCTTAGTGTATAAAATGTTGAGATCGGCACTTGAGTTAGACTTGATCTATTAATAGATATCTCTTGATTGTATCAATCCGGTACTTTTTTTCCCAAACATTTCATCAACTCAAGTTTATTTCCGTGTTCTCAAGGTGATCATGAAACTCAAGAGTCAGAGGGTGGAGAGGTTAATCTACACAAACATCGCGATGACTGTAAGAAAAATCCAGATCATAAGCAGTTTATACCTGTTGATACATTCACTTTGAATGATTTACCCAAAGAATATCAAGACAATGATTTGTATGAATTCCTCAAAGTTATAGCTGATCTGACAGTTAGAATAAGTGTTGTAATGACAAGCCCAGATAGACCAGAGTTTTGGCCAGAGACAACCAAACCATATCCATTTAGTAAAACAAGTAAGCCAGAAAACTTGAGGACAGGAAGTGGAATTGTAAGGCATGTAACCAAGTTTCAAGATGGAGTAAGGCAAGATGGATATATCGGACCCACTGTTTACAAAAACTGTTGGTGTAAAAAATGTGAAGGTTCAGACTCAGCCAGCAGCGTGTGGTGGGAAATTGATGTGAACACAGCCACGCATGTGGTTTTTGATGACATCGAGGCTAGCGACACGACCTTGAGATTGTTTTTTGATACAGAAAACTGTGAAAAGGTCATTGTGGATACTGTCAGTGTGCAATATTTTAACATTGAGTATGACATGTGTGGGCTGAAATGTGTGACATGCGACGAGAATTTAGGGAATAAACTGATAGAAATGTGGAAAGATTATGAAATTATTCATGGGAAAGTCTTTAACAAATACAAAAGCGCTAGCTTAGAGAATAATAGCCAGGGTGTGGAGTTTAAGTTAAACTTTATAGTGTCCCATCCTCATGGATGTTCTAAACAGGTCAGTATTGGTGAATGGAAGGACAAACTAGAGGTGGGTGAAGATAGGGCGAAGTTTACTTACAATACTTGTACATGTCCAGGAAGTAGTGGAGCACATGTCATCTGTCTGGGGTATAATGATGATTGGTTGTCCGATCTTGTTCACAGTGGGACTTTAGATTCTAAAATAAATTACAGTGGAGTTGGTTTGTTCTAGCGAGCAGAGACTAGTCCACCATGAGCATGTAAAATTTTTAGAACGCTTTTAAATTTAACTAAAAAAAAAACAAAGTCTCTTTAGTCTAGGTGCTATACTGTAGGTTATTTCTCATTACACTTAAAAACCTTTAGATTAGAACTTGATTTTAACAATTTCATTTGGACTTCAATGATAATATTGTTTTTCAATAAAATTAAATGACTTCCTGGCATTTTAAAATTTTGTTATAATTTTTTTCTGTGATGTCATTATTTTTAATATAACATAACAGCGTATCTTTAATTAATTATACAAAATATTTGTTGGTTTGTTAAACATTCTGTTAAATCAAAGATTACCGATATCTGGTTATTTGAACAAAAATATTGACAATAATTCCAAACAAAAATTTTTTGATTAGTAGATCTACGTAAACTAGAACCATAGACATAAATAAATATAGACTGGCCGATTAAAGAGTTTTATGAAACGAAAATTTGTGACTTGCAATTTTGTGTACTTTATTATACAGCATATATGAGCAGTATAAAAGTTAAGTATTCATATCTATTTGAGCCATAACCTATATAAGTATTACATATATTGTAAATAAGGAGGCAGTGTAGTTTTGTTTAATTTCTAAGAATGAAGATCATGTAATTTTTCATTCGGAAATCCGAATACAATAGATATACATGTTTTCAAGTTACATGAAGTTACTTCCTTCGGCCAGTCTATATTTATTTATGCCTATGACTAGAACAAAATTTAAAAAGTAGTTGATGAATACAATTTTTAAGGGGATACATTGGAAAGGAAGATCACGTGGCACAATTATTCTAGATTCATTAAGCTATTTTGCTGACAAAAAGATTTCAGTCGCATTTACAATGAATGTTTTGTATGAATTCCTCAAAGTTATAGCTGATCTGACAGTTAGAATAAGTGTTGAAATGACAAGCCCAGATAGACCAGAGACAACCATTCCATATCCATTTTATAATAAAAGTATCCCAGAAATCTTGAGGACAGGAAGTTGAATTGTAAGGCATGTAAGCAAGTTTCAAGATGGAGTGAGGCAAGAAGGATAGCCTGTGTACGCTATTCTGCCTCAACGTGGCACTCGGGTGGAAACGATCGCTTGAGGAAGTGATTAGGCTAAATGAATAGCAAAGCAAAACTCCTGTGGGAGTGTCTAAGGGAATGCGAGAGTGTTCCTATTTCACGGAGCGGAGTTGAAAGAGATGGGGTTCCCGGTGTGCTCGGCCTTCGGCCATGTATTCTAGACCATGCTCCCGGAGTGTCAGATACATCAGAAATAGCTATGCTTTATATAGGCACTGACTTAGACTTCTTCCAGACAGAACTGTTTGTTTAAGCAGGCTTACACGCCTAGAGTTCGAAGAACCTTCGGCTTAACTCTTTTGACAATCCCACAGTTAGGACATCAGCGGTATAGAATAGGCAGTTAACAAAAATACTTCAAACGCGTAACATCGATCTAGCGACAGAAGACTTCTATTCCATCCCGTAACTTAGAGTATTTCTTTGCTTCCTTTTCAGTCAGATTAGTTCATGTATATCATGTCCTATGAATTTAACTGTTTAAAATCAAACTCAAGCAGACGTTATTTAATCGCATAAAATACACAACCATCATTCATTACAATTACATTGACTGGCTGCCTGGTCGTGCGGTTTGCGCGCTGGACTGTTGTTCAGATTTTTCGATGGTCCAGGGTTCAAACCCTGCCCGCTCCCATCCCCCGTCGTCCTGCGGGAGGTTTGGACTAGGAAGTAATTATCTTCAACTCTGAAAAAACATCCGAAACATGTATAACATTTTAAACAAACAAAACAAACTTACATTGTCTCTATCTTCGGCTATATAGTTTAATTTTTGCATTATCTGTTAAATGTCTTTTTTTATATTAAAACTGTCACCAGTTATTTTAAATGGTCGTTGGCTGACATTAGATTCATATTATAATGATATATATTATAGACTTTGCCAGGAGGAATACTTGCATATTCATACCTCTCTCGAAAATTAGGAAATAACTCTTTGATGTAGCAGACACAAATAATACGTTTAATATATACAATAATAACACCACATAGGAAATATGATACACAATCCAAGAATAATCAGTAATATTCCTTTATAAAACTACTTGACAAATGTAGTAATAACTTGGTAACTGGTACAAATCTCAACTAACTCTTTATAATAACTCTAGAGTTACTGCTTACAACAACTGGCTTCTATTAACTCTTACATATTCTGATTGTTCCTTACTGACTGTTGTCCCTGATATTACTGACTGCTCTCAAGTAACTGCTTAGCTCAATGTTAAAAGTGTTCTCCTTGATAAACATGAGTTGTGAATTACTTTTATAATATGAAAATATGGTATCTACTGTATGGCACCAACTTTCAGGTGGCGACAAAACGATAAAGGAAAAAACCCTTTTCAGACCTTGCGATCTATAGGGCAGATGATGTAAAGGATGTCTGTTTCTATAGCCGAGGGTAACGAGGGTGTCATGTGGCTAGCACAATTATCAACCCATTTCCTGTCCCCAGCTAATGTCATGTACCCATTAAAGCTCGGTGGACTCAGGGGCACCCTAAAGATCCCGAATTTAAAATCCCAGTTTTCACCAAGTTTCGATCACGGAACACGGTGTTTGTAAGCGAAGCGCTTTACTACTCTGCCAACACGCCCCTCCCCCTTATTAAAACAATATCAATGCTAAATACACAAGTATTCATGCATAAGCAGCGTATTGTCGAGCAGAGTGTAGGACTGTGCTTCCGTGAGTAAGAAAAACGGACAGCGCGTGGCCATAGTTATCCCAGTGTTGGCAAACAAAGCTTACAGCCATCTTGCGTAGTTTGAGAGCAACAGTTTCGTCGATGCCATTTTCCAAGAAATATTCGACTGATAAAAATAAACAGTTACCTGATGCAGAAATTTCGACTACATTGAAAGACCTGTTGACTCCACGAAATATATGTGAAGCGGTGGCCATGGTTAGGAAACGAAGGGGCAAAATCAAAACAAATCTACAAAAAAACAACAACATGCAACTATTTTAATGACACCCAGATATTGACTTGTGTAAAAAAATACACACATAAATGTAGTCAAATATATAGAATGTATAAAAAGAAAGATTACTTGTTCTCCAGGCCCCTTCTTTATTTTCTGTCGCCGCGAAAGTTACGTGGGGTAACTCTAATCCGACTTGCAGACTTTCCATGACTTTTTCGTGGTGTCTCGAATTATATATATCGATACTGTATGACTTCGCGTAAAGTAATTCTGTACGCAGTAAAGAATGAATAAAATGCAAAGACGGATTTATTTTCTAATACAAACTCTTAATTTTCACTTATTATCCGTAACCCTACCCAAACTGGACCCGCGCAATCCGTTTCGCATACGGCCCCGCAATGGTTAAGTCCGGCCCTGCTATTTAGTGACGTGTGAATACAGAAAAGATTACATGTTTTCCCCCCCCCCTTTTCCTTTTAATTTTCGCAGCGAAAGTTACATGGGGTAACTCTGGTTTGAGATATATCCATTGAGCGGTTGAAGAGAAGTATACATATAAATAGATGCTTTAGTTTAACTCTTTACTGTCACACAGATGTAAGATGTCCCTATATGACGAGGGTATTGTGTACAGACAGCACACAAATTTTAGTGAAACATGATATAGTTTTAGAAAAGCATTTTAAAATAAGAAACTAAAAATCAATTACTCATCAATGTTTAGTCTCTTAAAAAAGTTCCCAATAGTAACGACCATGTAATGTTGAAGTGATTTATTTATCTCCTTTAGAAGATATCGCTTTTGATGTGCAATAATAGTATCAAAGCAATATTTTAAAAGACAAATATGTTCTGATTCATAATTTAATAAAAAATTAATTGTTAATCCATTTATAATGTTTGTAAAAAAATTTTCCTGATTTTTTCCCAATACAACCAACTTTTCTCCATCTTAATACAAATGGACATAGTACTTATGTCATAATGACTTAGAAATAAAGTAATCTTATAAAACAAATACAAGCCTTTAGGTTTATTGTTTTCTAAAAGCTAATATTTAGAACAATGAACAATAATCTAAGTTCACTATACATTAATACATTACAAATATTACCTGTAAATATAAAGAAATAATAATTTTTATATAGCTACATTTAACAGACAACAAACTTATAAGTTCTTACTGCTAGAAAGTAAATTGTTAAAAGGTCAATAACGAATTCTCTTGTATATATTGAAATCTAAATTTACATTTGCAAGGGAAACAACTGAACAGACTTCACCACACCGTCCACACCCATTTTAATTTTATCCAGACTTGTAGTTACAGTAGGCTTACTCTTTAATATCGACTGCTCAGTTCATCTTGCATTTTGTGCATTACACCTAACAAAACCTTAGAATAATAGAAAACCAAAACATACATTCACACCAGACTCACTCTTGGTCAAGTACACACATTCTTAGACAAAGTACATTGATATAAGCTTTATAGCAGCGCATGCAAAATAAGCCATGCAGTTACCATCAGCCATTGACAAATGAAAAAATCAAATGATTCATCCAAAAAAGGCTTTTAGTTTACTTATCTGCTAGTAGCTCTACATAACACTAACACTGGCGTTAGCTTAGATACATTGTATTCCAATTTAGAATATTATACATAACTTCATTGAATGTACTAAGCACAAAATAGGACTTTGATACACTCATGTATTTTGTTAGTATTATAACTACTAATCAAATTATATGCGTTTACTTTTTTTTAATAAAAAAAAAAGACTCCTTAACAAAGTAGGATACTATTTTTAAAAAGCTTATACCAACTCGATCTGTCTGTCAGGCCAAAAGTTCGTACAAGTTATTTCTCCGACACCCAATCTCGGATTTAGCTGAAATTTTGCACAAATATTTCTTTTACCTGACAACACAATAATCAATTTTAAAAAAAATAACCAATTAGTTAATTAACTATTGGTAAACAATTATTTTGTTTTGGTATCTCAAACAAGGGAAAGAAATTGTACTTGATTGAAGTGGTGGTATAAACTGAATTAGTCCCCTTTATAAATTGTCGTCTGAGGCTTAGTGAACACAAACATGAAATAGAAAACAATAGATAACTATACAATCTTCCATGTTTATAGAGTCTTCGCTAACAGATTGGTTACCGCGATGGCTTGAGAAGCCTTTGGCCCACAAGCTCGAATTCAGTTCGTTCCCTTTTTTAAAATACATTGAAAAAGAGATCATCCAAAACTTTCTTCCCTACCTCTTTACAACTGCTCCAGACAAGTGATAGGTGTCGTGCGCATCTAAAGTTGCTTCTTGATTGATGTTTTCTTTTATGCACCATAATGGTTTGTGCGCTAGTCCCTAAGAACGCGCTATGTTGATGTCATTGCTCTGTTTCTTTTTGCTGGTTAGCAGTCGCCCTGTTGTTGTTCTCTTACCCAGTGTTGGGTAGGTTTAGTTTATTTTACTTTATTCTTCGCGTTGTAGTTTTAAAATCGTTAGTAATGTAATCGTGTGAATGGCGGACTCTTGGAATCCGTATTTTTCTTGTTTAGGGACACAGGCTTCAAAATAAAAACCTGTTATAGCAACTGTTTAAACGTAGCAAAGAAAAAAAAGTATATTGGCTATAACTGAAGGGTAGGACTAATATTGTTAGATGCATTTTCACTTTCTTAAAAGAAATAAAACCATAATGACATTGATTTATTGTGTATTCTACAGGAGACCCCAATAATTGTTGTGAAATAGGACAATGTTGCAAGGAGGACTGTGTCTGCCAGAGAGCTCATGGACTATTTGACAAATTTATAGACATACCTTGCTCCTATGAAAAATCATATCTTTGTGAGAAAACGTAATCTTCTCTCTATGCCATCGATTCAATAAAAATATGATCAAAGTGATTCTTCGTGGTATTTCATTTTTTATAAGGCTACGCCTGAAAGTGAATGTGATAGCTTGTGTGGGCGAGCGGTGGCTCAGTGTTTAAGCGCTTGGCTTCCGAGCCTAGGGTCCTGGGTTTAAATCTTTTTTTTTTTTAATTTCGGGATTTTTAGGTCGCCCCTGAGTCCATCCAGCTTTAAAAGGTACCCGACTTTAGTTGGGGAAAATAAAGTAATTTGATCGTTGTGCTGGCCACATGACACCCTGCTTGTGAACCGTTAGTCAAAGAAACGGATGACCTTAACATCATCTGCCCTAAAGATCGACAGGTCTAAAAGTGGAACTCTTTTTCTAAAACAAAAGATTATGACGCCCAGCCAAAACCTCTTAGATGAGATATAGTAAAGTAATGGAAGAGAACTTAATCATGAAATAGCGTATCCCTATTAGTATGTCTAATGGAAAGAAAAATGGACACTAGGATTGATAATGTGCATGTGGATTTACGATTAATACCAGTCAGGTAAATGATGCGACTTAAGGTTTATTAGTTTGCAATAGTTGTTGAAAGTTACCCTAATTTCAAAGTAATAAGTGAACTGTTTTCTACATACCAATTATCCCAACAATCAGTGGATCAGAGTTTACACGGATGGCTCATCCCATAAAGCCATTACAAATGGAGGAGCTGGAATACTTATCGAATGGCCAGATGGAGGAAAACTAGAAAAATCCATTGCAACTGGAGAGCTCTCTGACAGTCACAGAGCAGAAAGGGAAGCACTAGCACTACCTGCTACCATGCTAGCAAATCATCCAAGTTCCCCACACAGTCAGATTGTCTTTCTAACCGATGCGAAAACAACCCTCCTAAGCTTGCAAAACTCTGATTCTTCTTATATTAAAAACCTCAGAACAGCACTTACAAAGCTCAACAACAACAGCAAAAAAAAATGTTATTCAATGGATACCAGCCCATATACAACTAGAAGGAAATGAGAAGGCTGACACACTAGCCAAGAGTGGGAGAACTAACTCACAAATAAACTCTGCACTCTATCCAGAAGAATTGAAGAAATTAATTGTAAATAAAATAAATGAGAAATAGACGAGCTCTCATCCAAATCACAAGAAAGATGACGCTTACTATAAGCTATCCCGACAAGACCAACATCTAATCTTTCGACTCAGGACCGGACACAACAGAATGCGACAACACATGTACCGGAAGCTCAAAATTGGAACCAGAGAAATCTGTCCATGTGGACTATCACCAGAGAATGCCGACCACGCCCTCCAACATTGCTCTCTTTACCAAGAAGCCCGTATTAGACATTGGCCCCAAAACACCCCAATAGAAAGATAACTATATGGAGAGCTCCCTGATTGGGAAACCACTGCGCAGTTCATCTCATATATTGGTCTCGTCATCTGAACGCTCCAACATAGCAATGAGAACGCAGAGGAAGAATAAAAAAAGTAAAAAGCATTTTCTTAAATTTACAGTGACATTAAATATCTCTTATTAAATAATTTTTATTTGGTAACCAATAATCAATTCGCATGACGCGAGATTTTCAATCATTTATTGTTTGAGATTAGAATTTTTGTATTGTAACAAAATATAGGCCTACAGTACTTTAGTAATTTATAAAAGCTGACCAACAGAACTCTAAATGTTTAAACACAAATATTTTAATATAAATACACAAAATCGATAAAACTAAACAATATATATATATTTATTAAGACTATACCTAGAATAAAGAGACATTTGATTTCCAAGTTAAAAAGTTAAGAATGTAAAGTATTATCAAATAAAACATGTTCATATAAACTAAAGAGGAAAAAAAACTTAATAGAAATATCCAGCACCACTGCAATTTAATCCAGACTTAAAACTTCCACTATGGACAAGGTTAGACACCCACCACATCGTCCTAAACCCAATAAACTGGACATTACCTCCACTACTTCCCGGACATGTACTAGTTGTATAAGTAAACTTAGTTACATGTTTACCCACCTTGAATTTGTCCTTCCATTTACCAACACTGACCTGTTTAGAACATCCATGAGGATGTGACACTATAAAGGTAAACTTGTGTTTAGGTTTAGAGGCAGAGTATTTGTCCCAGACTTTTGCCCAGACATGTCTAAAATGTTTCAAAATTTCCATCAGTTTATTTCCTAAAGTTTTGTCACATGTCACACAGTTCAACACACACAAGTCATACTCAATGTTTACATTACAGACACCGACCTTATCAACCTTGACCACTGGACTATCATCTCTATCATAAAACAATCTCAAGGTCATGTGACTGGCCTCAATATCATCAAAAACCACATGTGTGGCTGTGTGCAAATCAAACTCCCACCACACATTGCAGGGTGAGTCTGAATCTTTACATTTTCTACACCAACACTTTTTGTAGTCAATACGTTCATTAACTCCATCTTGTAAGACTCCATCTTGAAACGTGTTTACATACCTTACACTTACACTTCCTGTCCTCAAGATTCTTCTCTGACTCATGTTAGAAGATGGATATGGTTCAGTTGTCTTTGGCCAAAACTCTGGTCTGTGTGGACCGGACTTTGTAACATCTACTCTAACTGTCAGGCCAGCTATAACTTTGATGTATTCGTACAAATCATGGTCTTAAAGACCTTCAGGTAAATGTTTCAAGCTGAATGTATTAATAGATATAAACTCTCTATGACCTGGATTCTTCTCACAGCCAGCAAGATATTTGTGTAGATCAGCTTCTCCACCTTCTGACTCCTGAGTTTCATGATCACCTGGAGAACAGGTAATAAAAACAACTTTTAGTTGAAAATAATGTAGGCCCTTCAATATTTTTTTAGAAAAATAATAAATAAACTATTTACTTAAAACCAGTGATGCTCAACCTTATTCGGCGGCCGGCCATTGTAATTTCCGACAATCGTGTCGTGGACCACGTCAACAAAAATGTTTTTACAAAAAGGGAATAGACAATAAACCATTCTTATTAAAAACGCGCGGCTGCCTGGCCGTTCAGACTTCTCGATGGTCCCTAGTTCATACCCTGCTCGCTGCCTTTCCCGGTAGACCAGCGGGAGGTTTTGATTAGGAAGTAAATTATCTTCATTTCTGTATTAACATATAAAACATTTTACAAACTTTTTGCATTAATTCATGGGAAGTTTATCCTAAAACAAATTTTAAATATCTGCATAGATGAGAGGCTAAATGTTTGAGCATGAGACGATTACGTGACAAGGATATCGCAAAATTCATCATTGAAAAGGTTTCGATTTTGAAAACGACGAATAAGCCTATTATTCAATCTGAACACGATCATCATACTATGGTCCAGACTAAACATCTCGCCACATAGATTTTGTTGGTGAATATTTCAATGAAAGAAAGAAAGATCCTATTTGATGGTTGACACCTCTTTGACAGGACTCCCCACTGGTGATTTCATTCATGCTCTTTATTGCTACTGGGTCGTGCAGCATTCGAATTTTTGTTCATACCACAAAAGGGCAGTCCGGATATTTTGCGCTCCGGATAACTAACGTCCGGATAAACAATGCTCTACTGCAGTGTTTCCCAAACATTTTCATTAACGGAACACTTCGCACATTCTGAATATTTAGCGTGACACTTTGCTTTTTTTTTTTAGAGAGATTAATGTACGTGGTGGCCAACTAGTTAATCATTCCAGCCAGCAGTTTGTGGAGCCCCCTAGATGACGACTATGGTTCATCGAGAAACACAGTTTGGAATCACTGCTCTACTGCATAGCTATATCGTAGAGCAGGGAGTTTTCTTATGTTAATGTTATAACATGGTTTTATGTCAAGTTTTTAATAATAATTCGAATTCTTTTTTTTCTTTTTTAAACAAGCTTCTATTAACTCACTCTGTCTGTCTGTCTGGTACAAATTTCTTACACTTTTTTTTACTCCTACTTCCCATTCTCGAATCAAGTTGAAATTTTGCGTAATTATTCATAGTCCATGACAAATGTCGATTAATTTTTTAAAAAATCAGTAAGTACTCAATTAGTGCTAATTAATTAATTTTGCTTTATATAGAAAAGGGAGTTAGACCGTGCAATATTGAGAGATATGCAAGCGATTGTGGTTATTCCCCTAGAATAGATTAATAAAATGATTGTTTTATATTCTGCTTGTTTCTACTAATTAAATGTTTAATTTTACTTTGAAGAAAAACTGTTTTTTTTTTTTTTTTGGCTTTGTCTTAGCAAATGAAGGTTGAATGAGGGGTCATAAATTAAAAGGAAAGATATTGACTTACCACAGCTCTAATGTTGCTGTCTTTTAATTTAAAAAATACAGCAATAGTGACATTTCATTATATTAAAAATACACAAATGCTATGTAATCAAATTAAACATCAAGTGTTTTGACCAAATGTCTTCGTAATTCTATTTTCTTCCGTCAATCTTTTTTAAATTACAAAGCATATTGAAAATATTTAAATCTTTTTTTCATTCGCAATCTTTCACATTCTATGTTTATCTTCCGCCCTATAAGTCTGTGATACCATGATGTTATGCACCACACTTGTGACCAGCTAGGTATCAATTGTTTTTCTTTTATCTTTCTTCCTATAAAGTCTTTGAATCTAATCAACTTGAAAAGAGCATCTAACTTTTGTGTAGATGATAAGAGAATAAAACAAGTTGTTTGAAATCTTAAATTTGATTGGAGATGAGCTATGCTGAATCTACAACGTTTTCGAATGCCAAAGTCATATTCTTTTCACGGAAGCAGTGCTAAATTTGCATATAGGCAAACTAAGCTAAAGCTTTTGGTAATCTTTAATATTATACTATAATACAGGGTGATTAAAAATACGCCAATCAACACGCATATATATATTTTAAACTACTGTAATGGACTGAATTAGTGGTCATTTGATACTAGACTTCTTGTTTAACAGAGATCAATTTTTAACTTATCGATTTCAATTTGTCTTGGTAGGAAAATCACTTGCTTTTTTTAAACCTCAAAATGGCGAACCATATTAGGTGAAGAAGGCGTTTTGAGAATCTAAAAGACAACGTTTTAAAGTTTCACTTTTACCATTAATTATCAATGACATGAAATATCGAATAAAATCTGCAATCAACACAGAGGACGGGGACATCTTCATGGGCGCTGTTTAACCTCAATCTTGGTTTCATGACAGTTAGAGACATCTGGAAAACGAAACCCGCTCTGCCAACTTGAAGAGTTTTCTCTACATAAGACAGAGAATAAGCGGTCATATTTATAAAGTTCCTTTGGACCTTTCAGACTGTATACAATGGCGTAGAACACTAATGATGATGACTGAATTGACTGAGAGATGTCCAGGAACATTTTTGGCTTTGATTACCTCAGTTTTAATTATACATTGTTAGACATAAAAATAGTTACACTTGAAATTCACGCTGATCTAACTGCTAGTAAACACATCAACAAAAACATTTGACATTGGAACCTTGTTTTAAATAGGTTTAAGAAATAAAACAAGAGATAATATATTAACAAATATGTTTTGTGGTTTGAGCACATACTTCTTACGCAGACATATGTAGCAGCATTTATAGCATAATGTATTTGTAACTTTAGTCTGTCAATATTGTATATATTGTAATATATTGATATGATTATTAAGCCATTTATAAAGAATCTACTTTAATGAATGAAGCAACAAATATTAAGATTCATAAACTAGAATATTCAGCATAAAAAAACAAACAGAATGATTATTAGGAGAGATACGATTTTAGACTGAGTAGAAAAAGGTCCATCGGCAATCAACTGGCTTGTTTAAAATATCAAAATATTTTTTGCAAATCAAGACAAATATTGCTCAAAAGCTTTTTCTATCCCAAACGGAAAAATGATTTTAAAAATATTGCTAAGATTAGATAGTTTATTCGCCAGCAACTGGTCGTGTTTCATGTTGTCACGTACACTGTATCTATATTTAGCCATAGTCTATATTTAGCTTGTCGGCAGAGTTTTAGCTACCTCGGGATATTCCATCACGCGGCAGGGCTATGTGTCAGAATAAATGTGATTGGTTTTGAAATATTAATTATTGTACATTGAGCTGCATTTATTGGTTGGCATTGCAACGAGGGAGTGTTAGACACGTGACAACGCTATAGCCGGGGAAAGATTCTAGATTTTTAGTCAGTGTCATGCGGAACGTGTTAGGATTCAGATGTATATTTTACATTATTGTGTAGATCATTTATTCAGCAGAATAATATTTATTCTGTTCTATTCAAGTACATTTAACCATTGAAATTATTTGTGAATAGCTTTTCCAAGTTTTGAATTAAATCATTTGTTTTAGACGAAGAGAAGTTTCTTCATTGAATATAGTAATATACTTAGATCGACTTAGCGATTGGCATATTCTAGATGATCCTCTTATCAACTGGAAACATTCTGAATGATCGTATTATCAACTAGATCTAGCTACTTCTATACGATCATCTTATTAAAAGACGATTTCAAGATCCTCGGCAATCACGATCATTGATGGTGTGATATAGATCAAGATAATTGGCATAGAAGTACAACAAATGTGTGCAAAAAAGATTTTAGTAAACTTCGAGGCCCGACATGTCTATCAAATACAAGGGTAAGCAGGTAATAATATTGAAGATTAAAAAGTATATTAAATAAATTCCATGTGCTGGTCATTCCCTGAATCTTGTTGGTAGTGATACGATTGACTGCAATTAACATTTTCTTAGAAGTGTTATATATAAGTGTATTTATATATATATATATATATTCTTCTTAATTGTATATAAGTTAAAAGCTCTAAATATCCGAAAATCATATTTAGTATTGACATGTGTTCTCTGGACATATAACGCTCCCCCAATCTCAAATAACTTAGAACCTTTTCAGGTCTAAATCCGGCCCAGCATGGAAGACACTAAATCTATATTGTTTTTTTTTTTAGTTGCCAAATTCGCTCGAATACGCGTCTTATGACACCATCCTATTTTCTTGTAATTCATCACATCAGGTTATTCAGATTGTTTGGTTAACAAGCTCTTAAATATCAAATATTATTTAGAATTTTTACGATTTAGGACAATTTATTCGCCATTTTAGAATTGAAAAGTTTTAAGAATATGCATAAGAAAAAAAGCTGTTGATTTATTTATGTTTTTTTAAATTGTAAAATAGATGACGGTCCCTATTGAACCTTTTACTAGGCTGGAGTCAGACCACAAGTCTTACCTAGCCCAGCAATACTAATATAAAATTATATATCAAGAAAAACATTTTTAAAAATACAAAAAAAAAACAAAAAAAAACAAAACAATTTTAGCCTATATTAAGTGTAATTAGATCAATTAAGATTGGATCAGCCATGTGATTACATGTGATCAAGACTCCTCAAGGGGACTAATTCAACCATCATATCTGTCAAGCACGATTCCTTTACTTTGTACGAAATCAACCAAAAAAATTAATCACAATATGGTTATATCACCAATCGCTTATATTTTTCTCGATTCTTGTATTGTCAGGCACAAGAAATAATTGTGCAAAATTTTAACTTGATCCGAGATTTGGGTGTTGGAGAAATAACGTGTAAAAAATTGTTTACCAGTCAGACAGAGTGAGTTGATATAAGCTTGGTAAAAAATAATACCTTCAACTATATTTTCACATTGGTCAATATGACGTAACATGTCAGATTCGTTCTGTGGGGAAAAAAAGATCTATGGTAAACTACATAATCTTTAGCAGCATGCAATACTTTTAAAAAAAGTATTAAAAAAAAAACAAAAGGTAGGTCAGAGGTTCTAAATATTTTTTTTTACCCGGGGACTTTTTTATGTAGTCAAAACTTGCCAGGACCCCTAAGTGAAAACGCTTGATAAATGCATATATTATATGTAACAAATTTAATAAAACAACAATATTTTGTTGAAGGAGTGTTTATATAGGTTATAAGGTTTTCTTAAAAATAACAATTAAAAAAGTTTACAAAGACAGTTTGTGTGGAAACACTAACTCAAAATCGGCCCCCAAAGTGGTCCACTCAAGCAGATAAAAAAGCAGGTTTTAAATCTTTTCAGAAAGAATATCAGAAACTATGAACTATAAACTATCAATAACTACAACCCTATCTCCGTCGATGACTAACGACTTGATACCACAAGATACGGAAATTCAATAATGTTATTATTATCATAACATTGTTAATATTCGTATGTATTCGATAAACTGATAGTTATAAAGATATAGTTAAATCCTAGGTGTTGCTTACAAAGACAGCGTCACGAATGAAGAGATAAGAATCAAGAATCCTTTATTCATATATATATATATATATATATATGGCATTTTACGTCTCGAGAGACGATCTTTTCCCTTTCCAACTTCTTGTGTGACTAAAGAGGCCAATACTTGATACACAGCTGCGATCGCAGGTTGGGCATATATAATCACCAGGCGCCGTTGCATTTTCACCCTTTTTTCTGCTTCTGTTGTGTATGACATCTGCAATCTGTGACCCTTCCTTTATGCTCTCTCTACATGTTGATGTGTCCAGTGCCACCTCTTCCCAGTTGCCAGTGTCGATTTTGAAGAGCTTCATTTCGCGTTTGCATACATCCGTATAACGTAAAATTGGGCGACCAGCGGTTCTCCTGCCTTCTATTAGATCGCCATACAAGATGTCCTGTGGAAGTCGACCTACTGGCATTCTACGAACGTGGCCAAGCCAGCCAAGGCGTCTGCTGCTGATAACATCGCGGATGTCCTGGCACCCTGATCTTTGTAGCACTTCCTCATTGGTTATCTTACCTTGCCACCTTATTTTAAAGATCCGCCTTAGGCATCGGAGGTGGAAGACATTCAGCTTTTATTTCCTGCCCTGAGTAGGTTGACCATGTTTCACTTCGTACAGCAAGGTGCTCAACACATAGGTCCGATAGACTAGGGCTTTAGTACTGCTAGTCAGCAATATGTTGTCCCAGACTCTTTTCTGCAACCGTGACATGGTGGCCATTGCCTTGGCTATCCTGTTGTTTATGTCTTTATCCAGTAGAGTGTTGTTGGATACGATGATGCCAAGGTAACAAAAGGGATCAACAGTTTCTAGTGGTTGGCCATTAATGATTACTGAAGGTGCAGTGTTTGTGTTTGGGACAAGTATCTTAGTCTTACTTTGACTGATGTTTAAGACGAACTTCTGGCAAGCAGCAGATAGTTTGTCAACCAGGCACTGTAGCTGAATATCAGAATCAGCCACAATAGCTGCATCATCAGCATACAGGAGTTCCCTGATGAGTAGCTTCCTAACCTTGTTTTTTGCCCGCAGCCTTGATACATGAAATAGTTTTCCAGAGGATCTTGTATGGAGAAACACACCTTTGTTTATGTCGTTGTACGCATAATGCAGTAGACAGGAGAAGAATATGCCAAACAGAGTAGGTGCGAGCACACATCCCTGATTGACACCACTGCAAACCTCAAAAGGTGCTGATTGGGCTCCATTGAATTTGACAGTACATTTAGTTTCCTCATTATATATATATATATAATTGTCATTCCAATTCAAATGAAGTAAAAGAGTTTTCGTTCAACTCTCTCTTCAAATTGTGTCTTTCTTTTATTCATTGTGAACTATTTCTAGACATAGACTATCTCTAAGGATTCCTCAGTAGTAAAATTCCTTTTCAGGGGCTAGTAGTAGTTTTTAAAATTATAATTCTATATTGATCTGGCTTTATTGTATTAAAATTTCATTAGGGAATTAAAAAATAAAGGATTCTAAAGAAAAATATAAGTAAATGAAACAATGAGATTTGAGTGAGATTTTTAAATATATGTTTAAGAAACACACTTCGTATTATAGCCTTCATATTTCAACTTATTTTTTATTATTATTATTTTTATTTATTCTTATTTTTAGAACGTAGACCTAGATTTAGCCTGACATTACCCGCGGCATGCGGGTCTAAGTTTGTGTTTACTAATCTCGTGGATTGGATTTAGATGTATGTTAAAGTTAGCTGATGATCCTTTCAAGTTTTTTCTCTTTCGCTACGAAAATAAAATTATTTTTGCGAAAATGGGTTTACCCGAAACCGATACATTCATATCTATTAAAAACGAAAAGAGCGATAGCTTTGTTAAATGAATGGGATTATAAAGTGAAAAATTAAACGAAATAATTGTTAGTACGCGATTCATGAATGAATATAGATCTAGGCTTATCTCAACTCGGCTTCGCAGCTTTCGTAAACAAATGTAGACTCTTAAAAATGCTTTAGAAAACCAAATTTGAATGTTTTTTTGATCAAAATATGAAATGAATGGACTATAATTAGTATTTTCATGTGTTAAAGTATAAAACTATCTGTGCGAAGAGAAGTTTTATCATCTTAGAGTTGAATTAGAGTTTTAGATCTAGGGATGGGATTATAAAGTAAACAATTAAACGAATTAATTTTTAGTACGCGATTCATTACGGTATTGATAATGAAAGAATGTTCGTTAGGAAATCTGTTGTCACAGATATAAGGAACTAATTTATGTAAAAAATGCTTTTGAAACACAAAATTGAAGGTTAATTTTATTAAATAATAAAATCAATGGATCTTCTTTTGTATTTTCATGTGTCAAAGTAAAAAACTATCTGCGCAAAGTGTATTTCTTAACATTAGATCTAGGTCTAAATCCTTTCGATCTTTTCTCATGTCAACATTGTAGACATGACCTACATCCATAAAATACTATAGCTGTAATAGAGTCGGACGACTTTTTTTTTTTTTTAGGGTCTTAAGTTTGTTTTAGGGCTACAATACATACATTCCTGCCTAGTTTTATCAAGATTGGTCAAGCGGTTTTGATGTCTATACGTCACATACATACACCTCACATTCTACTTCATAGCATAAGATAGTACAATGAAGGAATCCTCATTATGCCTCATACACCAAACATAAACAAACAACATTTAGCCAATTGATCTCCATATCGTCCATACAAATTTTGTAATCTATAAAGGCTGTCACATGATGTTTTTTTTCCATTGTTTTATCAATATTATCACGTGGCTAAATGTTGTTTGTTTACTATTGGTAAATGAGGTCCATTGAAATTGATGATTGTCTGACTCACTTCTCTAATATTTTGTCGCTAGGTGTATGTGTTGTAGTCGATCGCGATTGCTTGATTAAGCAAATTAGAAGATACACTTAACAAATATGTCATCCCAGAAATTCCCGATATTTTTAATATACTAAAAGATTACATAGGAGAGCTCGTCATATGGAAAAGTGATGGTCTATTTGTATTTTATTAAGCTTTTATCAACTCATTGTCTGTCTGTCTGTCTTTGTAAAAATTTTGTAAACGTTAATTCCCCCACTTCCTTTTCTCGGATCAAATCGAAATTTTACCCAATTATTTATTTTACCTAACAAAACATTAATTAATAATACAAAAGTTAGTTAATTAATTATTGATATGTATTTATATAATCATTTTGTTTGGTATCGATAGAAGGAAATATATTCAACGGTATTGAAAGATGTGGCTGTAGGTGTGGAGTTTTTTTTTCCTTGATAAGTTTTTTTTTTTTACACATTTTAATAATAATAATAATACCCTGAAACAGAAGGCTTTGTTACAGCAATACAGGACAGAGTAATCAAGACAAAAAATTACGAGAAGCATACCCTGAAACTCAATATTGTCGACAAATGCCGAAAATGTGGAAATGTGGGCGAGTCGATTGAACACATTATGGCAGGATGACCAGCCCTATCAGAATCAGCCTACCTAGGTCGCCATAACCAAGTTGCAAAGTTAATACACCAACACTTGGCTTTGACGCACAATTTGATCGGTAAGGGCACTCCTCCTTATTATAAATACTCGCCACAAGTGGTTCTCGAGTCTGCTGAACATCTGCTGTACTGGGATAGGCCTATTCTGACCGACTAAACGGTAGATTTTAATCGCCCGGATCTTCTGTTCGATGATAAAAAGAAAAAACCTCTACCATTATCGACATCGCCGTACCACTATCTCATAATTTAAGAAAAACTGAGATAGAAAAACAAAGAAAATATGGGAACCTATGCTTGGAGATTAAGCGTCTATGGAAATTGTCCGAAATAACAATATACCCGATTGTTATATCAACCGAGGGGATAATAACAATTCTTATCTTATCTTATATAATACAGACGTTACTTCAAAAAAGAAGATGACCTCACAGACACCTACAAAGCCCTTAACATTCCTAGGAACATCCTCGTTGCCTGTCAGAGGGGGTACTGCTGCACACCTGCCACATCACCAGAAAATTCCATAGTGGAAACTGTTAAAGGGACTACGATTAATTTTGTTTCTCTTTGGCGAAACTTGACCCTGGCAGCGCCAGAGAATGAATACTCGTTCGTTTCTAACATAATAATAATAATAATAACAACAACAACAAAACAGCAACTTGAGTTGGCTATTTCCTTTATTGTAGCTGATAATCCAGGCCAGAAAACTGTTTCTTTTGCTCTTCTTTTCATTGAGTCTACTCCCAGATGTGCTGCATGGAGTTTTTCTTCTATTTCCTTGCGAAGTGATATCGGTATGATTATTTGTTCTCCTTTCAACAAGACATCTAATGGCAGGGTGTTCAATCTTATCAGAATCTGCCTACCTAGGTAGCCATAACCAAGTTTCAAAATTAATACAGCAATACTTGGCTTTGACACATAATTTGATCAATAAGGATACTCCTCCTTATTACAGATACTCGCCACAAGAGGTTCTCGAGTCTACTGATCATCTGCTGTACTGGGATATGCCTATCTTGACCGACAAAACGATAGATTTTAATCGCCCTGATCTGCTGTTCGTTGATAAAAAAGAAAAAAAAACGCTACCATTGGTAACATCGCAGTACCACTGTCTCATAATTTAAGAAAAACTGAAATGGAAAAAACAAAGAAAATATGGAAACCTAGGCTTGAAGATTAAGCGATTATGACAGTTATCTAAAATAACAATATAACCCATTGTTATATTAGCTGAGGGGCTAATGACAACCGACCCCACAGATACCTTCAAGGCCCTTATCATTCCTAGGAACATTCTCGTTGCCTGTTAGAGGGCGGTATTTCTGCAGACCTGCCACGAAACCAGAAAATTCCTCAGTAGAAACTGATAAAGGGACTACGATAAATTTTGTTTCTCTTTAACGAAACTCGACCCTGGCAGCGCCAGAGAATGTATACTCGTTTTTTTCTAACATAATAAAAAAAAATAATAATAATGCCTAATGTACGAGAGAAATGATATTTCAAACCTCTCCCAGGTTATGGGCAACAACTTATCCAGGGATCCAAAGAAAGACAATAGTACAGCAACACCTGGCTTTGACACATTATAATCTGATCAAGATATCGATATATAGGCCTCTTTATTACAAATACTCGCCACTAGAGGCACTAGTGACTAGAGTTTCTCGAGTCAACCGATAACTTTTTCTACTTGGTTAGGCCTATTTTGACCGACAAAACGGTGGATTTCAATAACCCTGAACTACTGTTTTATTGACAAAATAAAATACCTCTACCATCATTGACATCGCCGTACCACTGTCCATAATATAAGGAAAACTGAAATTAAAAAACAAAGAAAATATGGAAACTTAAGCTTGGAGATTAAGCGATTATTGAAATTTTCTAAAATAACAATATAAGTTAGCTATTTCCCCTTTCAGACCTTGTGGTCTATAGACCAGATGATGTTAAGGTCATCTGTTTCTGTAACGAGGGTGTCGTGTGGCCAGCACAAAGAAGAACCGCTTTTAATTTTCCCGACTAATGTCAGGTACCCTTTAGAGCTGGGTGGACTCAGAGGCGCCCAAAGATCCCGAAATTAAAAGTACAAGTCTTCACCAGGATTCGAACTAGAACTTTCTGAGTATTTAGCGGAACACTTTACTTGTTGTTTTTTTTTAGAGAGATTAATTCACCTGGTGGCCTACTAGTTAACTATTCCAGCTGTTTCTGGGACACCTCTCAGGACTTGCGGATTGCATCTATTAAATCCACACAAAAACGCTCAATGACTTTTTAAAAGCAACAAACGCGTCTTTTAGTATTTTATTGGACACGTTTACATTTCAAAAACACTTATATACATAAGAACAGTTCAAGATTGCCAAAATACAACTGTGTCCATCAATTGTTATTCATTTGAAAATAAATGTCTATTTTATCATTTAACAGCACATCAATTCAAACTCAAAACCTCCCTTGGCTTAGCTCATAGAATTTTGTGACTGTAATTTGCTTTAATCTTATATTGAATATGTGGTTTTTAGCTTAAAACCCCTTTGGAATGGGGTTTTAAACTTAAAATCCTCTGGATGGGGTTTTAACTTAAAGCCATACAACCTGGTGACTGTTATATGCTTTAGTCTTATATAGAAGAGAGGGTTTTATCGTAAAAACAAGGTTACAATGACAGTTTGTGTGGAAGCACAAACTCAAAATCGGTCCCCGAAGTGGTCCACCCAGGCAGGAAAAAAAGGCAAGTTTCAATATTTTCAGAAGAATATCAGTATTAAATTCTATCAGAAGTGGTCCACTGAGGCAGGTAAAAAGGCAGGTTTCAAAATTTTCAGAAAGAACATCATAATGAAACTCTACCAAAGGCAAATGACAAAGATGAATGGAGAAAGAAGGTTGACAGATCCTGTGTGGTGCCCCAAAGGTCCAGCAGACCATGGATAGATGAAAGTGAATGTGAAGTTAGATGTGAACCTGGCCTAACTGATGTCTTATGATGAGTATCTAATTGTTTTGTAAAGGGTCAATCTCTTATTCAAATCCTCAAAAAAAAAAACATTTCCGTAAAAAAAAAATTGTCCTTAATTTTAAGTTTGTGTTTGATGGTAGTATATTCCCCTTGCAATTCAAGCAATAATATGAAAAACGATTTTTTAATTGCTGTTTTGAATTATGTCCAACTTGTTTGCATAGTAAATAGATTTTTTCTCTTTAAAAAAAATGTTAATATTTTTTGTGTGTAAATGTAGTAATTAGAATGGCAGAACTTACAAAACTTAGCAATATAATTGTAAAAAAAAATATTTTTTGTTAAAAAATCTAAAACCATTTGCATAAATGTGTTAAAAAATGGTAAATTCTCCATTTTCCTTACTAAAAAGCATCCGGTGTTTGTTACTACTAATAGTGAATAGTTGTAAAAATGGTGTATTTTTATGAAAAAAAAAAATGCTTACATAATTGATTTAAAAAATTAGATTTTTCGCTTTCAGAAAAGAAAAAAGTAGCCGTTGCATCAGAACTTTGAATGATCTAAAATATCATGATGTCTGATTTTCATTTTCTCCTCTAGTTTCTGAGATCTTAACGGGACGACGGACATACAGGCCACACAAAACTAATAGCGTCTTTTCCCCTTTCGAGGGCCGATAAAAATTTGGAGGGGATTTTAAACTCAAAATGCCTCTAAAAATTCCCTTGGCTACGCTCATGGAATTCGGTGACTTTCGTTTGCATTATTTTGTGTTTTATAAAAGAGAGGGTTTTAACATCAAAACTCCCTAAAGGCAGTGGCGTAGCAAGGTACACATGGGCCCGGGTTCAAGAATATGTTGGTGCCCCTATCGTTCCAGTAAAAAATATTTAGTATATGACATAAAATATCGAGTTGTCTGTATGTTTCCAGGTAGTAACGTCGTTACGTTTGATTCGGTTATAACTCCTTACAGAATTTACAGTAGCCTATTTAACGACTAAACGTGTTTTAAATGAACTATCAAATGTTTTACTAGTTCGTTCGTTTTCCTTCCGAAAACCTTGATAAAAACTATAATCTAGTACTATGTAAATCAGTTAACAGTAACCAGATCTCACACTCATTTACCGAGAATTTCATTTTTCTGACCTTCTGATTAGCAAAGTTCTAAATCAATGCATCTATTTCTAAATTTTTGGCTGTTTCACGATCAATGGAAAGAACAGAAAGTGAAGCAAACCTACTCTGTGTTATAGAACTTCTTAAATGTTTGTTTTATCAATCGCAACTTCGAGAATGACTGCTCTTCTATAAAAATATGTTACTGTTTAGAAAACTTGATAATAAAAGATAGTTGTCTATGATTTTCAAAAAAAAAAAAAAAAAAAAAAAAAAAGCCATATCTCTCACTAAAGACAGACTTAATGTCTTTTTGGTAGGCTTCTTTAAATATCACTGAACAATATTTAGTAATATCATCTGTTTAGGATGAGACTAAAAGCATGGTGGCAGGATATAGCTATTTGTATTTGTAGTTGAAATGAAGCTGATCATTAACGACGGAAACATGTCGGATTTTCACTATCTTATCTAGTTTACGAGATCTAAACAGGACGGGAAGATGGACAGACAGGCGACACAAAACTAATAGCGTCTTTTCTTCTTTTGGGGGCCGCTAAAAAACAAAATGTACATTCACACCAGACTTACTCATCATTTACATGTGAAAAGTTTATATCAGATTGTTTCTATTTAATGATTTGATTTCTAGGGGAACAAAAGAGTTTTTGTGTCTGTTTGTCTTTGCTATTGGTGTCTTGTATGTCTTTTGTGATGGTAAAATAACAAAGGGTGATTTTTTATTTCTAGAATCTTTTTAGCTTTTTTAAGGATATTTGTCTCAAACAGCTGCTCAAATGGGGTTTGTCTTTTACCAGTGACTTTACCAGCGGCATTTAGGATCCTCTGAAGTTTATTTTTAGTGCTTAAATTGCTATACCAGGCAGTGATATTAAAACTAAAATTATTGCCGATGTGAGCGTGATAAAACGTAGCCAATGCCTTTCGCTAACATTAAACGAGGACAGCTTTCTCAGTAATCGTAACCTTTGCTGCCCTTTTTTTTTTTGCTGATATAATCAGTAGTTACTGCAAAATTCAGTTTATTGTCTAGGCTAGTACCAAGATATTTAAAATTTTAAAGTTTGCACTATTTCAATAGTCTCTCCAGCTACAGAAACAATATCATTTTCTGTCTTTTTCCTACGAAAATCGATTATCATTTCTTTGTTTTATTTTGACATTTAATAAAAAAAATTATGTTTACAGTATTTTTCAATGTGTTCTATTTCTCTCAAATACTCGTTACGTCTGATCTCTCTGAGAGCAGGGCAAGAAGAGCCGCATCATCAGCGAATTTTATGACGGAGCAAAAAGGACTATCGCATTGAAAATCATTGAACTACAAAATGAACCATAATGGCGATGTCAAAGCCCCCTGGAGCGCCGCTGTCTTAACTATGCGTGCATTTGATATTACATTGTTTACCGTAACCCTCTGAGGTCTCTGTGTCAAAAATTCATTAGCCCATAGTATTATGTATGGACTAATCTTCAACGCTTTCAATAAGTAAATGAAGTTGTATAGTATTAAAAGCTGATGAGAAATCAATAAAGAACAATCTTACATAAGTAATAGGTAAGTCAAGATGTTTGGAGACACAACTTAAAATATTTAGAATGGCATCATCTACACCAGTGGTCGTCAACCTTTTTTGGCCTACCTCCCCATTTTCGTATTTTTTCTTTTAAAAAATCCGCCAGCGCCAGTTTCTAAGTAAAACACTTTTAAAGAAGCGTGAGAAGGCAAATTGAACAAAATGTCATTTATTTATTAATTTTTATGCTGTCAATAACACTTATCCCGCATGGGAGACGACCTCAAGCCGAATGCGATCTTCTTTGGCGAGCTTAGAGGAAGTCGGCGTTACAGAGGTGCCAACCGTAAGCGCTGGCAGCAGATGGTCTCTGAGAGAAACAGTTGGAGAGCTCTCAAACAGGGACAAACATTTGAGACTCAAAGAAAAGCAATTATTGAAGACAGGCGCAAATAACGGAAAGAAAACTTAAATAGACCGCAAGCAGACAACAGCTTTGTGTGCTCAAAATTCAGGAAAATATGCAGGTCGCAACTGGATTTGCATTGTTATGTAAAACACTGCACTCAGCCGAAATCTTCGGAAGGCAAAAACAGCCAATGTTATCATTATACAAAAATTATGTCAAATAATTATATATATATAATAATTAGCAGTGATAACGCACAAAAATTAATCTCATTGTCATGACTTTCTTTCAAATTCTAAGTTCCCTTTTAAATAATTGAATAATAGGGCCTACTGTTTTTAGGTTTAATAGTAAATTTATTTTTATTTTTAATATAACATTATTATTGTTCAATTCACTACAAAATGAAATTAAGCTAATGGGAACCTTGTGCCTCCTGCAGGTAGACAATATTAGAAATTTCAAGCTTTAAATTAGCCAAAGCAAGGCGAATGTCTCATCTAGTGGCTACATCCAGTCTATTTCTTTGCCTATTCATTAAGTTTGTTACTGCACTAAATCTAGGTTAACCATGTATGTTGATGGAAAAGCTAAAACATAATTCCATTTTCGATCAAAGTTCTGGAATTTTACTGAAACATTCAAATGCAGCTACATCTCTGTTGTGCCTCCAGGTGCGTAGCTAGGAATTTCCCATCGTTTGGGGGCCAGGGTGCTTGACCTCTTTGGGGGCCCCTGTATTTTGCGTAATATTTAATTTAATTAATTAAAAAACACTCATTGGGGCACCCCTCAAGTACAAGCCCAGGGGATTTTTTAAATTCTTTCCTCCACCGTAGCTACGCCACTGTGTGCCTCCCATGTTAACATTCTTTTTACTGAAGACATAATTTTGTAAATCTATTTTTTCCTGCAACTCAATTTGAACATCTGTAACAGATGTTTAATAACTGTCATTTATATTTATTTTATTTGAAGCGAATCATAGTTTGTATAAATTTGTCCTAGCATATGGGACGAGGAATGTGCCTTTGAGCTTACTAAAAGTATGAATGCTAGGCTACACAAAAATCAATTACTAAAAATATTTCCATTCGCATAAATTTATCATTGCTAGTCGAGATGTATTAGAAATGTATATAGCCTATATGATTGATTCAAAACAATTGATGCTTTTTCACTGAATATGAGTTGTTGTTTTTTACAGTAGTTCTATATTTTACTTGTTTTTAATTGTTTTATGCACATTTATTTCCAATAATCTCTTTATTATTGTCGTTGAGTTTAATATTTAAAAAACATATTTTTTTAGTTTTTTAGACACGATCAGATTTATATCTAACCTACGTCACAATGTCTACAGACTAAAGGAAAGCCGATACCAAAGAGAGAGATTTGAAAGAAATCAAGTCTTATAATGAAAGTTTGTTGTCTTAAACATTTTAATTTAGCTCTTCAATTTAGTTGTTATTTTAGTACAGTCTAGAGCAAATTTATGTATAAACGTTTCATATATGAATAGACTTTATTGTTAATGATGTCTATATACACAGCCTTGTCGTGTAAAATGCGCTTCGGCAGTGGCGTAGTTAGGGTAGGGGGATGAGGGGGAGACTTTGAAATCCCCTCGGGTCCCAACTTGAGGGAGGCCCAGAAATGGGTGTTTTTTACATTAAATATTACACAAAATGCAAGGGCCCCCAAAGAGGTCAAGCCCCCAAATGATGGAAAATTCCTAGCTACGCCCTTGCGCTTCGGAAGTCGTCTCTATCTTATCTTTATCTTATCTTATATAATACAGACGTTACTTCAAAAAAGATGATTACGTCCTACGCGTCATGCATTTAGTCATGCATATTAACCAATGACTTAAATTCTGCCAAGTCACTGGTTTTTCTGGCTAGCTCAGGCAACCCATTCCATGCTCTAATAGCACTAGGGAAGAAGGAGTATTTGTACAAATTTGTCCTAGCATAGGGGACGAGGAATGTGCCTTTATTTTTGTGTCTTTCAGAGTATTTTATTAAGTTTTGTTTTTGTATTTGAAGATTATGGTTCAGTGTTTTATGTATAATTGCTACTTTACTTTTGAGTCTTCTGTCCTGAAGGCTTTCTAAATTTAGTGATTTTACTAATGGTGTTACTCTAGTCAAATGTGAATATTCGTTTGTTATGAATCTCACTGCTCTATTTTGTGTTTGTTCCAGTTTCTTAATGTTTTCTTGAGTTGAGGGGTCCCAAACGGTGGATGCATATTCTATTATTGGCCTAACCAAGGTTAAATAACATTTTAGTTTTATGTTCTTATTTGATTTATAGAAATTTCTTTTATAAACCCTAATGCTTTGTTGGATTTTTTTGTAGTTTCATCAATATGTGGATTCCATGACAGTTTTTCATTTATTATAATACCTAGGTATTTTGCGTTTTTAGTCTGTGTTACTGGTTTGCCATGAATAAGATAAGTGGAATTAATTTGTTTTAGTTTTTTTGTTACTCTTAACAACTGACATTTTTCTGGGTGGAAAGACATGCTCCAATTTGATTCCCATTTCTGTAATTCATCTAATTCTCTTTGTAAAATATCTGTGTCTTGTGTTGTTTTTATTGTTCTATATATTATGCAATCATCTGCAAATAATCTGAATTTTGTTCCTGAACTAATGCAATTTGGTAAATCATTTATGTAAATTAAAAATAGTAGTGGACCCAAGACTGTTCCTTGAGGTACACCTGAGTTTACTGTTATTGGTGTTGATTTAGATCCATTTATTATTACAGTTTGTTCTCTCCCTATCAGAAAATCTTTAATCCACTGATGCAGTGGACCATTAATGCCGAAATATTTTAATTTTTTAAGCAAACTATGGTGGTGAACTTTGTCAAAAGCCTTGGAAAAATCTAGTAAAATAGCATCTATTTGTTCACTATTATCTAAACCTTTTGAAAAATCATCAATTAGTCCTATTAGTTGTGTTTCACATGATCTATCCATGTTGGTATGGGGTGATAACATTATGTTTGTCTAAGTGGTTTATGATGTTGCTACATATTATGTGTTCTAGGATTTCACATGTGATGCTGGTAAGTGATATTGGTCTGTAGTTTCCTGGGTCAGATTTTTCTCCTTTTTTAAATAGGGGGGTGACATTAGCTTCTTTCCAGTCCTTTGTTACTCTGCCCTGGTTAAGCGATGCCTGAAAGAGTATTTTGAACACTGGGGCTAGCTCATTGCTTAGTTCTTTGAGTAATCTAGCTGGAATACCATAAGGTCCAGATGCTTTATTTGGTTTGGTGTTGGATAATAGTTTTTGAATTCCATTTTCTTGTACTACTAAATCTTCTATGTTGTCTACTTGGTTCAAATTAAGAAATATGTCTTTGTCTCCTGGGGCTGAGAATGCTGATGCAAAGTATTTGTTATATCTTCCGGGGTTCAAAATTTTCCGGCTGCCATCCTACGCCGTCCCGCGTACTGTTACGCACCATAGTTGACTGACTTTTGAACGCGACATCTAGTGACGTCACAGATAGTGGGGGTTTGCTTGTTTATGGGAATTCAAGGTGACGATATCGTATTACGGACAGAGAATGTGGCCTTTTACGTATTTATCTTCAATCAAGTGTCTGACTAATCTTAGTAGTAAAACGCATATGCACCCATCTATAACAGCTTTAATACTCTTTCATTACACACTATCATTTTTTTTTGCTCGGTCAGAGGATAATTATTTAGAAGACTTCAACACTGACGTCGCAACCTAAGGGCAGTTAAGACCAATAGATCGATGTCAAGTCACAGAAAATCTAAAGAGAACAAGAAATTAAAAAGAGGAAGACTGAAGAGAAAGCCCCCCCCCCCCCCAAACGCTGCCCGTCTAGGTCATTTACTTTATTATAAATACCCATTACTCTGTGCTTCCAAAGTTTTGATTGTCTTTCCATCGTTTACTTTGTCTGCCTCTTCCTCTTTTTCCTGGTAATGTTCCTTGAAGGAAGCCCCGAGGACCATATATTTTTAGTTTGCTTTTTTTGACAGTATGTCACGTATCAATTTAAATATACATAGTCTATGGTAAAATAAGCTTAGTATATTTATGTCCACTACGGAAAAATCGCAAGTGCAATTGTCAAGAAATACCCATGACGTCATCACATCCGGTGACAGCTTGACATCTGGCGCGGAGTATTTGGATTGGTTAAAAGCAAGCGACTGTGGGCCGAGTTAAGAAGAAGATTTGGAAGAAAGCGGGATTTAGATTTAGTTGTGTAAGAAAATTTCTTAGAGATAAGACTTATCATCGTGGGGTTCAATCGCGGTATTAATCCTGCTTCTAATATTTTCATTAGTGATGCAGTCTTTGTATGAGATTCTTTGTATAGGATTCTTCTATAACATATCAACTCTATTGCTAGGATCCTCCTCTCTAGTTGTGCAGTCAGCGTCCAAGATTCGCAAGCATAGGCCTACAAAACAGTGTGGTCATGAGCTTGGAACATATCAGTCTGATTTTAATGCCAAGAGCTATACCTTTGTCTGTCCAGATCATTTTGAGCTTTGCAAGTCCTTCTGTGGACTGTGCAACTATGTCCAGTAGCTCAAGTTTGTGTGCACTATAAGCATGGGCACCCGCAGGATTTTTCGCAGAAGGGTGAAAGTTGCCACCTATACCCCGCGGGTCTTGAGACTACTATGATATCTATATACATGATATCTATATCAGCAAAAAGGGCAGCAAAGATTACGATTACTAAGAAAACTGTCCTCGTTTAATGTTAGCGAAAAGGCCTTGGCTATGTTTTATCACGCTCATATCTGCAATATTTTAAGCTTCAATATCACTGCCTGGTATGGCAATCTGAGCATTAAAAATAAGAATAAACTTTATAGAATCCTAAATGCTGCTTGTAAAATCATTGGCAAAAAACAAACCCCATTTGGGCAGTAGTTTGAGACAAACATCTATAAAAAAGCTAACAAAATCCTCGAAATAGAGAATCACCCTTTGGGTCAGGATTTTGTGATTTTACCATCACAAAAAAGATACAAGACACCGATGGCAAAGACAAACAGACACAAACACTCTTTTGTTCCCCTGGCAATCAAATCATTAAATAAGAACAATCTGGTATAAGCTTTGTCACATGTAAATTATGAGTGAGTCTGGTGTGAATGTACACTTTGGTTTCTTATAGTTATGATGTTTTTTGTTTGGTGTAATGCACAAATTGTAAGACAAATTTCCATACGGACAATAAAGATTATTATTATTATTAAAACTCATGCAGTTGAATCCCGGCTGGATAGACTATATGTACCAACTGAAAGTACAATAGGCCGGGTGATTCACTTAGAAGGCACTGAACTCCACAGACCATAAAGCCATTTTAATGGATCTAATTCAAGCTTTAACTAAACCAAGAAGAAGAACAGTTTTTTGGAAGTTTAATAACTCTCTCCTGGAAATGCCCATCATCAAGGAGTCGATCGCTTCTTTAATCAGCTCCTGTGCGCAGGACATAAATTTACCAAATGCCAAAATTTCTGAAACATGGACACTACTCAAGGCGTCCGTCAAGCAACAAAGCCAAGTGTTAGCTACACTGATACAGACATGCAGAAAGCAGGAACAGGATAGACTTAAACGTACTCTCTCGAGCACAGATGATGAGGTACTTAGAACCCAACACACTTCTAGAGTTGGAGGGATTAAACAACTCTATTTATAAGGGAGCTGAGGTCCGCTGTAAAAACTATAATGTAAATGAAGGTCCCAATAAAATATTCCTATCTATCGAGCAAAACGTTCAAAGGAATAGATTAATAGACAAGATAATTGACAATAAGGGAAACTTTACTGAGAACAAGGAGGAGATTATCAATGCGTTCAGGCGTCATTTCACAGAAATATAGAGCGATGAACCTACGCATAAAGAAATACAGAATAGATTCTTGAAATATTGTAGACAGTTACTGGAGTTTGAACAATAACATTTAGAATCCTCTCGACGTTTGAAGAACTAGAAACCGCTCTACATTTAACACAAAACAACAAATCTCCAAATTTTGAGTTTTATAGGGCCTTTTTTCCTTTACTAGGCCCTCTTCTCTTGCAATGTTTAGTGATGAGTTACAGTCTGGACAATTTCCTGCCCAATTGAGGCTTACATTACACTAATACCAAAGATATCGGAAAACAACACCTCTGTCTACAGACCCATTTCTTTATTGAATACCGATTATAAGTTGTTAATGAAAATGATCTTTCTTAGATTAAAACCTCTGATTCCTCAACTCATTGGACATGACCAATTCTGCTGTAATCCTGAAAATAATATTCTTAAAATGAATCACTTTCTGTGAGATTTTATCAGATAAGAACCTAAATGCTGCCCTTCTGTCTATTGACCAGGAAAAGGCTTTCGATCGAGTTGACCATTCTTTTCTGTTCCAGGTGTTGGACTAAAATAGGTTCTTATTTCCTGGGGTTTATTAGGCTATGTTACTCGGGAGCAACAAGTAAATTGTTAATAAATCACTCCCTTAGTTCGACTATTTCTTTGAAAAGGTCAGTACGCCAGGGATGTCCAGTTTCACCATTTCTTTATATGCTTTGTTTGGAACCTCTTCTGGAATCTATTAGAGTAGACAGTTCAATTGTAGGTAGCAATATTCCTGGCCCAATACCTGTTGTTAAATTAAAAGCTTACGCTGATGATACAATGTTTTTCCCATCAAGCGAGAGCGATATTATCAATATTTTGGACAAGTTTAAATCTTTTGGTTTGGATATCGGGTCAAAAATTAACATAGGAAAGTCATCCATTATGGGGCTGGGTAAGTGGAAGTTTAAAAATACTTCCTCGCTCAACTTGACAGTAGTGGACAGAATCAAGATCTGTGGTAGGCCTATAGTTTGGAATAGTAATCCACTTTATTGTTCCAAAGACCAGCAGAACTGTATTTATAATAAAACCTGTAACTTTATTAAAATCTATAGCATACCTCGTCTACCATTTTTGGGAGGGCGATTTTGATTAATAATATGGTCATTCCAAGGGTGGTCTATATGGCGAGTATCATAGAACCTCCACCCAATTTCATATTCAAAATGAACACAATAATTTAGAAACTTCATCTTTATTAACACAATGAAATGTATCAAGCATAACAATTTGATCCAAGATAAAAAATAAAAATTTCCTTCCTGATGGCCTTGACATTATGTTTAGACTAAAGTGTAGACTTTCAGCTAGAGAACTGAAGGGGAATGTAAAGAATGATATGGTAAAGGGAAAATTGTGGGTTTATATATATATATGTGTGTGTGCTTGCTTGTGGGCATTTGTATGTAGATAAATGTACGATTTAGTATATGCGGAAAGGTAGTTAGTGGGATATATATATTATAACAGTAGTGGTTCTCTAATTGCAAATGTATTTGACTTAATAATATTTACATAAAATAAATGTTGTGCGTGTATTAGGATGTATTTGTATATGTTCTTGGGTAGTCACTTAATGTGTTGCACTGCTCCCTCAGAAGTCTTCGACACCTTGTTTTGTAGCCCTTTGGTCCATGTACAAGATAACTGTGTGTATATATCTAAGATGATTGTGTGGATGCGGTCATGCGTGTATTTACCTTTATTCTTGGTTAGTTATCCTTTGTTTGCGGTTATGCTTATCCTTGTAACATCTGGAAACCGTACCGGTTTGTCCACTTGCGGAGTTCCGCAACGTGATCTTCAGGAACATTGTTGATTAGCCCAGCTTTGGGTGTTGGACATACAAACATCAAATCAATAGGACTTAAGGCATTAACTATGAACAATTTTGGATCTTCGCTCTCTGTAATGAACATGAAAAACTGAAGTTGTTTGGACCACTCACTAATGCTCCTATATCTGTGACTTTGACTTTATAATTGATGAACTCCAGCGGGTATATTTGAATGAACAGTGTATTTAATCATGAAATATACAACTTCTCAATAACCTTGACTGCCCAATAGTACCATATTGCTCATAGGCCTATATCTGCGACTATGAATTTATAGGCCTAATTGATGAACTGTCGAGGGTATATTACGTTGAACAGTGTAAATGATCAGAACCTATATACAACTTCTCAGTAACCTTGACTGCTCAACGTGGAGGCGTTAACCTGTTTGTCTTGTGTCTTATTTGTAAGTGAAAGTATAATCTGAATACCCCCCCCCCCCCCCAAAAAAAGATCTCTTGAAAGATGAATGAATCATTGAATGGTATTTCGCATTATAGATAGATAAAAAAAAAAAGCATAAACATATGTATAATAATTGTAACATAGAACATACTATCATTACCCACAGGCCGTTCCCAGGCAATATGTTATTTTCCATGGACCTCTTGCCTTTTTATTTCTTATTTATAACTTGGACCGGCCAGTAAATTCGAGTATCACTTTTCTCCCTCGCCCAGCTCTTCGCCTCTTCAAATTGTCTTCTTTACACTATCTGACTGTCCTGCGCATCGAACGCTCACACAATATTTAGGCCGACCCCCACCTCCCATTTTAACGCTCCTCTTACATTATTTTGACCCATGATTTATAGTTTACATTGAATTAGAACAGCACGCTTACATCGACCTCCTACATTGAGTTAGAACGGCACGCTTACATCGACCTCCTACATTGAGTTAGAACGGCACGCTTACATCGACCTCCTACATTGAATTAGAACGGCACGCTTACATCGACCTCCTACATTGAGTTAGAACGGCACGCTTACATCGACCTCCTACACACCAACACATACTTCAGACTTGAGAATTCTAGTTTTACTCTTCTTGCACCTTAATGAATATATATTTATTTTTTTTACATTGAATTACTTTTCTTCGGCTTTTAAATTCAGTATAAAAGTATTTCATAAGCTCGGTGCTGGGGTCCTTTTTTGCTATCACTCTGATGAAGTAATGCTCTAACCCAATAATTCTATTATCTTTTTAGTTCAGTTCATCCCCTGGTCACTTAATCTTCTGGTCCTTCCATCCTCTAATGATACTCTAATCCATCAAATAATAGTAAAAAATGCATGAAATTAATAATATTTCATGAATTTATTTTTATTTACATGACAAAAAGAATTACACATTAATAAATAAGAATAGAATAGAATGTCCTTTAAAAATAAAAATTAACATCTATTGATATAGAACTAATGTAAAAATTGTTTTTGCGCGTTAATTGAAATCAATAAGATAGGCTATTGCTAGTAGATACAGAAGACGATTCATTGATTCTTATTGCTGTAAATGATTTTTAATTTCTTGGCCAGTGTTGCGTATTTCTTGAAGTCAGTGTTTATTAGATTAAATAAAACGTTATGTCTGGGTTTGAAATGACACGCACATATTTAAGAAAAAAAAAAGATTGACAAATAAAGATAAAGTGAAAGATGGCCGTCAGAAGTTCAGCGGCAAGATTATAGGTATTCTAATCGTTCTCATCTCTCAAAAGATTTCCACTACTTCCACCACACCTTGGACTATTACATCATACAATATGCGCAGGATAATACTGACATCCCTACAACAAACAGAAACAATATGACTCAATACCAACTCCGCATTACAATATATCTGCTTATTGAAATATATTCTTTCATTTCTCAATAAGTATGAAGAGAGTAGGGAAACAGTACGAACACTTTAATAACTTGTCCAAAATAGAAAAAAGTATTATAAGTAACCATATTTTTATATTAGATAAAAATCAGGGCTTAAAGGCATAATCTTAACAACACAATTATACAATTACTAAGAAAAAATATTTAACTGGGGATGAAATGACCGGGGATTAAGTGACAGGAGATGAAATGACCGGTCACCTTTAACTCCACCCTCCACCCTCAACACAATATAGTTATACCTACATTTCATTTTGTTTTACAAATATTTACTCACAAAAACATGTAGCCTACTCAGTCTATGTCGGTTTTAATTGACCCAAAAAATAATTAAATTATACTATTTTTACAAGTAAGTTTTGCGCCAAGAAGATATGTAGGCCTACGTATGGTACAAAAAGAGTTACAATAGTGCTTAAAAACGAAAGGAAGTTTTTTTTTCGATATGTCGGCTGTTTTTTAAAAGAAAAAAAAACATTGGGTGAAAAAAGCGAACTAAAAAATCGTTTCTAGTAAATTTAACCTCTGCTTTTTCGATCATAAAGATATCTAAGCTGTCCTAGAAGCAAGGTAGGTGATAAATAGTATTTTTCGTCCAACGCAAGTGGAAGAGTTAGTCATTTGTGAGTCAGTGAATGAGGGTCCATGAGTATAGGCTATATTATAGATTAGATATTATAGATTAGATAGATTGCAAAGAATCTAAAGAGTTATAAAACATGTTAATGTTGGAGATAGACATTTCAGCCCATAATGGCAAAGAACTACCAGACAAGAGAAATTCCACTGTAATTTAATCCAGACTTTAAACTTCCACTGTGGACAAGATAAGACACCGAAAACAACTCCTTATACCCCAGACAGTAGACATGTGCTCCACTACTTCCTGGACATGTACAAGCTGTATAAGTAAACTTAGATCTACCACCCACATTGAATCTGTCCTTCCATTGACCAACACTGACCTGTTTAGGACATCCATGAGGATGTGACACTATAAAGTTTAACTTGTGTTTAGATCCAGAGTCTCTGTATTTGCTAAAAAATTTATACCAAATATCTTGATTAATCTCCCACATTTTAATAAGCTTTTTTCCTATATCATTGTCACATGTCACACAGTTCAACTCACACAAGTCATACTCAATGTTTACATTACAGACACCGACCTTATCAACCTTGACCACTGGACTATCATCTCTATCATAAAACAATCTCAAGGTCATCTGACTGGCCTCAATATCATCAAAAACCACATGTGCTGCTGTGAACACATTAAACTCCCACCACACATTGCTGGGTGAGTCTGAATCGTCACATTTTCTACACCAACACTTTGTGTAGTGAGTACATCTATAGCCTCCATTTTGTCTGACTTTATCTTGGAACTCGTTTACTAAGCTCACATTTCCACTTCCTGTCCTCAAGTTTCTTCTCTCACTCATATTATAAAATGGATATGATTGCGTTGTCTTTGGCCAAAACTTTGGTCTGTGTGGACTGGTCATTCTAACCTCTACTCTAACTGTGAGGTCAGCTGTAACTTTGATGAATTCATACAAATCCTTGCTTTGGTGACCTTCAGGTAAATGTTTCAAGGTGAATGTATCAACAGGTATAAACTGTCTATGACCTGGATTCTTCTTACAGCCCACAAGATATTTGTGTAGATCAGCTTCTCCACCTTCTGACTCCTGAGTTTCATGATCACCTAAGGAAAGGGAAATAAACTTGATCCAATGTTTACAACACAGTGTACAATATGGATTCAAACAAGAGATATCTATAAATAGATCATGTGTTGATCTCAACAATTTATACACTAAAAAAATAGGCCAATACTCAATAGTTACCAATTAGTGGACCTTCAACATCATCTGACTGGACTTTGGACTGGACACTGGTGAAATTATGAAGATCTGAAATGTTTTTTTAACAATATATTAAAAAAAACTTAATATACAAAAAATTCTCTATCCAAACATGTACAAACCAAAAGTTTACCTGTACCTTGATTCTCGTCCCCAAGACAGGAAAAATCTGCTAGGTCAGTCTGATCCTTTAGACAAACTGAAATAGTTTAAATATATGGGTAATTTTTGTTATTCCAACAGAATTAAATTAAAAAAAAAATGTTTGTATGCAAGAAACAAAATATTTATAATATAATCTATACATTCTAAAAGCTGAACATAGATCTAACTTTGCAACAACTTGAAGTTGACATGCTCACAGTTATTGTGCTTAATTCTAGTGACAAAATTTGATAATAAAATAAAACCATAAAAATAGTTTTTAACTTAGGTATTGTTTCACTCTGATTTCGTACCATTTAGTCCACAGGTGTCTTGAGGAAAACAAAGGTCTGTACTGTTCTGAAAATTCAAACAAAATATTTACATAAAGTTCCTTTCATTTTTTTTTTCTAAACATATAAACAAATTTACATTAATGAAATATTCTAATAAAAATCAAATTTTTATATTATTGTTTTTATTTGTAGAATAAAAAAATAAAAGAAACAAAAAAAGGTGTTTAATGAATAGTTTAAAATAAGTTTAAACTAAGATTTATTGTGCATTGTGCTCCTTCTTCCCTAGTTCTATTAGAGCAGTGATTCCCAAAGTGGTCTATATAGACCCCCAGGGGTCTACGAAGACCTCCAAGGGGTCTACGAAAGTAAAAAAATAAATTGGGGGTCTATGAGATGTCCACGGGGGTCTACGATAATAGATTTCCTTTAATTTTCACATTCCATTAATGTAATTATTTCATACACTAATATATGATTAGTACCTTCGTTAATCCTTTAAATATTTATCCTGCTATTCAAACGAAAAACTGTTGTAATCAATTTCAATACTTATTTAAATAGCTTAATTTTGTCTACATGTAACTAATATTTAGAAAAAAAGAAAAATGTAGACAGTACAGCATTAGTTATTTAAAATTGGGATTCCTTCCATTTTGTTAAACAAGCCTAAATGACTTTTTTATGACGATATGAACCAGTTACGCTGGAGGATCATTTGAGACAATGACACCCTGACAAAAATTAAGATTTGAAAAACTTTTGAACACTTAAAGTTCAAAATAGACCCACAAAATCTCTGTTTGACATCATAAAGAAAAGATGATGGTTTGTGAGAGTCTTACAAGATTTCATTACTTAAAGCAAAATACGGAAAACAGCAAAGATCCAACATTGATTTTACCAGCCGTTTTACACAAACCTACATCTGTTATTATTAAAAGAATTTCTTTAAGCGACAATACAGTTCAAGGTCGCTTCGGTGGCATGAGTTATAAAATTAAAAGCTTCTTATGTAAATCATTGCAAAAGACATAAATACAGTTTGGTCTGACAAGGTGTAGCGCTGTGTGCTACAAACTGTCTAATGGTCACCATCTCATCTCATCTATGCCTGTAGTTCCTTCACCAACCAGCTTCCTCCAGGCGTCTCGGTTCTGGGCGTTTCTCTCCAACTGTCCCCACGTCTTGCCCATCTGCTTGGCATCTGCTTCCAAATCGCGGAGACCTGGAGAACCATCATCACCACCATAAAAAAGCAATCCAGGTATTCATCGATATCTGCCTGAGGAAGATTCTTATAATCCGCTGGCCAGACAAGATCTCAAATGAGGAACTGTGCAAAGAACAAAGCAGCAGCCCATGGAAGTAGATATCTTTCAGAGACGCTGGAGATGGATAGGTCACACCCTTCGCAAGCCTGCATCCAACATAACAAGGCAAGCCCTAACCTGAAACCCCCAAGGAAAGAGAAAGAGGGGACGGCCCAGGAATACATGGCGCTAATGGTCACCGTCTCCTTATATTTTCTTGGGTTGACCAACGAGACCTTTCCCATGTTTGGGTATAGTAGCAAGACAGCAGAGGTTTGAGTTAAGTTTTCCTTCTGCTAGGTGGGTAGCAAGCCAAGGTTAATGAGCCCTTAGTGCTCGAAGCTTACTGGTTTAGGCTCCAGTTACTCACCTTCGACCCTTCTCCTGTTAATGAAAACAGATCCACAGATTAAATATTTGAGCCATACGTGAAAGATCAAGAAATACACGAACAACTGCTCTTTGCGAAACCTTTTACAATTATACTTAAGGCATATTAATTAATTAATATTTAATGTTAGGAAAGACTACTTCATAGAACGACAAATTCGTATATGAAACATAATATTCGTAGTTGTGTAGTTTTAAATTACTTTTTCACTCTTTAACTCACTACAGTTAGAAATTTGTTTAAAAAAAAGGAAATGAATGACGCGTAAGAGGTACTCATATTCTTTTTTTTTTTTGAAGTGTTATATAAGATAAGATTATTTTACATTTAGGTTAAATGAAAAACATTATTGTAAATTACATTCATAGTTCATATAAAGAATGTAATGATAATATTTGAAACTCTCTTCATCTTTCCTAATTTTTTAGTTATCCTTTATTACATAACTTCAACTCAATACCCAAATTCGCACTATTAATAATTCGCATCATGCTGCCCTCGACCGTAATACCGCTCTCTACGACTAAGTCGTAGGTGTATTAAAAGTTAACTTCTGAACTAATCGCTAAACTCCAAAAACTTTCATTTAATGCCTTATGTCAGCACAATTGTAATACAAAAAAATTATGTTGAGATATCTTATCTTATATAATACAGACATTACTTCAAAAAAGAAGATGATTACGTCCTACACGTAATGCATTCAGTCATGTACATTAACCAATGATCTAAGTTCTGCCAATTTAAGTCACTGGTTTTCCTGGCTAGCTCAGGCAATCCATTCCATGCTCTAATAGCACTAGGGAAGAAGGAGCATTTGTACAAATTAGTCCTAGCATATGGAATGAGGAAAGTGCCTTTATCTTTCTGTGTATTTTATTAAATATTGTTTTTGTATTTGAAGATTATGGTTCAGTGTTTTATGTATAATTGCTATGTTGCTTGGAGATGTGCCTAGATCCATAAAAAGAGAAGCCTATATAAAAAAAAATAAAAATTAATTTCAGGAACAATTGACATGTTGCTTTTCCAGGCTGAACGTTTTTTTTTGACCATCCAATATACTAAATTTTAGTTTATTAAAAAATACAGACTTACTCTTTCTGTTTTGAGTTTTTTTGAGTCTTTTCTATCAGTTTGAGTTTTTCTCTTGCAGAACATTATTGATGAGTTCTAAAAATGAATAAGAATTGGTTCAAAGAAATGCTTTTACCTTACAAACAAGAACAAATAAATAAAATCTTTTTTTTTAATTTTGTTACCCACATAGGCTTTTTTATCTTGCAGTTCCAGAAATTTTTGCAGGCGCGGTGACCAGGCGATTGGTTTGCAAATTGAGTTCCCAGGTTTGAATGCTGGTGGATATTTGGGCGTCTCTGAGTCTACTCAGCTCTAATTGCTACCTGACATAGGGGAAGGTAAAGGAGGTTGGTCGTTGTGATGATCACATGACACCCTCATTAACCGTTTGCCACAGAAACAGATACCCTTTATATTATCTGCCCTATAGATCCAAAACCTAAAAGGGAAACCTTACTACTTTACTAATTCCAGAAATCATAGAGAGAAAAGATGTTTTAAGTACAATTTTTTGAATTTTATTATAAATTACTTTAAATATTTGACCAGATTGTATCATAAACTAAAATCATCATTTTAAAAGACACTCAAAGTAAAGGAAGTTAGGCCTATATAGATCTAGTACTGAACAATTTTATATACCCAAAAAAAACAACAACAATTAGATAATTTCATTCTACGCGTGTCTCTGAGTCAATCTAATTATACATGTTAATCAGTGACTTAGTCATTCCAGAATTCAATACTACATGAAATGAATCAATGAATAGTATCTTGAGGGGTTTATGTACATTTGCACACCAGCACGTATGTGCAACACCGCTTATGTTTACGCAATAAATGGAGTTTCTCATCAACACTTGCTTATTATTTTGTATAAACACAAATATTCTACAGAAATACTAAAACATTACCCAATTCAATTCTCAGAAAGTTAAAAAAAAAAGATTATGAAAATATTGAATTCTTGACCCTAGTTTAAATTTGTACACGTTTTTTTTAGTGCCGTTAGAAGAAGGAACAAGTTTCAATCATCAAGTAAAATCTTTGAATAGGTCAAGTTTTAAGACCCTTCAACCCTTAAAGTGCTAAGCTGTTTTACAATGAGTGCATACAAAATGGAATTACAATTCTGATGTTTAGAGGCTAAACTAACGTTTTAAGGGTTACGAAAAAATTGCTCCATTTAAAATAGCCATTTGACCGTTTTGGAGACAAAAAAGAGACTCGCATTGTTGTCATTGCCATTTGGACGTGGAAACCATAGACCAGGCATGTCAAACTCATTAAATTTAAGGTGTATGGCCGCATAAAAACTTACTGACCTGAAGGGCCACAGCAAAAAATCAGTTGGAAAACAGCCTACTAGTTTTATGTGAATTAGAAACAATACAATAGAGTACAATAATTAATGGTATACCCTTTGCAATGAAACGTTCACATATTGATACACATTTTCATTATCTTTTTATAAAATTTCAATCGATCTATCTTTCTCAACTAAATTTGATGACAACATTCAAAGAGACATATTCAGATGACCTTATAACGAATATAATTTTAAGATAGTTTTTTTTTTAATTCATTATCAAATTATGTTATAACAATATTAAATCCATCAGCATTGTTATATTATTGACTAAAAAAAAAAAAACTATTAAAAAAACTATAAAAAAATAGACATTTACTTTTATTGCAATTACCTAGAGGGTACACATATTTTTGTAAGTAATGGTTATAGATGGTTTTAAAATCTTCTCTGCCCAAATGCCATTACTCTTCTTATCTGTTTGGGTTTTTCCAAACTTACCTCATTCCTAGCTCTTGATTCTGTCACGATTCTTTCCAAACCACCCATAGTAAAGCATGTTCCCATTCATGTTTCTCTTTTTGTTTCGTCTATTCCCAGATTGCAAATATATTGCTCTAGTTATTTCGGATAGTTGTTGCTCTAGTTTTGATCTAACAAAACATTGCTAATGTCATCCCTTTCTTTTTCCACAATCCCGACGTACCTTAAAATTTTTGGTATGTAGCCACAAAACATTGCTAATGTCATCCCTTTCTTTTTCCACAATCCCGACGTACCTTAAAATTTTTGGTATGTACCTTTTAAATTGTTTTTCTGGTTATGCGGAACTCAACATTACGTTAAGAAAGTAGAATTAAGTAAAATTACAAATGATGAAAGAATCCATCAGCATTTCTTGTCTATTTATAATTTTAAAGTAATACTTGGAATTTCCGATTTTCCATTGAATATTTATTTTAAAATTTCTTTAGTCATAGGCCTATGTCACAAATAATATATGTAGACACTGTCAAACAACATTAAGTTTAGTTTTTCCTTTACCACTTGATTGTGGTTATATACGTTCTAACGATAGCAAAAATACAACGTATCTAACTCAGAGGGCGAGGCTGCTGAGTGGTTAAGCACTTAACTTCCTGGAGCCTGGATTTCGAAATTAAAAACTCTAATGGGTACCGTACCTGACTTAAGCTGGGGAAGGTAAAGGCGGTTGGTCGTTGTGCTGGCCACAAGACACCCTTCTCGTTATAAAAGATAAAATTAAATAAATGTCTGAAAGAATGGTTTGACTTACTTCAAACAATCTCTATGTGTTTCTACTGATAACTTCTTGAAGTCTATTTTTAAATACAAAAATATGTCATTCAAGAAATTACCGATTTTGTCAAATGTGGAGCGCCCTCTAGGAGAGGGGTCGGGAACCTCGTGAGTCGGAAGAGCGATAAATTACAATTTACAAAAATTTTGAAGTTTTTTGTTGCCAACTATAAATAGTTCTCACACGATGAATTGTTTAAAATGAAAAAAAAAATCTTATCTTATCTTATATAATACAGACGTTACTTCAAAAAAGAAGATGATTACATCCTACGCGTCATGCATTTAGTCATGCATATTAACCAATGACTTAAATTCTGCCAAGTCACTGGTTTTCCTGGCTAGCTCAGGCAACCCATTCCATGCTCTAATAGCACTAGGGAAGAAGGAGTATTTGTACAAATTTGTCCTAGCATATGGGACGAGGAATGTACCTTTATCTTTGTGTCTTTCGGAGTATTTTATTAAATTTTGTTTTTGTATTTGAAGATTATGGTTCAGTGTTTTATGTATAATTGCTACTTTACTTTTGAGTCTTCTGTCCTGAAGGCTTTCTAAATTTAGGTATTTTACTAAAGGTGTTACTCTAGTCAAATGTGAATATTCGTTTGTTATGAATCTCACTGCTCTATTTTGTGTCTGTTCCAGTTTCTTAGTGTTTTCTTGAGTTGAGGGGTCCCAAACGGAGGATGCATATTCTATTATTGGCCTAACCAAGGTTAAATAACATTTTAGTTTTATGTTCTTATTTGATTTATAGAAATTTCTTTTAATAAATCCTAATGCTTTGTTTGATTTTTTTTTATAGTTTCATCAATAACTTTTTATAACTTTTTGTTGCGCCAGCAGGCAGCAGTCGTGTTTTTTCGTTTCTCGTTTTGGAGGATTTTGTGTTGCTATTTTCTAGAGCGAAGTGAGTCTCTTTCTTAGACCATTAGATTTGTGTAGATTTCGTCTATAGATTGGTGTATTTAGTTCGATAGATTTAAGTCACGTTAATTAAATTTAATTAGTTTTTGTATTCATTTACTATCCTTTAGTTTAACAAGCATCTTTATAAACAGTGGCAGAGTGATACTCATAGCCCGAGGGATTGATGTGCTTTGTAAAACCGTGTACCGTGGCCACTACATAGCAATCGCAGCGCAAACCTGTGTGTCATCATTGCTAGTGTGTCAAATCGCCGTACTGGAGTTATGGACGCTAATCTACTACGTCGCATAGGACGCACATGTGTGTTACTCAAATCACGACTAGATAGTAAGGTTTTCCGAAATATTCGTCGACTTGGCATCGGGCGTAAACTTCTGACAGTTCGTGGGTCTAGGGCTGGGCGTCTTATTCGCCTATGGTATAACCCATCGCAATTCAACTCAACAAATACATGTCACATAGTTTCCAGGACTCTTAACTGTGTTGTTAACCCCACCCCTACCCCTGTCATTTCTTCTACTACAGAGTTCAGCAGTTCCCTACTAAACTGTTTTATTAACCACCCCACCCCTATTGCTCCTCACACGACAGAGGTCAGAATTCCCCATCAAAAACCTATAATTCGTGATATTACTCCTCCGGTGTCTTCAAAATGTGCTACGCCTCTGGTGACTACATCCTCCAGTCTGCTTAAAATAATGCACCTGAACGCCCGGTCATGCAGTAACAAAGCTCTTGAGCTTGCAGACACCATCACTGATGATAGCTACGACATCGTTTTCTTTAGTGAGACATGGTTTAAAGAAGTTGGTGATGAGCCAGGAACCACTGAGCTAACGCCACCAGGCTTTATTTTAGAGTCTCCCTCGTAAAACAGGCAGCGGAGGGGGTCTAGCATTACTGTACAGAGATAGTCTAGCCAAGTATGTAACAATAAGACCTGACAGCTCAACGTACACCACCTTTGAGATGTGCGAGTTTCGCCTTTCCCACCACAGTAGAACACTGACTTTTATTTTCCTGTACCGCCCACCATCAAGCAAGAGAAATAAAATGACAACAAAAGTTTTCATCGAAGAATTTCAAGACCTCCTTGACAGTCACATATCAACAAAAGATCTATCTGTCATAGGCGATGTGAACTTGCATTTTGACAGTGAAAATGAGACATACGCGATGTCGCTGAAAAATGCGCTAAAGGATCGCAACTTAGACCAACAGATAAATGTTTCGACACACGTCAAAGGCCATACTCTTGACTGGATTGTTACAAATGCAAGTGAGCTTATAGCCAAACTCAATGTCTCAGACCGCGGCTTGTCAGATCATTTTCTTGTACACTTTGAAATGCGCCTATCAAAAGCAAAAAAAAAACAAAGAAAAACGTGACTTCCCGTAAACTTAAAGCCATAGATATTGCCTCCTTCAAAATGGACGTGACCTCAGAGCAACACAGACGTTCTCAGCAATTACAATTCTTGCTTGAAAAAGTTGCTGGACAGCCATGCACCTCTTGTCACTCGTACAGTCTCAGTTAGGCCATCTGCACCCTGGTTGAAGGAAGACATAAAGACTGCCAAACTTATTCGCCGACGTGCCGAACGTACATTTCAAAAGACAAGTCTGACGATACATCGACAAATATACATACTAGAAAAAAACAAGGTTAACCGTATGATTAGAGACGCAAAAGCTAGTCATATTCGACAAAAAATCGAAACTTCTGATTCTTCGAAGGAGCTATTTAAATGTTAGGGGGAGCAAATAACGAACGTTTGCCGTCATCTATCCCAGTATCTGAACTTCCTGATTCCTTCAATAGATTCTTCATTGGGAAGATTGAGCAGATTAGAAATGACATGCCATCCCTCTCATCACAGCTTGACCACTCTCCAATTTTTCAAAATACTCCTTTTTGCGAATTTCAGCGTGTATCTGAAGATTATGTCAAAAGTACTATTCTAAAGATGACAAATAAGTCATGTGACCTTGATCCCATTCCAACTTCCTTGCTCCTTGAATGTTTAGATGAGCTTGTACCTACAATTACTAACATTGTGAACTCTTCACTGACTTTAGGCATTGTACCAAGCAATTTAAGCATGCACTTGTCAGGCCCTTATAGAAATCCAGTCTTGACCCGGAATGTCAAAAAAAACTATCGCCCGGTATCAAATCTTCCCTTCCTGTCAAAGCTTCTGGAGCGCATCGTGTTAGCGCAAATTCTTTCTTATCTTGAACAGTACTGTCTCTTGGAAGAATTTCAATCTGCATATAGGAAGTGCCGTAGCACAGAGACAGCAATGGTCAGGGTACTAAACGACCTACTTCACAATTCCGACAAAGGCCACATATCAATTCTTTCCATGCTGGACTTGTCCGCAGCCTTTGATACGCTAGACCATGAAATTATGATGGCCAGATTCTCTGCAACTTTTGGTTTAGCAGGAGTCGTCCTAAAGTGGCTTGGATCCAACCTGACGGAACGCACCCAAAGTGTCGTTGTTAGCGGGACGGAATCAACAAGCTTACTTTTGAAGTACGCAGTACCCCAAGGATCAGTTCTAGGCCCAGTACTGTTCACTACGTACACATATCCACTCAGCGGTGTCATACGGTCAACCGGTATCTTATACCATTTCTTTGCCGATGACTCACAGTTATACGATTCATCAGTACCCTCAGAGGTGTCGCATCTGACAGAGAAAATCAGTAGTACCGTTGCAAGGGTGAGCGATTGGATGGTTGAAAATAAACTCAAGATAAACGAAGATAAGACAGAAATAATTAAGATTGGCACTAGGAACAATGTCTCAAAAGTTGAAAGCACAGATTCTCTCTTTATCACGAACTGCCATGTTCCTTTTGTCCATGTAGTGCGGAATCTTGGAGTTTTCTTGGACTCAACACTATCTTTCGACCCACACATAAGTCAGCTCTGCAAAGGTCTTTATCTGCAGCTGCGCAGATTAGGCCAGATCCGACCATATTTAACAACGGAGTCAACAAAAACGCTAGCTGTAGCATTCATACTCTCCCGCCTTGACTACTGCAACGCCGTGCTAGCAGGTATACCTGATGACAAAATAGCCAAGCTGCAACGTATACAGAACAACGCCGCTCGAATAGTCCTTAAAAAAAATAGACAAGATTCTGCTACTACGCTCTTGCGCACGCTCCATTGGCTTCCCGTGAAAGCGAGAATCGATTACAAGGTCGCCACACTTTGTCATCAGTGTATATATAACAACGAGATGCCCTTGTACCTTAGAGAACTAATTACTCCATATGTCCCCCAGAGAGCCCTGCGCTCAATGGACTCAACGCTTTTAGTAGTGCCACGTTTCTCCCTCAAAAGCTACGGTCTGCGGGCTTTTTCAGTTCACGGACCAAAGGTTTGGAACTCACTCCCCATTGATCTCAGACAGACAACATGCTACACCACTTTTAAGAAGAACATCAAGACCTATCTATTTAAAACTTTTTTAGATTAGTTTGTCATGTTGCTCTTGTGTTTGTGTTTGTAATGTTGTTACAGCGCCTTGAGCCTACATTTTGTTTGTTAACAGCGCTTTATAAATAAAATTATTATTATTATTATTATTATCAATATGTGGATTCCATGACAGTTTTTCATTTATTATAACACTTAGGTATTTTGCGTTTTTAGTCTGTGTTACTGGTTTGCCATGAGTAAGATAAGTGGAATTAATTTGTTTTAGTTTTTTTGTTACTCTTAACAACTGACATTTTTCTGGGTGGAAAGACATGCTCCAATTTGATTCCCATTTCTGTAATTCATCTAATTCTCTTTGTAAAATATCTGTGTCTTGTGTTGTTTTTATTGTTCTATATATTATGCAATCGTCTGCAAATAATCTGACTTTTGTTCCTGAAGTAATGCAATTGGTAAATCATTTATGTAAATTAAAAATAGTAGTGGACCCAAGACTGTTCCTTGAGGTACACCTGAGTTTACTGTTATCGGTGTTGATTTAGAGCCATTTATTATTACAGTTTGTTCTCTCCCTATCGGAAAATCTTTAATCCACTGATGCAGTGGACCATTAATGCCGAAATATTTTAATTTTTAAGCAAACTATGGTGGTGAACTTTGTCAAAAGCCTTAGAAAAATCTAGTAAGATAGCATCTATTTGTTCACTATTATCTAAACCTTTTGAAAAATCAACAATTAGTCCTATTAGTTGTGTTTCACATGATCTATATTTCCTAAAGCCATGTTGGTATGGTGTGAGGACATTTTGTTTGTCTAAGTGGTTTATAATGTTGCTACATATTATGTGTTCTAGGATTTTACATGTGATGCTGGTAAGTGATACTGGTCTGTAGTTTCCTGGGTCAGATTTTTCTCCTTTTTTAAATAGAGGGTGACATTATCTTCTTTCCAATCCTTTGGTACTCTGCCCTGGTTAAGCGAAGCTTGAAAGAGTATTTTGAACACTGGGGCTAGCTCATTGCTTAGTTCTTTGAGTAATCTAGCTGGAATACCATCAGGTCCAGACGCTTTATTTGGTTTGGTGTTGGCTAATAGTTTTTGAATTCCATTTTCTTGTTCTACTATATCTTCTATGTTGTCTACTTGGTTCAAATTCAGTAATATGTCTTTGTCTCCTGGGGCTGTTTAGGATGTTTGCTTTAGTTTCATTATCATTATGTATTATGTTATGTTCATCTTTTAATGGCGCTATGCCTGTTATTTCCATTTTCTTATACCTAATGTATGACCATAGGTTTTTGTTGTTATCCTTAGATATTACATTGTTTATGTATTCACTCTGCAGCTGTCTGCTTACTTTTTGAGTTAAGTGTTTAATTTTTATATACTTTTTAACGAATTCATACATAAGTAATGTTTTTCACAACAAATTAGATTATATATATATATAATATATGGTATTCTAAGATAATAGTTATTCTTTCTCTCAGTAATAACTAAATCAATTAAACACTTACTTACAACACTAACTTGTACTTCAATAACAAACAATGGAGAAAACCAATTCAATGGGAGCGATGGCTTTGCGTGGTTTTAGAAAGTTTGTATGCATTTGGCTCATGACTTGTTTTTAGTTTCAAACGCGACTCTAAACTTTCATTTGTTAGTTGGCTTCTTAATTTACATATAAATAATTCATGCAAGAGAACGCTTGCTCGCACGAATATGTCGATCCAAAAATTGTCAGCACTCCAAATACCAACTTCTTCACCTCACTGTAGCATTCCTTTTAAAGCTGGTGCGTTTTTGGTGCGTTACGTACATACATTTCTGGACATCCAACGCTTCCAACTTGCTTTTCAACTTTGTAAATTTTCGACTCCGTTAACATTTACTTTTAAATCGATCAATTGCATTTCTAGAGATCCATTATCAATTCCAAATTGGTCAATGTGGATTTCGTTACTATTTGTGTTGAGAAGATTTACTAGGAATGCTAGAATAGTTTTGTTGGTTTTGAACTGCTTAAATCTATAAAGAAATTCATCTTTGATTTTTTTATAACTGTGCTGAGGTAACTCGTGTCAAAAGTTGAACTGGGTTTATCGCGATACTGCTTTAGACATTCAAAATGAAGTAATTGACCGTTCTGAATATCTTCTTCGAAAATATTTTTTTTTCAAAACAAACGAATTCTTCTACCAATACATAGGTTGGGTTTTCCTTTCCTTTCAGATTCTGCTGATTTAATTTCACTATCAATCATAAAGTAACATTTTTACAACTATTTGTTGTTCTCTAATTCGGTGTGATAAATGCCTTTTTCATTTAGAAATGTATTTCTTTTATTCAAGCACAAAGCAAAACGAAAAGGGGGGGGGGGGGTCGGCCGAATCGCCCCCCCCCCCCCGATCCGCCAGTGATCTTAATTAGGGGCTGGACTTTAAACCACTTCTCTACAGGGGTAACCGGACAATGAGTTTGCTTAATCATAATCACATGGCTGGACTACGGGCCACACCTCTTCACGAACGCCTAGTTTGCTTACTTGGATATAAATCTCAATTAGTAAGCTGGACTAAAGATCACTCACCTAAACGAGTGACCTTTTGTTACACAGAACACAAACCGATTTCATATCCCAGTAAGCCAATAACTAATTATTTTGTAGAAAAAACTACAAGGCTCACATTTGTGTATATTAGCGTAAAAGACACTACCAGGCCTTTAAAGGGAGAGCTTAACACTCCGCTACTCCTTATTTTATTTTTTTATTCCTTGACACTCATTTATTGATAGACATTGACCATTTTAAAGCTAGAATTAAAAAAAAAACACAACGTGCTAAGAAAGCATACTACACTGTAAATAAATATCACTAGTCGACCTGCGGCCTGACTTACTTCAAACAAACTCAGTGTGTTTCTACTGACAACGTCTTGAAGTCTATTTTTAGATACAAAAAATGGCATTCAAGAAATTACCAATTACCTCAAATGTGGAGCGCCCTCTAGGAGAGAGAGTTTTACGAACAAGTGGAGCTGTATTTGAATTGATATCTATTGTCTTATAAATAACAGATATTACCAGTGGCGTCACTTGGGAGGGAATCGTTGCACCGGGTGACTCTCACCAGTGTCTGATATATCATCATGTAATAGCAGTGAAAAAATTTAAACCATGTAACAACAATAAAACATTTTAACCATATAAAAGCGCTGAAACATTGAAACTATAAAATAGAGATGAAACTTTCAAGCCGCATTATAACGGTGAAATATCTGAAAATTGTTTAGTTTTGGTGAAACATTTAATTTAATTTGTTTAGAACTGTCAACAAACATAATGTAGGTTCAAGGCGCTATGATAACATTCTGAGATATATACGACAGTTGAAAAGTCAAATGAATGAAAAAAAGTATTTGAAGTGGTGTTATTGTCTCGCTTGATATTAACTCGTTCCATAAGCTAGGAAAATTTTTACAAATACTCCTTCTTCCCTAGTGCTATTAGAGCATGGAACGGGTTGCCTGATCCAGCCAGTCACTATATGAAGACTATATGCTGTACAAGCTGTTTTAATGCTTCCAGGCCACCAAAAATAAATATATTGTGTTTTGAATAAATTAGCAGTCGTTGTAGTGCAAGACAGTAGAAGACAGAGAGATATGCACGACTCGATGCAAGTTAACTAGAGTAGAGTTATCTGGAGTGGAGTCGGTAGAGCTGAGTATGACTCGGAACAGTACAATAGATCGGAATACGGCTAGATACATTTGAGAAGAGTGATGTACAGTGAAATAGGGCTACAGTGAAGAAGTGAAGTACAGTGAAGTGCAGATATTGTACATAGTCTTCTGCGCTACTATTCGCTAGATTTGTAATAGTAAATCAAGTTATCGGAAAGTGAAATTGGAGTTGTCAAGCTTTTTGCATTGATTTTATTTTGATGTCTTCAATTACATTAAGTCAGAAGAAGAGAAATATAGGCTATATATTGGAATATATATATATAAGGCTTGTCTTCGAGTCCGAAGATCAGTGAGGAATGCAGTATTTCCCGTGGCTGCGCAGGCCCAGCTGTGACCTACATATTTTGCCAATTCTAGGACAAGCATAACCATTGTCCGCAGGTGGTCGATTGAGATTTTCTTTTCGCCGTCTGCGTTTGTATTCGGCAGCAGGTTTTCTTTTGGTCTCAAATGTGTATCCTGCGGCCTTCGTGAGTGACCTCCAGCTGTCTCGTTCTGAGGCTGCATGCAGCCAGGTGCTCTCTTCTGTTTCAGCCAAGGAAAATTGACGCCTAGGCTGGTCTTTGAAGCGTTTCCGCGGGGCGCCTCTGTTACGCCGACCATCTTTTAGCTCACCAAAAAAGACTGCCTTTGGCATACGTTCGCTGTATATGTGATATATTGTTATAAACCTGGAGGTGGCACAGATGGGGGTAGTGGTGTGTGTGTAGTCAGCCGACGTAAATCGCCCCAAGCCAGCGCTAGACGAGCGGTCAACCGTGATGAGTTACAACTTCTCGATCTACAGTTCGTTACTACGGCTCAGTACAAGTCCGAGACGAGACAGAAAGACCAGTGCAAGAGTTGATACGGCGGCACGGCTATTAACAGGAGAGATATCTGTACAGTCTTGTGTTACGTGCTGTCAATTGTACAGTATTGACTGTTATTTTATTGACATTAAACTATTACGTTATTTGGAGCCCTGAGTTGTCAAGTTCTTTCAGTTGGTTGTGTAAGGTGCAGTTTGCAGAGAGCCAGAAGTGAGATTCGTAACAATATGTATATATATATATATATATATATATATATATATATATATATATATATTAGAGAGAGAGAGAGAGAGGCTTAAGAAGGCTACAAAGTGTTTTTGAAGTTATAGCAGCATTATATCGGTTTGTTAAAACATTTTGTAAACTCATTTTTTACAAATTATATATCAACTCACACTGTCTGTCTTGTAAAACGTTTGAACACGTTATTTCCCCGACAACCAATCTCGGATCAAGCTGAGGTTTAGAACAATTATTACTTTTACCTTACAACGCAAGAACAATAAAAAAAAAACAACAACAATTATTCAATTAACTATTGGTAATTCGTTATTTTGTTGCTATATCGAACAAGGGAAAGAAAGTGTAGACTAACCTACTTGCCTGAGGCTTGGGGCGATAGCATTAGTTTATTTCCCACCTCTAAATGTCACTTCAATAGAGAATACAATACCAGCCAATTGATCCTCGTCAATGATGCATTTAAAAATCCTGGTTTCAACTAAATCTAATCTTTAAAAGTTTTCTATATATATATGGTATACAGGAAGAAAACACAACATTGGAATCTGTAGTGAAGACAAAAATAACAACAATAACAGCCATTGTATTTATAGTCAGTTCATCAGTGAAGCTGAGGGTACTGGAATGACATGGGAGCAAATGAAGAAAGCTGCTCAGAACCGAGTTCGATGGAGAGGTGTGGTTGCGGCCCTATGCTCCCCTGGGAGTGCACAGGATTAAGTAAGTCTAATATATTGTATTTATTGTATATAGATCTAGAATCTTTTTTTTAAAGTCCAATCATAATTATTAATCAAGAGAAAAATTTAATACGGCAGTCTTTTATGGATGGAGAACAATAACATTACTAATAGATAACTTGCGACAGGCTCAAGAAAAAACTGGTCGTCCCCATCTCCGATATGTGAATGTAAGCAAACGGGACCTTAAAGCTGTGGACATTGAAGCAGAATGCCTGGAAGAGATATCCCAAGACCCAGAAGCGGACTGACTATATGGGCAACCGGTTAAATGCCCGGTGGGCTGGTGCCTAGATGGGACGATGGAGCTGCCGAATGGGCCACGTAATTAAATGTCAGTATTGCCCGTAAACGTGCTTGGCCTCGCCTTAACTTTTTATAAAAGATCTTTACATTGACTATTTAATACTAGCCACATATACCGAATTAATGGATTCGCTTCTGTGAGTTTCAATTCACTTTACACACTTAGAGATTAATAAACAACATATGGCCTATATTTTTATATATCTATAGAAGTCGAACTACGAGGTGCGGTGGATGAGTGGTAAAGCACTTGACTTCCGAACCAATGTGTCCCGGGTTCGATCGAATCCTTGTGAAGACTGGAATTTTTAATTTCGGGATCTTTGGCTTACATTAGTTTTGAGAAAAGTAAAGGCGGTTGGTCGTTGTGTTGGCCACATGACACCCTCGTTAACCGTGGGCCACAGAAGAAGATATTAACCATTATATCATATTTGCCCCATAGATCGCAAGGTCTGAAAGAGGAACATAGAAGTCGAATTAGTGTAAACATCCTCGACTTTATAGTTCATCTCATACTTTTTCTTGTGATTGTTGAGCCCTATTCTCGTATCGCAGGACGTAATTATCTTCTTTGTGAAGTAACGTCTGTAATAGATAAGATAAGAGTGAATCTATAACGTTTCATATTACGTCGTTTTCAAATTTTTGGTTTGTTTTTACATGTTTTGTTTGTTACTTCAAAATAGCACAGAAACAGGGCCGCTGCAAACTATGCGACCGCAGTGGGCCCCGCAATTTCATAGGCCCCGCGCTAATTCTAGGTATAAATTATTTAAATAAATCATTGTAGTGTATACAGGAGACCCACCGCATTCTGATTTTCAGGAGCTCCTGGAAATCTCCTGACATTGCAAAATATAAGAAAAAGTCGTGAAATGATTAAAATCTCATAAAAACTCATGAAATCTCCTGAAAAATTGTTATTTTTGAGAATCATTAAATATAATAAATAAACGTCAATTATACGCGAGATAAAAATAACACGGCATTTTACAATACTCGTAACATTTGGTGAAAGAAGCTTCTCGCGCCTCAAACTAATGAAGAATTACTAGAGATCAACAATTCACGAAGATAGATTCAACAATTTGGTAATTCTTGTTATTGAACGTGATCTATGTAGGAAACAGAATTTTTATGATATACTGTATGACTTCGCTACACGCACGGCTCGTAAAGTAAAGTTAATTTGAATTAAATGCAAAGACGACTTTATTTTCTAATACAAAATCTAGATTTTCACTTATTATCCTTATCCTTACCCAGACTGGGCCCCGCGCAATCTGTTTCGCATATGGCCCCGCGATTGTTAGGACCGGCCCTGCCCAGACATCCTACAGTACAGCCTGGAAAGAGGGGGGGGGGGGGAATTTAAACGGTAAGAAGAGTTATCACCCGGGATCATCGCGAAGGGGCTCCAAAGCACATAATATAACACACGAATAGGCAGCCGTCAAGTGTTATGCTTTACTCTTTTCGTTATATCAAACTAATGTGATAAGACTAATTAAGATTGCTAGTGCATTGTAGAATTGTTTTTTACAAATTGATAGGCCTATTTCCTAGAGCTCGTAAGAAATGCAATTTTATGGATATCATAGTCAATCAAGTTGTTAGCCTGGGCTATTTTTGACACCCAGTCGTTCAGACCGCACTAGAGAGAGATGGCGACTAAGAAAGCTATACAACGGACAGGCGGACAGCGAAACCTCAGCTCTGGAATAAAAGCGTGCCAAACGAAAAAATGGCTGGCTCTTCTACAAATAAACTAAATGCCACCTTAACCTGCGTTATATTTATGTGTGTTCGTCAATGTTTTTCGAGAATAGGGGTCAACAGTCACAAAAAAAAAAGTATTCTATGAGATGAACTATTTAGTCGTTCTACGACTAGGGAAATACTCAGTAATAGGCCTACTGCATTCCTCATTAATCTTCGTCGGACTCGAAGACAAGCCTAGCTTATATTATTATTATTATTATTATATTCGTCTTCGAACTCTAAACAATAAAGTAAAAAAACAATAATCGAAATCAATAGATCTTAATATAGATAACATATACAAATTATTAAATTATATTTCTATACGAATTTATATAGAGCATATAATAATAATATAAAAAAATATATTATTACTCAAACCTCGGCTGATTTGTTTTTAAACTAGGTATTACTTAGAACAAAATCTTGGGTTTTATTGAGATTTCATTTATAATCTTGTAGATCACTCCGCCAGCGTCGAAAATGGCTTGTAAATCAATTAAAATGTCGGTGCTTAGATCTTGAAACTTTACCCGGCGTCAAGGAAATAGCTGTTTGTAATTAATCATCAATCTATTTAAAGTACATTTTCAGGTATATTAACCGATTTTTCTTGTTTATTTCTATTTTATTTCATAGTAGTGAATCTATCTATTTAAAATGAATTATTGATGTATCAATCAGAAATTATGTTTTTACTGAACGTTTTGTGAAATCTGTGTAGTGTATAAGTTAACACTGTCATGTTCATTCCTGTTGTCAGTGTTAAGCTTGAACGTCCACTCCAGTCAGACAGATCGTCAGTTCTAACACAGTTCAGAGACACAGAAGAATGTAGACAAAATTTAGATCTAGATTCTAGATGGCAAAGAATACTAAGATGTAGCTAGAGAGTAGAGTAGACTCTCACTTCTCAGACTATTCTTGAAGTTTTGAAGAAGTGGAACCTGCTTTCAGTTTTTTTTTTATATGACGTTAAACCTTCACCAATAAAAAAATAAAACAAAAATTTGCCCTAGTTCCCGAAAGTCATTATACAGATAAAAAAATCTGAAGAATGAGAATGAGATAATAACTGCTTACTTTGCAAATAATAAATAACTCAAATAGTTTATTATTATAGATCTAAGTTACAGCACTTTTATTGCAAAATTTTCCTTTCTCGGTCACAAATTTAAAAAAAAATTATAGGCACAATTTTCGCCATTAAAATTGCTATAACTTCTGTTCTAATTAACTTATAAACATAAATTAGGTATCAATAAACTCAGTTTAAAGAGCTCTATCTAACTTCTATATAAGTTAGTCTTAAAATTTGTGCATTACACAAAACAAAACATTATATAACTATAGACAGTAAGAAAACAAAATTATCTAGATGTATATATGCTTACACCAGACTCAACCATTGCATGTCAACATGTGAAATCATGTTTTGATCAGATAGTTGAATTGTTTTTTAATCATATTTCCATTTGTTTGATTTTATGATAAATGTCTTACACTTGTATATCTTTTTTGATGGTAAAAATGACATCCTGATCCATAGGGTGTTTTTTTTTTGTTTTTTTTTTTAAATTTTAAGATCTTTTAAAAAATTATTATAAACGTCTCTTTCCAAAAGTTTTCCAAATGGTGTTTGTTAGTTGCCAGTGACTATGCTAGCAGCATTTACGACTATATGAAGTTTATTTGTATTTTTAATGTTCAGATTGCCATCTTATCTTATATAATACAGACGTTACTTCAAAAAAGAAGATGATTACCAGGCAGTGTTATTAAAACTTTGCTTGGAATACATTTAGAATCAAAGAGACAGTTAGGGTTCCTTTCCCTCCTTATGCATCCTCCTATTTTATAGCTACATATATTTTCGCTTTGCATGATTATCATTTTAAAAAAAACATTACAAATTCTTGTAACAAGCAACTCAACATTGTATTAATTTTTCATGTAAATCGCACTACTGTCATCTACTTTGGGTTGTATCATTTCTGGATGATAAAACAAGTCTAATAAAGTTCTACATATTATATATTATCTAAGTGTGATCTATCTACTTATACAAAACTCACTAAGACTACATATATATTTTTTTCAATGCTGTAATTTTTGACACAAATTCCTAATTTCTTTTTTATTTACAATATCTTAACAGATGGCCTCAGGAGGCTACCAACCTAATAAGCAAGGCAAAACTGAGCCCAGGAGAAGATCTAATTGGCAGCGCTCAATTAGTTCAGATAGGGATGATGCTCAGAGCCTGAACAGTCTCCCAACTAGTGATATTCGTATAAACAATTGGGTAAGTTTTGTATACCTCAAGCAATTAGTTACATAGTGAACTATATATGTGTACAATATTAATTAATGTCCTGAAAAAAATATGTTATGTATGGAAAGTATTTTGTTTTTGTGTGTGTTGGATTTGTACTAAAGCACAAGTCTTTTCTTTTCATTGAAAAATTTTCTGGTTATATTGTTGCTGTTTTTACATCATGCATGCTGGGAAATTCTTTTTTGTCAAACAGTTGTGTTTATTTACAAAACTACTGGTCAAGGTCTCAACTTAAGCTTAGCTGGTCACCTATCATTTTCTTTTTTTTTTTTAACCCCCCCCCCCCCCCCCCCCCCCCCCCCCCCGTCTTCCGGATCAAATGTGCTGTTAAGCTTGGTGGTTTTTATATGTATAATGCATGGCCTAAATTGTGCCAATGTACAAAAACCCAAAAGTATCAACTACAAATATGTACAGTTTGAGCTGTTGTGTAACTTGTTTTATTTATGTACATTATGAGCATTGGTGAGTCTATTGAATAATATTTTTGTACCTAGTGAACCTCTTTGCTAATAGTGAGCGGCTGGGGGTACATATATATAACTATTTTTATAGTTGTTGTAGTCAACAATAATGACAGAAATTCTAAAATAATTCACTCAAGTGCAAAGCAAATTTCATACCAAGGTCTTTTAGTAGTGCACAGATTTCTACCAGCTGATATTTTCTCCAGTGATCTAATCCTGAGCCTAAATAGATAGGTTGTTATAGTAAGAATAAAAAAAAGTATCTTTTCTGTAGGGACTAAAAAAAAAAGATTTGTTTTTTTCCATTCATTCCTTGAGACAGGGCTGGTCTTAGGCCACTGCAACCTATGCGGCCGCAGTGGGCCCCACGCTTTCATAGGCCCCCGCGCTAAGTATATCTGTAATTGCATAACGGTGCAAAATATATGAAAAAGTTGTGGAAATAATTTTTAAAATCTCCTGAAAATTAGACAAAATTGTTATATGGAAAACAAACCTTACGCGAATAAAAAAGCATTGTCAGCTTACATATTTAAATAAAAATATAAAAATAGTGCAAATTTTAACGGAAATGAAAGTTCCAATAGAACTAGAATACGTTTTTTAAACGATAAAAACTCGAAAATGAGAACATAATCACTTCTAGTGAGACAGCTGAAACAGAAAAATGCAAAAACTGCAGTGGTGAATGTCGTAGGAGAAGAAGAACATGATGTAACACTAACAACTGATTAACATGTCGTAAGAGAAGAAGAACATGATGTAACACTAACAACTGATCAACATGTCGTAAGAAATGAAGGCAATAATGTAACAACTGATCAACATGTCTTAAGAAATGAAGGCAATAATGTAATAACTGATCAACATGTACTTATAGATAATGAGCTAAATGTGGTCGATTCATTGAAAAATCTGGATTATCCTGCCATGTGTCTAGAAAAAATGGAAAGATCTTGTATTAACTATTTATTACAAAAAGGTCCACCTGAGATTACTTTGGAGAATTTTCCGAAAAATAAGATTGGTAGACATTTCTCTTAAATGCATTGCAAACCAAACCTGAGTAAAGGTGAGTGTTTTGCCTCCTTGGCTGATATATTCAGTGTCAGCAGACAAGATGTATTGTTTCTACTGTCGTCTACTGGAAAAACAAAAAAGTTCCTTTTTAAATGAAGGATTTGACCAGTGGCAAAGCTGTACCACAAGGCTAGCAGAGCATAAAAAATCACAAAGGCATTTAGATGCCATGACCAGTTGCTGTGAAGCTGGAGCAAGACTAAGTAAAAAAAAAACAGGCATTGACAAAGTTCACCAGGAGATGCTTTATTCTGAAACTAAACGTGGGACTAGTTGCAATTGTACGATTTCTAGCGAAGCGCAATTTAGCTTTCAGTGGGATCATTGAAAGACTTGAAGAGCCAGTAATGGGAATTTCTTGGTCTAGTAGAATTACTCGCAAAGTTTGATCCAGTAATGGGGAACAACTTCGACGTGTTACCAATGCAGAAATTGAAGATCGTTACCTGGGAAAGAAGATTCAAAACGAACTTATTACTGTAGTAGCTGATGCTGTTGTGAATTCTATCCTTCGAGACATAAGTCAAAACGAGCAGATGTTATCGGTATCTCTCAGATAAGAGCTTGTGGTTGTGTATGAATGTTTTAAGTTTCTTCCTGTTGTTTCTTGTGATAGCAAAGAAGTTGGCTGGAAACATGGATGTTGTTGCAATCTTTCCAGCCAAAAGTCAAAGGAAAAGGTAGTATGATAAATCTGTGGAAAACTTCACACATCGAAAAGCTGAATAAAATGCTTCAACAGAATTGTGAACACTGAAATTTGCTCCTTGCAGCTGAGATTTGAACTGTAACTGTGGCGTGAAAGAAGTTTCTCGCGTCTTAAACTAATTAAGAATTACTTAAGGTCAACAATTCACGAAGAGAGATTGAACAATGGCAATTCTTGCTATTGAGCGTGATTTATGTAGGAAACAGAATTTTGATGATCTACTGTATGACTTCGATACACACAAGGCTTGTAAAGTTAATTTAACCGTGATTTTGTACTTAGTTAAGAAATTATAAAATGCATAGACGAATTTATGTTTTAATACAAGATCTTAATTTTCACTTATTATCCTTATCCCTACCCAGAATAGGCCCTGCGCAATCCGTTTCGCATAGGGCCCCCCGCAATTGCTAGGACCGGCCCTGCCTTGAGATGTACTGTTTACAGTGCATCTACAGAGTAATCACATTTACATTGGTGTTATTAGATAAACATACACTACTTTTAAAAAAAATTATTCTCCAGTGGATTTTTTGGTTTGCCTTTTAAATTTAGACTCGCCACGATCCTCCCAAGAATTTTTAAGCATTTGGGCAAATGCAACTTTTATTTTTTATCAGTGGTGTCTTGTTTTTCTATCAGGCTGTTACGGATTGTCTTGTCTCCGGGACAGCACCTTATCCTTATAAATATCAGAGTTCAGTTACAGCTGCATACAATAATCTTGAAATATAATGTCAGCATTTATTCGTTGGGAACCAGATGTAACTTTACTTGGCCATATCATTCCATGTAACAAAAAAAAACAAAACCCCAACCTATTTGCAAACATAACTCAATTGTCTGGAAAATTGTATTAAAAAAAAAACACAAACCCAGCTTTATTGCTGCAGAAATTTTTTTCAATGGCGTATTTTAAATATTCTTAGATTATATATCTATATAATCACATATATTTGTGCAATTTGTTGTTATATCTGTTTTTCTTTAGGACCTTTCTGATCTTCGTCCCACTAACCTTGGAGCTGACTCTAAACGAAGGAAGAAATCTAAAGGTAACCCAGAGAGAGAAAGAGAGCAATCCTTGTCCCTAGATGCTCCCTCTCATGAGAAGAAGCACACGCCAACATCCTACTCCAGAACCAAGGTCACAGCCAACACACCTACATCGCAGAGGGTAGCTTTGGAGAATTTAAGACAACATATGACTTTTAGTGATTTAGATGATGTGAGTATTCATATTTTTATTACAAAGGTTTTTAAAGCCATTTAATAAGCAATTCTCTTAACCATTTAACATACAAAAACCTCTACCCATCCCATAGTTGTTGGACCGTTGGGGCACCATGCAACATTTGACGACCATTTTTTTTTTCATTCCTCTGTCTTTTGCTTTAGTTAGAATCTGTTTCAATGGCAGGCCCGTCCATTCTTTTTTTTTTTTTTTTGTTTTGTTGTCTTCTCATGGCTTTCTCTGTCTCCTAACAAGAATAAGAAGAGGCATACAAATAATGTATGATTAAACATACTTGAAACTATACACATTATGTTTTATAGTTTCAGCGCTTGCATTAACCAACAAAAATCATTCATAGCCTTTTACTTTTTTTTTTACAGCAAGTTAGTACAGATGGGGAGAGAAATAATGAGCGGCAGTTGTCCCAAGGGAGACGGCCACTCCAGAACACATCTCTGAACCGAACGGAACCAGAGAGCGACCCAAGAGGTCAAAGGAAAAGACGTGTTAATCAGAACAACAACATGGACTATTCTTCACATGAGCCGCAGGGGGTAAGTGCTTTGAGTATATCAGTGGACTATTAACTAATGTGAAGTACAAAATATAGATACAATTTTGATATGCATACAAGTAGCCTTGAATTTTTTATAAGATACAATTTTTTTGTTTTTAATTCATTATTTTATGTAATCTAGTAATAAATTACAAAGTTGTAGAGCAGTGTTTACATTTCTAGCCACCTCTATCATAAACAATTGACATTGAAAACCTTGTCTGATAAACTTGTTTATATTAACATGAAAACTACTATAGCCTCAGACTGACAGTAATGAAATAGCAGCCAGACTGCTCCAGATAAGAGAGTTTATGAAACAGGCCAAATCAATGTTGAGTAGCCTTGAAAAGCTTGGGGATAGGGTAAGTCACACATAATAAAACCTTACGTAATAACACCCTAAGATAAAATGTAACTAAAATTATAGCCCTGACAGCCATTCAGTGATAAAAATTTGAACCTGTCTGTTGAACAGAAGAAAGCTGAAGATGTGGAGAAAGTGCGTAGACTTATGAGAAATCTTCAAGAACAGGAGGTTGGCTATAGAAGTCTACTTCAGAATAGCCTGGTGAGAGTTTGAAGTAATTTATGTAATGAATGTTTGACATTTTGTGCTCTCAGTATTGCAGGGGGGTTGGTTTAAAAACTTAAAACAGTTGGGTAAATATTTCATTTTGGTTTTAAAACAGAATGATGGGGAAGTTAGCTTTTTCTCATAGATTTATGCATGTATTTATAGTACTCTGTACCATACTGAATTAGTTGTTAGAATGGGTTAACAGTGCATAAATGCTAAAAGCTGTCCACTCCTTTGTTTTCATTAAGAAAGCAATCAGGCATTGAAGCCTCTTGTAATGACTAAAAAAAATAATTATCAGACGTGCGTGCCAATCTGCATTGGTGTTGTTTTTTTCTTTGCTCCACAAAGTTTGAATATAAAAGAAATCTTTTTTTTTTAATAATGAGAAATGAAAATACTGAAGCAAAATTCATTCATTGTTTACATTTCCTCTGGGTTTGCAGAATTCCATTCTCCATGATTTAGCCTTGTGCTAATGCTTCATTTAATAAATATAGATATGTCTCTGCTATATGTAGATCTACATCTATAATGACTATTATTTTTTTTTAAGTAGCATTATCATTTAGTAAAGGAAAAGTTATATAAGTCAATCTTTGTTTCGAGCATAGGATATATATAATTAAAGTAAAGGTTTTTTGTAGTTGTAATTTATGCTATATAGTAATAAATGAGAACTAGACTAGCATTGTTATTTAAATAATAATTGAAGTTTTATTTTATATTTTGCATTTGAAATGATTACTAATTTTAAACACTTTAATGTTCCTGTTTTATCTCACCATCGTTCTCTTTACTTTTGTCATAGGTGTGTGTGACAGTTCGGGTTATGAAATCCTTCCTCTTTTCCTGGTCAGCATTTTTTCTGAGTAGGCTATCAAGAGAGTCTGGTCTATTCTTTTACATTGTCTAGCTAGCTTTTCTTTAGATGACCCTTTCTTTGTGCTCCCTCGACTGTAACTTGAAGAATGACTTTTGACAGCAAGTCATGTCTTACAATATGACAGAACCAGCTCGGCTTTCATCTTTTCACAGTATTGAAGAGTTCTTCTTTTTCTTTCCAGCCAGAGTGTTGACTCATAATGGTACCAAATCATTTGTCTTCTTTTCCTGGCATCCAATACCCTATATTTTTCTGTAGTATTTACTCTCAAAGGTTTTAACTCTTCTTTTAGCCTCAGCTTTCAGTGTCACAACCATATAGCAGTACAGAGACTACTAGCCAACAATACAACTTTAATTTTACTGCGAAGCTGATATAGAAATAAACAGGCCATATTTTAAAATAGTTTTTTTTTTTAATGTTTCAGTCCTAATTTTTTTTGTTATGCAACATCTGATGTTAATAGATTGGAAATGAGAGTGAGGTTTAATGTGCTGATGTTACCTGGAATGATTCTTACTTTCTTGTTTCTGTGTAGACTCTCAGAGATGACCACAGCAATGAAGCTTCAAGAGGGGATAATGATACTGTCAATAAAGATAATGGGAAAGATGATTCTGAGGATGATACATCAGTTGATCTGGATGTCAAGTCTGAGAACTCAGAATCTAGTGTAAGTAATCACAACAGCTAATCAGTGAGACATTTTAAATAGTTTTGATTTTCTTTAATAATATGAAATATTAAGACATTAATTCTGTTGGGCAGTTTTTCCCCAAACTGGGTTCTTGTGTTCTGTGAGGCCTGAATATGTGTTCCATGGTAAATTTGCAGTAAATTAACTAGTAGGCCTACCTATTTCTTAAATGTGGAAAATGAAATACAAATTGTTTCCATTACCTCGCACAAGTTATCATCATTACTTCACATGGGTACAATTATTATTCTTTTATTTTAAAAAATCTAACCTAAAAACACACGCAAAATGTTTGACAGAATTCCCTGAATGTCTTTGGCTGAATTCTCTAAATGTGCAAAGTGTTCTTTGAGAAAAAAGTTTGCTGTCTGGTATGTTTACCTGGCCTATTAAGAAAGAAATTTTTATTAAGGCGAAAGAGCAAGTCATCTAAGGGAGTAAAGCTTTTAAAATTCTATTACCAGCACAGTGGCATACATTTCCACCAAAATATTAGATACCTTTTAGAATTGGGAAATTAGGGGCATGTACTAATTCTAGTCTCTCACAGGTTATAAGTCAACTTAAACAAATTATTATTTTTATTATTATTATTTTTTTTAAAAACTATTATGAAAGAAAAACATTTTTAGTCTTTGTCTTGACTATTTGTAGGAGAATTCACAGGATTCCAGACCTCGCATTGAAAGTAAACTTGGTATTGAAGAAGAGGATCTTGGAGATGGTGGGGAAAGATTGGCTGACAATGATGATCAATATGCTGAGCCTATTAGAGAGTTAGTGGCGAGTGGCTCAGGGAATTCCAATGCTAACAGAGCTGTTGAGAATGAGATGCCAAGACAGGGCCAGTTCTTAGCCCAGTCATTACCTATACAGGAAGTAAGAAATGTTTATGTTGTTTCAAATGACCAAAATTGAACATATTCAGTTGTCATAGTCAGTTAATGGGTGTAATAAATAATTAGTTCAGAATATTAAATAATTAGTTCAGCAGATTAATTGATTGGTTCAACAGATTAATTGATTGGTTTAGCAGATGTAAATTATATTTTTCCTACTATTAAAAACTCTTTATGATTTTATTTTAAAAAAAATAAATTCTAAACCTAATGTTGAGCTAAAATATTTACTGTAGAATGTTGTTTATCTGAAAGTGTCATCTGTAACGTCAAATATCTGGACTACTTATTTTTTCTTTTATAGTATAGTATTTAAGTAAAGGAATATTGACACGCAATCAATAATTATCTATGCTACAAAGTGCAATTGATCTGTATCCATGTTTCTTGGTATATTTTACTACCATCAGTTAAAAAGGATTTATATTTGCTAGATATGGGTGTGGATCTTCAATTCAGGTTTTCCTATCCATAGGAGAATCATTAAAAACATTTATTGATACTGGGGCAAAATGAGTTTGTCTTTTCCTACCTGTGTCAAACTACTGGGGAATTTCCCACCTACTTTAGAGCATAGAAAAAAAAGTGTCTTGATTTGAGGGGGGAAAAAAGAGTTTTACATCTGCATTTAATATAAAATATTTTCCTTAGAGTGCTGATGGTCTGAGAGGTCCTACAGAGGTGATGATTGATGACCCCACTCCACAGCACCAAGAATTGTTGAGGATTCTCAGAGAAAAGCAGCAACAAGTATGTAGACAATGTGATAGTAATTTCAGTGAACAAAATGATTTAAAGAAAAATAATTTATTTAATTTTTATCAAGCTGGATTTTAATTGTAGTTTTTTTTTCATATAAATTATAGAATTTATGTTATCTATATTCAAAACTATTTTGATATATTTTTATAAAAAATTTAAATAATTAATAATAATAATACATTATACAATACATTTTATTGAACTAAAATGTACCTTACAGTATTTAGAAAAATAACTTAGTTAAGCTAGATATCAGTTGTTTTTTTTCCTATTCCATTCTAATCCAAACTTCATTCTTTGAAATCTTAATCTGTTCAATATTTTATCTTCTTCTAAAAATAGACAAACTAGAAAAATAGTTGATTTTGGCTCAGTATTATGATAAATGACAGCTATTGTTTTTATCTATCCAACTAAAAAGCTACAAGCCTTGATGAGTCGGCAGGAAGAATTAAATATGAAACGAAGAGAAACTGAAAAGAAGCTATTGGAAGCGCAGGCTCGAGATAATAAAGGTAAATATAATTTCCCCCACTCTTTCTGTCTCTCTCAGACTCACAAAACATGCATGACTCTTTAATATAAACAGCAGTTAATAGTTTGTATAAATTATGAGCTTTATGGCGGTGTAGGAGATGATAGACAAACCATTGGTTTTTTTCTTCTGCTAAGACAGCAATTGACCACAGCATACACAGTCAGTTTAATAACAAAATCTATGTTGGACCACATTTGAAATTCTTTTTTACTGGAGGTAATGCTTTTGCCATTCTTTATGTCCTATTTTTCCAGCATTTGTGTGTCTCTACGAGTTTATCAAACCTTGTTCAAACGAAATTTGGTAGACTACATGGTTTGTGTCATGTTTAAGGTTGACTGACTATTTGAAAGAGCATTTCTAAAAGCTGCTATGTCTTTCAACTGTTTCCAACCTTTAGTCCCACCTCCACCCCCTTTTTTTTATGAAACATCATTAAAGTTCGGTTTCAGAAATATTAAGGCAATGTTTTTACAGAAAGTTTTGATAACTCCAACTATTTCTCTTGTCTGACTAGTTTGCAGTATAACATGAGACGAAGCTGATCTTTGTTGCTTCCTTTGCATACATCAAGCATTTTTCTTGAAAAATCATCATAATAAGTTTATTGCACTGGCCTATAGAGTTATTGTTTTTTTCTAGATCTTTCTTACAAATTTCATTGATATTGTAATGAAAAAATGGATTTTTTTCTATCAAACATTGATTAGTTTTATAGGATGGTGTCATGGTTGAGTGGTATGTGTCCTATGCTTTTTTTCAATGGTCTCAATTCTAACCTCTCTTGCCACCATCTTGCAGGAGATTTGGGTAATTATCCTAAATGAAGGAACACCCAAAATATGTTGCACCAAACAATTCTTTCATGAAATCGATTAGTTTTGGCTAATGTTGCTGTAAATGAATAAAGTGTGAAGGGAATGTTTGAGAGAATGTTATGATGATTCGCAAATTGCCAAGATTAATAACGAATTTCTTTATATTGTTCGTTAAACATGAAATTTACATTAGTTGATCTCTTAAAAGGATATTATTATTCTTCAGCTCGAGCAGCTTTGGCTGCGGTAAGCAGTGGACGCCAGTTTGTTGAGTCCAGGCTGTCTCTAACAAGAGAGGCTCAGGCTGTACTTGCTGAAGCAGAGTGGGGGTCCCCTGCAGAGGAGGAGGAGGAAGAGAAAGATGTTTCAGAAGATGGCCGGGTTTTAAAGTCTAACATTGTGGGCTATCCTGTGTCTGACGATGAAGACAACTCCAAAGTGGACACTCTACCCAATGAGCTGGTTGAACTGAAGCGCCAGCTGAATTATCTCAAGAATGAGTTCTCACAAGTAAGTGCCACCTTTGCTCATTCTTATGTAGAACAATGAAACATTAATTAAACTTGATCCGTTAATTTTTAAACAAATTCAGTGGGTCTCATTATACAGATGTTCTCATTATACAGATGTTACTGCCTATTTAGCATTTTTTAAAATCTGTTTGAGGACTGCATATACTGTCTTAGTTTATTAAGTCTTATCTAGTATGTGCAAAATATTTATATGAACTGGGTTTCTTGTGCTCATTTCATATGTTCATTTAACAGCAAAGGTCATCTTGCATTGCTATGATAAAGAATGTTTTCTATGTAAAGGTCAGTGAAGCTCAGAAGAATGTGGAGTCTGAGCCTTTAAGCCTTCCAGAAGGACAACAGCAGCTACAGAATAAACTGCGGGAGTTGCAAGACAAGAAGTCTCGCATGGATGCTCTCTTGCACGAACTGCAGTTGTTACAGTCACAACCCATGGATAACTTGCGAAATAATGGTAAATAAGCTTAATGTCAGTTTTGTATAAAATATTTTGACTCAAATTATTCCTATTTGTTCAATTAACTCCGCTCTTTATATAATTTGACTTTCACAACAGAATCCAATCCATTGGCCTCCCAAATCTCTCCAAGTCTTGTGGCCTCTAATATACCAGCAGCTGGACAGCAGTCGCAGACATCAGTCAGGAGCCAAGTGCCAGTAACTCTACAAGGCTGGATGAATGAAATGCCAGCACTGGCAGCGGCAGCTGCTGAGAGTTCAAACTATGCTTCTACAGCCAAGGACACTGGCAAAAAACATGATCATGGAAATACACAGCAAGAACTGGTATCAGAGGTGCAAGAAAAACTAAAGTAAGAATCACATCAGCATGTATTTGAAATACATTAAGGAATTATATTTCTTTAGCTAGTCATTTGGTCGTTTCACTCATAGCTCAGATAAACAAGTCTTTGAGTTAAGTAAGGAAATATCTAAATCCAGTTCTAATGTACTGTCACAACTTGATAGGTTTCTCAGTGCTTTTTTTTTTTTTCATTTGATTTGATCTAAAATTGTAGATGTTATAATAAACATGTTGCTTATTTATATAATTACAGTTAGTTGCCTTCTATGGAATGGAACTTTAGTACTTTGATCATGACTTTTGCCTAACTCACTGTCTTATTTTAGTTTTCTTAATGTCTATGAGCTGGTAAGACACAATGACCAATTTGAAATCTTCCAAAGTGTCTCCAAAATATTTTGTGACTTCTCTTTTAACTCTTTCTCTCCGTAATTATTTACCACATTCTGATGGAATCAACGTTGGTATCATCAGTTAGGAACGAAAGAGTTAATGAAATCTGAGATTAATGTTAATATTTGTCTGCAGGCGTTTAAAGGAAGTGAGGGGTCAATTGGATGAACTCCGAAAGTTGGTCCAGTATTACCAGGGTGAGAATCAGGATGGTGATCTTGATGACCAAAGTTCACTCCCAGGATTCAGTGATGCTGGGGATCAAACCTCATCATCGTAAGTTACAACATTTATGTCATGGCCAAGTAGTTAAAACAAATTCCCTAAATGTAACCAAAACATGCCATAGATAAAACAAAAAAAACCTGCATCTGTAATAAGATGATTAAAAAAAAACACGACTCAACATTGAAGTATCATTTTCATCATTTAAAACTGAACTATCAGATGGATGCTGTGTATTTGCACATGTTATTGCTCCATTTGTTCCAAAGCTGTCAGCTTAATTGTATATTAGAGACAACTAGTCCACTCATTTGAAATCCTCCAACTAGATTTGTTCTCTGGTTTGTCAGATAATTTCTCAATATCCTTAAAGATAATCTTGATTAATAAATCATGTGTAACACTTTATCAAAGCTATCTGTTTCTGTGCATTATAGTAATGTTGTGCTCCTCTGTAAAGCTTGCTATGCTTAGAGAGTTTTAAAAGCAGGTCAATTATTTTATATTTCTATTAAGGATAAAATATAAATCACAGAAAAATACATCGCTTTTTTTAATATAGTTTTTTAATTCTATGACCAAATTTTTAACACTTATGCATAATCACTTAACAAATTATTATAGGTGAAAAACTTTTAAATGAAGCATAGTCTAATAAGACTTTTTACAAGATTGATTTATATTGCAGGAAAGATCAGGGTAGACTACTGGGAGCCACAGGAATGAGAGTACCACCACAGCAGCAACAATCTCAACAGCAGCTTTTGGATCTGCTACAGATGTCACAACAACAGAAACGTCAGGCAGCAGAGGGTGGTGGTGGTGCAGCTACTAGAACATCCTCCTCTTCATTGCAGAACATGGTGCAGCTGCTGAACTTGGCGGGTGAGAATACATTTCTTTATCTTCTATTTATCTTCTATCAACTTGGCAGGTGGTTATACATATCTTTATCTGCTATTTATCTTCTATCTACTTGACAGGTGATTATACATATCTTTATCTTCTGTTTATCTTCTCTCTTGGTTTTATTGTATGAAAATCAAGTTCACTGGCTGCCTGGTCATGTTTTATGCCCTATTGACTGTTGTCACAATGCTTTTGAACCCTGCCCTCTTTGATCCCCTTCTCTTGTGCAGGAGTTTCAGTTAGAACTTAATAATCTTTGTTTCTGAAGGAATGTCGTAAACTGTTAAAACAAACAACATGTCTTGTATTGCGCGAGCCTATGAAAAAAATCAAATATCACTTAGTACAGAGACATTGTACTGTAAGAGATTCACTTATAATTTAAACATGGTTAAATAATGTGATACTAGATCAGCTTAGTGTGCCGATAAAATTTATCTTTGCTTATTAAGGCTGCAAGTGTTTAGCCAGTGCTATGATTTATTTCTCTACAAAACATGCTGATCCAATGTTATGTGTCAACTCTTCTCAAGGTACGGACCAAGGCGATGAACTTTCGGATGAAGATAATGTTTCTGTGTCTCAGTCGGACTCTCAGTGGTCACACATTGGCCCAGCATGGGATGAAGATCCAGAAATACGAGAGAAAGTCAGGTGACTACATTGTTGACTACATAAGTGAATACTAGCTTAAGTTGTAGTCTTTTACTGGTAAAGTTATCGATGAGGTGAAACCATAACTTTAATTTGGCTGTCGTTAAAATAATTTTTCTGTAACCAAACTCACAGCCAACCTTTTCCAAGTCCATTCATACCAGTGCATTTTTTTTATTGGTATTTATAACGTGAACTCACTGACATAAATGGTATGGTGGCTGCGAATGTAGCTAAAAAAAGCTGTATATCATCATGCATCTTTTCATTGGGTCAATAAACATGCATCTTCATCTCTAACTCCATTTTGCTGAGTTGCTTGCCCTTGAGATAATAAAATACATTTAATTCCCCACTGGTCCCAAAATCCTGACTTATGCCTTGAGTCAATGCTACTCTCTGTTGTAAGCATGATACATAAGTTAAATGCTAAGTGTAGTTATGCAAAATCCTTTTTTTTTCTTAACAGGAAACTGAAAGCTGCAAAAGAGAAACTGCGACAGTTGCAGGACCTAGTATCATTTGTCCAACAGAGTCCTGATGGCTCCAGGGCCATGCCAGAGAACCTAAGTGACCTGGTGGCCATTGTAGAAGGTGAGGCTGTCACGCAGGCCACACAGACAGAGGAGACCAACGTCTCTGTGAGTGAAGGGGAGGTGGCTTCTGATTCTCATAAGCTGCAGCAAAGGTTAGTCTTTGTAAGAAATGTTTGTAAGCTTCAGTCAGATTACATGTCTGATATTAGAGAAAAGTGTAGAACAGCCTAACTCTTTCTCTCCATAATTATTGTTCCACGTTTTGAAGGAATTCTTCACTACCCCTGTTATGATTGGGCTTCAATAGCTTTGTTGTTTGTTATCAGAAAATGTTGTATTTGGTATAGAATTAAAGGGAAATGCAAGCTCTTTTTATATCATTCGAAGTCAAGTTTAAAAAATTAAACATTATTTTAATTTAATGAGGTCAAAATCAACGATGGTATCGCCGATTAGGAGAGAAAGAGTTAATAGCTTTCGTTTGTAAAGATACAATAAATCTTTGACTGTTTCAGACAAGAGGCTGAAGGCAATGAGAACCCTAGAGAAGAGCTGGAGAGACTAAAGAAAGAGAGGAAGATGTTGCTGGATATACAGAACCAGCTTCAACACATACAGACTCAAGTAGGCAGGGTAAGGCTTCATCTAGTTTTCTTTGTTTAGTACAGTCTTTTCTAGATCACAGCCAGGTATCTTCAGATATTTTTAAGGTCTTTATAGACATCTGAAAATGAATGTGTACGTAATATTTTTACTTACAGGAGAATGTATTATGTACAGCCCATGCTGAAATCTTGAATTATATATTGGTAGATATTTTTAAAAGAAATTTGGTGTTTTAGTTCTAACTAAATTTTGTAGACTTAATTCAGTCTACAACTAGTTATGTAAAATCATACTTTTCATTATTTCCTTAGAATATAGTAACAAAGTAAAACTCAGGGAGCTACATTCATACAATTGTATTTTTGTTTTTTGGTCCAGCCTTCTACTGAACAAGAGAGAAATGTGCAGGAGAGACAAAGGCAAGAGTCCAATCCTAACTTGGTCAATGGTGGACAAGAGCAGTCCTCCACTGCTCCAGTTGTCACATGTAGGTAGCCCTAGCCCTGCTGACTTAATCTGATAATTATTATAGCTTTTATATAGCGCCACTTTCATGCTTATAGCATGCTCAGAGCACTTTTAGTCCAATTTCATTTGTGGCCCAGTTGGGGGGGAAGTATCTAGAAGTTGGTTTTCCGTGCTGCCTTTAGGCAATTAGTAAACACAACTCTGCCCCAGTCAGGTGTCAAACCTCGAGCCCCCTTCTAGGTAGCCAAGCCAAGTTCAAGCGCACTTGGCCTCTCGACCACGCTTCCTTAATAAATAATTTTTGATCGTTCTAACAATAAATGGTTGTGTGCACAACACTGTCAGACATGCCACAGTCCCGCATTATGCGGAACCGTCCCGCAAAATCATCAAAAAAGCTCACATGTTCCGCATTCACGATTTTTTGTTCCGCCAAGTCTGAATTCCGACACTAAAAAAAATCGCAGTTTTTTCATTATTTATTAATAGTGCGAATTGAAAATATACTGAGTGCAAAAAAAAAATATATATAGTCTGTGTTAATTGTTTACATTTCATCTCCTCCTGGACCCGGTTTGTCCTAAATTTACGAAGAAATGGTTGAGCTAGTTCTAGACATAGATCTACTGATCTAGTAGTCTAGGTCTAGATATTAGATCTATTTTTAGAATCTAGTAAGTGCTAATTAGCCAAAATAATCCGTTCAAATCCCTTTCTTTTCCCGACAATGGCTCTAAGATACTAGATCTAGTCTAGAGGCTAGACTAGGTCACTAGAAAAAAATAGATTACTAGATATAATATGATATAGATCTAGACTTTATTCTAGAGATAGATCTAGTCTAGATAGATAGTAAAGTTTAGTACTACTCTAGTAGATTAAGTAGATCATAGATCTGACTTTTGTAACACTAACTCCTTGAACTGGTTTCCAAGTAATCTAAGAAAACTTTCAAAAGGATTTTTAAAACAAAATAAGTTGTCGTTATTAAAGATCTAGACCTAAATGTAATTAATTAACTTAGAGTTAGACACAGTAAGGCTAAGGCCTAAATAAGGCTATAGACCTACTTTAAATTACATAGTCATAGTCTAAATTAGTTTCTAGATCTAGAAGTAGGGCTAGCTCTAGATAACTAAAAAGTAGACTCTAGATCTATCTTAGTATCTAGAAAGAGACTTAGAAAGGTGATAGATCTCTAGATTCTAGATTTCTATGTATCATTATCATAATCATTATGTAATAAATTTATTTTAGTTCTTAATAAGTCTATAGACTATAGATCTAGACATAAATATTTAGATCTATAACTATAATATAATTATTATAATCTGTGTACTTAGACTTAGAGGACTTATTAGATTTAGTCTAGATCTAGACTAGTACTAGTAACTAGTAGACTCTTAAATTATTTTAGATCTAGAACTAGAGACAACATCTAGTCACATTCTAGTGTGACTAGAGTAGAGCCCTAGAATTAGAAAAGGATAGATAATCAAGTAGATCTAGAATAACCTAGACTAGATCTAGTCAATAGATTTAGATCTAGTAGTAACAAATGAAAATAGATAGTAACATTTGAGCCTAGGTCATTAGAATATATTTTGGTTAGAATTCATCATATAATTGATATAATATAGGAGTTAGAGCTATTAATTTTAAACAAAGGACATAATTATGAATTAAAGGTTTTCTTACTTTTAATTATACTACTTACATCTAATTTATAATAAGCTAACTAGTATTGTTATTAAAGTAATATAATTGAAGTTTTATTTATTGCGTACAATATGGCTGACAAACGTAAACACGTGTATGTTCCACATTGGGACCTAAATTTCCACATTTTCAACCTGAGTGTTCCACATTCTGGGTCTTGGGGGTAGGCATGTCTGCACCGTACATTTAAGAAATAATAATGATTTAAATTGTTCATTTTCATATTTAAGAACACATAAAACTAAGTAGATTCTTATATTTAAGAACACATGAAAGAAAAATCTTAACTATTGTAATGGCGCTTTGTTCAGATACAGTTTTTATGAAGAAATATTCCCTCCTGAAGAACCATAATATATGTACTATAAATACACCTGTTAGTTATGTCTGAGTTGTGTTATAGTTTGACTGCATGTTCAGTCCAAGTGTTCTTGTATCCTTGCTAGTTGCTTCGAATGATGAGCTGTACAGCAAGATGAGACGTCAGCGCATCCTCAGGGAGGAGCTAAGGGCTAAGAAGAAGGAACTAGAAGCCCTGATGAAGAAAGACCGGAACAAGAGGCAGTATTCACGTAACCAGGACAACCAAAGTGACACAGTCTCTCTTAACACTGATACCTTTGGGTAGGTGGTTTTCTCTCTTTAGAGCTTGTAATTACCGTTGTTCTTTTGATGGCATACAAAGCTTCATTGCCATGAAAATAAATAACTTAATATATTTTCCCAATACCTAACACTGCATTAGCTTTTTTTCCCTTTCTCCGCCTAGGCTTACTTACCATCAATTAATAATGTAAAAATACTTAATCATTAAGAATAATAATTAAATTATAGCTTTTATATAGCGCTACTTTTATGCTTATAACATGCTCAGAGGGCTATGGTCCAATCTCATTTGTGGACCAGTGTGTGGGGGGGTATCTGTGAGAAGGTTTTTCCATGCCGCCTTTAGGCGCTCAGTAAACACAACCCAGCTTGAGTCAGGTGTTGAAACCTCGAGCCCCCTGCATAGGTATACAAGCCAAGTTCAAGCGTACTTAGCCTCTCGACCATGCTTCCCACTATAATAAATGTAATATCCATTATCACTGAAGTCTACTAATGACAACTTGTCCAATCATTGTGACCATTTATTGATATTGTGCTGTCATCTAAACATATGCTATTTTATCATTAGCACTGCAGAAGCCTAAAAAGTTTATTCAAACAACTATTTTCTTTAATAAACTATGCACTCTAATTTTGTTGATTTGTTGTTTTTGACATGATTTTATTGAATAACATTTTTACATTTCTTTTAGAACTCCTTACTTAAACAACTAATGAACCTATGTCACTTTGATGTCCGTATTTTTGGCAACATAAGGCTCTGAATTAGCTGCTCCTATTATAATCAAATTAGTTGATACCCCAGTACAATATAATGACCCTCCACAAGTTATTTATCTGGACATGCTTGTGAGTGACAATACTTAACTACTACAAACTGCACTGTATTGTTTTTTAATGTCTCAGTGTCCCTGCCAGTGTTGATGCTACTATGGCCACCTGGGGCGGATCCACTGTGGATAACTTGGAAAACATCACAGAGGATGAGGATGCTCAGAAGAGAATTGAACGAGTTGATGGCGATGAAGATGATGGTAATGTGGGGGCATAATGTTAGGATTACCTGGGGTATTATGATAGTAATATGTTGGTAATTTGGATGCTCTGATATGAATAATGATGTATTTGACATTAACATGTAAAAAATTTAAAACCTTTTTTTTTAATTGATTGTAAAAAAAAATTTAAAAAAATAATGCTTTACCTAACTCTCAGAGACCTGTCTTTTATTGATAATGTTTAATATATAGGTAAGTTGTATTTGTAAGATAAAGTGTTGACGTCCTGTATGTCCCCAGGTTACCCTAGTGATGGCATTGTGCAAGTAGAGGAAGAGGAAGAAGAGAATGATAGTGATAATGAGACCTACACCATAGAAGCTGATGCCAAGCAGAGAAGAACACTAAGGAAAGGGATAAATAACAATAGTGGGGCTCGACCCAAGACATCCCGTGGTCGACAATCCTTCCCTCAGCCTGTCTATGGTAATTGATGTAGTTAGCTCTATTTGTTTCTAAGTGTCTAGAGAATACTTCTATTTCGTCTACTATAAGGTATTTTTTTTCTGGCACTAAAATGAACTGAATGTTTCTATTAGGTGCTAAGGAGACAACTAAGAAGCAGATCAATGGTCAGCGGTCACAAAGAAGTCAGAGAGTATCAAAACATAGACAAGAGGTAGAGGTTCTATATCCAAAGCTAATGTATATGTATAGTCTTGGGAGGTAAATAAACTTAGCAAGTTCAACAGTCACAAAGAGGAGTGGTTCAACCAGTGGGCATCAGGAAACACAGGTAGAGCTATGTACAAAGAAATGGCCTTGCCAAACAAACTGGACAGTATTAACTTCCTCCCCCCACAAAGAGCAATCCACAATCTTCCAACTGAGAACAGGACACACCTACCCCTTTGTAGACACTGCACTAATCCTTATGAAACCGTAAACAATATCCTCTTTGAATGCCCCTTCCTAATCCACCTTAGGCAGACCCTACTACCACTACAGCCAAACATAACAAACACTCTGTACTGCAGGGCAGTGCTGAAGAGGACAGCACACTATTTTTCCTTGGCACAGTCCTCAAAAAAAAGCTCACAGCTCAGCAACAATAGAAGAAAATTTTTTGTTAAGGAAATTCGTAAGTTAGATTGTCACCTGAGTTAAACAGATTATTGCCTGATTTAAACAGATTATCATAGCCACTTTCACATGTAGCCTTTCTTATTAGCACTTGTAATAATTGAAGGTTAAGACATTAGGCATGACACCATAGTATTTATCCTACTTCATCTTGCTGACATTAAGGCATTACTTAATACCCTTAAAAAAAAATCTTTTCATAGAACTATCGATCAGCTCAAGATCTATTGCAGGATGATGATGATGAAGATGATGATGTGGATTCCAGGGAAAAAACAAGTGAATGGTTCTCTTTAATCAATGAGCGGTTGAAAGAGTTGGCAGGTTCTGTGGAGTCACTGAGGAAGCCTGAGTCAGAACACAGACAGCTTAGTGTCTCACTGAACCAAGGTAAAGATATATTGACAGAAAATATTTTAATAAATATGGATTGATAATAATGTACTTGAATACTATGTCAGAGTGTTGTGACAAGGCTTTAATTTTAACTTATACAAATTAAATCAGCTATTTCTTAATTTAAAAAAAAATAGCATAGGTTTTTAAAGTCAACTTGGGATAATGAAATTCAAAGGATGTAATATACAGCCTCTTTCAATATTGAATGTGTGTAATTTTTTTTTAACAAATAAAGTATTTGATTCATTACTCACTGCTAAAAGACTATAATACACGTAGGCAAAAATCCTGCTTGTTTAAGAGAAAATCCTGATTTGTGTTTTCAAATAGTATTTCAGTTAAAGACAAAACACAATTCAGAGTTAACTTGTTCTACTAACGAATCAAGTACACATGTTAACTCAATTGAGTTCTCAACTTAAACATCAATTCATTTTAGGCTTATTACAATCCTACACCTACTTGCCTGGCTCATGTTTCTTGCGAATTTTCAGACATTTTTCACGTTCTTGAGATTTTCACATCTATCCACACCAATTCAATGTAAACTTATTTAGGCTTATATAAAAGTTTCTCCATATTTCATTAATAATTCTAGAGTCTGATGCCACTGTTCATAGAAAAAGGTGGCTTACTGTCTAATGAAGTTAAGGCTAAAAATGATTCTGAAAAAACTTTATTATGCTCATTGCAGACTCTGGACAGCAGACTGGCACCTTGTACTCCCCCATGCAAGAGCAGATGTTACAGTTACAGAACCAGTCTATGATGCTAAGCTTTGGTCAGCTCATTCAGTCTCTGACCAGACAGCAAACAGAAATGCAACAGTTGCAGCAACAGATGCAGGCTCTTCAACTGCAGGTAACCTTCTGTAACATCTGCATGAAGAAATCTAAATTTTAAATAACAATTTAACCTCTAATTGAATAAGGGAAGTACATGTGCTATGAATTATTTCTTTTTCACAAAGAATAAGATTTGCATTGCATATTTCTTCATTGATTGATCCTAAGAAAGAAAATATTATTGATTTTATATCAAGTAATAAGTATTAGGCAATTTGCACTTTTTTAATTCTGATAGAAACTTTTATTTGATGGACCATCTACATAAATAAATATAGGTTTCTCTCGTTATCTTTAGTACTTTTTACAAAAGTAAAACTACATACTCAGATTTTCTACATATTTTAATGGATTTATATAGTTAATATTTAATTAATCTTAACTCGGAAAAGAAAAATTGAAAATTAAGAAAAATGTATCTAATTGTTCTATGACATTTAACTAAAATTTTTCACTGTAAAGTGGCTTTTTACATATTCCACTAAAAATAATATTTACAGCTGTTAATTTTCTAACTCATATTTACTACTATCTACTGGCTTGTTCTACATTCAACTCATATTGGAAAAACTGTTAATGGCTTTGTTACATATTCAACTAATTCTACATTCAACTAATATTGAAAAATTGTTAATGGTTCTATTACGTATACAACTTATATATTTTTTTGTCCAGATGAATGAAATTCATGATCAAAGTTACCACAATGTGGCCTCCCAGTCTCAGCAGTACTTGCGTCCAGCCATGTGCAATCCATCTTTGAACAACAGCACTTACAACCTCCAGGCACCAAGCCAACCTCTGGTCATCAACCAGCAGTTGTCCAGTCCTTACTTGCAGGTTAGTCTCTGGCATGTAGTTGTAGTTTTGTCTTTTTGTTTTTAAGACCTGTGGTTTTAGGGATAGTATACCATCAGGATTTGACAAGAAAATACAAGTGCAACACTAGAAACATCATACCAAAGCTCTGTTTTTACATAGAAAATTTAATTTAAAAAAAATAGCATTGAAAATTACTTAGAAGAAGACTTGTATAGTATGTAGATTAATTGATTCATAATAACAAATTTTGAGTTGTGGGTTTAAGCTTACGACATCGGTAATAATATTCTATAATCAAAATAATTTTTTATAGTTCTCAAAATGCCATAAATATTAATATCAACCATCATATTTGCTTTGTTTCTATTAACTTGTACTAAATCTCACTTGCTCTTGTCCTAAAAAATATTTTTTTATTGTGCCATGGACCTAATGGATGAAGGGGATATCTGGGTGGTTTCCAAGCTGGGCTTTCTACTAAGCTGTCATAATATCAGTAATTAGAAAGTATTTAAAAACTGCTTTAATGTGAATGCCAACTGATACTATTTCATATTTCTTATTGTACACTTTTAAAATGTTGTTTTAGGGTCACTTAAACAGCACTGCTACTAATGGCCTATTTGGAGGTTACCTGAGTCCAGGGCTTAGAAATATCCATCAAACAAACTTGCCTGCCTCTGGTCTTGCTGCCAATGCTGATGGGGCAGCTTTCGGAGGACTGGGCAGTGGGCTCAGCATCAATACAGGGTCTGGCTCCAGCCTGGCTCAACCAAATGCTGTCACTGGATTCATTTTCAATCCTTTGGGCCAGACTTCCCTGACCCGGCACCTGTCTCCACATGTTGACCCGTTGTCTCAGCAGTCATCTGTGTCCACTATGACTAGAGACTTTAGCCAGTTTGTCAACACACTCAACTCACCATCTGCTAGCCAAGGGGCTGCCTATGGTCAGTTCAACAACCTGCACCTGTTTGGCTCCAGTAGTCAGCAACAGCAGACAGGAGGCATCCCTTCACAGCTGATTGCTGACAGACCTGTTGAAGACCTTGCCCAAGGGAATGCAAATCATTTGAATGCTACCAACAAGAAAAGGTAAGAACAACTAAAAATACTTTAAATAGAATCACTAATTGATAGCATTAGTTTTTGTGTTTTTTTTTTGTTTTTTTTTGTTTTTTTTTTAATTTAAAATATTTATTAAAATATACTAACCCATAAAGATAAAAATTCTATTGTTGCAATACATTTGTAAGACTATTTAACAACACAAAACCTGAAATAGATTATGAAATACATTTCTTATTAGATACTTTCAAAAATAAAAAAAAGGATTGACAGGTATTGTACCAAACACAAAAATGCCTCAACAGCACTGAGTTGTCCTAAATAAAAATATTTCATTTAATTTAGCTTTTGAGAAATATCTTTTGTTTTTAATTTAATATTTGAAGCTGTACTTGTTCATAATGTTATGTGCTCTAATCTAAAATATTAAGTTTATCAATTCAATTTTGATTGAATTGGCACACTGAAAAAAAACAACTTTATAGAATTGACGAATCTTTTTTTTTTCAATTGTATGTTACAGAAAGTATCGAAAGATCTCCAGCAGAAGTGAAAGTAACACATCCTCCAGTGAGTGCACTTTAATCTTTGTGATACCTTGGTTTTAGTTCAGACTTGTAGCTTCTGCTCAATAGTTTAGTTTAGTCATATGGCTAACAAGTTATATCCTTAAGTTTTATTGGATTCAATTTTTTCATATATTACATTGAAAAGCTCTTTACATGATGACATCCTGCTCATTAGTCTAGTTTAGTCACATGGCTAACAAGTTATATCCTTAAGTTTTATTGGATTCAATTTGTTCAAATTATACAAAAGTTCTTTACATGATGAAATAAAAATAACACCAGAGTGACTCCAGCCTTAGTACTTTCTTGGTGTTCTCTTGGTATAAATACTTTCCTACTAGCAGACGTATTTGTTACTTCTCTCATAAAGCTAGTCCACATAGTTATTTTTTAATTGCATTTAAATTGATCAGTGTATTTTGTTGTTGAAAAATAAGCTCATATACTGAGTACGTAAGTTATCAGTGTTAATCCCATAATGATAGTAATATAGGTCAGTGATAGTGTTGGACTACGTGATCTTTTAGATTATAAATTCTCTTGCTATTGTCGTTAGTATATATTTTTGTCATGTTACATAAGTCTTTTGAACATTCATTGGTCTGGTTAGTGGCTAAATTGTGTATCTATAGCATCACAAACTGTTGAGCACAAAATTTCAAGTTGATACTTATGCCGTGGCCTAAAGATATTAAAATAATAAATATCTAGTTAAAATGCAAAAGATCCAACAGCTTATATTATATGATATTTGTTAACATGTTTGTGAAACTTGACCAACAGTCATTGTAGGAATAAACTCTATAGTAGGCTTTTAAAACACTCTATTAATACTCTTTGAATCAAAATGTTGATAGTTTTGAAACTTCAGCTTTATTATTGGTGAAGTACATAAAAGTTTGAATCAATGGAACAGATTTGAAGTTGTCCAGAGAGAATGTACAAAACCTCAGCACAAGATCTAGCACAGCTTCTCAGAACTGGACTAGTCACAGAAGTGCACAGTACACAGGAGCCACTGCTGGAATCCAGTATGACAAGGCTGCAGGTCAGGCCTTGAGAGATGACTGCAGGTCAAGCTGTTCAAGCATTCAGTCCATACGAGATCAGCATTCTCGACTAAAGGAAGAGCAATCTCAAACAACGTAAGTTTTCATCAGCGAAGCAAACTATTTAAAATGAGTGTTAATTAGATGTGTGTTGGCTGTCAAAATGGTAATGTAATGGATTGAAAAGAAATACAATTGCTGCTGAAGAGCATTACATTCTTTACCAGAGAAGTCTTAATTATTTTTGCTTCTCTGTTTATTTGGGAACTTTTTACAAAAGTCTTACAGTTATTCTTATTTCTAAGTCAAGCCTTATTAAATGCTCTAAATTTAACCTTCTATTATCAGAAAAGTATTACATAATGCTCCAATGTATTTTTCATTTATATTTATGCTTGTTGATACTGGATGGATCACTACATTGAAATTGATTATTTTGCTAGGAGATTTTTTCCCGATTAAAGGAAAAGAATAATGTTTTCAAATCTTTTGTATTTTGTTTCACTTGTCATTGCAATATTTATTTCTAAATCCTAACCCAGGTCTGTAGATGCTGCCGACGATAGTAACACACTTTTCGACACACTGCGTGATACCATCTACTCGGAAGTTGCATCTCTTATATCACAGAATGAGAGCCGTCCCCATTTCCTGTTGGAAATATTTCGAGAAATGCAGCAGATAGATTCTGACTTGCAGCGTCAGAGAGCATTATATTCTATACAGGAAATTCTTCGATCACACATTGAGGCTAATGGCGGTGTAAGTTGCATTTTGAACTATGTAAATAAAACAACTTTTAAACTGTTTCAATATTTACTGCCTCTCAGTGTTGTTTTGTTTCTGGTCTTTAAATTTAATGGAGGAGAAAGCCTTTAAGAGAGATTGTCAAACTCCCCGTCACAGTGTTACATATCACATGATTATTTCAAAACTGCAAAAGTCAGTAGTGTACCATCTGTTCAACACTTTACTATACAGGAGTTGAAGTTCATGATTGGCTCTAATGCTAGTGGGGTTGCTTATGTGTTTAAAGTATCATTCTCTGTTTTCCTGGTTTGCTTTCCCATGTTTACTTTATTAGTGATTTGGTCATAAATGATGGTGGATTTTGTTTTCTCCTGGTTTACTTATTCATTTTAGGTGTTGTCCCCATGTTTAAAAGTAACATGTACCATAATGACCTAGTTAGCACAGATGTGGCATAAATAATCACATCTTTGTGATTTTTTTGTTAACTTTTTTTTCTGTATCCTTGGTATTATCTCTTTTATTATTTTAATGTTGACTGGTTTACTTATGTTTTTTTATAGTTATTTTAACCTTGTCTTTACTTTGTGTTTACTCTGGCAATCCAGAATTGGCTTGATCAGTCACTCCAGATTCCACCCCATCTAAAGACGAAACCAAAGCCAGCGACTCATCTGGGCGCATCCATTGTCTTCCGATACAGAAGAAGCCATATCTTTTTGTGTTAACAAACTCTTGTTTGTCTTGCCTTTACTGTGTATTACTAACTCCTGTCTGTCTTGTCTTCCAGGCTCCAACACAAAACCTGAGTGAAGCTGAGAGGACATCTGCTGGCAGGAAAGTTGCTAGAAGCAGAGCTCAGAGAAATTATTCCTTTGACTATGCTGAGGTGGCAGAAAACCCAAGTTCCCTGTCTACTCCAACCAATGATTGTGAGGAGTCCCCATTTTTTCAGGTAGGTTACACTCTATCATCTGGTCATTCTGATTGTTGCTTAGCTTGACTGTAAGACATCTCTAACCTAATGCTCGTACACTAACAAGGATGCTTTGGGAGAAACTGTGATTGAGTTTGACAGTCTGAGGCATGAGGACAGAGAGGAACATTTAACAGGATGGAGAAACTGTGGGACTTATGAGCAGCAGGTGAGGAGGCTCACCATGTCTCTAGTTGTGGATGCCCTCTGATAGCCACACAAAGATGAGGCCTTGAAAAAAACACTTTAATTCTACTTGTGACACTGAAACTTCAATGTTTTGGAGATATTTGTTTATGTAAAAGTTTGATGGAAAGTCTCATTACTGTGTGGTTATTTCACAATTAGTGCTTGTTCATTTTAGCTTGGTTTTATGAGGCATCACAGGGCTTCCAATTGTAGACTTTTTTTTAGATGTGTACATTTGTTGGCTACTTTTTTTTGTAGCTAAAGTGTTTGAGTTTTTTTGTGTTTTTTTTATCATCATTTACTTGTGTAGATTTGGATTGTTATCAAATTTTAGACTTATTTAGTGTCTTATTTAAATTTATTTTTCACTTTTTTTTAGTAACTGTTGGAAGCCCTGCTATCAGTTGATTATGTTGTAGTGAATGTTTCTGAAGTCTGCATGAAGCTATTAAATGTTGATTATCAAATGAAGTTTATAGTCTAGTTTTAAATGTTGCTTAAACTTTTACACTTATGCATGCTTAAATTTGTTGAATTTAAAAGAAAAACAATTAATGTCAATTCAAGTTCACTTGTTATTTTTACTGACCATATAAAATGAATTCTGTATCTACAAAATGATTTAGTACAATCAATCGGGTGCTAGATATCTTTACACACTTTTGAAGCATTAGGTCCATAAATTGATTGTAAATTAATTTTTTTCATAATTTAAAAAATCGTGTAAAGTTATTGATTGTAGAATTAATTATTTTTTTTTAATTATAAAAAGTGAACATTCTCTTTCACAAATCTGTTTTTCAGTTGTGACACACTTATTAGAAACATTTGCACTTTTTTCAGTGATGACACCCTTATTAGAAACATTTGCACTTGTATCAGTCATGTCTAGTTTATAGTTTACACTTCCTGACTATCTGGTGTATTTAAAATGATATTGTTTGTATCCTTTCTGTTATTAAACATAGTGTGAATTAGTTAAATGGGATTTTAACATTCAGAATAATGATTTATTTGTAATGACTCCTAAGATGTGGGAGAATGGAGGCTTCTTGCCCTTTGACAAGTTTAGAGAGTCTCAGAGGAAAAGCCAAACCAGTCTGCACAAGACCTTGAAAGAAGAAACTCAGTCAAGTGCCAGTCAGAGTGCTGATTTGGAGGAACTAGCTGCTGGTGAGGAAGGAGCTAGTGCATATGTCTCTGACATGCCTGTAAGTTGACTTCGTTACATTGAAACTTCAAATTGTTTGTTTTACATGACACGACATGGCCTAACATATGTTTAGGGCATGACTTGGCCTAACATATGTTTAGGGCATGACATGGCCTAAATTTTGCTGATGTGCAAAATATCCTAATTTTACACAAATTTTTGGGTGTTGCTTCAGAATCCTTTCCCAAATATCCTGCAGGATGGCAGGTGATGGTGGCGAACAGGATGGAACCAATGTACACTGATACAGCAGTCCAGGAGGACATTACATCATGTGCCCATGTTATTAAACAAAATCAATTTTAAAAAAAAAAAAAAAAACCTAGAAGAAAAGGCTTATGAAAGAATTTCATAAAATATTTGGATGATTGGGAGCTATTCAACTTAGACATGAATAACAGATTCTCTTTCTATTTGTATTCCCTGGAGCCCTTTCTACCACTGTAAACATACTAAAGATGTCACCTCCCTACTTTCCTCAGTATCCAAGGATCAATATGAAACAACTGGACAGACAGATCAAGGAAGTGATGATGGAGACCATCCCTCTGGTCAAGCAGCACATGAATGATGTGTGTACTACCCAGCTGCTGAACTACATCAAGCAGTTGGTCCTTTCCCTCACAAGTCAAGCAGGCCATGAAGAGTTTGCCAAGTTCTTCCAGCGTCAGCTGTCCTCCATCCTCCAAGATACTTTACAGAAATACCATGGAAGAAAGTAAGCTCATCTTTTTAGAGAAGTAATAAGAGATTTTATTTTTAACCTTTAAAACGCGTGGTGGTAGTTTAGCCTCTAAACATCAGAATTGTAATTCCATTTTGTATGCAATCATTGTAAAATGGCTCAGCACTTTAAGGGTTAAGAAGCACTTGTGTTCATTATTTTTAAAAAAATTATTCTTCTTCCACACCTTCCACTCGGTCCCAATATTTTTGGCCAGAAAATACCTAGATCAGATTTAAAACCTTGCTCTTGCTCTCTAATTTCTTGCATCAAGACTTTCGTAGCATTTCTTCACTATCTATTCAAGATTTTATACACTGAACCATCTAGTTTTATTTCAGAATTATTTTTTTATTTGAATTGTGCGGAAAATATTCAGTAAATAAAATTATAAACCTTGATATTAATATTGCCAAAGCCTTCAGTATTCCTGTCGGTCTTACTAAGGTCTGTAGTGTAAAGATTGATAATAGTAGATGGTAAGCCTGGAAGGAGAGGATTTCATAAATGTCTGCCCTCAGAGAACAGTTCCACATTTATCCCCCCTGAACTTGTTGTACAAGATGCTAGTAGGTCAACTTGTTTTCACAGGATGAGGGAGTGTGGGGAAGATCTATTGGTGGAAATCTCTGATGTTCTTTTCAATGAGTTGGCCTTCTTTAGGCTCATGCAGGATCTGGAGGATGGGAGCGCTGGTGACAGAGCCAGACTGACTGAATGGACTGGCCAGGTAGGCTACACTTAAGTTTTAACAAGTAGAGACTCCCCTGTAGACTTTGTGGTCAAAACTGAGAGTTGAACTTTTTAAAGTAAATAATTGATTTACTATTATAAGCTGCAACCAATACTAAGCAATCATCCACATGTTCGTTCTAAACAGTGTAAATGTTTAGGGACTAATTTTTATACAATTAGCTTACTATAAAATTATGATAATAACTAATACTGTTGAAAAATTTCAAATATGAAACAAATAACGACTAGCATTCAAATTCACTAAAAAAAAATAAATTAATATATATGAATTATACTTGTTTTTCATGAAAAGTTTTGACAGCGATCCTGGCTTCATTATTTTAAAATATTTTGAAAAAATAATTTTGATGGGTGCATTGATCTCCTCTAATCATCCTTGAAACTTCATAAATATGTGGAAACACAACACACAGGGCTTGTAAGGACATAATATTTAACAATTCTCAACCTGCTTGTTCTAGATAGTTCAAAGATTGCGTCAGTCTTTTAGTGATCATAAGAGTTTGTAAATCACTTTCATCCTTTTTGATGTTGTTCTCATCTAAATATCTTTTTTAGAACATGCATGAACTTAAGGTTATGTTTTGAAAAAAAACAAGTTTTCATTGTTCATTTCGCTGTAGAAATATTTAATATAACAGTATTAAAATGTCTTTTACATCATATTCTCTTCAACTTGTTTCTAGTATCCGACTGAGGTGTCTAAAAGCTCCTCCACCTACAGTAATGATGGAAGTGGCTCCTCTGAAGCTGAAGATGATGATAAGGATGAGGATACCAAGAATAATGAGGTAAGACGCTGTCATTAAAAAGAGTGTGTTTGGTGTGACATAAAGTTGTATTGTAGGGTCATGTCTCAGAGGTCTAGTTTGATGTGCTTTCTCTAGTTATGCCTTTGTGATATGTGATGTCATTTCACAGTTACATATCTAGGTTTGGTCAAGAATTTCCTTGACAGCTTAAACTAAAAACCTGAACACCATGAGGATTCAAACCCCTTTGTTAACTAGTGAAATGCTCTTGATCATAACATTTTGAGTCATGTGGCAGCAATTATTTATAACTATGATACAGAAGAATTTTTCATTTGTAACACCCAATAATTTAACAGTATTATCTCTGATGTGCATAACTGAAATATTGGCACTGGCAGCCAGTGTGGCATCATAAGCAAAGCTATGGGCGAAGTAGTATTGTACTTAACTCTTTTATGTACTGTCTTACTGTCATCTGACTGAGCATTGTAACATTTCATTTATCCATGTGGACTAGCACTTTTATTGCTCGTTAAAGTAGTAAAATGTAGTTTCTTGAGCAAACTGGGACAGCATAAACTAGTGTCTTGTGTTTTCCTTGTAATCAACATTCAGACTTATTGCATAGGGTGTACTGGCTTGAAGGGTTCTTTGGGGTTTTATAGCCAGTTGTGTGTCTTGTGTTTTCTTTGGCATGTAAAACATTTCAGAGAAATTGTTGGGTTGTAATTGACCATACCATCTAAATATACTTGTTTGAGATTCAATGAGTTTTTAAAAATGAAATCAGTGTTTCTTTCCTCATACCAAATGGCATTCATGTCCTATCCATAAGCATCCTATAATGCAATGTCTCCCAAACTTTTTCCATAATGGAACACTTCACACATTCAGAGTATTTAGCGGAACACTTTGTTTATTTTTTAGAGAGATATTATTTCTGTGGTGGCTTCTAGTTAATCTAGTTCTAATTAATCCAGTATTCAGGCCTTGCAAAACACTAGGGATCTGTGGTTTAGGTAACAATGCTCTAATGTGAATTCTGTGTCAGTTTATCCTGTACCTTTATAAAGACATTTTCCATTTCCGTGTATCTTTCTCTGTTGTCTAGGAAGACAATGAAACAAATCTGAGAGACAGTGAAGATAAAGAAGACATTGAGATGGAATCTTACCAGATTGAGTTGGCACCCAGTGAGACCAAACCTTTCACCAGGTAACACTTCTGCACTCATTACATTTCATTGATTCTGGACACCCCATTAGCATTGCACTAACTCTTTCTGTCCATAATTATTTTCCTCGTTCCGATAGAATTATTCATTTTGCTCATTTTTATTTCACTATCCTGTTATGATTAAACTTCAATAACTTTTGTGTTTGATATCAGAAAATGTTATATTTGGTGTCGAATTATTGGGAAATGCATTCTCTTTTTACACAACACACATTAAAGTCTAAAAATCCAAAAACCAATTTAATTTAGTGGGGTTAAATCAATGTTTACATTGTCAGTTAGGAAAGAAAGAGTTAATCACTTTGTGATTATAATAATCTTGTAGTCATTCCTTTTTCACTACTTTAACTTAACAGAATAGGCAGCGATGAAGATGACGATGAGGGGGATGAAGAACAAAGTATGGATGACCCGAGTGAAACTGCTGTCAGCAGAGACTCCAGGATGGAGGTCAATGGGCACACCCAGCCGTCCGTGCCATCCTCTGCCAGACCAGAGACAGAGGGAGCAGGAGGAGACGTGGCAGAGAAACAAGACACAGAGAAACTGAGTCCCAAGAAAGTTGTTGTCTCCACTATTGTGTTGAAAGCAAATGGTGCTGGGGATCAAGGAGAGACCCAACCGCAGACTCAGGTACCTGACGTGTCATAATTAGTCACCTTGCCAATTTTAGATTAAAAAAAAGACAGCTATCACTTGACGAGAGAAGAACAGTTGTAAAGGTTATTCATTTTTAGGCTGTTCACAGGACACACATGATTGGAAACTGTCTTTCAAATAATTTTTGTTTGTTTTTGTAACTCATTGATACTTTCATAAGGCTGTTTTTGATGGAAGAGGTAAGCTATATGATTAGCAAAAGAGTCAAAACAAAAGAAAAAGGAAGTACCCTTTCAGACTTTTGTGATCCATTATCTATAAAGTGCTTTCATTGGGATGTGGGCTCAGATATTAGGTCTGGCGGAATTGTTATCACTGAAAGGAGCAAGGACAAATTCAAGTAACTGGTACCTAACTCAGTAAGCTTCAGGCAGGAGGGGCTTGTTTTCATAATTCTAGCAATAACTGGTTTAAAAATAAGCATGGGGGAATTGGTTATTTCTGAAAACTTAAATAATCTTGTCCATTTCTTCATTAAAAGTGTCTTGAGATAATGGACAATTATTTCCTCACTTGCAGGAATCCTTTAGGTATGCTTGTTAAAAAAGAAATAAAAAATATAAAGGAAATTTCAAAGGGAAACAACTAATCATCTTTAAAAAAAAATATTTAAAAAATATATTTATGTAACCTTGCAGGTGAACGGCAGCGTGACACCTAATGATGGTCACAATGAGGAAGGCGAACTGACTGTGGATGATTTGCCAGAGAGGCTGACGGTGGACTCTGAGGCCAACAACACTGTGAGTGACTCTCCCCCTTCTCTCATGTGTAATGTCTTAGTGCTGAGCCTGTCTGCCGGGACAGCCCTGGTAGTGGCGTTGCTTGCTGCCGCTCATCTTGTGGCTAGCTGGCAACCCAAAGTGCCCAGATAAAAGCGCAGGAAGGTGGAGAAACGCCCGATGTGGATGTATGTCAGTGACATGATTGTTCAACTTTTAGTGTCTAGATATTTTGCTTTTTTTCTGTTGCCCCTTTTATTTATTTTTTCAAACGCAATTTTCATTTTTCCGTTAGATTCTTTTTTTTTTTATAACTTTAATCATTTCTAGGAAGATTTTATGGCACAATCATTTAACCTACAAAGTGCTCAATAGTAATTGAAATTTATGTTGTGCTAGCTTGACCTTTTTTTTTCTTTGTTTGCTTCTATTTAATTTGCTTCTTTGGTAGTTTGCTTTAGGGCTTTCACAGCTTTATAGTTGTCATCTATTTCATCAGTTTTATGTGTAAGCCATAGGAGTAGTGTAAGAATTAAAAGAAAAAGGAAGTACCCCTTTCAGACTTTGTGATCTAGTCACAGTTGAGTTTTACATCACCTGCTCCATAGTTCCCAAGAATAAAAAAAGCCAGTGTTAATAATGTAAAGCAATGAACACCACAGCACATTGAGAGAGTGTTTAATTGTCACCACAACTCTTGGCCATTGCTTCATGATGTAGAAGCTATCACTTGATGGTTTGGTTATATTTTTGGGGATTTATTTTTTTTGTTAACTAATATTAGGCAAACATTTAAGTGCCATCATATGCTATTGAAAGAGAATAGAAACAAGTTTCTGTTGTGAAGGTCATTGTGTAGCTAAGTATTTTTCGGATTGCAATGATAGTAACTGTTGTCCCTTGGTTATTAACTTTTTTAATAATGATAATAGTTTTATTATCCTGGAGGAAATTAGCAAATTAGTTCTATAACAGGGCATTAGATATAACAAAATGCCAGGGAAATGTACATTAATACAAGTCTCACTCAAACATTACTTGTGAAGTTTTACACAGAATGTAGGCTTCTAATTAATAATTCAATTACCAAGAGAACATAAGATCTTATTGTTTTTGTTATTGTGTCTTCTCTGTAAATGGTAATGGTTAAACTCATGCTCCAATCTGTGTTTTTTTTTTGTTTTTTTAATATTATATTGTTTTTATCTTCTCAATACCCAGCACTGTACAAGACTTGGCATGCTTGATAAGTTTATTTCATAGTGTGTCTCATTTCTAGCCAGAGTTTCTGTGTGTTGTAACTCTCAAAGCTGGGATCAATTCACAACTAAATTTCTATTACACTTGCTAGCTACTTGAGTTAGTTATGTAAAAACTGTCATGACCCAATTATATTTACACTAGTTTACCTTGAGCTGGGCTGGTAGATCCTTTAGAAAATCATGTTGTAGATGACTGTAGGCTAGACAAGGTTTGACTTTAATGCGTTGTAATCAAAGTTTAAGTTTGTTGATGTGGACATTTTTAGATCCCAGTTTGTTTAGTAAATGTTTTTTTTTTAAACAGTGATTATTTCATGAAGATATTTATATTATTTATACAAGTTGATTTTTTTTTTAGAAAAAATAAAATGTTAATCAGAACATGAAATAGATCTAAGAATTGAAATCTATAATCAGCATAATAATCTTCACTTCATTATGTCATGATACAATTGAGTGTTTGGGAACATGCAACATAAAGTTTGTTTTTACTGAATCAAAAAATACTCTAGCAACCAGTCAGGGGACATAATCTGATTAAAAAAAAAAAAAGGTGAGGTGCAGATGCACCTGAATCCAATAGAATTTTTTTTTGTCCCCCTGGCATAAGTTCTTCAAGCAAAATATATTTGATTCATTTTATTAGTATAGTATTTGAAACATTCATTATTTAGTTTTCTTTTTCATTCAGTCTGCTCTGGTTAATTAGACCTCAATTAAGACATGTATTATTTTGGTTATAACATTAAACTGGTCTAATTATAGGCACATTCAGTCTCCACTGGATTTGCACCAAGCTGTGGTCTGATTAACCAGAGTGTAGACTGCATATAATGTAAGACTCAAACTGATGGATGATTGCATTCTGTTTCAGCCAGGGCTAAGATGGAACTATGAGGAGGAGCAGAGATCTGTTTATGGCCTTGACGCTATTATATCTTCACTGGACGATGTCAATGAACTGGCAGGGGAAGACAACCTAGACCCTGAGAGTTTCCAGTCTTGAGCTTAAAGTGTCACTGTCTGCAATCAATACGTTTCTTATGTCCACTTTTTTGTTTTTGTAAGGCTAGAATTTGTCTGCTTTCAAGATATAAGAGTTACTTCTTTCTGCCTTATTTATATTCTATTGAAATCTATAAATATATCGTATAAAATACAGTCTAAATTGACTTGTTGTTCCATGGCCCGCAAGGCTGGAGGTTAAAGGTTAAGAGTTGTTGGAAAGTATTACTGCTTCTAGTTGACTTGATACATACTGATGCAGTGTTTAGCTGTAGTCATGGTTGATCCTCCTGTGAGTCTTGTTGATGTTCACTTACAAGAAAACTGCTGACCATGTTGTGGAAAGTTAAAAGGTTGTCTAACTCCCTGCACTGAGTTTGTGGGGGCTTTGTAATTAGATGGATGTGAAATTGCTTATGACCATATCTGTGACATTAATGTGTGTGATCAGTTGCTTGTTTTCACTGGCATCACTCGTCAAATGTATAAATGTCTTCAACAATGTGTCAATTCAAACTCTACATAGATTTATCAAATATAGTAAATATAATAATGTAACGGTATGGTTGAACTTTGTGTAACTTATTTATTGTTTCTAGAGTGGATCCAATGAGAAATGATGTAATACCCCAGCTCCTGGTTGATCTGTTGGACTTGAAGGGGAAAAAAAAAACACAAGATATTCATTCTTTGTAAAAAGTTGTTTTTCTTTTCTCTTGATTCTTTATAAACTCAATATTTTTTCTACAGCTTTCACAAGATCAAAGCTTCAATTGTGTGTTGTGTTTGAAGGGAAACTCTTCTGTTTATCAAGTTGTACACATTATAAGCGATTGTCACAGTTTGTCCAGCTTTGCATAGTTAAGTGTTCAATCTTGAAGGTGTAGAACAAATGAGACCATATGGGAATTTGTGTGTTGTTTATATATATATATATATATATATATTAGTTCAAACAATTTTTTTTTTTGTGTGTTCAAATCAGATAATTGTTTCTTTGTTTTCTAGAGTGTTGACTTGAACAAGTGTGTGTGTGTGTGTTTTGAAGCATTCCATTCAGTTAGAAGTGATCAAATAAACTTTTCATGAATGCAACAAGTCACTGGGAGTGTTTTCATTGGACGATTTTCTTGTGTGTTTTGTTTGTAACATTTGTCTTTTATAGAACTTTTCTAATGACTAACATTGAGTAATAATAATAATTGTAATAATTGGCAGATCTTTGCTTTTTTTTTTTTTTTTTTTTCTTTTTAATTTTTTTTTTTTTATGGATTTCATGCAAAATTCCATTGGTGGAAAATACAATTTTACCAGAAAATAAAATAAAAAATAGATATTTAGAACTTTAGTACTAAAAAAGTATTAAAAAGTAGCCAGATATGACCTGCGGCTTTTAGGCCTTAGTTTGACTATTACTGATCTACTGGATTAAGTTTGGATCTATGTCAAACATGGGGAATGTTATATTTACAATTAAAAAATTTGCCACAAGTATGAAAATTGGTTTTCCTGTTCTTCAGATATATTCGTATCCATTATAAATTACTGTGAAAATGGGTTTACCTGATTTGATAAAAAGTTTATATAATAGAGATACAATTAGGTACTTTTTATCTATTTTTAGGGTCCTCCGGTTATGGGAGGGACATTTAACATACACTACAGTCTTCGCAATGATCTAAGGAACATGTGCGAAGTTTATCAAGATTGGTCAAACGGTTTTGATTTTTATTTGGAACATACATACATACATACTTACATACATACTCCTTACTTTCCGCTTTATAGATAATGAACTTGTACAAATGCATGTAATAAAATTCATATGAACTACATTACAAAATGCAAATTTAATGAGACGAACTGTATCTACTCAAAACACAATTAATAATAATAATAATCTTTATTATCCATAAGGAAATATGTCTTACAATTTGTGCATTACACCAAACAAAACATTATAACTATAGAAAACGAAAATATACATTCACACCAGACTCACTTATAATTTACATGCAAAAATTTTTTTTATCTGATACCTTCTATTTAGTGATTTGATTGTCAGGGGAACAAAAATGAGTTTTTGTGTGTCTGCTGTGTCTTAGTATCTCTTTTGAGATGATAAAGTCACAAAATCCTGACCCAAAGGGTAATTTTTTTTTTATTTCTAGAGTCTTTTTTACGAATGGTAGTATCAAACAGCTGCCCAAATGGGGTTTGTTTTTTGCCAATGATTTTACCAGCTGCATTTAGGATTCTACAAAGTTAAATTTCTTTTTATAATGTTCAGATTGCCATACCAGGCAATAATATTAAAACTTAAAATATTGCAGATGTGAGTGTGATAAAACATAGCCAAGGCCTTTTCGCTAACATTAAACGAGGACAGTTTTCTAAGTAATTGTAAACTTTGCTGCCCTTTTTGGCTAATTTAATCAGTATTTGCAGTAAAATTTAATTTGTTGTCGAAGATAGTACCAAGGTGTTTAAAAGTTTGCACTATTTCAATGGTCTCTCCATCTAGAGAAACAATATCATGTACCTTCTATTCCCTACAAAAATCAATTATCATTTCTTTGTTGTTTTTTTTAACATTTAATAATTTAAAAAAATATATTTACAGTATTTTTCAATGTGTTCTATTTCTCTGAAATATGCATTTACGTCTGAGCTCTCCGAGAGCAGGGGAAGAAGAGCCGCATCATCAACTAATTTTCTGAAGGAGCAAATAGGACTATCGGATTGAAAATCATTGGTGTACAAAATGAACCACAATGGCGATGTCACAGCCACCCTGGGGCGCCCCTGTGTTAACTATGCGTGCACTGGATATTACATTGTTTACCCTAACCCTCTGAGGTCTTTGTGTCAAAAATTCATTAGCCCATAATATTATATATGGACTTACCTTCAACGCTTTCATTTTTTTAATAAGTAAATAAAGTTGTATGGTGTTAAAAGATGATGAGAAATCAATAAAGAACAATCTTACATAAGAGTTAGGTAAGGCCATGTATTTGTATACTCAATTTAAATGTATATTTAGGATGGCATCGTCGACACCTTTTCCTATTTGGTAAGCCAATTGTAAAGGGTCCAACTTACTACAAAAGAAACATTTTAAACAGTTTTTCTAAACATTTAGACACAATGGAAGTAAGTGAAACAGGTCTATAGTCAAGTCATTCATTTCCTTTGGTTTAGAAACCTTTGGCACAGGTAATTTATGTCTGCAACTTTTCCAATATTTAGCATCCAGCTTGATGTGTCAACAGACTTTTAAAATTGTTCACAATTACTAGTGTACATGAGATGTATACATGAAGGCGAGTTTAAATGTTAGTTTCTATGCAAATTCTTGAAACTACATATAAAACACGTGATGTAATTGACAAAGTTTGTTAATGATTGTAAAAAATATAAGACTATAGAAATATTTGTGGTGTCTGCACAGATGGTGCACTAAGTACTCTAGGATGTCGGTTTGGTACAGAATGAGTTACCATAAGAATTCTTCGTAGCTCACTGTATCGACAAATATTAGCAACGAAAATACTACCACAAGCATTACATAAATAGCAATGCTGCTTTATTTTCGAGGTCATTTACGAATTCTGGGTTGCAGTCAGTCTGTTCTACTTGGGATATTTCTGCGACTTCCTCTTCCATTTCCAACAACAAATCTATCTTATCTTATCTTATATAATACAGACGTTACTTCAAAAAAGAAGATGATTACCTCCTACGCGTCATGCATTAGTCATGCATATTAACCAATGACCTAAAGTTTGCCAATTCACGGGCTTTCCTGGCTAGCTCAGGCAACCCATTCCATGCTCTAATAGCGCTGGGGAAGAAGGAGCATTTGTACAGATTTGTCCTAGCACATGGAACGCTGAGTGTGCCTTTACCTTTGTGTCTTTCTGAGTATTTTATTCTTCTAAGCTAAACTCACCATAAAATGAATACAAAAAGTTCTTATATGAAGATAGGAGTGTGTCAAATATTGTGTAACAGTGTACAGACAATTTTAACACAACATGATTTTGGGAGTAATTCTACATTAATCTCGATAGTGGTTAACTAGACACCAGAAGGGGAATGACATTCCAAACTAATTACTGCTAGTTACAGTAACTATTTCTCATATATCTCAGTAGTCAGCAATTTCGACAACTTATACATTTGCACGTGCAAAGGGAAATAAATGAAACGGACAATCTATAAGTGTTACCAGCAAACTGCGAAATGCGTCATTCTATAGATGCCCAAAAACTCCTGGCAAAGTCAGAAATGATCTCCGCTGCCTACTTTGCTTAGGCAATCTATAGAAAGAGTAGAAGTGCTACTGGCAACGTGTGAAATGTTGATTTAAAGTTAAGTATTTTAGTAATAATATAAATTTATCATAATAATATTTCTTTTTTTTTTCCACGAAGTCTTAATAATTAACTCTTTCTCTCCTAACTAACGATACCAACGTTGATTCCACTAGAATGTGGTAAATAAATTCGGAGAGAAAGAGTTAAACCGTGTTCTTTAAAGTGTGGAGTCTGTTTAATTACAACTACAAGTGTGCATGATTTGTAGAAATGAATTGTATTAGGTAAATTCGTATTTTTTTTAAATGAAGCATAAATGAACATGGGTCTAATATGTTATCAAAACAAATAGAACTTCAAATAGCAAGAAAGGAACCACTTGACTATATATTGATTTAAAAGCTGATCAAACATTATGTAGTCATGAAGGTGGAAACCAGAAGTTAATTTAGCATATTAATCAAGGCTTCATTGCAATTCCTTTTTTGTCTGAGATAATGACACATATTTCACCATTGAAGAAAAGTGCTTGTACCTGTAAGTAATAAAACTCATCCTTAAATTAACCTTTATTATCCACTCATTGTTAAGTCACCTGATGCACATACCTTGCCGCGGAGTGACAAATTGCGTGCCTTAATGACCCTCAGAGCTATACCAGCGGGACCTCATCACCTCAGAGCTATACCAGCGGGAGCTCATCACTACTGGCAGATACTACCAAGCCGGATAAGTCTGTAAGGAAAGAGGTCAGGCAAAAAGTGCATTACCCTCTCCAGGACACGAGGGTTGTGCGATAGGCGAACAGCCTGTCCATGGAAAAATAAACTGTCACTGTTACAGAAACCATATCAAAAATACAAACACTAAACAGTCAGAAATGAGAGTAGAGCTACACAAAGGAAAGTCTGTACAGGGAAAGCGGAAAGACTAATGTAAGGCCGACCACTCCACAATGCCTTAGAGTGGAACCCTAGAGAACAAAACGCAGACGAAGACTAGACTAGACAAAGCCGAGGACAGGAAAGAGCTAGGAATTGAAAAACTACCAAGACACCGTGAGGAGTGGTGGTTTTTTTTTGGGGGGGGGGGGGGGAGGGGGAGGGGGGGGGGCTCTATGTTTCACTAGGAACGCAAAGGAAAGATGATGACCAACTCACTCGGCTATTTCACACAAAAAAAAAAAAAAAAAGGAATAATGTTTAAAATAATTACAATAAGGGGAAAAACAGATTTTTTACTGAAAATGCACGTGATTCATTATTTCCTTCTACAGGGCCATCTGTGGCATATTTGTTTATTCTGATAGCGATATCTATGTTTGTGTAAGCTTCGTTAGCAAAACTTTGTTCAAGATAAGAAGAAGATAATAATAATAATAATAATATATATAATGTGAAAAAAAGACAATGTTGAGCGTATATATATATATATGTCACGAGTCGAGTCTGTGACCTATTTCGACCAGTTTCTAGAAGCTCGAGTTCGAACCAGTGCAAGTGTCCAGCGTAAACAAGTTAATTTTAGATATCCAATCGAAGAAAGAGGTTAAGGGAAAAAAATAGCACACGTCAGCTTCTAGAAGGTCAAAGTTACTAAAATAATTATCGGAGAAGGTTCCAGGATTCTGGAACGTACGATCAAAGAAAGTATAAATTAAGGGAAAGTCAGTCAGACGGGGTCCTCGCATAGTAGTAGTTCTTGTAGAGCGTTGGTCCTCACACAATCCTCGATTACTAATAAGTTTTGTGATATTAGCGAGTCCATTAAGTAAAGTTTTAGTATTTGAAGTTGAAGTTATACTAAGTGAAGTTTTATGTATCATTTAAGTTTGATTTATGAAGTATCAAGTCAAGTTGTTATTGAATTAAGAAGTTAATTTGATGTGAAAGTTGAAGTTATTAAAGAAGTTTGAAGAAAATACAGAGAGATGTTTCTTTCTTCATTTCATTGAATTGTCAAGTATTGATAATATAATCCCCGGCAAGTATGATCGTCACAATATATATATATATATATATATATATATATATATATATACATATTAAGTAAGAGATTTAAAAAAACAAGCAAAATTTTAAAAAATACTTAAAAAACAAAAAAACAAAGCTTAGGCCTATGTTAAGTGTATCAATTAGTTTGGATCAGTCATGTCTTTAATTTTGTAATAGACTTTTACACACTGGACTACGATATGGTGTCGAGGTAGATGAGTGGTTAAGCGCTTGGCTTCCGATCCTGGGGGCCTGGATTCGAATCTCAGTGAAGACTGGGATTTTGAATTTCGGATTTTTAGGGCGTACCTGAGCCCACACCAGCTCTGATGGGTACCTGGCTTTAGTCGGGGAAAGTAAAAGGCGATTGATCGTTGTGTTGGCTACAAAGAAACAGCCCCTTAACATCATCTGCCCTATAGGTCGCAAGTTCTGAAAGGGAACCTTTACCTAGGGCGGCCAACCTTTTGGGCCCGTGCGCCAATTTTTTCTCCTCTAATTCAGATGCGCCACTAAAATTTTTACTAATTTCAATCCTTTAAAGCAGCGTTTTCCAAAATTGTGTACCTCTTTAATAATTTGTGTAACGCTGAGAACCACTGTCTCCCACACACGCAAATGTACTTGCATGAGAAGAATACATTGTTTGTACTTTGTACTGAGATGACAGAGCATAGAATTCGGTTCCCTGTTTATTAATTTTAGTCTGAGATTCTGTTCCATGTATAAGAGTCTATTTCATTTTTTTTTCGACTCAATTTCTAGAGTCTACAAATGCTGAAAAAGCAGCTTCACATACGTAGGAATTTGGAAAAGGCAAGATGCATTCCAGAATTTGAGCCTACTGTAATTTAAATGTATTTTTTAAAAAAGGGAACAACCTGAATTCAAACTTGTGGGCTAGAGTCTTCTCAGGCAAGCGCGCTAACCACTCTGCTAGCGAAGAGCCTATGTACATAGAAGATTGTATAGTTATTTATTGTTGCTATTTCATGCTTGTGTTCACTAATACAAAGGGGACTAATTCAGCTTATAACATCACTTCAGTTAAATATCATTGCTTTCCCTTGTTTGAGATACCAAACAAAATAATTTTCTACCAAAAGTTAATTAACTAATTGGTTGATTTAAAAAAAAAATATTCTTGTGTTGTCAGGTAAAAGAAATATTTGCGCAAAAATGTCAGTTTGATCCAAGATTGGGTGTCGAAGAAAGAACGTGTATAAACTTTTGGTCAGACAGGTGGACAGAGTGAGTTGATATATAAGCTTTGTAAAAACAAGCAGAACTCAAGATAAGCAATTTATTTAAAACCTAGTGTTCTCTAACAATAGCAAAGGGTACACATTTCGCGATTTGTTCTCTAAAAACATTGCACTCGGTCCTATGCAAGGCCCCCATTATTCAAAGACCCCTAAATCCATTGGAGTAATGGACCAGTTATGCCGAGATATTTTAATCTTTTAAGCAAGTTATGGTGGAGAACAGTGTCAAATGCCCTAGAACGGTATAATAAAATGGCATCGCTCACGTTTCTTATATTTTCCCTATAAAAAATTCTCCAACTCGCCCCCATCCCAGACATATACTAGTCAATGGTAATAGAACACTTAATCATTGACTCTCGCATTGTAGCCAAGAACTCGTTTACCTTAAAAATATCATTAAAAATTCTTTAAAGTAGCTCACAGCGATTGAACACAGTGCATGTGTCATGCTTAGTAATTAAAACTAAATTTCGACGATACCACACTTTTCCCCACCTCAAAAAAAGACATAGCTAAAATTATAGAGAAATTTACATTATTTAGGAGGGCGAGCGGGTCCAAAATAAACATTAATAAATCCTCAATTATGGGACTGGGTAGGTGGGAAATTCCCCCCCCCCCCCCCCCCCCCAACATTCCCTTTAACCTTAAAATACAGAAAGAAATAAAAGTATGTGGCATCGTGTGGACTAGCAACCCAGCACACCTTTGCCATGAACAGTGGGCGGAGATTCTGGCCCACACAAAGAACGTGATTAGAATGTTTCAATACATGGCGACAACCATATTTGGGAGAGCTATATTAATAAACAGCTTGGTCATCCCGAAGATAATCTACTTAGCAAATATAGTAGAACCTTCTCCTAATTTCATAAATAACATCAATACCACTATCAGAAATTTTATTTTCAAAAACACAATAAGGAACATAAAACATACAACACTCATACAAGACAAAAAAGATGGAGGGATAGGCTTACAAGACATTCACACAAAAATCAAAACGCTTAGAATAAAATTTGTAGGGAAAGTAGTAAGGTCTCCCAATAACTTCCCCTAAGTAGTATATTATTTTGGACTTAGACTAAACAAACTCCTCCCCATTCAAAACAACACACCCCATCATTTTGGTAACCATACACATCCATTCTACAGATCACTCACAAGACACCTACCCAGCAATGAAAACATAACACACCACGACTCAAAAACAATATACACTACACACAGAGACAAGTTGGAAGAAAACCTAGAAGTTAGAATAAAGTGGGTCAGGGAGTTAGGGGTTAAACCAACCAACTGGACAGACACATTCACGCATTTACACAACAAACACATAACACCCAAAGCACGAGAAGTAGTCTACAGATTACTCTTCGGGATGACCCCAATAAAAGGAAGACTCTCAACTTCAACAGGGTCCAAATATATCTGTGTAATTTGTAAAAAAGAAAACCAAAACCCAGAGAAACACTTATTTAGTGAATGTGAGCTGGTTGAGGCAGCAAAAAAAACTTTACAAGATATTATTGACGCAAACAGTCAAACCTGTGCAAATGTAAATACTGATATTTTCTTTAATAAAGTACCTAAAACCATAAATAAAAAACTAAGAGACATCAATGTAATTATTTTATCAGAATATAGAAACCTTATTTGGAATACCTACCTACAAATTGTCTATCATAATAAACAGTATAGCAAATTATTGTTAGATCACATTTTAAAGAAAATCATTGAACGCAAAGTGAAACAATATAGCGCTAAATAAAAATACCAAGATTGTCCATTAACTTAAGGAAAAGAGAAGATATATATATATATTTATATATATGAATGTGTGTATGCGTGTGTATAGATATATATCCCAAATGACCCTTTTATATATTTAAAGACCCTGTAACCATATAATTTAAAAAGCTAGTACTCCAAATAAAAAAAATAAAAAAACAGTGATCGCCCCTTGAACTTGACAAGGGTTAAGACAATTCAAGACATTACATAATCACGAAGGCCACGCCTTGACCTTGTGACTGTAAAGACTTACACCAAAGTTTTGATCTACAAAGACGAGAGAGTTAGGTAGGAGAAAACGAGAGATCTCATTCGATTAAAACAGAGAATCATATCGAAATGGAACATTAGGCCGGAAAGTCAAGGAACGGAAACACAATAAGGAACCAGGAGCGAACACGTGAAAACCCAAGAAAAGGGAAAGAAGAGTAACTCCAAGAAACCAAGAACAAGGGCAAACCTTTACGTTTTATGTAAACACTGTTTTTCTTCTGTTGTCCCTGTATTGAGAATCAGGCATGGCCACATGATATCTAAGCAAACAATTCTTTGTATAAATGTGAACTTTTTAACAATTATGTCCATAGTGACTTCTTTACGAATATTGAAAAAATACCACCACTATCCGTTTTGTGCATACCTGTGCAGTCTACATACAAATATATCATTTCTTACTATCTTGCAGACTTTTACAGTCTGCACTGATCTTCTTCTTCCGTTGTTCTAATATTGAGCATCAACATAACCTCATATCTCAATACGCTTCTACATCAAATTGTTACTAAATTAGTTTTTTTTTTTTTTTTTTTTTTTTTTAAGAAAAAAAAATTTCTCCACCATTATTGTCAATATTGCGCATGCTTGTGCAGTCTACAGAGAAATAATATATTAAATAGGGGAAGAGGAAAAATTTAAAAAGGGGGGAAAAAAATGGGGGAAAATAATCAGGCAAAAAGAAAAAAAAAAGTATATATATATATATATATATAATAACTTTCAGTACGACTCCAATTGGTCCCTGTGACGAAAAAAGCCACAGAGAAATTGTCTCTGGACAGAAACTCCCGATATACTGACTCTAGCAGACAGGATTTCCACCTTGATGATGAGGAAGTAGTTTTCCAAATCTCAAGGGAGGAAATCAAAAATTGTCATTAAAAGGGAGACAACAAAAGCAACACTATAAATGTTTAAATGCCTATGTTCGCATAAGTGTGTACACACATAGATGTGTATGCACGTTTGATAGAAGTTAATATAAAGAACTGGGGGTAATGTAGCAAAGCACAAGGGAAACAACCATAAGCAATGTAGACAAAGTGGAAAAAAAAATGTGACTACGTTGTTTAAAATGTTTTATTATTATTTAAGTTTCTACTTTCACTCTTTGATTGTTTCTATTTAATTACCTAGTGTTGACATTCTCACCACATATATTTTATTAACTTTAAATTTCAAAAATATTCATTATATGTTATTGAAAAAAAAAATAACGCCATATACAAAGCAATTTAAAACGTTAAAATATTATGACAACCTAAATGTAACTATATGCATTGCTATGATTTATAGTCATTGTACTTTAAAATGTAGCTACTACATTTGTACGCTTACTAATAAAATATGCATCTTTTTGTTAACAAAAAAAAAAAAAAAAAAAAAAAAAAAAAAAAGCCCAATAAAGAGGCCAATAGCCCACAAAAGAGGCAATGCCCAAAAAAGAGGCAAAGAAAAGAGGCAAAGGCCCAAGGATTCCTAGGATGTAAACAGCTCGACAACTGAAGTCAAAAGCTAAAAAGCTGAGGTATCCTTTTAAAAAAAAAAAAAAAAAAAAAAAAATTTCATTTCAACTTATAGGATATGACCAGTACTGTTGTATCCCTGACAGAAACATAGACGGCATGACGCATTTTTTACGGGATTTTATCATGTACAGTAAGGATAAAAATCTCAATGTGTCTCTTTTATCTGTAGATCAAGAAAAAGCCTTTGACCGAGTAAGCCATAGCTTCTTGTTCAATGTTCTTGAGAAATGTAAAATAAGTTCCCTGTTAATCAGATATATAAAGCTTGTCTATACAAATGCAACAAGTAGATTGATAATTAACCATTCTCTCAGTAGGAGTATCCTCATACAAAGGTCTGTCAGACAGGGCTGTCCCTTATCCCCCTTCTTGTATATCCTTTGCTTGGAACCCTTCTTGGAATCTATAAGATCTGACCCCTCTATTATTGGGATTAATATACCGGGTCGCTCCTTCTCAACCATCAAAGTCAAAGCCTATGCGGATGATACAACTTTTTTTCCATCTTCAGAGCAAGATATTGAGAATATACTAAAGAAATTTACACTCTTCGGAGAAGCTAGTGGTTCAAAAATAAATATAAATAAATCCTCTGTAATGGGACTAGGGAAATGGAAATTCAAAGAAAATTGCGCTTTCAAAATTGTAGATAAAATCAAGATTTGTGGTATTGTCTGTACCTGTAATCCTTTATTCTATTGTAAAGACCAGTGGGAGAATATTTTTGTCAAAGCCTCAAACTTGCTAAAATTTTATAAGCACACAGGTTCTACAATATTTGGTAGAGCTGTATTGATAAATAGTTTGGTCATTCCAAAGATTGTCTATTTAGCTAACATTACAGAGCCACCTCCTAAATTCATTAACAAGCTGAACAAGTTAATTAGAAGCTTTATATTTAAAAACACTATTAGGAGCATTAAGCACACTACACTCATTCAAAACAAAGAGGATGTGGGGATAAACTTACAAGATGTCAAAACAAAAATACATTCGCTAAGGCTAAAATTTGTAGGTCAAGTAGTTAGAAACCCAACAAACTTTCCCTTGACAATTTACTATTATGGTTTAAGATTAAGTAGTCTTCTTCCAATACACAATGATACTCCTCACTATTTTGGTACAGTCACTCATCCATTTTACAGGTCTATTTCCAGAATTTTACCTGGTAATGAACATTTAATACAAAACAAAACCAAAGAATCATACACAACACTTAAAAAGCTGTTACATGAAGGTCTAGTGAATAGGATTAAGTGGGAGAGAGTTCTTGGGGTGACAGAATCCAAGGACACATTCATAAACCTACACAACAAACATATCCCACCAAAAGCTAGAGAGATAAGTTATAGAGCTATCTTTGGGATGACCCCTATGGTTAGAAGACGAGCAAATGACCGTGCCTGTATATTATGCCATCTTGAAAATGCTGACAATGAGAAACATATGTATTTGGAATGTCCATTATTCCTTCAAGTTAGAAGTACTGTAAGGGACTTATTAGAAGCAAACTGTGGCAACTATGTAAATGTTAACTTGTCAATTGTATTAAACAAGCTGCCAAAACTAAAAAATAAAATGATACATAACTTTAACTTAATTATTGTTTCCGAATACAGGAACCTTGTTTGGGCTAGCTGGCTCAAAGCTCTACATAATAATAAGGTTTTTCATCCTAATCACTTAGAATTGACATTTAGAAAAATAATGGATTTTAGGGTAGAGAATTATCTAGTTTGATTTTCATATACTTGTACAATGCTCAGGTAGTTTTCCAGAAATGGGGTGATGGGGGTCAGGGATATTTGATATTGTGTTGATTGTTCTGGGGTAGAGGATACTTGTATCATTGTTCTGTCTTTTATGGATTCAATGGCTAGGATGGTTAGGTAGTATGTCTTTGATATTAAATAATGTTTCTGTTACTATTGTTATATTTTTAGGTTAATCAATTTTCAATTGCTTATGATTTAATACTTGTGAATTATGAGAACTTACAAATAAAAACATATTGGAAAAAAAAAAAGCCCACAAAAGAGGCAAGATGGCCCATACAAGAGGCACATTAAGCCCCAAAAAGAGGCAAAGAAAAGAGGCCTAAGGCCCAAGGATTCCTATGATGATAAAGCTAAAATTGAATAGCGCAAATTCTGAGGTTTCCATTTAAAAAAAAAAAAAAAATTCATTTCAATATGAAGAATAGAATTGCTGAATTAACTGGAAAATACGAGCTTCTGCTAATGGCAGCCTTGTGCCTCATGCAGTTTGACAATATTAGAAATGTCATTCTTTCATTTAGTGTAAGCAGAGCATCCAGTCTATTTCTTTGCTTATTCGAGTTTGTTACAGCAATAAATCCAGTTTCAAACAATCAAACAGGCTACTAAATAATAAATGCAATATTTGATCAAATAAAATATCAAGAAAGATTTGAAGGCAACTAAAAGCAGGCAACAAGAGGTGGTCGAGAGGCTATGTACACTTGAACTTGGCTTGTCCAACTACGAAGGGGGCTCAAGGTTCGACACCCGACTCGAGCAGAGTTGTGTTTACTTAGCGCCTAAAGGCAGCACGAAAATACTCCAGAATACCCCTCCCCCAACTCAGGGCCGCCTGCGTGCGAAATAAAAAAAATGCCGCCCCCCCTTTTTTATAGAAAAAAAAATTCCGTTAAAACTGAGCTGGACACTGTACCATAAGTGCCCTTTGATTTAAATCCATTTTTTAAATGCCGATTCATTTTTATATTTCATATTCGCACCGAGTACAACTATGAACCATGCACTAGGAACAAGTTCGGATTTACATGCATTCAAAAATCTGTGAACTTTGGTTCATTTTGATTAACAAAAAAAAAAAAAGCTGATCTCGTTCTGACCACTCGCTTACATTTGTGACGATGAACAGCGCAAATGATCATGATCTACATACAATTTCTCGATAACTTTGACTGCTCAACAGTGTTATATGGTCTGGACGTGGAGATGTTAACGTGCTTGTTATTGACACTGACCTAGATAACTTTCCGTAGATTATCCAAGATCTCAAAGCCCAGGTCATCATCACAATTAGGACCTTTAGCTACCATTTCTTCATTTACACAGATCCATTTTAGACCATACTTTTATCCGTGACCACGGCACACTTTGTAATAAGCACTAACGTAAGGATCGGAAAGAAAATGTTGATTGAAGAATGGTAAATAAAATTCCCATAAAAAATATATAGATGGGCAAAATATACATTTTTAGAAATACTATTTATAAATGATATATAAATGATATAGCCCTTTACCATACAACTAAAATGACTGTAATGTCAAGGCAAATGACAACCGGCAAGAATAACAAGAACCATAACTTGCTAGATACATAAATCAGCCAAAGATTAAAAAATATGGATATGCTTTATACCTGTTGCTTCTTTTTCATTATTTACATTAAACTTGTTCAATATCTATAATGATAGCAATATTTCATTTTATTTAAATTTAATTATCCATATTAACGATTTCTCTGTCCATAAAAAAAAAGGACCTGAGCATTTTACGAAGTGTTCAGCAAAAGTAATAAACATTTTACTGATTACTTCCCTGTTAGTACCTTTAATGGAAGCTCAAGTTAGACAACTTTACTATGTTTTGCTAACGTTACCAATTTTAAAACAATTGCCTTAAAGAATATAATAAATATAAATATGTGTTTTAAATGGCACAGAAAGGATTATGATAATCACAAAATTAACAGACCAAATTATATATATATTATTTTTACTAAATATAAAATTTTAAATAGTATTTAGATACAACTAACCATAATTAAAACAAAAAATAGTTGATACTTAAAATTATTTATATCACGATATTTTTAAGATCATACTTTTAGGGATCATTTCTAAAGGTAGTCTTGCCGAGACGTCGAGTTAATCTGGACGGCCCGAAAACCACGATGACGAGATTGAGTCTCTACTTCTGAGCGTGAAGTCGATCACGAAACAGTTGCTTTGCTCTCGCATCAGTTTCACTGATTATTGAGGATCGTACCTCTCCTCCATTAGTGAGGAGATGGAGGAAGTAGAGGCAATCTGAGTGGTTTCACTGTAATTCAAAATATACGATTGGCAAACCTCCCTCTTCCAAAGTCTCCAGCTTCCAATTCTTGATACAGTGGTTATCGGAACCCCCCTATCATAGGGGTTCTCAAAAAGATGAAAAATTGCATTTCTTCGATTCGATAATTCGAATAATAATTTCTTCACTTACTGCTTTATATCTATTATGACTTGTGCTTACATACGACTTAGTCATTGTCGATGCTGCTTGTCAAGACAACAATGATTTCTAATAGTCATGTGATAGAATCTAATTTTGCTCATGAATATCATTTTACAAACCACCAATCAACAACGTTCTTTCAATCTCTCTGTTTTATCACGACATCTTAAAGTTTCCAACCACCAACACGGAGACTTCATGACAAGCCAACATAAGCAACACCAGTCAGTCACGCACGTTTTATAATTAGTTATAAAGGTACATATTGGTAATTCATGTCAGTTTAATTCCTTTTCGTCATCTAACCATTATGAGACAATGATGCAATTAGAGAGGCAAAACGAAATCCATATTTTCCTGAATATTCACCATTTGTATTTATACAGCAACAGTGATAAGCCACAATGTGTCATATGTTTCAGCATGTTAAAGCATAATCATGAACTGAAGGAAAAACCTGCAAATGTCGAGCAATGCGACAAAATAAAAAAGCTCTTTAGGCTTCATATATTAGGGCAATACAAATACATCAGAGATGAAAAGCACACAGAGTATCAGAGAGGTTAATTATGTCCCCTGCTTTACAAATATGTGATTTGGGCAGACAAATCAGGCTGTGTCCAGGGTCCACCAATTTGTATGGCTTATTAGGGGTCCCTGAACTGAAAAAGTTTGAGAACCTCTGCCTTGATGAATACCCAATGGTCAGTTCTTTATGTTTGATAACCGTAATTGATAATTTAGAAAGATATTTCGTAACAGAGTAGCAATTAGTCCTTCAAAAGTTACAACGTTGATTTTAGTTGAGATTTCGTATAATTTTAGGCTGCTTCTTCTGTTAAAAATTAACAAATACTGTGTAAATGTATTTAATTGTGAATGAAAAGCTATTTACAATGACCTGTTCTTAATAATCTAAATTCAGATTTGACTTTGGTTCAAAACATCTTTTCAAAAGCCTGTTTCTTGAAATGACTAAGCTCATCAGCTTTGAATAGTACAAAGTAATGAACAAGTTTTTATTCAGTTTACATCCAAAAGATGTATTTGTTCATTCTTACCATAAGTTTATTGTTAGCATATGATCTATATTTATTGACATTAAACATAAAATTAGATCAGTTCAAAGAAAAGGTTGTTTTGTTTTTTTACTGACTTCTATTTACATGTCCAGATCTAGAGAGTATTTACATTGTCACATACTATAATTAAAACTACATCTTTTCTTTTTACAATCTCATGCTGTTACATCTGTACAGGGCACAACATGGCCTAACCTTTGAAGATGTGCCAAAAACCAAAAATATCAACATCAGTACATAGATATTAAATAAAAGTAAATGTTTCACTTACCTATATAGGCCTATGCTTATTTATAACATTAAAAATGAACAACAAAGAAAAATTTGTTTTGAAAAATGTCACATTTTAATTCAATAGTAAAATCAGACAAAAGCATATTTAATGGAAGAGTTCTGGGACTCAAGAACAAGTGTGATATATACAGCATTGTATTTAAGCTGACATTATTTAGCAGTTTACACTACAGAGACAAAAAAATGACCTAAATTATTTCCCTTTAGTCAGATCAATAATGTGTGAAAAAGTTTGTGTTAATTTATTATGACATTGTCAGCTCACTAAACCTGTCTTTGTGCTGCTAACATAAAAAAAGCTCTAGATCATAAAGCATTAGACATGTTGCACAGTGAAATCTAGATGTTTAGAAACATCCGCTCAGCAGACAAACATTTCTATCACTATTTTCAGTTACAAAGAGTTTGAAATCAAACTTCTGCAGCCTTGCAAGGAAACTAAAGTTTCTCTATAATGTTCGGGATTAAACTTGTTCTACAAGTCAAAAGCAAAATGAGAAAAACAAAAGCCAAAGTTTTGATTCTGGAAAAAGAAATTATTTCATATTCAATTTGTAAAGAATGTCAGAAATTTTAAGTATTTTTTCATTAAAAAATTATGAATATAAAAGTTATCAACTTCAAGTGAAAAGTTGTAAAGAGGCTGTAACAGTTCTATATTGGAGTAGTCAAAGTCTTAAAAGGAGGCTGTAACAGTTCTACATTGGAGTTGTCGATGTCTTGTAAAGAGGCTGTAACAGTCCTTTATAGTAGTCAAGTCAATTTTTTTAATATAAGCCTTGATGCACAAGTCAATTAGGTCAACATTTTGTCTTTAAAAAGTTTCAGGTGGAAAATATACCAACAAAGACAAGTAAAATGTCGCAAGAGACAATTTGTTCCCCTGGAAGAGACTAGTCTTGAAACATTTTCAAACAATCATGTCAGAATAATTTAATTGTAAATACTATTATGCACAAGACATAGTCCAACTAAAAGGTCAAACACTATAAGAACAAAAAAATCATCTTAGAGGCTTGAGAAGACAAACATACAAATGGTTTTGTGATACATAGAAAATGAAATCTTTCTTCATCTTTAGAAAATGTTTTTAAAAAAATTTGAATATACAACTAATATAACAAAAAACTGGATATGGTCTGTTAAGCGCTGGGTTCTTGGTCTGTACATGATTTGCACATGGTCTACCCAAAATTTGTTGGGATTTGAATAAATAAATGAAAAAAAAAAATGACTTTTTGAAATTATCTTTGGCCCCAAGAGGATTACATACAGAACACACACAATAAATAACAAATAAATATGATTTCATTTTCACAAGAATTGCAGACATGATCAAGATAGTAGTATAGAAAATGAACAACAAATTTTCACAATAGCAGACATGATCAAGAAAGTTGTAAACAAAATGAACAATTCAAATGAGCAAGCTATGAACAGTCCAACCTGAAAGACACTCCTGATAAATGTGCAATGCTTAAGGATTTTAAGTGATTTAACCAAATATAAATATATATATATATATATATATATGTATAGCTATCTTAAAATAAACACCAATACAATACCACTAACTCTTGTAAAGTACTTCTGAAAATCATGTAAGTTATTTTCAAAGAGCTCCAGTCTCAGTTTTTTCGTTTCAAATATCTATTTCTTAAATTGTCAATGAAAACAAATATACATATTTGAGCTACAAATACATTCTGCATTCCAAGGATGCCCTCACTGGTTTGTGTGTTCAAATTAAATAAAGCACCAAAACATAAATCAATTAAATACAAGATTCCTCCCCCTATCAACTCATCCCAGTTTACTTGGGTATAGGTTTGAATAGAACAGCCATGTTCTTTGACAGGTCTTGGTCAGGTACTGTAGCATTCATGGCCAGGTGTGTCCCTCTGGTGCAGACAGTGACTTCTGACTCTTCCACTTGCACCACCTGGTCATCTTGGTTTGTGATGATTAGCACAGCCTGCACACGGGCCTCACCGCCTTGCAAGGCTGACTCATGACAGTAGATCTGTTGGACGAGGCATATGGAAGTAATGAATTAAAAGAGAAGCTAAAGCAAAAATTCAAATATCTAGATCTGCAAGAACTTTATTTTTGTTGTTTTATTTATACAACTAAACTTTTAGTTCATTATAAATTAGTATTTGCACGAAGTGCTGATGTGACAACATACAACTACAACTCTTAATAAGCTATTAGCTAATCAAATGAGCATACAAAACTTAAATGAAATAAAAATTAAGTGAAAGAAAAAATGATCTTGTGTAAGTTGGGTATGATGGAGAAAAGGTTCAAACCCATGACAATCCCATGCTACACTAGCTAGCAGCCATCCAAGGAAGATTATTCTCATCTTTCACCTCTGCCTGTGGTTCTGTCTGGGACAAAAAGGCCACCAACCAGCTTTCTTCCAGTGTTTTGGTTCTGGGCAGGTCTATCCAACTATCCCCACGTCTGGCCCATATGCTTGGCATCTGCTTTCTAATTTCGGCCCCATGTATTTCTGGGCTGTCTACTTGGAGGCTCTAGGTGAAGGTTTTGTGATGATGGATGCAGGCTTGTGAAAAGTGTGGCCAGCATCTCTGATAATTTCTTTAATGGGCTACTGTTTTTTTTTCTTTTCCACAGTTCCTCATTTAAGATCTTGTCTGGCCAGTGGATAATAAGAATCTTCCTGAGGCAGGTATTGATGAATATACCTACATTTTTTTCATGGTTGTGATGGTGGTTTTCCAGGTCTCTGCTGCATTAAGTAATATTGGCTTAACAATCCAAGTCCAAGCCTAGGTGCTGGAAGAGATGAAAGGCTTCACTTATCTTGGCATTATCCTGGACAACTTGGAAGAACATGCAGATGTCAGAACTAACATTGGTAAAGCTTGAGCAGCTTTCCATTATCTGAAGAACAGCTGGAGATCCTGGGAAATAAGCACCACCAGCAAGATCAGGCTCTTCAACCCCAAAGAAGGTTATAAACACATAATAAATATTTTTTAAACTCAACATATATCAATGAGTCTCTATCATCAGCCAAGTCTGCTTAAAAGCCTAAGTGTTTATGTAGAGAAAGTAAGGACAAACTATGCATTGTTGCACAGATAATACAATCTACAGCGAACCTTTGTTTTGGGATGGGAAGGTAAAAACAAAAAGATATAAATACTAAAAGATTACCTGCAAAGTCCAGGTATCATTGGACTTCCTGTATGTTATTTTCCACTCTCCATCCCGTGACTCAGATGGCACTGAACCAACATAAGTTCTGACATCCACTTGTATGCCATACCTTAAAGTTTTCTGCATTTGAACCTGGGGAGATTGAAGATTTACAACAATCAATAGTGGAGGACTTGAATTTTATTCATAATATAATGTAGTATTTTTAAGCTGATAATTTTGTGTTTTAAACCTTAAAGTTTCTAGAATTTTTATTTTTTAAAACTAATTTATTAAAAGTCTATAGTAAAAATTTAAATATTTAAACACTTCTCAAAATTTTTGAATATTAAAAATTTTCATTTCTGTTTCATCTTAATTTGCTACATTTAAAATTTATACAAGTCAGCAAATAAAAATAACAAATGATTGTACATTTTGAAATATATCTTTCACTTCCCAAGTTTAATCCAACTGCATACGTCATTGTTTTCCAAACACACATTGTGAAACTGCATTCCCTTTCAATGTCGAAAAAGAAAAAATCAACTTACATTATCAACTGCAAGGTCTTGGTAGTTTCTAGGTAAGTAAAAATCTTGGGCAAATGAGACGTCAATATCCGTCTGATGAGGGCACAGGGCACGGAACCTGTAAGCCTTGTTGATGAGTTTCTTGAGAAGTGGTTTTAATTCTTTGTCCTGATACAGGTCACTCTTTTCAACAGAGATTAACTCTTTGACCTGAAGCAATGAGATAAAAGAGTTAGCAGGCTCAACTAACATTAATACCGGTATAATTACTCTGATGGCCACTTAAGTTATAGAGTTTAAAGGATAAATTTTTTTCTTAAAGTCTAGTAATTATAATATTTATAACTTATTAAAAACAATAACAATGGAATTACATTTTTAATATCCTTTTAAATTATTAGTAATCCTCAATAACCTGTATTCTTGTAGTTTTGGCCTAAAGCAGCCAGCGTGACTATATAAGCCCTGACTTAAACATTTTAAGATGGAAATGATAAAATAAGTACACAGGAGACAGTAACACTGCGTTACACACTCAGACTCTAGCAAAAGAAATAAAGCTCATGTAGGCCTACAATGGTTCACTGTAATCAAAGAGTTATCTACAACTTATGCTTACTCTCAATTATGTTACTTGATGTGGTTATGAAAAACACATTACTTTTGCTTAACAATATCGCAATATTTAAATTCATCAAGATTTCATATGACATAAAAGTTATTCCCCACTGTAAACCCCAAACTGAAGTACTTTAATAAAACAATGGTCTCAAATAATGCTTGATAAACATTAAAGATGACATATTGGCTATTTAGATTTAATATAGGTATTAATTGTATATAGTTATTTTTTTTAAACCAAAAATAAACATATTCTGAATGCTGACCTGCATTTGTGGGAACCTGATCAAGGGCAACAGTTCCTTGGCATACTCATGAAAGTGTTCCCTCCGTTCCTCTGATTCCAGCCAGTGCAGCAAGGCTCTGAACAGCATGTCTTCCCTCTGAATGACAAGGTCACCATTCTTCAACAGGTCGCTGACAAAGTCAATGTCCATGTGGTGCCACTCTGGAGAGATCAGTAACTGCTCTGCATTCCAGGCGATGGTCTTTGAACACTGATGGATGAGCTCCTTCATGTGAAGGGCTTTAGACCAGGAGTACCAGTTCAGTGCATTCTTCACTAATGGAGATCTGTGGAAAATAAACAACAATACAACTGTTGAGGCCTTTCTATAACTTTACTATCAGATATAGTAATATGTTAATTTTTCTGCTGAAAAGTCCACTAGCAAAAGTTTACTTTGTCCTTTTTGTTGTAAAAATTAAGTTAATAGTTTTCTTCAAGGTTCAACTTCTCGATACTGACTAAAGTGTAAAAAAAAAAGTATCCTTTTCAGACCTTGTGATATATGGGCAGATGATGTAAAGGTCATCTGTCTTTATGGCCCACAGTTATCAGAGGCTATGTCATGTGACCAGCACAATGACCAACTGCCTTTACTTTTCCCAACTAATGTCAGGATTACAAATGGACTCAGGAGCACCCTAAAATCCTGAAAATCAAATTCCCAGTCATCAGCAGGTTATCAACCCAAGACCCCTAAAAGTTTGGAAGCGAAGTACTTTATACCCTTTACCACTCAGCTTCCAATTGTATCCATTTTGAATTCCTTGCTATCAGAGAGACACCCCATATAAAGTTGACAACACTGAAACCTAGACTGCCTAGTTGCAGAAGGGGAGGGAATGCATTAATTTAATCAGTCTTGAAAGTAAATCCCTCAATTTATCTAAATCATAATTATGTACGTTCTTATTTCAACAAAAACTGTCTACAGGATTAATTAGGCCCTACATAGGATAAAACCCAGACACAGTGGCATGATTAATCACTATCAAGTTCCAATACACTGGACAGTGAGTGTTAAAGAAGAGTGTTTTTTTTCTTTCTTTTTTAGCAATTTATTTTTGTTTTTTATAATTCATGATTTGCAACATAACGCTATTGAAAATAAATAAATAAGTAAAGTGAAATTGAATAAATAGAAAAAGATTTTAAAAAAAAAGATTATTAGATTACAAACTCAACCAGTACGATTGTAGTCAATGTTAAATGACCAAAGTTAGAGTTAGAGTTAGAAACCTATCTATTTATTATAATTTAATTTTGTAAATTAAAAAAATAAACTAAAATACTTTTGGAGCCATACAAATATTCTTCAACTTTGTTTATTTTTCTAGTTTTTGCTGGAGTTGGAGTCATTAAAAGAAAAACATTAAAAATAATTAAAAAAAAGAAAATACCTCAATCTTTACACAACTTATAGAGCGAGTGTTGTTCTCTTAATAACTAATGAATTATTAAAAAACAATGGAACATTTTTACCCCCCCCCCCCCAGGATGTGTATAGATGTAAATGTATAGATCTAGTAAACTATATAATATTCCAATGATAGGCCTTTAGATCTAGACTAAGAAGATGGTGCACACAATTTTCCTGAACACATTAAAACTCTTAAATCTGAAATTCCTGATCGCATTAGTCCTTTTAAGAATGTGATTCATAGTTCTTGTAAAAACAATGTTGGAAGTAGATCTAGACCAAGTTCTTTAACCAAATTTAATTTTTTTTTTTAACATTGAAAAATGATAAGGATCAAACTAGAGTTTTCCCAGTGTGGTCAATGAGCTAGTAATTCTTGTCTCAGCAATCTTTTACATTTCTAGGAAAATTGTTAGAGCTGTTTTTGAGATCCATGTCCAGGTTCCTCCATGAAGGTGTGACTTAAATAGAGGTATTAAAAAAAAAGTATTTGATCTGAATCAATTGTGATATTGGAATTGACAAGTAAGCAGGAATATGCTGTCATTGAAGGGAGAAGTTTGCAAATCTCTCGTTTTTTCTTTTTTACCAGCCAACATTCCAAAAGATATTCATTACCTTATAAATGAGGAAGTCCAATGGCTGTTTTAATAACATAATTACATCAAGCCAACAACTGCCTACCTGGTATGTTCAACCATATACTGTGTGCACAGGTTTTTCAGTGATGTCACTCCATATTTATCTGCTAGACAGAGAATGCCAACTGCAGAATCCACACTGATGTTTACTTCTGCTGTGTACAGGAATCTCAGAAATGTGTCGAAATACTTCTGGCACTCTTCAGTTTCTTCTAGAATAATCTCTGGCAGACCTGACTGAAGCCAATTTTTGTCATACAGCATTGTACGAAATACATCACTGGACTTGGCCAGGACAAATTTGTGGCCAAAATAAGACTGGTTGCCAATCTGAAGAAAGTATACAGGTCAAAAGAAATATCACTTTAAGTAAAAAAACAAAACAGGAAGTTTACAATACGATTGAACATTTAATAATAGAATGTTGGTTCATTAAGACTTAAGAAAAATGGTGGCCATTCTGTGTGATTTCATTGCTAAAAAACAGTAAACTATTTGCTAACAAAATTGAAATATGGAAGAAGTCATGAGTTTGGGGTTTAATCTGCATGACATCTAGGATTTTGTTCATGAATTTTTAAAATTATGGGCTTCTTCTACCCTAAACTTCCTGGAAGAACCAGTTACCTCCCTTAGCTCCTTACATTCGTTAAAATATTTTAATAAGTCATCAGCAATCTATTGCAAAGACTTTCCTTCGTGGAAAAGTAAAGGAAGAAGAGGCAGACAGGAAAAGTAAAGGAAGAAGAGGCAGACAGGAAAAGTAAAGGAAGAAGAGGCAGACAGGAAAAGTAAAGGAAGAAGAGGCAGACAGGAAAAGTGATGGGAGAACAACATAAAAGAATGGACACACCTGTCACTGAAAGAAATTCTAGCCTAGGCAAAAGAAATGAGAAGAAGATTATTGACAGATCATGTGTGGTGCCCCAATGTTCTACCAGACTAAGAAATGGGTTAAGGTATTGCAGCCATGTTCAAGTATTAATGTACCACAACAGTAGGAAGTAATTTAATGTGACAAGTATCCCCATACGTTCAACAGGATGTTTCTTGGAACAGAGCCAACTTCACATTGCCAGTGATGAGTCATGAATCCATGAATCGTGGGGTACTGCTACAGTCCAGGCTGGGTGTATATAACGGGATCTGTAGGGCACCTCTGAGTCCACCCAACTCTAATAGGAAAACTTAAATGTGGTTGGTCATTGTGCAGGCCACATGACACCCCCATGGGCCACAGAAACAAATGACCTTACATCATCTGCCCTAAAGATTGCAAAGTCTGAAGGGGGGCTACATCTGTAGCCGAATCGAGCACTCACCTTGAGTATAACATCACTGATATCCTGCTGGTTGTAAAACTGACCAACATTCTGTATAAAGTTACTCTCGTCCCTCAAGATGCGTGCTTGGCCAGGATGTGTGCTGGTCTCATGAACTGGTTCCGGTATTGTACAAATCTCCATACTCTGGGGGGGGGGGGGGGGGAACAAGAATAAATTTTAACTTTAGAAGAACAAGTTAAAAATTAATGGACCTCATTCAGCAATCGTAAACAAACAACATTTAGGTGATTCTCTATATCTTCTATACAAATGATGTAATCCTTAAAGTTGTCACGTGATACGTATTTTTCACTGTTTTATCAATATTGTCACGTGGCTAAATTGTTTATTTACGATTGGTGAATGAGGTCCATTGAATATCTTTCTTTACGTCTTTCTAACTGCCCTAAGAGTTGGCGCAAAGATACGCTCATCTGCAATGAAAATAAGTTTAGTGAAGTACATGGTTACCAGACAGCTGCACACCCTAAGGAAGACAGAAAGAAGGACACAGCTATACAAGGCAGGACGGAAACATACCCCTTAAAAACTAGATTTACTTTTAGTTGACTGTATTACTACTAGAATAACGGTTTTATTTCTCAGACAGAGCGACGTTTTGACAAGATTTCGACTTTCACAGCTGGGAAGCACTACCTCTTGATCACTCCTCGTGGCGTGAAGCTGTACAGTCTCGGAGTCTAGAGATTTCAAGCAGGAAGAGTTCAGGGTGAGAAAGCGCCGCACCAACAAAAAGCTGAGAGAAGAAGCAGGTCTATCTGCAACTGACCAAACCTACCCATGCCACGTATGCGGCCGGATTTTTTAGAGCAAGGACTGGACTTTACAGTCATCTTCGAGTCCATAGAAAATGAGAAATGTGCTCATCTTCGATCACGATAGAGGAGCTATATATATATATATATCATTCGAGCAAAACATTTTATTTTGATATTGTACTTTGTGAGAATGCCTCTTTGTGAAGAATACATTTTTATTTTGTCCACTAAGTCTCAACCTTGCGTTGATTGGTGAAAACGTCTTTTTCAAAAGAAAAAGTCTTTAAGATCCTAAGGAGCTGTGAAAGACAGGTTTCACGTAAACAATCTTGAATATACAACACCACTGTTCAGAAACAAAGTAGTCCAATAATTCAAAAAGTCTAGTAGGTGATTTTAACTGAACATCTTTCATATCAATACAATGTTCGCGTTGGTCTGGTAGGAAGAACAAACTTTGTGAGTTTGTAGGTTTTCAGCAGAGGATATGGAGGATTGAAATGGACTGATGGATAATATGCCACTGCAGTACATAACAAAATGAAATCCGGACATGTTCACATTTAGGCCGATGCCGGACTTTTGGGGTACAAGAACACAAGTCCTCCTTTTCCGGGACGTCTGGTAACCCTAGTGAAGTATGAAAAAGATTCCAAATGGTGCCCCATTATTAAAACTATAAGTTCAAGCTGCAGTTTAAAGGTAAAGGAGTAGTCACTCTTGTGTCAAACAAAAGGGCAGATTAGACTATACGTACGACTACACTTCAAATGGACAGTTTTATGTTCTTATTGATTTATGTTCATACGCGTGCACAAGTGTTACTAATTCACTCACCAAACAAGTTTCTGGTCCAGATAGACACTGTTCTTTCAACTACAATCAGAAATGAATACCCTACAGATTTAATCTGGACAAGAAATCTGTTTGCCACATACAGAAATTTCCAAAATGTTTCAAGTTGTATTGCCTCTTCCTTTCTTTCAACATGTCCTACAACAGGGCCGACCTTAGATAATTGGAGGCCCTAGGGCCTAGGCGAAGTGATGTTGGTGGCCCCAAATGAAATAACAATAATAAGGTAAAAAAAAAAAACCCAATTTATTAAAAACCTGCCTGTGTATATATCTAAATCGACAAATAAATGAAATTCATTTTCGCAATTTCCGTATTAAAGACAGAGTTAGTCTAGTAATCATAGAGTCATAGTGCTCTACTATGTTTTAACTCTGATCCAAGTTTCACATTTTTAAAATTTTTTTTTTCTTTAGTCCTGTGCGAGTTCCTCACCATTTGGAAGCCTAGTCGGCTGTCTATGCCCAAGGCAAGCCCTGATCACAAAAAAACAACAATTTAAAATTATCGTTAAAATCATCGATAAGTTGTCTGCGCTTGATTTGCCCTGTATAGTGGTGTTTAGCCTCAAGTTTTTTTCACTCTATGTCTCGTCTCTTGATGTATGTTATTTCTTGATAAATTCTCACGTGACTAAAAGAGTCCAATCATTGATACACAACTTGGTTATAAGCTGGGCACTTGTAATCAGCAGACGATGTATCACTTTCAGCCTTCCTTCTACTTCCGGTGTGTACACCATCTGATATCCTTTATTTATGTTTGCTCTCCATGTGGATCTATCCCAGTGGATCGGTCCCAGTGGATCTATCCCAGTGGATCTGTTCCAGTGGATCTATCCCAGTGGATCTGTCCCAGTGGATCTGTTCCAGTGGATCTGTTCCAGTGGATCTATCCCAGTGGATCTGTCCCAGTGGATCTATCCCAGTGGATCTGTCCCAGTGGATCTGTCCCAGTGCTTCTTGTACAACTGTTCCTGTCCGGCTTGAATAGCTTCATGTTGCGCTTGCATACATCAATATACGTGGACAATCATAAAATATCTTGTCGGAGTTGACCTTGTAGTATTCTATGACTATGTCCAAGCTAGCTAACGTGTCCACTATTGCTAACATCGCGGATATCCTGATACCTTGCTCTTTGAGGAACTTCCTAGATTTATATCTAGAATTATGTTTACTTTTCTACACCCCAAATAAAACAAAAACAACTTGGATATATTCATCTTGAGGATGAGAATTCCAATCTACTACAGTAAACCTTAGCACTCCCACCCAAAACAAAACAGAAAATCTTTGAGTCTTCCTCTCCGGACTGTCCACGTCATTACACAGTGCACCGACGACTGTGTCTTCCCGCCAATTTATAACTCACTTGCAGCAAGAGAGAAATGAGCCAAGGCGAAGCAAAGAAAATCGATGAAGTGTCATGAGTCATTTAGAGATAGCCAAGTCAAAGTTTAACTATTGGCTGTGTAGTCCAATAAGTGTTGATATGTACGGAGTGAAACAAGAGTATATCAAACAATCATCGATTACTATGATAGACCTACTGTTAGGGCCTACTTTTTTTATTTATAAAACCAATACAGATGTATGAATTTCATTTTTAAGTAGCACTCTTTCGTGTCTTTTTGGTTAGATAACGCGGAGTGATATTTAGGTTATAAATATTTTACGATTTACCATCATAAAAAATTATTCTCAAAAGTTAAGGATTGGATCAAATAACAAGATGACATACATCCTCTTTTGCAATGACAAAGTGTGTGTGTCTGCGTGTGTGTGTGCATGTTGGTATAGTTCCAGACACGCAATGTCAACATTGAAAGGTAGGCCCACTTGTGCAAGGTCCAAGTCCGCACTTACGACTCCACCTGGGATTAACTCTTACATAATCTTTAATTAGGCCTGAGCCAACATTTGTTCTGTGACTAGCACGACCTAATTTACCCTCGCTGCTTACAGTGCAGGCGACATGGGGGTCTACAAGTTACTAATTTAATCGAAGTATTTGTTTCGTACCCAAACTTCTGTCCCAGCACATCTACATTTTTTTTAATGGTGGTCATTATAATTCCTTTAGCTTTATAATTATTCTTTTGTCATTGTAATAAAATTCCACGTTCAATCATTGCAGTTATAGAACTTTGTTTCCTATTGCCACACAGACTTACACGATTTCATATATATCTTTCAATAATGTAACATGTAATGATGACCTAATTAACTCTTGGTATTTAGGAATGTCTCAGGCACTTAGTGAAACTATTATCACCAACGAAGGGACCGACGGGGATCCGAACGGCGCCTTCGGGGGTCACGGAGGTCACGATCCGATTAACTGGCACTTCAGACTAGTGGCTATTGCATTTCGATTGGTCGCTTAACGAAGAAATCTATTGAATCTGGTTGCCAAACACAGGTATATATAATAGAATACAAAAGAATAAAAAAAAGCACTACAGGAGATTAGCCGGAAACAGGCAGCATGTATTTCTATTGTATTTGTATGTCGCGTTACTTCGCTACTACTAAATGTATACAATACGGCTGTACCACCAGCTGTGGGCTGGGAAAGGGGGAGCAACTGATGAGCTGGTCAAACTGTTCCAACGGTAAATCAAAGCCCAGGCTTTCAATGTGCCACAAGTCTCGGAATGTGATAAACGCAACTGACGACACAGTAAAACAAACAAACCAAGAACATAAAACCCTAGCATAGATAAACCACAGTGAAACAAGATACTACAGATACCAATTGGAAAAAAAATCAAGACATTTGAACGTGATATAATCTAGGGCCTGAAAAATATTTTTACGGATTTTGTACAAAAATTAAAAATAAATGAATGCTAAGAAGGGGGGGGGGGGGGGGAAGACAATTAATATGAAATAAAAGCACACAGTAAAAAGCCAGAGTGTTATTTTATTCTTATCTTGGCCTATTAACGGAAGTGATGGATAAATTAATACATGACATCAACATGCCCGAAATGATACAAGTGCGCTGAGGAACATTGAGATAGTAATAAGAACCTCACTCTAGTGGTGTGTAAATATAACAAACTAGATACAGATCTAGATGAATTAAGATACGCAACAGTTTTGTTTTATTTAATCCATGATATCTAATCCTACCTCAGTGTTGGTATTAACCACAGTTGCCAGTGTGGCGTGTCTCCTGGTCACAATATACATTCGCTAGGCACTAAAGTTTTAAGTCTCAATCAAAAAATCCAAAGACAGAAAGAATTTCGGTGTTTATTATCTATTGAAATGTAAACGCAAAGAAATCACATTTTTTTTTAATGCTGTCCATTATGCAATAAATAATTCTGATGGTCACAAATAATTGCTGCCGAATTGGGAAAAATTACTAACAAACACTATAAATCGTTCAACCATTCATCGATCGGTAACAATAATCCAAAATCACGGTTCAATGAACAAAGTTCTGTGCAAAACTAAAGGATGGCTATTACGTTTCGCGGAGATTGATTTCCGAGTTATTGCTCTTAGAAAATCCCGCGTCACAATACAGGAAGACAAAAAGAGTCTGTTAATTAAAATTCAATCCTGACTTATTTTTTCCTGCCTCCCTGGCGACTGAATGTATCCCGAAATAAATACAGACTAATTAGTCTGCTAAGTGTGTGAGCACACGTGACTATGTGTGATGCATCAAGTATGTGTGTGTGTGTATGAGGTGAGTGGGGGGGGGGGGTGAAGGTGGGGAAGATTGAAGGCAACATATGCTCCAGTACTGTTCATTAGCCATGTATTGACCACAGATTTGTTTCTTTGTATTTGTGTGCTAAAAACCTGGAACATGTCGCCACATTGATGCATAGTTGGAAGATTTAATTACTCGCAGTCTTGAAAGCAAAGAATCTGGGTAGAAAAAAAATATATGTGAGCAGTGATTTCTAGTTAGCTTATTGATATTTCATGGGTGACTTTTTGAAAAATTTACATCTACATATTTTGTCACATCTAATGCGGACATATTTTGTCACATCTAATGCGGACATATTTTGTCACATCTAATGCGGACATACTTTGTCATATCTAATGCGGACTTATTTTGTCACATCTAATGCGGACATATTTATGTCCCATCTAATGCGGACATATTTATGTCCCATCTAATGCGGACATATTTTGTCACATCTAATGCGGACATATTTTGTCACATCTAATGCGGACATATTTTGTCACATCTAAAGCGGACAAAGCCGATGTCCGCCGAAGGTCTTGAGTTTTCTTTTCGCCTCTGCGCGTGTATTCGTCCAGGATTTCGGGATTTCTAGGGCGTCCCTGAGTCCACCTAACTCTAATGGGTACCTGACTTTAGTTGGGGAAAGTAAAGGCGGTTGGTCGCTGTGCTGGCCACATGACACCCTGCTCGTTAACCGTTGGCCATAGAAACAGATGACTTTAATATCATCTGCCCCATAGATCGCAAGGTTTGAAATGGAATTTTTTTTTTTTTTAATAAAAAAAAATCGTAAGCTTCTCAAGACTCACTGCCCTTGTATTTTAAATAAAGCTTTAACAACTCGGAGGAGGGCCCCCATTACGACACCCCCCCCTCCTGCTAGTTACCCCCCCCCCCCCGAGAAACGCCCCTCCTCACAGTTATAAACCTTTAACTGGCGTCTAATTAAAAATATAAGAGTATTGAGTACACTATGTGAAGGGATAGTCTCCCTTTGCTAGTAATGATCCCGTGCTATAAAGTGTATACAAGTTGGCGGCGGTTTTAGAAATAGAATCTAGATCTAATAAACATTCCTTACCTACTCAGTTTCACTATGTCGTTTATAACTTGATTTCAAACCAAGGAGAACATAAATACTTCGCACATAATGACAACATCAAGCTCACGTTAGAAAGGATCAATACTCCTCAGTCGCATGTTTATTTTACCCAGACACTTTGATGATAGATGACCTACAACGTATTAGATTTCCAATCGTCTGCTAATAGGCCGACATGCGTTGATTTTGATTCTAGTTTCGTTACATAAAATAGGCCAAACATACTACGTACGATTTCGCGCGCAGAAGAAAAGGGGAACAAACCAAGACTTTTTTTTTTTGTTAAATTATTTTTGTACGTGTGGTTGGTGCGCATGTTTTGTAAATAAAGAAGAGAGAGAAAGAGGGGGAATGAAAAGAAAAAAAGGCGGTCAATTGACATTTCTTCTTTCTGTTGCTAATACGTCTAAAAATAGGGCTGCGTTATGATCACGTGACTAGATGGGCCCTACGTCACGCCAGCTGTTTGTCAACCCGTATTAGAAATCACGAGTAAGGTCAGCGGTTAACAAAGCCATGTAAATACAACCTTTAAGCAGTGGTTCACCCAATTTATTTTTTTGTGAGGAAAAAAAAAGGGGGGGGGGAGTAATAAGGAATAACACAGAGGTAACTATCTCACAAAAATAACTCTCTTAAAATGGTGGACTTATACTGGATTGACCTACTTTATATTATAATTTGTATCAAATGCCCTTTTTTTAAATTTTATTTTTATAGAAGATAAAGTTAGATCTATAATTGGTGTACAATCTAGTTCTTTAGAAGAATCTAATCGTTTACTCAACAGAAAAGAAGAAAATATTCAAAGTAAACACTATGTAATAATACCATGTAGGCCTAATGTAACAATCGATTTCGAAGATTAAGGATGAGTGCAATGTTACACATGACTAAACATACCCAGTCTCGACTTGCATATTTTTCCACATCTGATGCAGACAAAGCCCTTGTACGCTTGAGATTTGTTTCATGAAGTCATTTCTTTATGAGCCAAACATTTGAGTAACACGGTGAATGCTAGGAGAGCCTCACTTAATATAAGAGACCTCACATTTAACTACACACAGTCACAATTCACCGCGATTCTTCCCCAGTAAAAAAGGTACGATAGATAAACTGAAATTAAAACGTTTAAAAGTTGCCTATATATCGTAATCATCACGGAGTCTATAATAATTAAAATTTAGAATCATCTAGAATACCACATAGGGCATAGGCAGCCATAGGCCCTAAGTTTAAAACCAAGTCATTGGACAGAAAGTCCTCAAAATCAATGCATCTTAAAGTTAACTAGATGACGATCCCTAAAGCTTGCAAACTTCAATTCAATACCAACTGATGTCTGTCTAAACGTTTAAACCACGTGTCTGCCTAATGTGAATCTAGATCTATGTCACTAGAGTCAATGATAAAAAAAAAAAAGTTCCCATACAAATTAAAATCGAGTTCAAATCAAGCACTACTTGGTGCTACACATGAAAGTTTGCCAACTTTTAAACTTGTTTTACTAAATAGTCCCGGACTATTTGTTTAGAAGTTTTCAATGAGGGTATCTTATCTTTGGTATTACAGACGTTACTTCAAAAATAAGTATTTGCAGTGCTTTCTTTTTGGTTTTGCTTTGTAAAAAAAATAGGTGCCGGTACTCAGTGATGGATTGCCTAACTTTTGACTACTAATAAATTAATAAAAAATGTTAACAAGTAGGCCTAATAATTTTCCCACCACATTGAAAAAGGTGCCGGTACGCCGTCACACAAAAAAGCCCTGAATATTTGTAAGAAATATAATATTTCCCTGTAACGTGAAAGAGTAGATCATTATACTGATATGTTGACTACTTGTTTTTGTAAGGAACATCTTGAAATTAACAGAGAAAAAGGGCAAGTAATAATCATTGAAGTGAATGGTCTAAATGTAAAGATTTCTCACAAGTCTTACTCCCTATGTTTTAACGCAATGTTGTTAGATTCCAACAGTTCCATGAAACTAATGTGTCGCACACAGAACATGTCTGGGAATTCTGTTTTACAACCTGGTATCAAATTTGATTCCCACTCATACATACAAGAAGTGGACCATGACAGGATTCCAAGCAGAAAAGTGATACGGTTTTAAACTGACGCGATGGGAAAGTGTGTGTTTGTGGGGAAAGTGTGTGTTTGTGGGGAAAGTGTGTGTTTGGGGGAAAGTGTATGTTTGGGGAAAGTGTGTTTGGGGAAAGTGTGTGTTTGGGGGGGGGGGGGATAATCAAGGAAATAGGGAGAGATCGACAAGACAAGAAACTTTAACAATAGTTAACTGGAGAGCTACCAAATGACATGCGTGAATATGTTGAAGGAAAGACAATACCTGACCTTGACAAAACTGATCTGATATACATTTTTAAGCTCGCCATTTTACGGAATTTTATTTCAGTATTTGATCCGATGTTTATGAACTTTATTTTGAATGCTACATTTGATATAACGACTAGGGCCTATATATCACGATTAGGACCTAAATATCACGACTAGGACCTAAATATCACGAGTAGGACCTAAATATCACGACTAGGACCTATATATCACGACTAGGGGCTATATATCACGACTAGGACCTAAATATCACGACTAGAATCAAGAACAAAATGAAAAGTACTCACCCCTGAGTTTATCTTTAGGTTGGCAAGTTGCTCCGCCATGTCTGCTACTTCGACTGCCGCTCCTTGTTCGCCCTCAGCTGGGCCCCCTGCCTGTGGTGAAGGAATAAAGGCAACTACTAAAGGGGCGCCGCTGGCTCCATCCGATCGTCTAACAGTTCCGTTTGGTGCTGCAGGTTGCCCTCTGGATGGGGTGTTCGACCTTGACCCCGTTTGTCTTAAGGGCGGCCGAGTATATTTCTGCATATCATTAGAACCGCGAAAGTCGGACAGATGTGATCGACAATGGTCTCATAGAGATCTAGCAAATCTTCCTTTATATGTGCTTTAACTGGTCACTGAAACGTGAGGAACACTTGAGACTCACAAAAGATCTAAAATGTTGCGATGATCTATGTGAATTATTTCTTTTGGAAGTTTACTGATCACAATCCAAGTTAATCCAACCTTGGTTGTTTTTTTTTTTTCGGTTTTTATGGAGAGTCTGGATGTCTGCTAACAGCTCCGGCGGAAGTAGTGGCGCCTTGCTGTCAATTTGCTTTAATATGAAGTTACCAGCTTCAAGTAACCAACAGGCATGAGTATCCAATGTAGATCTAAATCGTAGGGAAAAAAACAACAAAACAAGATGTTAGGAATTTATAAATTTTTTTCACCAAAAGCTGGCCAACAGTGGCGCAGCTAGGGGAGGAAGTGGGGATAAAAGCCGCTTAATTTTATGCGCTTTGTCTATCGGTCTGTCCGTCCGTCACGTCCAAATTTGAGAGTCCCCCGGGCCCTTACTTGAAGTGTCCAAATTTATATATCTTACATTAAATATTATATATATTATTATATTATATTATATATATATATATATATATATATATATATATATATACATATTATATTTTTATCCAGTCTTTGAACATCAATGGATGCACCAGAATTACCTTTAGACGAAGGAGAGTAATTTATTTCTGAAAACTTCAGTTATTGCTAGAGCAATACGAAAGACAAAATCGAAATCTACAAATCAAAAATGGGGCTACGGCGAATAAGTTTCGAACCGGCATCGTTAACACTTGAAAACTATATAAAAGATGTATAATGGTCAGAAATTCAAAATTTTTTTTTTTGGGGGTGGTCATTTTAGCGAAAGAAGTGCATTGTCTGTTCATGCATAGCAAAACGAAATGTGTTTTATTTACTTATTCGAGCGACTAGATTATATTCCCATAAGCCAACACAGTTCTCAAAACGAGGCATGTATTCTCAAAACGAGGCATGTATTCTCATAACGAGGCATGTATTCTCATAACGAGGCATGTATTCTCATAACGAGGCATGTATTCTCATAACGAGGCATGTATTCTCATAACAAGGAATGTATTCTCATAACTAATAATGTATTCTCATAAGTAATAATGTATTCTCATAACTAATAATGTATTCTCATAACTAATAATGTATTCTCATAACGAGGCATATGTTCTCATAACAAGACATGTGTTCTCATAACGAGGCATATGATCTCATAGCGAGGCACATGATCTCATAGCGAGGCACATGATCTCATAACGAGGCACCTTTTTCTCATAACGAGGCATATGATCTCATAACGAGGCACCTTTTTTCATAACGAAGCACATGATCTCATAACGAAACACCTTTTCTCATAGCGAGGCACATGATCTCATAACGAAGCACATGATCTCATAACGAGGCACCTTTTCTCATAACGAAGCACCTTTTCTCATAACGAGGCACATGATCTCATAACGAGGCACATGATCTCATAACGAGGCATCTTTTCTCATAACGAGGCACATGATCTCATAACGAGGCACATGATATCATAACAAGGCACCTTTTCTCATAACGAGGCACATGATCTCATAACGAGGCACATGATATCATAACGAGGCACTTTTTCTCATAACGAGGCACCTTTTCTCATAGCGAGGCACCTTTTCTCATAACGAGGCACATGATCTCATAACGAGGCACATGATCTCATAACGAGGCACATGATCTCATAACGAGGCACGTGTTCTCATAACGAGGCATGTTGCAAGCTGTAAGATTGAAAACTCTGACTGTTTACAGCTGTTGTAAATTTATACAGACATTCCGACATCTCAACAGCTACTTTGGTTATTTTTTTTACGGCTGTCCCTGAAGTGTACAGCCAAATATTGACTAAGAAGTCTTGTGTAATGCAAAAATTAGTTGAGTCTTGATAATCAAATTTGCATAAGGAGGTTATGGAATGTAGGGAGTGATTGAATAGAACATTTCCAGACAATGCAATGACAATGACAGAGTTTAGCGAAGACAGAAAAAGAAAAGATTGTGTGCTTGAGAGTGCCACTGACAACTAGAAAGAATTAAGAAAGAAAGAAAGAAATACAAAATTCAGAAAGTAAAAAGACGAAGCAGGAAACAAGAGGAAAAAAGACACAAGAAAGTAAAGATTCGATTTTTTAAAAATATAAAGTGAAAGTCTATTGACAGAAAGGAAGTGAAATCACATTGTCTCGTGCGCTGAACCAAAAAGTTTCATTAAAGAACTTCACTTAAAGGGGGTGGGAGAGTGAGAGATGAATGAAAAAAAAAAGAAAAAAATTTGGAAAAAAAGATTTGTGATATTAGACAGATTGTGAATTCAAATCGATTTTTAAATAACCTAATTTATTTCAAATGTGTGTGCGTGTGACAAGATGCTGTATGTGTCAGGTTGAAACAAGGAGTCAAATTACTGATACCTCGTACTTATAAACTATACAGCTTACTCACGGATATAGAAGTGTCGAATGGTCACATTACCATTGGAGGGAGAACTGACCTCAGAGAACACACAAAAATTAAACCCACAAATTAAGACTCCCGTAGAAAACTATCCAACAAACCAAGAAATATTGTACAAAGTCGTAATAACAAAGATACTACCTTTCAAAAATGACAAACTGCAACTGAAGTTTTAGACAGGGCCTTAATTAATTAAAGACCGCATCACAAACGAAGAGATTAGAGACAGGGCTACTACATCGATTGGACCCCACGATGACCTGCCAACTATTGTAAAAAAAACGCAAACTAAAACTCTATGGCCTTATTAAAAGGCCTTCGGGACTCGCAAAGTCCTTCCTTCAGGGAACAGTACCAGGAAAAAGAAGAAGAGGCAGGAAGCGATGGAAAGACAACAAATAAAAATGGAATGGCCTGCCACTGAAGGAGGTTCTATCCAAGGCAAAAAAACAGGAGTGGAGAATGACGATCGACAACTCTAGAATAATACCCTGCACCTTCTACAGACTAAGGGATAGGTGAAGATATATGATTAATTAATGAGTATTTAAAGAGGTAACAAAAGTCTGAATAAGTTAAAAATATCTTTGTAAACGTTTTCACGCACGGAAGTAACCTGAATGTACTACATAATGAACTAAACGACATGGTTTATTATTATCCAATACGTCAAATACATACAGGCATTTACAATAACATATAAGGAAAGCAGTTTAATTCAATGCTACACATAATTTATTACTTTTTATCGGTATAATACGTATGCCAAGTAGGGCTGCCCAGTTTCAAGAATTTATTATCCAGCATAAAAAGCTTGTATATAGTAAACTTGGTATATTAAACAATGTTCGGTTTTATAAAGCAAAGTTTTTAAATAAGTAAAACTGATTTACACAGAAGTCAAGGCAGCAATCCCCAGTATTGAACTTATTAATCTAGATAGCTTTGTTCTTGCTTATACTCCCCAGATTGTACATTCGGCAATCTTGTTAAGCGATCTGATATTGAGTTTCCTATACATTCCTCTGTGACGTATTCACGTTCGATGAACTTATAAAAGGAAAAGTTGTTTTTTGTTTGCCCCTGAGCGCTAACTGCTATTGACCCAGTTATACACCCGCTTTAGGGACAATTGCCTTCAAGTGAACATTTCTGAAGAAATTTACAAAACTGTGCACTATTTAACTTGCTTCCCTTAACTTCCCTTTCACCCACCTCTACACACAAATCAATGACGTAATTATTGAACTTAAAACTCCTATGACTTTATTTAGTTTTAAAACGTTTGATTCTATTTTCATCTGTAAGAGCGTAAGGGAGAGAATTGAGAACGTCTGCTTAAAAGGGTAGTGAGAGTTACGCCCAGTGTCACAAAGTTTGAATAAAGAAAGGCATTTAATGGTTTATTTATGTAGTGCTACGTCGATAACCTTTGACATACCAGCCATTCATAGTTGGCTCAGAACGTATTTTAATGTCATTCGTTACACATCTGCAGTGGGTACACACCGAAATTACCAGGCCCTAAACTGTATTACTTCTGTGATGCCCCCAATTAAAGACCAGTGGGCCACATCCAGCCCGTGAAGAAGTGCTATCCGGTCCTCGAAATCTTGTAGCTGATACTGAACACTTGATCATAATGTTGGGTTAACCTGCTTGTTTTATCCATATAATCGTGTTTCTTTTTTTCTTCTTCTTATATTGATACTTTACAGGGCCGGATTTAGACTTATCAAGGCCCTAAACTTTTTGACATATGTATTAAAAATGAAGCAAATTCTCTTTGACTATTTCTTCAAATTAATTGAAAATATCTTTGAAACTATTTTTGAAGGCTCCCCAAGTTAGTTGGGAGATGGGGGGCTAATTTATGTTTCCAACAAGTAAATCCAACACTGCGCCACAAATAGGTCTATAGTTGTAAATTATAATCAAAAGTGCATAACATCTAAATAAAAAAATGTCAACCAGCATTTCTTTACGTCTGCTTCCTCTCTCGCACATTACTTCTCGCTTACGAGAGTATGTGCACCGCACTGCACCATTTTAACCAATATGATTTGCACATAAGTGGTGTGCAATTTGGACATTAAAATACACACATTCAGTCTCTGATGCTTTTATTAAAAAAAGTAGTCCAAAACTTTGTATTATGTAAGACCAGCTTAAAAGAAACATTAATAGACTAGACCTATTTTTGGTAGCCATACCTGCAGCTCCAGTACGACGAACAGATTACTTGCAGTTAAGACCTGTATATGCTGTTAAGTCTAATCTTTGTACAGGACAAATTGGTGGTGGCACACATTCTACCAGTTCTTAAGCGTGTATTTTGTGTGTGTACATGTGTGACTCATTGACAGGTTTTTTGTACACGTGTACAAGACTTCCTTAAACATGGTTTACTTCCCTTGACGTGTCCACGAAAAGAGACACGGGGAATGTCAAGGTCAAGTACTCTCTATTATTATTGTTGTTATAATTTTTTTTATTGTATTATCATTATTTTCATTATTTCCCAATTCGAAAATCTAACTTCTGTATGTTTTATCTTAATCACGTATGAATAGTATAAGTAGTAATACAACTCTATATTCATAATTCTGTCAGGACTCTGTGGATCATCTCATGGAAATGAGATGAATGCCTGGGCATTAGCTGTGGTCGGAACGATATCGCCCACACATCAGTTCCCCCCTCTCCACGCAACTGATGTATCCAAAGGAAGGGCAGTGCCGATACAGTTTGGAGTCAGCGGCATCGCAGGTTCTGCCAGAGTGTTGCACTGGGTGCTGCAAACTGCCTTAGGGTCGCCAGCTCCTGATTTTTCATCAAGGTTGACTCCCGAAGCCTTTCCCATGATTGGGTAAAGCTGCAAGGCAACAAAGGTTTGAATTCTGAGTTTTCCTTCTCCTAGGTGGGTAGCCAGCCATGGCTAACGAGCCCCTCCTGCCCGAAGCTTACTGGTTAAGGCGCCAGTTACTCCCCTTCTCCTGTTAGTGAGAACAGTTCCGCCGGACTCAATATCTGAGCCAGACGTGAAGGCCAGGAGTTGGACTGGTTGTCAGAGGCTATTTGAGACGCATGCCAATAGGAAGCATTTTATAGGCAGTGGAGTGCTTACATCCATTACCGCTTTCGGCAATGACAACTTTACGGAACCTCTCAGGACTAAGACATATTAGACATGTCAAAGTGTTGGTAAATAAAATTAAAAATGTTCAACACTATATTTGTAAAAAGGTTTGACATGTTTCGTATGTTTATTCAGAAAAGATACTCTACTTCCTAGTCCAGGCCTCCCGCTGGACGACGGAGGATGTCAGCAGCCAGGGTATGAAACCGGGACCATCGAGACGACCAAACGACAGTCCTGCGCGTTTACCGCACGACCAGGTAGCCACTAAGAGGAAAAATGGGAACGGTATGTCTTTAAAAAAACGGAAATATAACGTATAATATGCTTAAAAAATTCACGCAAGCATGACAATGGAGTTAAGACAGTGCAAAGAGGCAGACTGTACGTTTTATATCTGGGATGAACTTTGAACCGGCTACAATGGGTACCTGTTACAGTAGTTGGGGAAAGTAAAGTTAATGCGCTGACCTTATGACACTATCGTTAGCCGTCGACCGTAAAAACAGATGGTTTTTACATCTGCCTCATTAATAGCAAGGAAAACTACTTTTTTTTGTGGGGGGGGGGGGGGGGGGGGGAAGGGGGCAACTCTAGTCGCCTACTGACAGGGCCGGTCCTAGCGATTGCGGGGCCCTATGCAAAACTGATTGCGCGGGACCTAGTTTGTGTGGGAATAAGGATAATAAGCGAAAATTAAGATTTTGTATAAGAAAAAAATTCGACTTTGAATTTTATTCATTCTTTACTAAGTTAAAAATTGCGATGCGTACTTTACGAACCTTGTAACCAGTGACATATTCAAATGCCAGTGACTATAAAACTAAATAAAGTATTGGAACTTCCGATTATGGTAAAATTTGCCCGATTATTACATTTTACTACATGAAAGCTGACAATGCTTTTTTTTCTTTTATCGCGCGTAGGATTGGCGTTTTCCGCAATGAATGACACCCACAATTGACAATTTTGTCTATTTTTCTGTAGATTTTAAAGAGTTTTCAGGAGATTTTAATAAATTCAGGAGATATCCATGAGTTTTTCGTATATTTTTTTGCAATTTAATAATTTCACCTTGAATTAGCGCGGGGACAATGAAAGCGAGGGGCCCACTGAGACCGGATATGTTGCAGTGGCCTAAGACCGGCCCTGCCTTCTGACATCCCCTATATATAAAAAAAAAACATGCAATCTACTGAATGCGTACCTGCAACCCCCCTCATTTCGTGAACCCCCCCTTTTTTTCTTAATTCGAAGCGTCGCCGCTGATTTTATTTGCATGCTTGAGATTCCGTAACGCATCGTGGTAGCCCCCCTAGGGTAGAAGACACTGACTACTGTACGTGGGAAGAGACTAATTACAGATTTTAAAACGCAGATTTCAATCGAAGACCACGCTCCAAGTGTCACAAAGACCCGATCAAACTGGTTCTGACAAGTTTGTGCGCTACTTTGTGAGCAGACACAGACACACGACTTTTCTGTTTTTTTTTTTTTTGTTCTATAAGACAGAAACACTACAGGCGGCGCCACATTCTTGACGAGTTAAAAAAAAAAAGATAACGCTACTAAGGGAGATGAACATAATTTAAAATTTGGCGCGATTATTTAGCAAGTGTAGATAAGCGATTCTCAATATGGGTAACAGGAGGTAGTCGGTGTACATGCTTACGGCAGCCAAAATAATTTCTTTTTGGATGCTTAAGTCTATAGTTAAAAACGAATAATCAAATTATAATCTGAAGAATAAACAAAAGACCTGATAAACACCAGAAAAGGGGGGGGGGGGTATGGCAATTATCTTTCTAGATTAGGGGTTCTCAACCTGTGGATCGCGACCCCCTTGGGGGTCGATTGACGATTTGCCAGGGGTCGCCAAAAAACATCGAAAAAATGGATTGTTTTGTCTATTCTTCTATTCCTGTGTGTGAGTGTGTGCAAGGGAGAGGGGGTCGCGTCAGAGTGGGCAATTGTAAAGAGGGGTCGCCGAGCTGAAAAGGCTGACACCGTTGTCCTAGATCAACAGAACTAAAGTCCATGAGTAATATTACACCCCCAAAAAATGACATGATATAGATGTAGCTCAATGATTACATATTACTTAATACAGACATTACTTCAAAAAAGAAGATGATTACGTCCTACGCGTCATGCATTTAGTCATGCAAATTAACCAATGACTTAAATTCTGCCAAGTCATTGGTTTTCCTGGCTAGCTCAGGCAACCCATTCCATGCTCTAATAGCACTAGGGAAGAAGGAGTATTTGTACAAATTTGTCCTAGCATATGGGACGAGGAATGTGCCTTTATCTTTGTGTCTTTCAGAGTATTTTATTAAATTTTGTTTCTGTATTTGAAATTATGGTTCAGTGTTTTATGTATGATTGCTAGTTTACTTCTGAGTCTTCTGTCCTGAAGGCTTTCTAAATTTAGTGATTTTACTAAGGGTGTTACTCTAGTCAAATGTGAATATTCCTTGGTTATGAATCTCACTGCTCTATTTTGTGTATGTTCCAGTTTCTTAATGTTTTCTTGAGTTGAGGGGTCCCAAACGGTGGATGCATATTCTATTATTGGCCTAACCAAGGTTAAATAACATTTTAGCTTTATGTTCTTATTTGATTTATAGAAATTTCTTTTAATAAACCCTAATGCTTTGTTGTATTTTTTTTTATAGTTTCATCAATATGTTAATTCCATGACAGTTTTTTCTTCATTATAACACCTAGGTATTTTGCAATTTTAGTCTGTGTTACTGGTTTGCCAAGAATAAGATAAGTGGAATTAATTTGTTTTAGTTTTTTTGTTACTCTTAACAACTGACATTTTTCTGGGTGGATAGACATGCTCCAATTTGATTCCCATTTCTGTAATTCATCTAATTCTCTTTGTAAAATATCTGAGTCTTGTGTTGTTTTTATTGTTCTATATATTATACAATCGTCTGCAAATAATCTGACTTTTGTTGCTGAAGTAATGCAATTTGGTAAATCATTTATGTAAATTAAAAATAGTAGTGGACCCAAGACTGTTCCTTGAGGTACACCTGAGTTTACTGTTATCGGTGTTGATTTAGAGCCATTTATTATTACAGTTTGTTCTCTCCCTATCAGAAAACCTCTAATCCACTGATGCAATGGACCACTAATGCCGAAATATTTTAACTTTTAAAGCAAGCTATGGTGGTGAACTTTGTCAAAAGCCTTGGAAAAATCTAGTAAGATAGCATCTATTTGTTCACTATTATCTATTAACGTTTGTATCATATAAGATAAGATATATTTTCACGTACTCGTGTATCATAGAGTTCAAAGTTGGAGAAACTGCTTTAAGATAAAAAAATCAAACACATTTTATAGTATATAGATCTTTTCAAATACAACATACTAGAATCTATTAAAATCTGAATGATAGATAGAGATATATGTATATCTAGATAGATTGATATCTAGATAGGTAGACAGACAGATAGATAAATATATAGATAGAATCAGATAGATAGATAGATAGATAGATAGATAGATGTAAATAAATAGGCATACTATTTGGGTCGAATCTCCAAGGAAGCGTAAAATCTACTTAAAGAGTTCCCACTTCATGTTAGGTAACCAGGAAAGTACACAGGGTGTGAACCGCAACTCGTCAAAGGCCCCTTACGTTTGAGGAATGAGTCACACCTAGACTTCGTAGCTGGGAAAATATTTCAGAGGTATATTCATTCCAGCAAATGATCAAACATTGGAATGGAAATGAAATGAAACAGAATGTGACTGTGTCCTCATTCAAGTCACACTACGTCAACATGGCCGCAAGGGATTTTTTCACATACAGATATGCGCAACAAGTCTCAGGTTTTGAAATGTTAATTTGGGGGGGGGGGGGGGGGTTATTATACTAAGTGATTTTAATTATTGTGAAGATGACAAGTAATAGTGAGACCACAAAAAATACTAACATCGTTTGTATATAAACCACTTCTGCTTCACTTTCACTATATCTAAAATGTCATTCAATTTTTTAAAGACGATATAATATTGTATCAACAAGCAAACAGGCTATTAATGTGATGTCAAATTAATCTACACTGGCAATTTCCTTCTTTGTCAGGAAATGAATTACTTCCCTTTGAATGTGCTTGATTTAGCTTCAATCTAAATCCCAAATAAACTCGAGACGACGTAGGTCGGCAAGGTTAAAGAGAAGTTGACCTCGGCGCTAAAAAAGACACATTTGTCAACAAATGAGCGCAGCTTACTTCCCCTGCTAGTTTAACGGGGCTGCCCAGTAGTGACACGATAGTTGTGTGCCTCTAACATGGCACAGTGGGGAAACAAATCGTACTATTAAAGCATAGCAGATGTCTCTCAAGGTTAGCACCACAGAAGACATCAGAACTTTCACGACAATAAAGAATATAGTGAATTTAAACCAAATTCATGGTTTATTAGACAACTGCCCCACCCCATTTCCAATTATGTTATAACCTCTGTAATTTTATACGTTGACAATAAAAGTGTAAAAAAATATAAAAAAACAAACTACAAAGCTTATCTAAGGGGAATAGATATATATTTATAGCCGTATCTGTCAATACTGTTAAATGTATTTCGCTTATTCAAAATCAAACTAATTACTAATTAATGAATTAATTTATTAGTTAATTTTTTGTTATTGATCCATACTTTTTTTTTAGGAACAGAAAATAATTGTGTGCAAAGTTTCAGTTTGAACCAAGAATTCGAAGTGGGAGAAATAACGTGGACAGGCATTGTACCAGACAGACAGAGTGACTTGATAAAAGCTTTGTAAAAATAGTTAATGGAAGTGAGCCAGAAAACAGTAGTCAACCGCATGACAAATCTCTCCCCAAAGGGATGGAATGTCCAGTTCATAGCCGAGACTTCTGATTGCAAGATAAAATTAATTTATGTTGATCTTTCGGTGACTGCTGAAAGATCGACTCATTTTAGAGATCTCAATTGTGAATAATAATAATAATAAAAGGGTGTGTCAACGAAGCTAATCTCACACAAAGCGATAGACACATTGAACAAAGGGAAAGCAATCGAGCGAATCAATTCAAAGTATCGCCACAAACCCTTAAGTGACGATTAGTCTTCTTGTTTTATTGATATTTTCGCGCCCCAGTCCAATTTAACATTCTTCTGTGTCAAATTAAGTTACAAAGAGTATCGTCTGGTTAGAAGTTAATTTTTTCAACAAACAGTATCTCTCCTCTTTCTCATTGCTAGGTCTTCACTATAGTAACACTCTAAGTACAGCAATACGAAGTTACCTAATTGCATGCAGTGGCGTAGCTAGGAATTTGTCAACATTCGGGGGTCGGGGGGGGGGGGCTGGACCTCTTTGAAACCCCTGCATTTTGACATTTGGCATCATGACATGAGATAATGGCTTATTATTTAATGTAAAAAAAATAATTCTAACACTCATTTGGGGGACCCCACAAGTGGGGGCCAGGGGGATTTTCAAATTCTCCACCTTCTCCACACCCTATCTACGCCACTGATTACATGTCAATATTTTTTTGGAAACAGAACAAAACTGGATATCATAGAACACATTATAACTGTTAACTCCTTGAAGATTTGAGCAAATTTTAAAGTAATTTTAATGTTCCACGGAAAGGATAGGGCAGCCACAAGATACAGTTTCATTAGATTAAACTTTGTACATTAGCTTTCATTCTCACTATTTGTACATCAACTTTAATTCTCACTATTTGTACATCGACTTTAATTCTCACTATTTGTACATCGACTTTGATTCTCACTATTTGTACATCGACTTTAATTCTCACTATTTGTACATCGACTTTAATTCTCACTATTTGTACATCTACTTTAATTCTCACTATTTGTACATCGACTTTAATTCTCACTATTGGTACATCGACTTTAATTCTCACTATTTGTACATAGACTTTAATTCTCACTATTTGTACATAGACTTTAATTCTCACTATTTGTACATAGACTTTAATTCTCACTATTTGTACATACTTTAATTCTCACTATTTGTACATAGACTTTAATTCTCACTATTTGTACATCGACTTTAATTCTCACCATTTGTACATCGACTTTAATTCTCACTATTTGTACATAGACTTTAATTCTCACTATTTGTACATCGACTTTAATTCTCACTATTTGTACATCGACTTTAATTCTCACTATTTGTACATAGACTTTAATTCTCACTATTTGTACATAGACTTTAATTCTCACTATTGGTACATCGACTTTAATTCTCACTATTTGTACATAGACTTTAATTCTCACTATTTGTACATAGACTTTAATTCTCACTATTTGTACATAGAGTTTAATTCTCACTATTTGTACATAGACTTTAATTCTCACTATTTGTACATCAACTTTAATTCTCACTAATTGGTGTGTTACTTAATGAAATTTTTGGTCAACAAATTCATTAATTAATGGTAATTGCAAAAGGAGCCTAAAGGATACACACACACACATACAGTTCTATTTTAGACTTTTCAGAGCCCACACCCTGACAGGCAGTGTCTAGATAAATTAAGTTGTAACATTAATCAACATAGACAAAATAAGCGCCGATATTTGAAATAAAACAACTTTATTGTTAAATCGGAGTATGATAGGGCTGCCTTGGTCAGTTTAACAAAAGAAATACAGTTTTATAAAGTTCTATGACTGGTAGAGAGTTGTATGAATATCCTGATTGACTGGTTGCGTCTAAACTTACATTAAAAAAATCTGAAAATAGTAAAGGCCCCTTATGTAACTGGTGATCAAGTAGACCCAGTACAGTGTCTATTAATATACTAGGAACTCGCCACTTCCCTCGTTATTGAGAATGCTTTTAATTCGGATTTAAAAAAAATAAAAAATTAGGGCCAACGGTTTAGGAAAGGAAGTATTAAACAAGCAGATTTTAAATTAATTTATACTTTGTATTACTTCGCTACATCCCTTCATGAACTTTAGTGTGTAAACTATAGCAATGAAAGTATTTATAGTGTGATTCTTTTGTTTAAACAATAGTTAAACAGTGACTTGAGAAACTCGCAACTTGGCCACCAGTCAAGGGGGCTTGAGTTCGAATCCGGACTCGATCCGAATTGTGTTGGCTGAGAGCCAAAATGCACCACGCAAACAGAGCCTAAATGCACCACGCAAACAGAGCCTAAATGCACCACGCAAACAGAGCCTAAATGCACCACGCAAACAGCCAAAATGCACCACGCAGAGAGAGCCAAATTGCACCACGCAGAGAGAGCCAAATTGCACCACGCAGAGAGAGCCAAATTGCACCACACAAACCTTCTCCCAGATATCTCTAGCCCACATGTTCACCAAAGTGATTGAACCATAGGCACTGAATGAATGATGACGTGGACATAAACTAAATTTAAAACAAACAAAATATTTTTTAAAAAATCTTTTTTTTTTTTTAAACTTGGCTTATCTGAGGAGAAAACTATATTTCAATATTGTAGAAGTTATTTCTTTTTTTTTGGGATATCAAACGAATAATTAATTACCAATAATGAATCGACTAATTGATTTATTTTTAAATTGATTTATGCATCGTTAACTGATTAAAGTTTCATTTGATCCGAGAATAGGCGTGTATTATCCGTATCTGTGAATCCCATCTTGGTAAAAAAAAAATTAATTACCAGTAATTAATTGAATAATTAGTTATATTTTTATATTGATTCATGTCATGTCAAAGCCGATAAATAATTGCATAAAGTCTCAAATTGATCCGAGAATGAGTGTTAAGGAAATAACGTGTACAAACGTTTTACCAGACAGAGTGAGTTGATATAAGCTTTGAAACAAGCAAAAGAAAAAAAAAGCTTAGCCAAGGGAAAGAAACACTAATCACTGCCATTGACCTGAAAATGTAGGGTTTAGTTCCTTTTCAACTATATTAAACAAATTTAATTAATTAGTAGCCAACTAACTTATGCCACCAATACTGTTACAAATTACTGAACAACAGTCCCCTTAACAATGTGTTGCTATGTTTGTACACGAAACAATCGTTTATATAAATAGAGTGATCTAAAGCAATGGCTGGTCTACTTAGTTACGATATTATAGTTAATTCCCTAGTAACAAAATATGAAATAGGCTTTAATGATTAATGCAAATTATATTCAGTTAATGATGTAAATCGATTCAAAGTCAAAACTTACCACTGAAACAGTGTAAAAACCGAGTCTTGACAGGTGACATAGATTAAGTCAGTACATCTAGATATCTAGATTCTAGATCCACAGACCAGCTCTTAAAGGTAACTGGTGAAGAATTTAATTTAAAAAAAAAACAACAACAACTAAACTAGTTTTGACATTCTAACCTATAAATGAAAAAAGTGCATTCCATTCAGACGTACACCTTCATAAATAGAAAGGAACCTAACCAAATAAGTTATTTATATACAAATTTTTTAAAAAAAAGTGTACATCTATTTTTAGCACTTGACCTAAATTACATAGGAATACAATCAAAAGGGGGAAAACTCCTTACATTTGTTTATAAAAAGAATACAGAAAATATCGTAAAGGTGTGTCCTGTTTTTGTTTGTTTCTCTCATGTACCATTTTATCGAACGAACCATTTGATGGCCATAACTTCTGACCAGTTCCCAGCATTCCTTTCTGACTGACCTAGGGGAGGAGTCCAATTTTTTTATAGAAAAAGTAGGGGGGGGGGGATATAAATCTACATTCTCCAGCTGACTCGAGTTGACAATTTTATTACAAAATATTTTTAAAAAATTTTTAATGAGAAATAAAAAGGTAGGCTAGCTTAAAAAGAAATAATAATATAATTCTAAATGTAAAATCGATAGGCCTGTATGTAGCGCGTTATCAGTAGGCCTATATCTAAGTCAGATGGCATTATACAAATTTAAATTAAAAAAGGTTTTGCCTGCGGGATCTAAATCTAAGTCTTAAGTAAGTCTGCAATTAGAAAGGCTCATTGCGCGATGGTTAGGATTGTGTAAGTTGTCCATCAATTCTAAGAACGTCTTTTAATTAATTAATCTCATCATCATTGATTTGCATTAAAAGAGAAGATATTCGGTAGTCGGTACCACCTGAGATTCTTTACGCTCTATGGGCCAGTACAGGTCAAGTGTGAAAAGGCCCTAAGCTATTTAAGAGGTACGGGGCCACTTATTTATCCAACTTCCCACCACTTGCTACGCCCACGTTATATACAACATGTTTTTTTTTCCTTTGCTATTTCTTCTATATGATTGAAAATATCCCTGAAATATTTAGGGGGGGAAGAAAGAAGGGTCGCCTAAGCTGTAGCTTGTGCTGACTTAAGTACATTTAGTTCAGCTCTCTCTATGCACTGCAAGCCTAGAGCTCGTTAAGAAATGCTTTTAAGAGCTTAAATACAATGCAGAACAAGTCTATGGGCTTGCGTTAAAGAGATCTACTAAAAGCCAGCACTAAGGTTTGTGTGTCGCCCTCAATTGTCAGCCCGTTTTTTGTAAAGCACACATTTAAGTCACTGTGACATGAAGGTCAATCTTTTTTTTTTCTGTTTATGTAGGCCAGTGGGATAGCAGGATTCACTGGTAACAGGGCTAATGAGATACATAAAACGACGTTGGAATCAACATTGCCTATTGGCCACGCCAGAATAAGAGGAGTCAGTGAAGCAGTGGCTGGGAGGGGGGGTGCTAAATTTGAAATTCTCCCCCGGGTCCCCACTTGAGGGGGGCCCCAAAATGACTGTCCGAAATTTGTTTTTACATCAAATATAGCCATTATCTCATGTCATGATGAAAATGAAGGGGTACCTAAATAGGTCAAGCACCTCGTGCACCCAAATCCTTCCCTAGCTACTCCACTGCATTGAAGAGAGGTCAAAGTGTCACTTTAGGAACATCTTTTGTTCCACATCTTCACATTCTTACAGCCACAAACTTGTTCAGTGATTTGTTATCCCTCAGATCTAACAATTAAGCAAACAGGGTGTTATGTTGACAGTACAACCACCAAGCACCAACTTTCCGCATGTTGTGTATTCGCATTTAGATCAGTGCGGAATCAAGGGCAATGACTATATCTTCGCTGACGCCGTGGGAAGGGGGGGGGGAAGAGGGATGTGGCATCTGTGTGTATGTGGCTCGTAATCAAATTTGACGCGAGTTGGGGGCCCCCTATGAGTACCGATAAAAGGTGTTAGCGTTTATCTTATAATTACAACTGTTGTAACTGTTATTAGAAAACTGTCAGTGGTAACAATTAAATTTTGTGTCAGTGCCGTTACTTCTTCTTCTCCTTTGACATTGTCACAAGAGTTGAGTCTAAGAATTTTGGAACTTTAAGCCTATGGCAGCTTGTCTCAGTCGACTCCATCTGCCTGTCTGAACAGCTTATTGCTGTGTTAGCAAGTTATCATGACAATAATAACGTTATCACTTCTCTCTCTCTCTCTCACACAGACATAATGACCACTGAACAAAAAAATAATGAAGCGGTTTAAAAACAAACAGAAGACGGCATCTGGTCAGTCTGGTATAGGGAAAAAAGGGGGAGGGAACAGAATGGAGCTGAGATCGATGCCCGACAGACGCCCCACCCCTCTCTTTTCTCGTTGACGTCATCTATTGATTGAACTTTATCTTAAGTCATAGGAATATTTAGAGACTGGATTGTATCAGACATGACATGTTAGACAGCAAACCACACGCCTTGTTCTATGTAATTAGCAGGGCCGGGCTTATGGGTTAATGTATTGGGCGTCAACCCAACACGATAACAAAAAATGATATTTAAACAAAGCTTAAAGCTTTAATTTAGACTACATTTTTTTTAAACAATAAAATACTGATATAGTAATTTAATTTGAAGAAATAATTAGGTGATTAAAAAGAATTTAAAAAATGACTAAACTTAACAGGACAAACAAGATGCCAACAAGCAAAATATTTGAAAATAATATTCCTTAAAAAAACAGAGCTTATCTTAGGGAAAGAACTCCACACTTACAACTATATCTCTATAATGTAGAAGTTATTTCCATTTTGACCAGACAGATAGTTATAGTGAATTGCTATAATGACCCAAATCTCGTCCCCCCCCCCTTCGCCAGTACATCCGGTCGTCTCACCACTAGTGTTCTTATGTTTATACTTTCATGCTCTATATTCAACTGTCTGTCCAATGGCTGTGTAAAGCGTCTAAGTGTGGTAGCTTAACTTGTTGCCACCGCTGGCTAGCATCTCTGAAAGGGGAGCAATTTTGTAAGTCTCTCTTGCCAGTACATAGCCTCTCCACAGCAAGTCCTATGCAGTACCTCCTCGTGGTGGCAGATGGAAACAGAGGCTGCGAAGCCTCAGGCTAAACTGCAAGGGTCTCGGAGGAGGTTTGGCCCCAAGATGTGAGGCAGACAAGGCCCGTCGGCGTGCGGACACGCCCTGTTGCCCACAAACCAAACCCCTAGCTATAGGTCAATAGTCGCAATGCCTTGTGTGTGTGTCCTGTAAGGTCTAAGGCTAAGGGAGTAAACCCTAACAGAAAATCCGGTCCTGGAGCCCCGTAAGCGGGAGGGGGGGGGGGGACAGTTGTAAGACTACAGCTCTCTGGCAAACTCCTTCAGTGTCCCAAATTGTGATGGCTTGTCATCCCTTTGGACCCGGTCAGTATGGAAAAGAGGCGTGTGCTGACGTGTGGGCAGCCCAGCACTCGCAAATTTACCGCCCAGGCTTTCCCCCAGCAATGGAGAGGTCACTCCATCTCTGACAGTAATGTCTTTGAAAAAACAAATTCATATGTAATATAAAAATCTAAAATACGGTATTACGGTTACTATTTTACCAGTGACACTAGACACAGTGCGCAAAGATAGGCCTATCATGAGCAGGCTAATTTCCAATGCATTTTCATTGTTTCTCATTTGTTTACATAGCGAAATGTATGTTATTTAAATATAATAGAAAATTTCAATTTAACTTTTTACAATGTCGACCATGACATTTTTATTACGAAACTAAAACATGGCTTAGTGTTAGGATTTCATTAGTATCACAGACCTATGTAGAAATCCAAGGACATGAGTTATTTTTTATAATGGCAATGTCTTCGATTTCGAACATTAATGATGAGTGCAGTGTTTCACATGACTACGCAAACCCAGTCGCCACCTGCGTATTAGATATTGTAACAATGTTAAATTGTGACTATTTTTTTCTTCACTCTGTTAATCTTATCATTTAAGAGAATGTGCTATAAATATAAACTAAGGCGCCATTTGGCATAGAAGAAAATAGCTGGCAGCAGATGACCTCTGACAGAGGGAGTTGAGAGCTTTCATCAAGGCTGTTGGACAACCTTTGAGACTCATAGAATTAAAAACCACTATTGAAGAAAGGCGCAGAAGACGGGAACTATAATAAGACCGCCAGAGGACAACGGCTAGAAACACTGCACTTATCCTTAATCTTCAGAATCGAAGACATAGCCATTATTATTTGGTTCTGGCACGCACAATTTTTCTTGGCACACATCTTTTGTGTTTGACTATTAGCACAGTCCATCGACTTTTTAAGATTGATGATGTGTGACAGTGTGCTAATGTTGCTTTAGAAGCAGGAATCTTCATGGTTTTTGCAAAAAGAGAAGCGCGAGTTCTTAACACATTTTCGTGTTTTTTTTCGCTGGCAACAAGACGCTCTAAATCAGCGCTCCTTAGCGACCAACATGTACAAATCACAAACAACACAATAAGCCTCATTTTCAGAACGCCCACCGCCAATCACGTGACACTTGGTCTTTCATTTGATCTGAGAATGTACATTTCCTCTTTAAAGGACTACTAGCTCTCAAGCTGCCGCGACATTTTCAATAAATAACAAAAAAAATTGTAAAGTTCCCCCTTTCAGACCTTGTGAAAGTCATCTGTTAAGAGGTTAGCAAGGGTGTCATGTGTCCAGCACAATGACCAACCGCTTTTACTTTTCTCCAACTTATGTCAGGTACCCGTTAGAGCTGGCTGGACTCAGAAGAGCCCAAAGATACCGAAATTAAAAATTCTAGTCTTCACCAGGATTCGAACCCCGGACCTCGGTTCGGAAGCAAAGCCCTTTACCGCTCAGCCAATAAGTATTTGAATGCATATTTTAATGAGTAAACACAAACAGGACAACAACCAGCAACGTTTAATTAATTGGTGGACTCTACGTGTATTATGGGTCACTATCAAGTGCCACTCATTACAAAGAGGTTAAACAAATCAAAAGAGTGAACACTACAGTCTTGGTAAAAAGTTTTTTCATTCTTTTGATCTTACTTTGTTGATGGAGTGTTTTGTAATTAGACCAGAAGATATGAAGTTCTATTAATTAATGATATATCATAGCAGTAAACAACAGCTGAAAAGCTGGACATTTTCACGTTTGAAAAGATAAAATATTTTTTTTCAAAAGTCTATTATTTATAAGATAAGAATAAGATCTAGAAATATATAGATCTAAAATTGTTCTAGCCGGACCGATGACACGACTCCCCCCCCCCCCCCCCCCCCCCAAAAAAAAAGGAGGACATGGTCTCGTAACCCTAAAAGTATGCCTACATAACCTACATTTATAAATCTTCTATAATACAGATCTATAAATGTAACTTAAAATATTTTTATTTATTTTGTGTAAATGTAGGTCTTATCGACTTAATATAGATCTAGATCTATATCTATCTAGATGATCATCTACTCTATTTTAGAATAGGTAGAGTGTTTGCTTTGGTTTTAGACAAAACGGCTAGAACATGGCAGAATTTAAGTCATTGGTTAACATGCATAACTAGATGTATGACGCGTAGGGCGTAATCATCTTTTTTGGAGTAACATCTGTATTTTATAAGATAAGATTGATATGACTGGGATGCTCCATTAATAAACATAACATTAACTTCTAATCAGGAGTCTGTCTAATTATAAAACCCATAGATCCAGATCTAGATTTAACTAAATATAATCTAGATCTAGAACTAGGCCAAGATCTAGATATCTAGATCTATATTAAAGATCTAGCTAAGATATGCTGTTTATAATTGAAAAAAAAAAGCAACGAACAAAACGTAGGTTTAATGAACGAAGCTTTCTACAGGTGTAGACATTTTAATGTACTCACCAAGTTGTAATCCGTTCGTATTTTATGGTTTTCATGTCTGGTCACACACACGTCTGCTAACAGTACAGCAGCGACAAGACGAGGCGATCAATAAAACATTGGTGTGTGAGTGACTGAGTGTGTCGGTGGCTTTTAGAACAACACAATCGTCTGCTTACCCAGTGCATCCAGATGTGGGTATTTTCACTAGATCTGGATTTTTTCCTTCAATGGGACCAAAACGTAAAAAAAAAAAGGGGGGGGGGGGCATTTTTGTTTATTTTATCAGCATTGATCTTGAAATTACTTAACTTATGATAAGTAGATAAAAGGTATAAATCTAGAACTGACTTAATTTAAAAAAATATAACCCCAGAAACTGGAAAGAATTTGCGGCAGTGCTTCACACTCAAAGCCTCTACATTCCATTATTACACTGTCTTAAAAAAAAAAAGGTAAAGTTCCCCTTTCAGACCTTGTGGTCTATAGGGTAGACGATGTAAAGGCCAACTCTTTCTTTGGCCTACGGTTAACAAAGGTGTCATGTGGCCAGCACAACGACCAACCGCCTTTACTTTTCCCTAACGTCAGGTACCCATTAGAGCTAGGTGGACTAAGATCGCGAAATTTAAAATCCCAATCTTCACCAGGATTCGAAACCGGGAGCCAAGCGATTTACCGCTCAACCACAACGCCTCTTAACACTGTCTTTTTCAAGTTCCAAACATTTGAATGATTTAATGATTGTTATCTAAACGGTTTCAACGCGGATCAATGCAACTATTCAACGTGAATCTGAATCTCTATTGAGCCTCAGGACAGCAGAGCCGGTCCTAACAACAGCGGGGCCCAATGCGAAACTGATTGCGCGGGGCCTAGTATGGGTGGGAATAAGGGTAATTAGTGAAAATTAAGATTTTGTATTAGAAAAAAAATTCGACTTAATTTTTAAAATTGTTTACTAAGAACAAAATAGCGATCAAATTAACTTTAATTTATGAACCTTGCAACCTATGGCATATTTATATGCCAGTGACTATAAAAGTAAATAAAGAATTGTAACTTGCGATTAAGGTGAAAATTCGCCCGATTATTACATTTAATTACTTGAAAGCTGACAATGCCTAAATCAACACCAATAACAGTAAACTCAGGTATACGTCAAGGAACAGTCTTAGGTCCACTACTATTTTTAATATACATAACCGATTTGCAAAATTGCATTAGTTCAGGAACAAAAGTCAGATTATTCGCAGACGATTGCATAATATATAGAACAATAAAAACAACACAAGACACAGATATTTTACAAAGAGAATTAGATGAATTACAGAAATGGGAATCAAATTGGAGCATTTCTTTCCACCCAGAAACATGTCAGTTATTAAGAGTAACAAAAAAAAACTAAAACAAATTAATTCCACTTATTTTATTCATGGCAAACCAGTAACACAAACTAAAAACGCAAAATACCTAGGTGTTATAATAAATGAAAAACTGTCATGGAATCCCCATATTGATGAAGCTATCAAAAAATCAAACAAAGCATTAGTGTTTATTTAAAGAAATTTCTATAAATCAAATAAGAACATAAAACTAAAATGTTATTTAACTTTGGTTAGGCAGAATTTAAGTCATTGGTTAATATGCATGACTAAATGCATGACGTGTAGGACGTAAATATCTTCTTTTTTGAAGTAACGTCTGTATTATATAAGAAGATAAATCGCCAGTAAATCACGAACTTATTTTTAATTAAGTACACACGTCATGAGATGGGTTGAGAGAGTTCAGTCTCTGCCTCGTCTAATGTATATTCTTATTAGTCATCACATCTGTACCACGACTGCATCAAAAGTAGAACAAAACTACATGTAGGCTACATAAGCTATACCATGAGAATCCAAATACTGTTGGTGCTTGTCTTTTGCAGCCGTAGTTTTGGTAAGTTTGAAGAAATAAAGTGTATATATTTTCCATCATCTGACATACGTATCGTATTTATATTTTTTTAAATAATGAAATTTTCTACTAAAATTACCGGAATATATATGGAGTTTTCTTTAGTAAAGATAATTAATCACATACATAGTAAAGGTACCTTCAGACCTTGCGATCAATTAGGCAGATGATGTAATGGTCATCTGTTTCTAGGCAGCACAACATCAACCGCCTTTACTTTTCACCATTAGAGCTTGGTGGACTCAGAGGCACCCAAAGATCCGAAAATTAAAAGCCCAGCCATCACCAGGATTCAAACCCGGGACCTCTGGTTCGACAAGCGCTTTACCACTCAGCCACCACGCCTCCTTACATACATGAGCCTAAAGTATTTTTAGACTTATACTTCTTTTTAAAATGCCAAACAAAACATTCTTTTCAAATTAGATTTTCTGGATTGACTGTTTGGGATGTGATCTAAAATTAAAAGCATTTCTGTGTTATATGAATCTGTCTGGTCAATATTGTATCATACGTGTGTATTGTAAAGAGGCCAATCCTTGATACACAACTGCGGTCACAGGTTGAGCATCTCTAATCACCAGGCGCCGTTGCGTCATGTCACGTTAGCATACATCCGTACACCGTAAAAGTGGACGACCAGCGCATCTCCTGTCTTCTGTTAGATCACTATACAGAATATCTTGTGGAATTCTTCTGGCATTTTATGAACGGTGGCCAAGCCAGCCAAGGCGTCTGATGTTGATAACACAGTGTCCTGGCACCCTGCTCTTCGTAGCACTTCCTTGATATAAATACGAACAAAAAAAAAAACGGAAGTGTTTCAAGGTAAACAATAAATCAAAGGGCGCAGCTAGTTATTTCTTGATTTAAATCTGAGATAGAATCTTGTTGTCTGTTCACGCATGACTTGTGAATACTTTCTCATGACCACCTCCAAACATCTGGTGACCTACTTTCTGTGACTGCTGTTATTGTATTTATCAGACGAAGAGCAAAAGTTATTGAATAAATTAGTGGTCAATGGATGTGGATAGTATACAAATTATGCAGAAGAAAACCCACCGGAAACAAAACATTAAACAAGGTTACAAAGAAACACATAGTTACTCAATAACGATAGTGGGCCACTGCTCCGATGGGATAAAAAATAAGGTTCAAAGAAAGGTTTCAATATTTTCAGAAACAATATCAGTAACTATGAACTACAAACTATCAACAACTACAACCCTATCAACAACTACAACCTTATATCCGGAGATGCAAAAAGAAGAGTCGTGCTCTTGTCGAAAGTGTTACCAATAGTGTTGTATTGTTAGTTCGACTAACGACTTGATACCACAGGATACGGATATTATTAATTAATGTGTTTTTTTGTATTACATTGTTTATATTCATGTGTATTCAATGAACTGATAGTTATGAAGCTATAGTTAAATCCTAGGTGTCACCTACAAAGACCACATCACGAATGAAGAGATTAGCAACAGGATTAATACAGCTCTCGAAACCCACGATGACCTGCTAACCATTATCAAAAAACGTAAACTCAAAACTCTATGGCCACATCTCAAGGTCCTCAGGGCTCGCAAAGACCTTCCTTCAGGGAACAGTACCAGGAAGAAGATGAAGATGGTAAGAGCCATCAAAAAATGGATGGGCCTGCAATTGAAAGAGATTCTATTCAAGGCAAACGACAGAGAGAAAGATAGAAAGACGGTTGACACATCTTGTGTGGTGCCCCAAATGTCCAACATTTAAGAGATAGGTGAAGGTGAAGTTAGATGTGAACCTGGCCTAACTGATGTTATTAAATGATTATCTAATTGTTCTAATTGGGCCAATCTCTAATTCCTAGCCTCAACAAAAAGAAACACAAACAAACAAAAAAACACCTTTCCCTTTAGTTTTTTTTTTTTTTTTTTTTTTTTAAAGGAAACCTCAGCATTTGTGCTATTCATTTTTAGCTTTTTCATCATAGGAATCCTTGGGCCCTAGTTGTCTGTATAGAGATGTATATCCGACCTATCGGTTCACGTGTATAACATGTAGCATTACTTATTAATTGTTATTTAAATCATATTCTACTTTAATGCATTCGAAATAGATTTTTTTTCCTCTTTAAATTTTTTTTGTGTGTAAATGTAGTAATTAATATAACAGAAATTACTTCTATTAGGAAAAAAAAAATTGACAAAGAATAAAAAAAAAGTCTGCATAAATTTGCTGAAAATATGGTAAACAGCCATCTCCCTTACTAAATAGTCTCCCTTTTTTTTAAAAAACAATAGTGAATAGTTGAAAAAATTGTAATTTTTTATGAAAAAACTGCTTGCATAGTTGATTTTAAAAATATTTTTTTCCGCTTTCAGAAAGAAAAAAAAATAGACGTTTCATCAGAACTTTGAAATTAAATATCAATATCATACATTATCTTTTCTAGACTACGAGACCTAAACTGGACGGACGGACGGACGAACAGACTATTCCCTTTTCGAGGGCAACCAAAAATGCTAATTTATATCCTTCAACAATTTTTATTTCTATACTGTATAACATACAAAGGGAGACAAGTGGAGAATGGAACACGGATAGTGAAAAGGACTGTCTCAGTCATAGAAGCGAAATGCAGGACCTTAAAAAGTACAGGCTTTCAATTTTATCAACGTGGCAACACAAGACTGTGTCTCTACCTCGGGCAAGATAAAAAGAATTACAATGATGCCAAAATTCATTGCTCCAGTAAGTTTAATTTTAACATGAAAAAAAAACATTAAAAATATTTTTTTTTAAGGACTATACGCAATTATAGAGCTTCTAAAAATGATCATTCTTTTTCTTCTAGTTGAGATGCCAATATATATTTGACTTCCATGAGACTAAGTGGTTTGGATTTAAAAACTTTAATTTGTGTTGTGTAAAAGACCAGCATTCCTCTTTAATTCGATACCAAATATAACATTTACTGATAACAAACAAAAAAAGTTATTGAAGTTTATCCTAACAAGATAGTGAGACAAAAATGAGCCAAATGAATAATTCTATTGGAACGAGGAAAAATAATTACGGAGAGAAAGAGTTAAATATTGTTACGATTCTCCCTCCTTTCTGACCTTCGGTAAACACTGCTAAACACAACACCATACATCAACACATCAAGAACTTGACAACAAGGCTCCAAATAATCTGGTACTTTAATAATGAGTGAATAAGTAGATAACAGCCAATACTAGACAATTGGCGTCAAACACATCAACAACTAAAATGTCACTCTGTACATCAACAACTTAAACTCTACTGTCTCTCTTTCTGGACTTGTACATCAACACATTAGGACTCAACCAGGACCGATCTCATGGCGACTAACTGTGCTGGTCTCGACGCTCTCCGGTCTTGAACTCCCGCTTTTCTCTCCACTGTGTCATTCGTACACGCAGGCTTTCGATCACATGACCATAACATTGGTCATATTTGCGTGTAATCATGTAATCGTAGTACTGTCCCTTGTCCATGGCCCCCGCTGACCTGAGTGATTCTCGTGTGTGTCAACTGAGCCTATAGTTAACCCTTTTGCGCCGCCAATAGGGTCATAACACTGCCCCCTTCTTAGATCTGTTCGTCCCGAACAGATTCTATTTCACCACGGTACTGATGGAGTCGATCAACGTGGACAACCTTCAGTTTGGACCGTGGACTTTTCTGTATCCGGTAGACCACGTCGTTTATTCTTTTTACGACACGGTATGGACCTTCCCAGTCTCTTTGGAGTTTCGGGGATCTGCCTTTTCGTCTCTGTGGGTTATAGAGCCACACTAGATCATTCTCATGGAACCCCGACGTATTGGCCCGTCTGTCATACCTTGTTTTCATCAGGTCACTGTTGGTCTTGATGTTTCTGCGGGCCAATACATGAGCATTCTCCAATCGTCTTCGGAGATTGGTGACATATTCAGTTGAAGACACTGGCGTATCTCTCGGAATCCCAAATAACAGGTCACATGGTAGACGAAGCTCACGACCAAATAACATCTTCGCTGGGGCATATCCTGTGGTGCTATGAACGGATCCTCTGTATGACATGAGGAACATGGGGATATGGGTGTCCCAGTCGTCTTGTCGGTCATCAGTAACCTTAGACAGATGTTGTTCTAGGGTTCTGTTGAATCGCTCTACCATCCCATCAGATTGCGGGTGGAGAGCTGTCGTGTGAGTCTTTTCGATGCCAAGTGTCTTGCACATCTCCTGGAAAACTTTGGACTCGAAGTTCCTTCCCTGGTCAGAGTGCAACTCGTTAGGTACACCAAAGCGACTGATCCAGTTATCCACGAGTGTTTCGGCCACTGTGATAGCTTCTTGATTTGGTATGGCATAAGCTTCTGGCCATTTGCTGAAATAGTCAATGACTACCAAGATGTATTTGTTCCCTTTCTTGGTTTCAGGAAATGGGCCTGCTACATCTATTGCGATCCTCTCGAAGGGAACCCCAACATTATACTGTTGCAAAAGACCCCTAGTTTTGCGTTGAGGGCCTTTTGCTGCCGCACATATGTCGCACCTTCGACACCATTCCTCTACATCCTCTCTATATCTGAACCAATAGAACCGCTGACGAACCTTTTCCAGAGTCTTATTGACACCAAGATGAGATCCGCTAGCGCCGTTATGCATCTCTTTCAGTACTTCAGCAACTCTCACCTTCGGTAACATCAGCTGAAGGCGTTTGGATGTTCCATCAGCAGATTCCCAAACCCTTTTGATGACACCATTGACCAACGTCAGCGAGTCCCACTGAGCCCAGTACGCCTTGGTGGCTACCCCCTTCTCAGAGATGTCTTTCCAATCTGGCCGTTGTCCATCTTCTTTCCATAGAAGAATGGGAGCCAGATCTTCATCTTGCATTTGATCCTCTCGAATCCTTTTATCACACCAGGGTCCGGAAACATCTATTCCGAGCCGATGACAATTGATAGCTACCTCCTGTTCTTCAGCCTTCTTGCAGTGCTTACATTCTGATTTGCAGGGTCGTCGAGACAGTGTATCAGCATTTTGGTGAATTTGCCCTTTTCGGTGCTTAGTTTCAAATTCATAGGTTTGAAGACGTTCGATCCACCTTGCTACCTGACCTTCAGGGCTCTTAAATGAAAGCAACCATTGCAGGGCTGCGTGATCTGTCCTTAAGATAAATTTCTGCCCGTATAGGTACTTGTGGAAATGTTTTATTGCATCTACAGCAGCCAGCAATTCACGTCTCGTCACACAGTAGTTCCTCTCAGCTCTCGATAGGCTTCGACTGAAGTATGCGATGACTCGTTCAGCTTCATCCACCTTTTGGGACAAGACTGCGCCTATTCCAATGTTGCTTGCATCTGTGTCGAGTATGAATGTCTTCCCTGGAATGGGGTAGGCCAATACTGGTGATGAGGATAGTGTGTTTTTCAGCCTCTCGAAAGCTTCTTGACATTCAGATGTCCAAATAAATGGCCTCCTTTGTTCTGTCAGTTGATGAAGGACCTTACAGATGTTGGAGAAATTCGGCACGAAACGTCGGTAGTATGTACAGAGTCCCAAGAAACTTTTCAGCTCATGGATATTAATTGGCGTAGGCCATCGTTTCACTGCCTCAACTTTGTCAGGGTCAGTGCTGACTCCGTCATTTGACACAATGTGACCAAGGTACTTAACGTTTTTCCTGAATAAGGAACACTTCTTTGGGCTGAGTCTCATTCCCGCACTTCTTATCCGTTGAAATACTTCCTTCAGATTTGCCAGGTGTTCTTCAAACGTTTTGCCAATGACAATAATGTCATCAAGGTAAACAAGGCATGTGGTCCAATGAAGTCCTCGTAAAACCCTCTCCATCAATCGTTCAAAGGTGGCTGGTGCGTTGCAGAGACCGAATGGCATTACAGTAAATTGCCAGAGGCCGTTGCCAGCAGAGAAGGCGGTTTTCTCTCTATCTTTGGGATGCATTTCAACTTGCCAATACCCACTCTTTAGGTCGAGAGTAGAAAATACCTGGGACCCTGCAAGCGTGTCCAAAGTATCGTCGATTCTAGGAAGTGGATAACTATCTTTATGTGTGACTTCATTCAGAGCTCTGTAATCTACACAAAATCGCATAGATCCATCCTTCTTTTTTACTAAAACAATAGGTGAACACCAAGGACTATTTGAGGGCTCAATGATTCCTTGCTGCGTCATTCCCTCTATCAGGTCCCTAGCTTCTTGTTGTTTTGCTAGCGGCAAGCGACGTGGTGGTTGTCGAATCGGTCTGGTGTTTCCAGTGTCTATTCGATGTTGTACCATGTTTGTCCGTCCGCAGTCTGTTTCATCAGATGGCAGAATATCTGCGAATTCCATGATCAACTGTTTTGCTTTGCTGTACTGCTCATCCGATAAATTCACTTTCATTTCTGTCAGGAGCTTGGTGATTTGTGGATTGAAAGGTTTGCTGGAATTAACGATCGTGATATCATTATTACAGTTTCTGATCAGGTCAAGAGTATTACATATTGCGATGGGGCTGTCTTTCTCTAGATGTCTCTCCTGTAGGCCGAGGTTCATGATTCTGACGGGCACCTTTTGATCTTTTCCGACAAGGACCAATGTTTTTCCTACTGCCATTCCGCTGTTGTCATTTTCAATGCCTTCCACTATCGCCGTCATCGTTGCAGTTTGACCATGCTCTAACTTTCCCCAGATAATTGCTTCAGACTGAGCTGGCAACCTTGTATCTTCTGTTAAAAGGATTCTTCTTATTTGACCATTCTCTTCATCTTCATCCCCGAGCAAGGGAATCTCAACATCACCACATTTCAAAGTACCACCTCCGATGTTTAGAGAGAATCCACATTTCTGCATAAAATCAAGCCCAATAATACAGTCATCCGTAATGTTAGCGATCAGAAATTCATGTATAAATGACTGATGCCCGAGCTCAAAGTTTATATTTGTCAGTCCATGTATAGGCATCATCTCTCCACTGGCCGTCTTCAAGGAGTAAGAGTTCACTTTCTTGATTTCGTTCTTTTTGGCAATATCTGGACGGATGACTGAACGTGAGGCACCAGTATCTAGAAGAAAACGGTAATTTCGAGATCCAATTTTACCATTGATGTACAGACTGTTATTCTTCCCTAACACAGCGACTGGAATTATAGTTGCAGGGGCTGTCATGTTCTGGGTCGCCGATTTTTGCCCCATAAAACCGGCGAAAGTTAGTTTCCCTGGTAGACATGAGCACCTGACCTTGTATCTGTCTCCGGTCTGTGCTGATACTCTGTTTGTCGGGGAAATCTTCTCGTGCAGTTCCTTTGTAGATGTCCAGGTTCTCCACAATTCCAACAACGTACACTGGTTCTATTCTGTCCTTCTTGCTTCTTATTTGGTCTGCGTTCTTCTAGCACTTCAGTTACCCTTCTGAGAAGTTGTGTAAGATCTTCTTCTTGGACTTCCAGCATACGCCCATGATGGATATTCTTAGAGGCGTCTTCGGCGGCTTCGTAGGAAAGGGCGTAGACCAGGGCTTCGCTGGATTTGCGCTTACCACTGATTCTTATTGCCTTCTTCAGTTCTGGATCTCGAATAGCATCAATGAATGCATCAGTGATAACGACGTCCAGAAAGTCTTGTGCTGCTGTTGGGTATGCCAAATGAGCAAGACGTTCTATGTCCGCCTCTAGCTCTTGCAAGGTTTCACCGGGGCGTTGTTGTCGGGTTTTCAACTGAACTCTATAAACTTCTTGTAAATGTTCGTCTCCGTAACGGAGCTCCATAGCCTTAACAATGGCAGCGTAATCTTGTTGATTTGTCCTTGACTGGAGCAGTTCTGCTGCCTTCCCTCTTAAAGCCAACACCAGAGCAGTCGCTTTCTCTTCTTCAGTGTTCCAGTTATTAACCTTGGCCGCTGCCTCAAACTGTCTTTTGTAAACAGTCCATGAGATGGATCCATCAAACACAGGCGGCTTTATCTTCACAGAGATTTCGGGCACTAATGTTTTTGTTCTAGTACCCCGTTCCTTGCTCAGTTGTTCTTGGACATGAGTCCTTATCTCTTCCATTTCTTTTTCCACAGTGTTGACTCTCTGGTCAATCTTCTCGTTCATAGAGCTCATCTTTTCATTTACTTTTTCGTTCATGGCGTTTATTTTCTTGAGGCTCTCCTTCATTAAGTCCATCTGGCCCTGCATGTTACTCAGGATCTCTGTCATATCTGGGTTTAATTCAAATATGTATTCATCTGGATCTTGATCTTCCTCAATAAGGGCCTGTCTTAGGCGTTCTGTTAGTGTTTCTTTGTTACCGTTGAGCTGCAGACCTCTCTCGCGAAGTTCCTGCCTTAATTCTTTGACCAACAACTGGTTAAGTAGTTTCTTCGAAGACATTTCAGCCAGAAAGGATCCCACTTCTGACGCCAATGTTACGATTCTCCCTCCTTTCTGACCTTCGGTAAACACTGCTAAACACAACACCATACATCAACACATCAAGAACTTGACAACAAGGCTCCAAATAATCTGGTACTTTAATAATGAGTGAATAAGTAGATAACAGCCAATACTAGACAATTGGCGTCAAACACATCAACAACTAAAATGTCACTCTGTACATCAACAACTTAAACTCTACTGTCTCTCTTTCTGGACTTGTACATCAACACATTAGGACTCAACCAGGACCGATCTCATGGCGACTAACTGTGCTGGTCTCGACGCTCTCCGGTCTTGAACTCCCGCTTTTCTCTCCACTGTGTCATTCGTACACGCAGGCTTTCGATCACATGACCATAACATTGGTCATATTTGCGTGTAATCATGTAATCGTAGTACTGTCCCTTGTCCATGGCCCCCGCTGACCTGAGTGATTCTCGTGTGTGTCAACTGAGCCTATAGTTAACCCTTTTGCGCCGCCAATAGGGTCATAACAATATATAAAAAAAATAATTAAACATTTCTTTTTTAGCTCAAACATTTTAATGCATCTTCACCAACGCGATTCTATAATCTTTCTCCCTTTTTTTTTATGGCAGAACGGACCAATTTCTCCTAACATACTATCGTACTATTGACCTTTTTGCGAAATCAGAAAAGGCCCGCTACAAGACGCATTGTTAAAAACGAGGATGAAACCTTACCGCGTTGGCTGGAGAAGCCTGAGAAGGATTTAGCCTACGACTTCGAATTTAGGTCGCTCACTTAAAAAAAAAAAGAACACCTTTTAAAAGCGATCACGTTCTTTCTCCACACCCATTTGCAATTGGTACAGACAAGTGATAGGACCATATCGTTTTGAGAACGCCAAAAGCATAAAATAGCGTTGAACAAAAATGTTTCTAATCGCGCAGGTTTATTGTTGTTACTACAAATTTAATGACATGACTGATCCAAATTCTAATTGATACAATTACACTTCATAAAGAGTTAGTTTTTTTTAAAAAAGTATTTCTATGTTCTTTCTCATTTACATTTCTGTTGAGATTGAGATTCTCGTAGTACGAGCAGAAGGAAACATTCAGAAACTGGAACAGACACAAAATAGAGCGGTGAGATTCATAACTAACGACTATTCACATCGGACTAGAGTAACACCTTTAGTAAAATGACTAAATTTAGAAAGCCTTCAGGACAGAAGACTCAAAAGTAAACTAGCAATTATACAGAAAACACTGAACCATTATCTTCAAATACAAAAACAAAATGTAATAAAATACTCTGAAAGACACAAAGATAAAGGCACATTCCTCGTCCCATATGCTAGGACAAATTTGTACAAATGCTCCTTCTTCCCTAGTGCTATTAGAGCATGGAATGGGTTGGCTGAGCTAGCCAGGAAAACCAGTGACTTGGCAGAATTTAAGTCATTGGTTAATATATATGACTAGATGCATGACGTGTAGGACGTAATCATCTTCTTTTTTGAAGTAACGTCTGTATTATATAAGATAAGTCTAATGAGAAACTAAGAAGAGTTGCATCGAATCCTTTACATTACAATCTAATCTAATCATCTTTAGATTGTCAAGATTGTCCCCTAGGCAACCAAGAGTAGCGTCATATTTAGAAATTACGTCATGTATTTACGATTACTTTTATCTCGTCTAGATCTACAGCAAATATTTATCTTTCTCACTGATTCTGCGCAATGACGCTGTTGTCATAATCATCATCACTCCTTTGGGTTCCTCATGGAACTTAAGGCCTCGACAAAAACACGCCACTCTCCACGGTCTCTTGCTAGCTTTTTGATGGTTTCCCAGCTCTTCCCTGTCTTCTCTGCTTCTTCAAGTAGACTGCGTCGCCATGTTCTTTTTGGTCTTCCTCTGCGTCTTGTTCCCTGGTGGTTCCACTCTAAGGCCTGCCTAGCTCTGTTGCTGGTATCTTTTCTAAGGGTGTGACCAATCCATCTCCACTTCTTCTCTAAGATATGCACTTCTATATTTTTCTGTTCACTCATCTCCCACAGTTTGGTGTTTTCTACTTTAGTCATACCAGTATATTTTTAGGATATTTCTCAGACATCTGTTGATGAAGGTCTGTATTTTTTTGTGTTGTCGTTTCAGTTGTTCTCCATGTCTCAGAACCATACAGTATGACGCTGTTGAGTGGAACTATATTTGCGGTCGAGGGGCGGACTGGGATTCACATACCTGGTCCGAAGCCAGTCTAGCAGATGAAAACTTCAAAATAAAACCTACAGCCATCTGCTATCTACAGCCGTCTCAGACTATTGAGCCACTGTGGTCGACATTTGGCCAAAAGAGTGGTTTTGGTCTGCACAATCCACTATAACAATACCAAGTTCAGGCTGGATGCCTTGCAATGTTTTACAAAACGTAATGTTTAAACACCCACGAGTTTTAGACAAAGCGTCTGCCTACAGGGTACATCGGAATTTGCTTAGTCACGTGAAACACTGTACCCATAGTTAACCTTCGGAACCGAAGACATTCGCATTATTATTTTCTTTCTAAAGGTATGAACTCCAGGCTTGCTGTAATAAATACGTTAGTTAAATTCAATATGATAGCATATATTGTTGATGTGTGGATCGGATTAGATGATATTGCAACTGAAGGAACATTCCGATGGGCGGACGGCTCTTACTTACAACAGAGACAGATAACTGAACTCTTTTATCCAGGTATATCTATAGGGTTTATTATTTTATTTTTATTGTGTATTTCTTTTACATACTTTTCGAAGGTGAAAATGTGGCTTTTGGTGTTTCTTTTCCCTGTCACTCTTCCACATTCACTTTTAGCCCTAACAAAGACAAATTCTCATTACACATAGAAAGTTCCCCTTTCAGACCTTGCGATCTACAGAGCTGATAATGTAGAGGTCATCTATTTCTGTGGGCCCATGGTTAACCAGGGTGTCATGTGGCCTTCACAACGACCAACAGCCTTTACTTGTCCCCAACTAATGTCAGCTACCAAATAGAGATGGGTGGACTCAGAGGTGCCCTAAAGATACTGAAATTAAAAATCCTAGTCTACACCTTGATTCAAACCCGGAACCCCCGATTCAAAAATCAAGCGCTTTACCACTCAGCCAACACGCCTCACACATTATCAAACTCAAGTCCAATCGATGTGTTAATGCCCAGTGGCGTCACTAGGGTCGGTGTCACTCGGTGCGGTAAGCGTGGGTGTATCCCCCCCCCCCCAAAGGAAAATTTAAAAAAAATTCCTTAAAAAAACTCAACAACTATTGTTTATTTTATTTCTTTTTTTTTAAAACAACTGTAAGCTAATTAATTGATTCGTTACACACGAAAATGTTTTTCGTTTCTATTTTAAAATGTCGTTGTTTTGACATTGTATCAAAAGATTAAAAATGTACAATTATTGAATTGATAAACATCAAGTTAAACATATTTTTTTATTAGAGATTATTTAAGAGCTCCTTTCGGAAAAGGTTTTACATTCTACTAGTAAATACTAGTGTTTCTCAGCTGCTTCCGAAAGGCAAATTACACATTGAAAATTCCTCTTTCAGACCTATAGTGCAGATAATGTAAAGGTCATCTGTTTTTGTGGGCCCCTTGTTAAAGCACAACGATTAACCGCCTTTACCTATCCCCTAGTAATGCCAGATACTCATTAGAGATGGGATGGGTGTCGCCAGGTGCGGGGCCTAGTGACGCTACTGTTAATCCCCAATGACAGCATTCGTTTTGAACCGTTGCGCTCTTACGAACTACTGCGCTGAGCAGCGTGTACTGCACAAACCAAAATTTCAGGACAAAACCACTAAAACTTAAAGTAGCATTCGTTACAAGTAAAGTATAAAAAATCATTTTGTTTTCAAATTTAAAAAAATTTTTTGGAAAGAACTCTGCACTTACAGCAATATATCTCAATATTGTAGAAGTTATTTTCTTATTCAATATCAAAGAAAAAATTAATTACTAATAAATACTCGACTAATTGTTTTTTTTTTTTAATTGATTCATGACTTGTTAGGTACAATAAATAATTGTTCAAAATTTCAACTTGATCCGAGAATAAGTGTGAGAGGAATAACTCTTTCTCTCCTAATTGACGATGCCAACGTTGATTTGACTGACTCCCACTAAACTAAATTGTTTTTTTTTTTAGTTATAAACTTTAATTTGTGGTGTGTAAAAATTCAATACCAAACGTAACATTTTCTGATAACAAATAAGAAAGTTATTGAAGTTAAATCCTAACAGAATAGTGAAATACAAATGAGCAATATGAATAATACTATCGGAACGAGAAAAATCATTACGAAGAGAAAGAGTTAATCAGTATCTAAGGGGACAAAACCCTACAAAGTTAATTTAACTTGCTGGTATCAAACAAAACAATTAATTACTAGTAATTAATTGACTGTGTCACGTATTACAAATTGAATTCTACTTTTAAATGGCTTGTCTAGGGGAACGTGACAATAGAAAAAGGTAGTTGTGTCACTTATCTTAAGTCTGAATTTAATCAAAGACTTACAATGAATAACAAAAAAAAAAATGACACAAGAAATCGGAAGGTAAAATATCAACTTAATGTTTAATCAAATATAAAATTACAAGAAAGAAAAATAAACATTTACTCAATACAGAATTGATGTGTTGACCAAAACCCTTTTACAAAAATGGCATGTAAAAATATTACAATACAAGAGTTTGAAAATATAATTACAAATACAAGCAAGCAAGGCCTTGGAAAAAAGAAAACAAAATATTAACTTACACGATCAAGTGGTATACCACGCACGGGTCGCGCAATGTCTCCGCTATTCTGTCTCACGGCTGTCTCCGTATGTCTGTCCGTCAACGTCACGCGGGCGGTCTTTATATAATCTACCGCGCGTCGATCTCAAGACAAATCTAGGAATTTCTCGAACCAAATACGTCATCAATTTCCCAGATCTAGAACGCTCTTCAAAGAGACAGAAAAAAAAACACCCTCCTTTCAACCAGAGGTACACACACAGGTCAAGGACCGGTCACTGTCTGTGTGGCTTGACGAATAAAAAAGAAAAAAAAAACTTATTACACAAGGGGCAGACAACCTACCCGTCTCTTGACCGCAACAGGTCAAAGAAAAAAAAAAACAACGCCTAGATACGTAACACCTCCCTCCTAAAAATAAAAAGTTTACATTTCCACGAAATGGAAATCTTTTTAGAACTAAAAAAAAATATTTACATTACAGAATGTATTTATCATGATATATATAAAAAAAATATACATCAAAATACTTTTTACAATCTAGATAAGGCATCGGCGATAACATTTTCGCTGCCTTTTATGTGTTTAAGATATAAGTTGTACTCTTGTAAAAATAAACTCCACCTGAGAAGTCGTTGATTCTTGCCAGACATTTTGTGGATAAATGTAAGGGGATTGTGGTCAGTAAATACAACCAGTGGCCATCTAGACCCACTGATATAAAAATCAAAGTGTTGTATAGAAAGAATCAACCCAAGACATTCTTTTTCCACAGTAGAATAATTTCTTTGATGTCTATTAAATTTCTTGGAAAAGAAACAAATAGGGTGCTCTACTTGGAAATTATCTTCTTGGTAAAGGACTGACCCAACACCTGTGTCACTGGCGTCAATAGCTAACCTAAAAGGTTTTCCGAAGTCAGGAGCCATCAAAATGGGGGAGCTAGATAATATCTGCTTAATTTGGTTAAAGGCTTTCTGACATTCATCCGTCCAAGTAAATCGGACGTTCTTTCTCAAAAGGTTTGTTAAAGGACTGGCAATGACAGAAAAATTTTCGCAAAATTTTCTATAATATCCAGACATTCCCAAAAATCTTCGGAGTTGTTTCCGATCAGCAGGGATAGGGAAAGCTTGGATAGCTTCTACTTTGGCCATTACAGGTTTCACCTGGCCTTGTCCTACAATATGGCCTAAGTATTGGATGGAAGCCTGGCAAAAATAACTCTTACTCAGGTTTACAGTAATTTTTGCATGTAACAGTTTAGTAAAAAGACAATGCAGTTGTTTACAATGGCTAGAAAAATCTTGGCTAAAAATTACTACATCGTCTATGTATGCGTGGCAATTCTCCATGTCAGCAAGCAGGGCATTTATCATTCTCTGGAAAGCGGCAGGAGCATTCTTCATGCCAAATGGCATCACTTTGTATTGGTACAGACCATCAGGGGTGACAAAGGCGGAGATTTCCTTTGCCTTATCAGTCAGGGGAACCTGCCAATAACCTGAAAGTAGGTCTATTTTGGTGATGTACTTAGCGTCACCAATACGATCTATGAGATCGTCTATCCTAGGGATAGGAAACGAATCGGTCTTTGTTACAGCATTTACCTTACGGTAGTCTGTACAAAAACGATAAGTCTTGTCCTGTTTAGGTATCAAGACACATGGGGAGCTCCAACTACTGGAACTTGGTTCAATGAGGTCATTTTCAAGCATATACTTGATTTCTGACCTAAGTATGGCAAGTTTCTCAGGGTTGACCCTGTAAGGATGCTGCTTAACTGGAGTAGCCTCTCCAACATCTACATCATGCATTATAACATTAGTCTGTTTTGGTACATCAGAAAAAATGTCATTAAATTCATTAATGAGTTTCATGATAACTGGCCTTTCTGTCGAAGACAGATGAGACAGTTTTACATCCAAATTCTGTAATACAAAAGAATTAGGTATTTTGTATTGTCCAAATTTCTCCTTTACAATATCATCATCAATAGGAGAAACATGGCTATTTGAACAACTTTTGACTGTATTTAAAACACAATTATTCTTCTCTGAGTGATCTGGCCGAGATACATAAGGCTTCAGCATGTTTATATGACATAGCTGAGTCTTTTTCCTACGGTCAGGAGTTTTGATTGTGTAATTGAGGTCACTAATTTTGGTCTCAATTTCATATGGACCAAAATATCTGGCTTGCAAGGGTTGACCTGGTATGGGCAAAAATACAAGCACCTTATCCCCGGGAGAAAATTCTCTAACACGGGCCTTTCTATCATACCAGCGTTTCATGCTGGATTGGGTGTTTTGTAAGTTATTTTTGGCCAGAACACAAGCATCATAAAGTCTAGTTTTAAACTTACTTACATAGTCTAAAAGTCCTTCAGTGGCTGTTGGTGACAACAAAGTCTCTTTTATACATTTCAAGGGACAGCGCACCGAATGGCCAAAGACTAAGTCAAAAGGGCTGAATCCCAACGATTCCTGGACGGATTCACGGGTTGCAAACAGCAGCATGTGGATTCCTTCGTCCCAGTCTTTTTCGTGCTCAAAGCAATAGGTTCGGATCATGTTCTTGAGAGTCTGATGGAATCGCTCAAGAGCGCCTTGCGACTCGGCATGATACGCACTCGACATGCAGTGTTTGATGCCCAACTGAGTCATGACTTGCTTGAAAAGATTGGCCGTGAAATTCGTTCCTTGGTCCGATTGGATGGACTTTGGTAGACCAAATAGAGTAAAGAACTTGATTAAGGCCTTTACAATGTTCGATGCTTTTATGTTCCTTAGAGGAATAGCCTCAGGAAAACGAGTTGAAGCACACATAATGGTCAACAGGTATTGGTTGCCAGCTTTTGTCCTTGGGAGAGGACCAACACAGTCAATAAGTACTCTGCTGAAAGGTTCTTCAAAGGCTGGAATCGGCTTCAGAGGAGCAACAGGGATCTTTTGATTTGGCTTGCCAACCATCTGACAGGCATGACAAGATCGGCAGTACTGGATGACATCTTTCTTCAAACGTGGCCAGAAGAAGTGTGACATAATCTTGTGGTATGTCTTGTGGATGCCGAGATGACCTGACATCGGTGTGTCATGAGCCAGATTCATGATGTACGCTCGGTATCGTTCTGGTAACACGATTTGATGGCATATTCTCCATTCTTCTTCGTTGGATGCGTCTGGAGGTTTCCATTTCCTGAAGAGCATATCATCTTGGATGTAGTAGCACGTTGATGCTAGCTCTGCCTCTTGTGATGTCATTGCGGTTTCTCGGAGTTTGGCGAGCTCTGGATCCTTCTTTTGGTCCTCAATCAACTGTTTTCGAGTTGATGCCGGCTTTTCAGAATTTGGCGTTGGTTCTTCTTCAAGAGAAGCAAAGAATGTGGTGCTCAAGTCCACATCATCGTGGTTACTGTTGGCTTTGATGACGTTCTCTTCTTGAGATGCTTTCAACCTCATTGCCCTTGTTACTGCACACGCTGGATATAACTCTAGGTCTTCCTCGGGTGTGGCAGATAAGTCGGGTGTTTGAGTGACGATGGGTTCGGCTATCACCTTTCCACCTGCTAAGTCATTGCCTAACAGCAACGAGATGCCTTCCAATGGTAATGTTGGTCGGACACCTACAACAACCGGTCCAGTAATGAGATTTGACTTTATGTCGATTAGATGTAGAGGCACATCTATACATCCAAGCTCTACGCCTCGTAACAGGATGCTCTTCCCAGTCGATGATGATTTTGACAAGGGCAAGATACCCTCTAAAAGTAGCGATTGTGAGGCACCTGTGTCTCTCAAAATGGTGATAGGTCGTAGACTTGTAGAATCACCGAGTAGTGATACGAATCCTTCCGAAATGAAAGGCTTAAAATCCTCTAAGGAAACATCAATTTTGGTTGATGCAGACTGGACTTGGGTCGAACTCTCGCTGGAGTCATTGACATCTCTAGGAGACGCAGTGGAGAAACTCTTTCTTGAGTCAGTAGAACATCTTTTGGATGTATTTGGAGAACTCTTGATGGAGTCATTGGAACATCGGGGTGATGTCTTATGGGAACTCTTGATAGAGTCATGGGAACATCGGGATGATGTATTATGGGAACTCTGGATAGAGTCATTGGAACATCGGGGTGATGTATTATGGGAACTCTGGATAGAGTCATTGGAACATCGGGGTGATGTATTATGGGAACTCTGGATAGAGTCATTGGAACATCGGGGTGATGTATTATGGGAACTCTGGATAGAGTCATTGGAACATCGGCTTGATGTATTTGAAAAACTCTTGGTTGAGTCATTGGAACATCGGCTTGATGTATTTGAAAAACTCTTGTTTGAGTCATTGGAACATCGTAAAGATGAATTTGAAAAACTCTTGTTTGAGTCATTGGAACATCGGCTTGATGTATTTGAAAAACTCTTGTTTGAGTCATTTGAACACCGTGGAGACATTTTCGGAGAGTCTTGTACAGTCAATACATTTGAAACAGGTGGTGTCGAGGTATTCTTGATATGACTTGAGGATGAGGGAGTAAACCTCGACGACCACTGTACTGTGCAAGCGCTGACTTTTGAAGGAGCTTTTTCGTTTCTCTTTCTCAATTTCCAGCAATCGTCAATTTTATGGCCTTCTCGTTTGCAGTAGGAACAAGTAGCTTTACTTGTAGTAGGTTTTCTGTCATTTGTACTGCTGTTCTTGATGGAGTTGCTAGCAATGGACTCAGGCTGTTTGACTTGTTTTGGCTTGACATCCGTCGTATACTTGGCAAATTGATGTGATATTATATAATCGTCTGCCAACACTGCAGCCTTGTGCACATCTTCCTCGCCACGATCAGCTATATGCGTACGGACGTCCAGCCGCACACAACTCTTGAACTCTTCCATCAGCATTAGGTTCTTGAATTTTGCAAAGTCGGTGCCGATTTCCCTGGAAGTGAGCCATTTCTCAAAGCGTCGCTCCTTTTCCCGCAGGAATTCTACATGGGTTTGGCCATCCGATTTGCGACAATCCCTGAACTGCTTTCGGTAAGCTTCCGGAACAAGTTCATATGCCTTAAGAATTAAGGCCTTAACAACATTATAATCTTTTTGTTGTTCAATGGTCAAAGAACAAAATACCTCTGCAGCTCTACCAGTCAAAACTGTTTGCAGCAAAGTGGGCCACAAAGTTTCAGGTACATTAAAATTTTTCACAGCAAGTTCAAATTGTGGAAAATAATTGTCAATTGTGGCTTCATTAAAGCGTGGAATTATTTTCAAAAATTTTGTTGCTTCAGCAGTATGACTGGCAGAGGAAGAATCTGGTCTTACATTAGCAGCTAACTCTAATTTTTTTAACTCTATTTCTTTTTCTTTTAAAGCTAACTGGGCTTCTATTTCCATTTGTTTTAATTTTATCTGAAGTTCTAAATCTGATTTACCCTCATCGGGTCTAAGGGTTTCTAAAAGGTCTTCAGAAAACACTTCCTCGTCTACATAATGGATTACAATGTTATCTCTGATTTCTTGTTTAAGGGCATTTGATTTTATTTTTAACCCTAAATGTTTAGAAATAAGGACCAGTTCCTTCCTAGTACAAGCATCAAGCTCTTTCACAGAGGGATTTGCAAGAAAAACCTGAATATCCATGACTAACTAACAACTATTACAAGCAAAAAAAAATGTATACAATGTAAATATACAGTACAAAATCAGTACAACAAAAAAATCTTAAGAGAGTTTGGTCAATACTATTGATACTTTACTTCCGACTCTTTGACACAAAAAAAAAAATTTTGTTAAAGTCAACTTCGCCTTTACAAAATTACTCAAGTAAGACGAAAATAGGTTCAGAAAAATATCCGGGACGAAAGCCCTCAAACTTCTTTTGTCACGTATTACAAATTGAATTCTACTTTTAAATGGCTTGTCTAGGGGAACGTGACAATAGAAAAAGGTAGTTGTGTCACTTATCTTAAGTCTGAATTTAATCAAAGACTTACAATGAATAACAAAAAAAAAAATGACACAAGAAATCGGAAGGTAAAATATCAACTTAATGTTTAATCAAATATAAAATTACAAGAAAGAAAAATAAACATTTACTCAATACAGAATTGATGTGTTGACCAAAACCCTTTTACAAAAATGGCATGTAAAAATATTACAATACAAGAGTTTGAAAATATAATTACAAATACAAGCAAGCAAGGCCTTGGAAAAAAGAAAACAAAATATTAACTTACACGATCAAGTGGTATACCACGCACGGGTCGCGCAATGTCTCCGCTATTCTGTCTCACGGCTGTCTCCGTATGTCTGTCCGTCAACGTCACGCGGGCGGTCTTTATATAATCTACCGCGCGTCGATCTCAAGACAAATCTAGGAATTTCTCGAACCAAATACGTCATCAATTTCCCAGATCTAGAACGCTCTTCAAAGAGACAGAAAAAAAAACACCCTCCTTTCAACCAGAGGTACACACACAGGTCAAGGACCGGTCACTGTCTGTGTGGCTTGACGAATAAAAAAGAAAAAAAAAACTTATTACACAAGGGGCAGACAACCTACCCGTCTCTTGACCGCAACAGGTCAAAGAAAAAAAAAAACAACGCCTAGATACGTAACAACTGATTAGTTAATTTTTAAAACTCAATTAGTGTCCAATGAATAATTGTGCAAAGCTGATCCATCCGAGAATGGGTGTGGGAGAAATAAAGTGTATAAACTTGTTAGCAAACAGACAGACAGACTTTATAAAGCTATGTAAAAGAGCTGAACAACATTTCCATCGTAGTAATAGATACACTAATACAACACTCAGAAAGACACAAAGATAAAGGCACATTTCTTATTCCATTTGCTAGGACAAATTCGTACAAGTGCCTCTTCTTGTTCATTACTGCTTTTTGAGCATGGAACTGGTTGTCTAGATCAACTGTAACAACCAAGTTTAAGTATCTCATTAACACGCACGACTAGATTAACACATGGATACTTGTAGGACGTAATTATCCTTTTGAAAGAACGTCTGTCATTTATAAGATAAGAGAATCACGTCAATCACTTGAAGCCATTGGATGTACCTGAGTTTATTTGTTTTTAGTTGTTTTTTTTAAAAATTGTTTATTACCAAAAAGATTACCCCTGTCTGGTTCTTACAGACACATGGGGGCCGCCTCTATGTTTCTCTTGCATAAACTCTTTTGGTAGGACTAATATTTTTTACTTTCTTAAAAGAGATAAAACCATAACGACATTGATTTATTGTGTAATTAATTTCTACAGGAGACCCCAATAATTGTTGTGAACTAGAAAAATGTTGCAAGGAGGACTGTGTCTGCCATAGAGCTCATGGAATATTTGACAAATTTATAGACATACCTTGCTGCTATGTAAAATCCTATCTTTGTGAGAAAGCGTAATACGTCAATACAATAAAAGGAGGATCAAAGTGATTCTTGTTGGTATTTTTACTTTTGGTAAGACCACGCATGTAAAATGAATGTGATAGCTTATGTGGGTGGTGCGGTGGCTCAGTGGTTAAGCGCTTGGATTTCGAACCTAGGGTTCTGGGTTCAAATATTGGATTTTTTTAAATTTCGGGATTCTTAGGTCGCCTCTGAATCCACCCAGCTCTAATAGATACCTGACTTTATTCGGCTGATCGCTGCGCTGGCCACATGACACCATACTCGTGAACCGTCGGTCAAAGAAACGGATGCCTTTAATGTCATGTACCCTATAGATGGCTATGTCTGAAAGTGGAACTTTTTTTTCAAACAAAAGATTATGACGCCCAGCCGAAACCTTTTGGATGACATCAGATAACAGATTATGGCAGATATGTGGTTAGGAGTAGTTAGGTTCATAGTGACGCCAATCTGAAATACATTCCACAACTAGTCATTCTGGCCAGTTACTAGACTCAGCTGGAGAGTTTGGTGAAACCAGAAAGCTAACACAAAAACAAAATGGAAGTCTTACCCTACTGTACAACGTCAAGACAAGGTCTACGTAATACAGACGTAACTTCCAAAAAGAAGATGATTACGTCCTACGCGTCATGCATTCAATCATGCATATTAACCAATGACTTAAATTCTGCCAAGTGACTGGTTTTCCTGGCTAGCTCAGGCAACCCATTCCATGCTCTAATAGCACTAGGAAAGAAGGAGTATTTGTACAAATTTGTCCTAGCATATGGGACGAGGAATATGCCTTTATTTTTGTGTCTTTCAGAGTATTTTATTGAATTTTGTTTTTGTATTTGAAGATTATGGTTCAGTGTTTTATGTATAATTGCAATAGAGCTCACTGCTCAGCAGCAAAAAGCTAGCTAGAAGTAGATAAAGAAGAACCGAGCTAGACCAGTTCATTCGCCATCCTCAGAAAATGGTGCTTGTGATTGTTTGGTCATGTCCATCTTAAAATGAACCAATTTCTCAGGTGACGTACACAAGAAATACACGTTGGTGACCAACTCTTTCATGTGGATGTCAGACGTAGAACGACTATGGTTCATCTCGAACACTTTTTTTTCACGTGACTGTGGAGCCCTATTTTGGAGAGACATTCCCGTCCACATATATTGCAGGTTAAAGTGACTCTCGCTTTGGTGGTAGAGGAGCCGACCATTTTTTTGTATGACACGCTTTTCTTCCAGAGCTGAGGCCATATGTGGGTGTAATCTAACGGGATAGTTATATACTAGACATCAATGTTGACCACTGGAAAGACACAAATCTAAATCGCACAGCAATCTAAGTGAAAAGATATTGCGATGTAAACAGCGAGACAGAGAGTAGCATGACTTTTATCTTATCTTATGCCAGTATCTTATCTTATCTTCTTATCTAATCATCTTATCTTAGACTATAAATAAAATACAGACTTAAAAAAAATAAGATGATTACTTCCAATGTGTGTCTCTATGTCAATCTATTCAAGCATGTTAATCACTAACTTAAACTCTGCCAAGTCGTTGGCTATCCTGGCTGATTCAGGCAACCATGCTCTAATAGCACTAGGGAAGAAGGAGTATTTGTACAAATTTATCCTTGCATATGGGACGTGGAGTGTGCGTTTACGCCTACACCACACTTTAAATTATGCAGCCTTCTGTCACCCCCATTTAGTCTCGAAGCGACTATGAATCATCTCAAAGAAATTAGATTAATGTCTGGACATTAGCTATGGTTGCAGTGCCAGTGCTGCTTTTGGCAGACTTCAAGGACAAGTGCGGTAACGGTGAAGAGTCAGCATATCCACAAAACTGACAGTCTACAGTGCTGCAGTTCTCCCGTCACTCTTATATGCATCAGAGTCCTGGACCCTAGATTCCCGCCACATCAAAAAGTTAAACTCCTTCCATCTACGCTGTGTAAGGAAAATTTATGAGTGCATTGGTCTGGTCACCTACCAGAAACTGAAATCCTACAGTTGTTCAACATGAACAGTATCAATGTCACCATAAAAAGGTCCCAATTTCGATGGGCGTATATGGCCGGCTATTTAAAGCGAGGATTGGACTTAACAGTCATCTTAGAGTTCATAGGATATGAGAAATATGCTCATCTTCGATCAAGAAGGAGGAGCTATATATAGCTATGCAGGGCTGTCCTACCGATTGCGGGGCCCTATGTGAAACAAATTGGCCCAGTCTGGGTAGGGATAAGGATAAGGATAGCAAGAGAAAATGTAGATTTTGTACTAAATAATAAATTGGTCTTTACATTTGATTCATTCTTTACTCAGTACAATATCACGATCAAATTAACTTTACGAGCCTTGCGTGTAGCGAAGTCAAACAGTATTATCATCCACATTCTATTTCCTACATAGACCAATAGTAAGAACTTGCAAATGTTTGTGTCGAGGGCTATGCTTTTTGTCTGTCCAGATTGTTTGGAGTTTTGCAAGTGATGCTATGGAGCAGGGGTGGGCAACCTTTTTCTACCGAGGGCAGCATTAAAAAAAATGTGGGGACTGGCGGGCCGCATACAATTTTTTTTTACTCCCAATTGAAGAATTACAACAACAGTTAGCAATGTCTTGAGCTAATTTTACGAATAACTTTTAAAATTGTGTTATTGTCTTTTTACATCACAACATTTCACAACAAACCTTAATGTGAAGCATTTAACTGTTTACGTTCGTGCCTAATGTTCTGTAACTGTAGAACTAGCTTACCAGTTGTTTTGTTCTTGCGACTGCTGTCAAATTACAGTCAGTGAGCATCGAGCTGTTCTAACACTTGATAATTTTGAAACAAACGAAATAAAGCGTGTTCCCAGCAAAGCTTTCGTAAGTATGGGAATACAGCTTCTGGCAGTCATGAGACGTCTTTGGAAGAGCTAACTGGAATTACTCTTTCAGGTCATATTTTGCTTGGAGGTATGTCATCTGGAGCTAAATCATTAAATGGTGAGCTGATGGTATTGAAAACTAGCTCCAGTTCTTGACGTCTCAAAATTTGCTTTCAAATTCCACAATCAAGGAATCCAAATAGTTCTAATTTCATCCATTTCACTAGAAATAGTTTCACCTTTCAGCTAAGGAAAATGATAAAACCTGATTTCACTCGCTGGCTCGAGAAGTAGAATAACTTTGCTTGAAAAGATTTTAGATGCACATAGATTTCATTTGCAAACAAAACATTGCAATGTCTCCGATGATAAACATGAAGTCTGTCTTCAACTCTTCATTAGAAATATTAGTAACAAAGTCACAATCAACGTCCTTCCATGAACCTATTTCTTCCTTGAGATTCCATATTCTTCTAGGCCAGCGCATACTACTGTTTTACCAAACATCGGGATGTTTTTTTTGTTTCCAAATCTTCAAGTACTTCTCGGAACTGCCAGTCATGACCGGTTGATAATTGGAGGCCTTTGGCTAAGTGAATTTGGTGGCCTCAAATATATAAAAAAAAAGCGACAACAGTAAAACTATGCAATATATTAAAAACCTATTGTACTTCAACAATAACATTGAAGACACGTTTCGATGTTTCTTCTCTAAAATGAAACGACAGGTAGTTCAAGGCCCTCACCAATTGGGGTCCCTAAGCAGTTTGTCTATGCCTAAGGCTGGCCCTGTGCCAATAATAAGATCATTGAGAAATCAATTCCAACAATATATTTGATATTCAATGCTTTATTTTATTAAAAAGCCTGTTTTTCTTAGTCAAAACAAGAGCTCCATTAGTTGTTACACTTGCCATCTTGTACACGCCGAACCATCACTTTCAACACAGTTTTTGATAGCATTGAATAAATACTGGCTTGTGTTTGTCTTTGACTGAATGTTTCGAAATATTGCCATTAAGAAAAACACAAGTCGGCACCACACAAACTCCCATTAATATTAATATTTCAGTATCAAGCTGATTATTTATTTATCCATCTAGTGACATTTTGCATTAATACAATTGTGCAGTATTGAACGTGGCCGAACAAATTCATATTGATTCTTCTTCTTCCTCGTTCTCATTGTTATGTTGGAGCGTTCAGATGACTAGACCAATATATGAGATGAACTGCGCAGTGGTTTCCAAATCAAGGAGCTCTCCATATAGTTATCTTTCTATTGGGGTGTTTTGGTGCCAGTGTCTTGTACGGGCCTCTTGGTAAAGAGAGCAGTTTTAGAGGACGTGGTCAGCATTCTCTGGTGACACTCCACATGGGCAGATTTCACTGGTTCCAATTTTGAGCTTCCGGTACATGTGTTGTCGCATTCTGTTGTGTCCGGTCCTGAGTCGAAAGATTAGACGTTGGTCTTTTCGGGATAGCTTATAGTAAGCGTCATCTTTCTTGTGATTTGGGTGAGAGCTCGTCCATTTCTCATTTATTCATATTGATAATTATGAGAATAATTCTCAGAGTTCAAATACAAAACATTATAATTTGTCTATTATGAAGTCATTGCTCATCATATTGAAAGAAATTGATTATTTTCTATAGTGAAATAAATCAAGAAATGCTCATGACCATTTCCTATGGACTTTGGCTGATCGTCACATGCTATTTCAATAGCTGGCTGGCCATTTCGCGCATTGGTCTGTCAATGTGACGAGATAATGGCTATTTCACGAATTGGCCGATTTCCGGCTTTGGACGTAACATATTCATTGGCAAAGTCTAACTACATCGTTGCTCCTAGGGTGCTCCAGTGGATTTTCAATCAAGTGCTTATGGTAAGAAGCAGTGGATTATTTCCGAAATGACTAAAATTTAAAAATATCACAGTGAAATGAAAATAAACGTCTAGTGGTATATTCAAGATCTAGATTAGACTGAACAATGTACCTAAAAAAAAGTACCACCATAACTTTGTCTCTTATATAAAACCAGAGCTTGGGACTACTTTTAACAGCAAAGTAATAACATGTGTATCACGTGCTCTCAGCATAATGTGGGCGTGTAAAACTTGCGCTGCATACACAGATTCAGACAAAAATCTCATACATTGGATTCCATCTGGTCTATAGCTTACATTTAATTTAAGAAAGACTATAGGAGACTTAAAAATTACCAAAAAATAAATAAACTTTTAGTTTGCATTTCCAGTACAGTAGTTTGTCTTTGTTCATGTAGGCTCAATGTGTAGATGTTTTTTTTTTATTATTGAAAAGCTCAGAAAAATACGAATTCAAAACTTACAGGGGGAGTGTTCTGTTGCCCATTATCACTTAATGCCCCGTGCGGTTCGCATCACTTGTACATTGCTAGCTACCCCTCTGGCCAAAAGTAAATACACCCATAAAGTCTAAACGTAGCATTACAAAGCGCTTATGTTAACAACATAACAACCAATAATTAAGTTGTTGTTTTTACAAAGTTTATATCAACACACTCTGTCTGGTAAAAAAAAAAAAGCTTGTAGGCTAAACGTCAATTCTCCCACACCCAATCTCGCATCAAGCTGAAATTTCACACGATTATTTCTTTTACCTGACAACACAAGAATCAATTTAACAAACAAAGAATTAATTAACTAACTTAAAGAAAGGAAACAAATTTTACTTGATTGAAGTGGTGGTATAAGCTGAATTTGGTCTGCTTTATAGATCGCCGCTCTAAATTGAAATAAACATTGTATAACTATGCAATCTTCTCTAGTCATAAGTCTACCTTGCTAGCAGAGTGGTTAGCACGTTAAGCGCTTGAGCCACGAGTTCGACTTCAGGTCAGGATCATAGCGTATTGAGAAAGCTAAAAGTAATAAGTAAAAATATTATTATTCGCACAGATCTATTATTGCTAGTCTTCATCAATTACAAATTTAATGACATGACAGATCCAAACTAATTGATATAATTACAATTCGTATAAGCTTTTTACATTTGAAAAATTTTTTTTTCTCTTGTTTAAATAATCCGAGAACACTTCTTTTGTAAACCCATCCTAAAAATTATGAAAATAAATCGCCAGTAAATCACGAACTTATTTTTAATTAGGTACTCACGTTATGAGATGGGTTGAGAGAGTTCAGTCTCTGCCTCGTCTAATGTATATTCTTATTAGTCATCACATCTGTACCACAAATGCATTAAAAGTAGAACAAAACTACATGTAGGCTACATAAGCTATACCATGAGAATCCAAATACTGTTGGTACTTGTCTTTTGCAGCCGTAGTTTTGGTAAGTTTGAAGAAGTGCATATATTCAAGTGTATATATTTTCCATATATTTTTTCAAATAGCGAAATTTGGTACTGAAACTACCGGAAAATTAACTTATTTTTATATGGAGTATTCTTCAGTAAGATAATTAATCACATACATAGTAAAGTTTCCCTTTCAGACCTTGTAATATATAAGGTAGATAATGTAATGGTCATCTGTTTCTAGCAAGCACAACGACCGACAGCCTTTACTTTTCCCCATTAGAACTTGGTAGACACAGCCATCACCAGGATTCAAACCCGTGATCCCACCGCGCCTCCATTACATACATGAGCCTAAAGTATTTTTAGACTTATACTTCTTTTTAAAATGCCAAACAAAACATTCTTTTCAAGTTAGATTTTCTGGATTGACTGTTTGGGATGTGATCTAAAATTAAAAGCATTTCTGTGTTATAGGAATCTGTCTGGTTAGGGTCAATATTGTATCATACGTGTGTATTGTAAAGAGGCCAATCCTTGATACACAACTGCGGTCACAGGTTGAGCATCTCTAATCACCAATTATTTTCACACTTCTTTCTACTAATTTTGTGTATGACAGCAATAGAACAGTATTGTAGTCTCCCGTGTTTTTTACTAATAATAGCGAATAGTTGTAAAAATGGTGTATTTTTTAAGAAAACAACTGCTTGCATAATTAATTTAAAAAAATAATATTTTCGCTTTCAGAACAGAAAAAGTGGCCGTCGCATAGAACAATAAAAATAAAATATTGTGATGTCTGATTATCAATATCTTTTCTAGTTTACGAGATCTTTACGGGGCAGACGAACGGACTGCTTGCACAGTTGATTTCAAAAGTTTGCCGTTTTATCAGAACTTTGAAAGGTCTAAAATATCAGGATGTCGGATTTTCAATATCTTTTATTAGTTTACGAGATTTAAAAGGACGGGCGGACGGACGAACGGACACACATTCCACGTAAAACTAATAGCGGCTATTCCCCTTTCAAGGGCCGCATAACGCGAGCACGTTGCCCTGCCTCATCGTGGCGCTCGCGTGGAAACGGCCATTAGAGGAAGTGGCTAGGATAAATGGGTAACAACACAGGACTCCCGTGGGGATGCCCACGGGTAGACGAGAGTCCACCCATTGCACGGGCGGGGTTGTAATAAAGTCCCCACAGACCTGTCACCAATCCATGCGCTGTTCCTCAAAGGGACCGTTACATAAATGGCGGGTCCCGCACAGTTAGCTTGGTACATTGAAGGAAAATGGCAGAAGATCCCGGTGTATTCTCGGCCTTCGGCCGTGTCTAGCCCACGCGTTGGGGCCCAAATGCATCGGTCAACAGCAATGCTTTACATAGGCATTGTCTAGGGTCTCCCCCAAACAGAACTGTGTGTACACACTGGTTGTTTTTTTTTTTTTTACTGTTTGGCGTCCAAGCAGGTTTTTTTTCAAACTTAGGGCTCGATGAGCCTTCGACTCAGCCCTTAGACATCAACAAGGACCGCATAAAAAGGCTAATTTATATTCTGCAACAATTTTTTTTTCTATGCTGTATAACATACAAAGGGAGACAAGTGGAGAATGGAACACGGATAGTGAAAAGGACTGTCTCAGTCATAGAAGCGAAATGCAGGACCTTAAAAAGTACAGGCTTTCAATTTTATCAACGTGGCAACACAAAACTGTGTCTCTACCTCGGGCAAGATAAAAAGAATTACAATGATGCCAAAATTCAGTGCACCCGTAAGTTGTTTTTTTTCACATGAAAAAAAAACCATTAAAATACTTAAAAAAAAAACAACAACCATACTACATGACCGAAATATATCTTCTAATAGAAAAAAAAAACAATTGTACTATTGTACCATTGACCTTTTGCGCGATCAAAACAGGCCCGCTCTAAAGACGCCTAGTTAAACTCGAGGATGAACAAGGCTATTTCAAACGTCCACGATCTAGTAAAGCTTTTCACGAGCCGTGGGGAACACCCCGTGGGGTAGGGGGGGGGGTGCGATGTTTTCTCATGGGGGGGGGGGGGCGACGTCCTGACCATTGAGGAGGGGGGAGAACCCGTTTGACATATTTTACAGTAGTAAAATTTAAAAGTTGTATTTCATTGTATTTATCAAAAAAAGTTTGATTAATATATGTAAGGGAGAGGTATGGCGAGAATGAATGTTAGTTTGATATTTCGGTATGATTGTTATATCCCCTTGTTATCAATGCGAAGTGTTGCACGTGTTGTGAACTGAATGATTAAGTCTTCGTTGAATGTGCGAGAGAGTGTGTTAGTAAGGTCATTCTCCCGGTCCAGGAAGGTTGGACGTTTACTTCCTGGACTGGTATTTATGCATTTTTATACTTATAAGTTGATGAATCGGTGTTTTGTATATTACTATTTCATAAGAGTGATATAATTGTGTGCTTTATTAAGTATTAAAGTATTATCGATATTCATGAATATAAGGAGTTAGAGTTGATGTATATTAAGTGTTCGTATTTGAGTTAAGCAAGTATTGATGAGTTATAATTGAGTAACCAAGAAAGTATCAAGCAAGTATTATTTAATATTCAAGAAACCCCTAGTGAGCCACAGGAGCCAAGTTAAGAAACACAACAATAACAAGAGACAAGCAGCAGCGTATATATAATTAGAACCCCTGACAAATTAATATAATTATGCTTGTCTTCGAGTCCAAAGATTAATGACGAATGCAAGCATATCCATTGTCCGCCGGTGGTCGATTATAACCCTCCACCCGGAAGATTATATTAACCCCGTTAAAGGCCATTATTATTGTGTATAAAAGTATAAAAGTAGCTCACCCGAAGTCAGTCTTTTCTGCCCGGGACCAATCCATAATGACTCACTGATTCCTATGATTACTTTTTTAGATATGAATTATTGCATCATTTTGTTGTGTTGTATTTTGAAATCCAGTTTAATCTGAGTCATCATCATCATCATCATCACTTCTTTGAGTTCCTCATGGAACATAGGGCCTCGACAAAAACACGCCACTCTCCACGGTCTCTTGCTAGCTTTTTGATGGTGTCCCAGCTCTTCCCGGTCTTCTCTGCTAATTCCTAAGATAGTGAGGTTGTACGCTTTCATCTCTGCTCCCATTTGCGCTGTCTTTCCAGTCCCATACATGGTCCGGATGTTCCGTGTACCGATGGTTGGGGTGGTCCTGGTAGAGATGATGGTCTTCGACCTGTACGTTCCAGACATCTCTGGCTTTCACCGACATGTGTCATAAACCTTCCAGCTGGAGGTGCATCCTCTCACCAGGTCCGTGACTTCTGTTGATTTGCTGTTTGGTGTTCCTGTAGCTAGAGGTTTTTCTAAAGAGTAGGGTAGCTAGCCCTACGCCTAACCCTCCTCCTTTCTCCGCCGGGCTTGGGACCGTCACATGGTGAGTTAAAAAGTCATTATTATTTAATGTTTATTGTAAGGTAAAGACTTCGTATCATCTTCTTTCAGAAGCGTAGCTAAAAATCGAAGACATTCGCATTATTATTATTTTCTTTCTAAAGGATTGAATTGTAGACTTGCTGTAATAAATACGATAGAAAAATTCAATATGATAGCATATATTGTCGACGTGTGGATCGGATTAGATGATATTGCAACTGAAGGGACATTCCTATGGGCAGACGGCTCTTACTTACAACAGCAACAGATAAATGATCTCTTTTATCCAGGTAAATCTGTAAGGTTTCTAGGTTTATTTTAATTTTATATTTATATTACATAATTTCCGCAGGTGAGAATTTGGCTTTTGGTGATTTTTTTTTTTCTGTTGCTCTTCCATATTCACGTTTAGACCTAACAAAAAAAAAATGACACATATAAAAGTATAGTTCCCTTTTCAGACCTTGCGATGTATAGGGTTTATACTTTAAAGGTCATCTGTTTCTGTGGCCTTTTGGTTAACCAGGATGTCACGTGGCCAGCACAACCACCAACCGCTTTTACTTTTCCCCAACTAATGTCAGGTACCCAATAGAGCTGGGTGGACTCAGAATTACAATAAAGAGCCCAAAATTAAATCCTAGTATTCACCAGGATTCAAACCCAAGCCAAGCGCTTTACCACTCATCCAACGCGCCACACACATAGTCACTTATCAAAGTCACGTGTCCAATCGATGTGTTAATGCCCAGTGGCGTCACTAGGGTCGGTGTCACTCGGTGCGGTAAGCTTGGGTGTCGTCCCCCCCCCCCCCCCCCACATCCTAAAGAAAAAAATCTCTCCCTAAAAAAAAACAAAAAAAAAAAACAACTATTGTCATATAATTGCTTTATGTTGAACAATAAAAATGTAAGATAATTAATTGATTCGTTACACGCGAAAATGTTTTTCGTTTCTATTTTAAAATGTCGTCCCTTTGCCTTTATCAAAAGTTATTACATAGATTAAAAATGTACAATTATTGAATTGATAAACATCAAGTTAAACATATTGTTTTATTAGAGATTATTTAAGAGCTCCTTTCGGCAAAGGTTTTACATTATACTAGTCAATACTAGTCGGGTCTCAAACAAGGAAATCCTATGCCTAACTGGGAGTCGAACACTAAGTGAGGTTGTAACAGAGCGTCGCACGAGGTTTGCGGCACATGTTCTACGACAAAATGAACTACGCAGACCAAGAATTGCAATGGCATGGAGGCCAATACGAGGAAAGCGCAAACAGGGACGTCCTCGTATAACTTGGCGCCACACCTTCACGGAGAACCTCAGAACAGTGGACACCAGGTAGGAGGAGGCTTCAGACATTGCCAGTGACAGATCTTTATAGAGACAGCTTGCCGCCCAATGCGCCGAACGGCGCGTGAGGACCTAAGTCTAAGCCTAAAGTAAGTCAATACTAGTGTTTCTCAGCTGCTTCCGAAAAGGCAAATCAAACATTGAAGAGGTTTACGACCCGTGAAACATCGTCGCGCCAAGCCTGGAATACCAACAAAGGATGTTGATCAGTTTTGTAGATTTAAAAAAAAACTTTCATAGAAACCACTCTGGAAAATACCAAGAGAATAATGCATCTCAAAACAATGTATCCAGATTCAGCGACATGTCTGAAACAAGTGAAGTCGTTGTGTCACAAAAGACGGTGGAATCCAACATGGAGAAGGGCTTAATACTATGTTTCTCAACATTTAAAAAAAAATATTAAAAAAATGTTACGTTCGCCACTTAACTGTTCAGATAAGATGTTTAGGGGAGCGCCTTAAGCTCACTCAGAGTTATCCGGGGAGAAGTGTTTTCTACATTTAATTAATTAATTATTTAATTGACTGATTTGTTAATTTTTAAAATTCAATTCGTGTCTTGTCTACGCCAAGGAATAATTGTCCAAAGTTTAAACTTGATCCATCCGAGAATGGGTTTGGGAGAATTAAAGTGTATAAACTTGTTAGCAAACTTGTTAGCATATAAGTTTTGGAAAGAGATGAAAATATTATTCTAATAAAATACCCAGAAAGACACAAAGATGAAGGCACATTTCTTATTCCGTGTGCTAGGACGAATTCACACAAGTACTTCTAGTTCTTCACTACTGCTTTTGGAACATGGGACCGGTAGTCTGGAACTATTATAAAAACAAATGATTTAGCAAAGTTGAAGTATCTTATCTTATTACCATGCACGTCTAGATTAACACGTGGATACTTGTAGGACGTAATTGTCTTTTGAAAGAACGTCTGTCATTTATAAGATAAGAAAATGTTTTTAATGCTTATTACCAAAAAAGATTACCCATGTCTGTATTCTAAAGGCCCACGGGGCCGCCTGTAAGTTTCTGTTGCATAAACTCTTTTGGTAGGACTAATATTGTTATATGCATTTTCACTTTCTTAAAAGAAATAAAACCATAATGACATTGATTTATTGTGTATTCTACAGGAGACCCCAATAATTGTTGTGAAATAAGACAATGTTGCAAGGAGGACTGTGTCTGCCATAGAGCTCATGGAGCATTTGACAAATTTATAGACATACCTTGCTCCTATGAAAAATCATATCTTTGTGAGAAAACGTAATCTTCTCTCTATGCCATCGATTCAATAAAAATATGATCAAAGTGATTCTTAGTGGTATTTCATTTTTTATAAGGCTACGCCTGAAAGTGAATGTGATAGCTTGTGTGGGCGAGCGGTGGCTCAGTGTTTAAGCGCTTGGCTTCCGAGCCTAGGGTCCTGGGTTTAAATCTTTTTTTTTTTATTTCGGAATTTTTAGGTCGCCCCTGAGTCCATCCAGCTTTAAAAGGTACCCGACTTTAGTTGAGGAAAATAAAGTAATTTGATCGTTGTGCTGACTACATGACACCCTGCTTGTGAACCGTTAGTCAAAGAAACGGATGACCTTAACATCATCTGCCCTAAAGATCGACAGGTCTAAAAGTGGAACTCTTTTTCTAAAACAAAAGATTATGACGCCCAGCCAAAACCTCTTAGATGACAGATGACATGTTATGGCAGCTGTGGGGTTAGGAGTAGTTAGGTGCATCGCAACGCCAATCTGAACACATTCCACAACTAGTCATTCTGGTCAGTTACTAGACTCAGCTGGGGAGTTTAGTAAAACCAGAAATGGAAACAGATATAAATTAAAAGTCTTATCTTCTCGAAAGTATCTATTACAGTCTTGATCAGTGTCCTTATCAGATTGGCGATTATTAACGACGCTGAGTGTCAGTGGCCGTTACACACCAGTTCGTGCCAGTGGCCGTTACACACCAGTTCGTGCCAGTTGGGGATCGGTTGAAATCTAACTATCATTGCCGATGTCGACAGTATTGTGACGTCCATTCGGTCAGCGTCTGGTTTACTATGAAACCGTGGTGACCACTTAGTAGTAGTAGCAAGGTGCTTATATGTAGTTATTGAATACATATCTATCTATCTATATATATATTATATATATTATCTATTCATCATTCTCATTGTACATATGCATATATCAGTATCATAAAATTAAATTCATTATTTTGTTAATTACATTCATCCACATAGCTGGTTACTCTATGTACGACTGTGTGAATGATTTGTCAGGTTGAACCTCGGGACCTTAATTTTATTAACTATTGAACAACATAAATAAATCGTAACCTGACACTATGAAAGATGAGCCGTTTGTACACATTTGTCCTAGCCTATAGAACAAGAAATGTGCCTTTACTCCTACATCACACTCAGAATTATACATCCTTCTGTGTAGGGGCGGACTGGCTATATAGGCATTCAAGCAAATGCCCAGTGAGCCGGTACCCAAATGGGCCATTAGGGTCACCTAAAAGGCCTCGTGAATTCCACTTATTAAATTGTTAAATGTTTTATAATATTCTCTATTTTAAAAAAGTGGCCATCTGAGCGTCGTGTCAAAAAATGTTTACAGATCCTACATTGTAGATCCTAATACTAAGTTAATATCGTGGCGTGGATACGTGTTCAGGCCACACCGGCCGCATCGATATCCACTTGAGCTTTCCCCCCCTAGATGGCGTCTTGTGTCCGCGCATAAAAGGCAAAACAACGTAGATGCTGTCACTGTCCATTCATCTCTGGGCATCTCTGGTCACTGCAGTGACTGTACGTTACTGGGCCTACTTTGTCTTGACTCCCTTTTTGTGCCTGGTTCTACACCATGCGTTTTCGTATGAATGCAGGTAAATACATTTTTTACAGCTTAAATATTAGAGTATAATTTTATTTAGTAGTTTATATAGAATATCACTACCCTCGGTTTTCACCCGCGTTGTTGGACTATCCTCATTTTTAGAAAACCAGCATGTAAATTAATTTCTTTATTGAATTGCGTGCCTTTAGCATATATCTAGACCAAAATACGTATATAGAATGTTAACTGTCTAGCTTGTAAATATATTTCTACAACCAGTGAGTAGATACTGGCTTTTAAAAATCAGTGTATAGATTTGTTCTATCATACTTCTATGTAATTTTTATAAAATCAGTGTATAGATTTGTTCTATTATACTTCTATGTAATTCTTATAAAATCAGTGTATAGATTTGTTCTATCATACTTCTATGTAATTCTTATAAAATCAGTGTATAGATTTGTTCTATCATACTTCTATGTAATTCTTATAAAATCAGTGTATAGATTTGTTCTATCATACTTCTATGTAATTCTTATAATTTTTTTTTGTATTGAAAGGAAACGATCGAGCGAAACTTATTTAATGTAGAACAACTAGTTGAGTTCCACTACTTTGTCATTAATTTTTATGACGTTTCTGATGTTCCATATCTCTCCTATGTTCTTATAAGAGATGATTGATTTACACTCAGAGATTTCGTGTGTTGTTTTTTTTAGATCTAGTATTTAGACTTCGATGTTGTGTGGTGGCCTACAACTTGGTCGCGTTTTATTCTGTACGTTGGAACCATTGACCTGAATCTATAATATGAGGTAGTGATTCATCATTATAATGATTATTGCACTGTGAATTTTGACATTTAGAACTAATGTTTTTTACCTAATTAAACATATTCTAATGCTCTCTAATATTTAAAAAAACAACTTAGATCTACACCATAATTCACCATATCATTATCTAATAATAATAAAATACAGAAGTTTATTCTTAATTAGAGCCAAACAATATGAACCTATGCGTTTCAATGTGTCAATCTAGCACATGCAAATTGACTGCTAAGTCATTAGTTTTCATAATAACCTTTTCCGTGCTCTTTATTTTTGTTTGTAATTAGCAACCGTATCTAGTTATTATTATTATTATTCATTATTGTTAATAAAGGTGCCTAAAACGCTTAAGCTGACAGCATCACAGGAACTCGTTAAGAAAAAGTTTATAAAAGGTCAACATACATAAGGGAGGTCAGTTTGCTTTATTTAATATTTTTTCGACTCGTAGATGGATGTAGATGTATCATGTAGGCATACCACTGTGACTTGAAGGGGCCTAAACATAGTCTGGCGAGTGAAGATCTAGTGTAATATTTACTACTATTATTATATTATTTATATATATATATATATATCTAGACGCCAAAGACGTGGAAGAGATAGAGCTAGTCCTAGACTAATCGACTAATCTAGAGGGCTCCACAAATGCATATGCCATATACTAGTGCTAGATCTACTACTAGATCTAAGTAACAAATGTACAATTAAAAAACAACAACAAAAACCTTTTGTCGAAGTCAGATTGGTTATTGCGATAACTCTTGTTTAAAATATAATTTTTAAAAATTGAGATGAAATTTTAATATTTTTAGAAATAATATTTAATAATTCATGCCCAGCGGCCTGCTCATCAAGGACTAATTTCTGTAATAGACTAATAGTTAGTCTCTTTTTAATAATGATGTAGTTCATTGTAAAGGAGATAATTATCTCCTTTTTTTTTTAAGTAATGTCTGTAATTGATTCATTGTACCAGAATAAGAAGACGGAAACAGCTTCTTTACAATGTATGTAATGTAGGACATAACTTTGTAATGTGTTTATGTAACCAGAAATGTGGCATCCTTGTTCAAACAGTACTTTAAGTTCCTTATTGTGGATATTTCAATCAGCTGCTCCTGAATTAGTATGGATTAGCCTGTGATTGGAGTCTGAGTTTGTTTACGCGCAAAAGGGTTCAATACCCATTCGGAAAATGTTTTCCAATCTTTGATTAGGTATTAATACCATAGTACTTAAAATACATATTAAACATTATTGAGGGCTAGTTGACTATTATCCGATTAGATAAACTGACTTTTAGCAAAAAAAAAACTATTTAATTTTATAGTATACAATTTTTATATTTATGTGGATCCCTTTTAGCAAAAAAACTATTTAATTTTATAATATACAATTTTTATATTTATGTGGACCCTTGAAGGTAGGGGGGCCACTGCTCTAGACATCTAGATTTAGAAATTTAAATCTACTCTAGAGTCTAGAGTAGTGAATGATACAGGATTTTAAATTAGGTCTTTCTAGACTAAATCTATATATTAAATATTTTCTGTATCTAGATATAGACTTATATATATATATAAATATATATAGATATTTTTTCTATATAGACTTTTATATATATATATATATAAATATATATAGATATTTTTTCTATATAGAATTTTATATATATATAAATATATATAGATATTTTTTCTATAAACTATACTATTCTATTTTTAAAATTCTATTGTACTTCTAGATCTAGATCCTTTATCTCTATGATCTAAATTAGAATATAAATTTTCTAATAATTACATTTCTAGATCTATCTAGATTCAATTCTATACATCTATCTTATCTTATTAATAATAGACGTTACTTAAAAAAAATATAATTATGTTCATATGTCAATCTAGTCATGCATGCCAGTCTGTACCTATTTAGTATATATATGCTTTCAAAAATACTGTAATAAGACACAGTTTGGGCTGTCATCGATTCAAAACTCACAACCTAACATTCTTGTGGAATTGAAAGTTTTAGTTAATAGCATTTACAGTTGATTCATCAACTTTATTATTTTAATTTATAAATGATTCCTTTTATTTGTGTCAACCCTTTTAACACTTAAAACTACATATTATCAGGACTTTGTGAAAAGATGTTGACATGGCTGACATTGATCTACAATAACATGAGGAAGCTGAAACATCTGGAAATGGTAATTTGTAATATTTCTACCACATTGATAACTTTCAAATAAAATGAATGTAGTTTTAAAGATATCATTTATGCATTAATTTGTCTTTTGTTTCTTTCTTTGATTTTTTCCATGTGAAAATCTGTATTGACAAACTGAAGTTAATTGTGGATGTTCCAGAGAAACTCCTCTCCATGTCAACTGATTGCTTTCGGCAGACTCTAGATACAGGTGACTGTTGTGGTGACACGGTTACTGTGTGGTCAACCGTGACACATGGTCAAGTGTTAGGTATCGAGAGTTAGGGGACTTGGGGGAAGTGACGAAGGTGTAAACAAGAGAGAGAGAGAGAGAGAAGTCAGCGAGTGAAGTAGGAGATCTGTATATAACGTTGCCGTGTATATATGTTTTGTTAAAATGTTCAACAATTAAAAGACACTTTAAACGTAAAAGGACTTGTTTCTTCACAACTGGCGACCACGACGAGGCACAAGTAATTGGAAATGTCGATGTACAAAATATATAGAGATGCGGGCAAGGAAAATGGCCTGCAAGGCGAAGAACTTGAAAAGTTCATTACACTAAAAATAACACAGGATGAAGGAAGGAGATTTTATAAGGAAGAAGCCAAAAAGAAAGAAGAAGATAGTAGAAGGAAGGAAATCTTACAACTAGAACTAAAACTTAAAGAAAAGAAAGACAAAGAACAGCAAAATGAAAAGGAGGAACACTTTGACAAATACAAACAATTAGACAGAATGTCTCCATTTGACGAGAGCCAGAATGAGTGCATTGACTCATATCTACTGAGATTTGAGGATATAGCAACATCATGCAACTTCCCACAGACAGAATGGGCAAGAAGCCTCATGGGGCGCTTAAAAGGTAGAGCCATCAACATCTATCTTCAAATGAGAGATGAAGAAAGAAAAGAATACGTGGCCGTGAAGGAGGCGTTGCTGAGACAGTTTGGCTCCACAACTTACGAATACAGAAGGAGATTGAAAGAGTCGACACCTCTGGCAAACGACGATCCACAAATATTCGTCACCAACATATCGATATACTTCGATCGATGGGTAGACCTGTCAAAAGTGGAGCACAAATATGAAACCCTCAGAGAACACATCATAATGGACGCTGTGATGGAAGCTTACAATAATAATGTGAAAACATACGTCACGGAGCGAGAGCCAAAGACCATCAGCAGCCTGATAGCACAACTAAAGCAGTATAAGGCCGCACACCCAAGGGAAGTGTTAGCTAGAGAGAACCCAACTGCGACATCAGCTTTTATGGTGAACAACGCTGCAAGAATGCGGACTCCAAGCCCTTTATATAGAAGAGAGAACGCTGACAAGAGCCCAACATATAGATCTCGAAGAGAGAAAGATGAAGGAATGAGCCCAATATATAGATCTCGAAGAGAGAAAGATGAAGAAATGAGCCCGACCTATAGATATTGAAGAGACAAAGATGAAGTAAGGAGCCCAACATATACTTACAAGAATAGAGAATATCAACGTAATCAGCAAAGAGTTCGTTTCCAATGTCAAATTTGTGGTAGAACAAACCACACAACAGAGACTTGCTTCTACAACCGACGCAATAAAGATTGGAACGACAGACCAAGAGATCGAGCATTTGCTGCCAAACACACTAATAAACTGCAGGTATACCCAGGGTTTGTGGGAGAACAAATGACCAACGTACTGTACGATACAGGTGCAGCTGCAATTTTAGTCGCAAAAGAATACGTCAACCCACAAGAGTTCACCGGAAGAAGACAAGACTGTGTTGGTTACACTGGTCAAGTAACTAAACATCTGGTAGCACGTATCAACATACACACACCGTTCATCAGTGGTTGGCATGAGGCTTTAGTACTAGACAATAAGCCTGACAACATTGGCCTTATCATTGGCTGTATCAAAGGCTCTAAACCTTGCACAGTAGAAGAATTGAACAAGTGGAAAGAAAACTACACACAGAAATGTTCCATGGTTACTACAAGAGCTCAGAAGAAAGCAGAAGTGCTAAATACAAACAATAACATACAAGTTCCTTATAACAATGAAAATGAAAATACAGAAACAGAAAATAGTGATACGAGAAGCCATAATCAAGAAAACAACCCGAATGAAATCTCCACAGAAAGTCAAGACCCACTACAGATTAAAACAAAAATTTGTCAGTGAACAGAAAAATGATCCAGATCTAATAAAACTCATAGAAAGTGAAGCTCCACCAAGACGAGGGTTAATCAAGATAGGCTAAGATGGTGTTTATGTAAGAGAAATTCACCTGAAAGCAGGCAAGACACAACAATCGCTTGTTCCAAAGAAATATAGAGGAACAATTTTAAAGCTTGCACATGGCACCCCGTTTGCCGGACATATGGGAGTAAAGAGAACATTGAATAGAATCTTGAATGAATTTTTTTGGCCTAGAATTACGCAAGAAGTCAAGGCCTACATAAAATCCTGCCATATTTGCCAAATACATGGAGCAAAGGGAACATATATGCAAGCTCCAATACAAACAACAGACTTAAGTGAAATGCCATTTGAAAAGATAGCTATAGATATTATTGGACCAATGCCAGTAATATCCGGAAGAGGCCATCGCTACATATTGACTGTTGTAGACATGTGCACACGGTTTCCAGAAGCAATACCATTGAAAAGAATTTCTTCCGAAGATGTCGGAGACACACTTACAGCAATATTTGCAAGAACAGGTTACCCTCGCATAATACTGAGTGATCAAGGCACCCAGTTTAAATCAAATGAATTCGCACAGTTTTGCAAAACTCTGAATATTAAACAACAGTTTGCTGCCCGTTTTCACCCCCAAGCAAATGGGATGTACGAACGCCTGAATTCAACGCTGAAAACAATGCTGAACAAAGTAGCATACTGTTCGCCTACAGAGAAGTAACACACACAACAACGGGCTTCTCACCATTCGAGATGCTCTATGGCTCACCTGTTAGGGGACCCATGTCACTATACAGAGACTTTCTAGTAAATAGGAACATAGAAAATGACGTACTCACAGGATACGATCTTGTCATCAAAACAAGACAAAATATAATCAAAGCATGCGAAACTGTCCAAAAACAAACAAACAGAGAGAAACCAGAACTATTGAGAAAGCTAAATCAGGGTCGAAAGTTGAGAACACTACAAATTGGTGATAATGTCATGGTTCTGCTGCCTTACAAAAATAACCAGCTATTTATAAAATGGCAGGGCCCATTCCAAGTCACAAAGGGGATTTCGAAGGTCGACTACAGTATAAACATCAGAGGTCGAGACAAAGTATTTCACATCAATATGCTGAAGCTGTACATGCCCAGACCATTTACCCTTTCAGCGAACGCTAAGCAAGACACGCAAGACAGTCAGAGAGTCATGAAGATAGAAGCAATAGAGGAACCAGATGAATTAGCATGTCCAGTTATTGAAAGCTGTGAAACTGTGAAAGATATAGACACATCACACCTCCAGTATCCAGTTAAGCAAGATATTGATAAACTGCTAGCTCAATGGGCGCCAATATTCACAGACAAACCGGGTAGAACAACTGCCATAAAACACACTATCTAACTGACTGATAGGAAGCCCACAAAATCCAAACCATATCCAGTTTCCTTACACCATGAAGAGATACTGAAAAAGGAAATTGAAACGCTGCTAAAAATGGGAATTATTGATGCTTCCACATTCCCATACTCAGCTCCAGCAGTCCTAGTGAAACAAAAGGAAACAACCGGAAAGATGCGGCTATGTGTAGACTACCGGAAACTAAACGCCATCACAGTGAAAGATACATACCCAATGCCTAACATAGAGAACATTATACCTAAACTTAGAGGTGCAAAATATTTCACTACTCTTGACTTAGCCAGAGGTTATTGGCAAATTCCACTAGACGAAGATGCTAAGCCACTTACAGCATTCACTACTCCATTTGGTTGTTACCAATGGAATTACATGAGTTTCGGGCTTAGTAACGCACCTGCGACCTTCAACAGAATGATGGCAAAACTAATAGGGAAAAGACCAGATGTCATTTTCTATCTTGATGACATATGTGTCTTCCACAACACATTAGAAGAACACGTTGCTGGTCTGCAACAAGTATTCCAGATATTACAAGACAACGGGCTTACAATAAAACCTAGCAAGGTTAAAATCGCCAGAACAGACATTGAATTTCTAGGGCACAGAATACAACAAAATACGATCAGCCATTACAAGACAATATAAGCAAGATACTCAACTTAACAATACCTACAACAAAAGGACAAGTCCGAAGCATCTTAGGTTTATGTAATTACTATAGACGGTTCCTGGCTAATTTCACAAGTATTACACAACCTCTAATTGAACTGACAAAAAAAAGGCATGCCAAACAAGATCACATGGAACTCCAGAATACAGGAATGCCTGCAAAGCATTGAAAATGTCTTCTCAGACGACATAGTACTCCAGCTTCCAGACATCAGAAACCCTTTCTACTTGGCAACAGATGCATCCTCCACAGCAGTGGGAGGCACTTTAATGCAGAAGTGTGATGCAACGCTAAGACCAGTTTACTACATTAGCAGAAAGCTGAACGCAGCAGAACAGAAATATTCCACGATAGAGCGTGAAGCTCTAGCTATTGTGTTCTGCATAACGAAACTATCCCGTTACTTGCTTGGGAAATCATTCATCTTGTTAACAGATCACACCCCACTAGCTTATATCAATACAAATAAGTTAGCCAACTGGAGGATCACTAGATGGACTTTAAAACTTCAAGACTTCAGCTTTACAGTCCAAGCTATTCCGGGACAAATCAACGTGATAGCTGACGTGTTGACAAGATGTGTCTAGGGACCGCTGGACTTATGTTCATTCATTAATCAGATAATGAGAAAATTAACAAATACCTTGTAAGATAACTTTAAAGTCTGTCTTGTCAAGATTGAATTAACATTACACTCCAGAATTTTTTATTTTCATTCAGTGATGGTAAATTTGTACTAAAATTGAGTTTTTTTTAAATGTTTGTTGCATTGATTGTAGTCATAGATGATAGATGTCCATTTAGGAACTGGTATGAAAGAAACACATAGTAAACAATTCCCTTAATTTGGAAGATATTTTGATGTAACATAAAGTATTAACTAATTGTGCATTTTTCACCTGACAATGTTGGCATTCAATTGGAAATGTCATTGCAATAACATATTATTGAAGATTTATTTGTCGTCATAGACATCAGTTCTCTCATAATAAAAGATGCCATTGTATTACATGTCATTGTTTTTTCTTGTCGATGTAAAACATTATTGATGTACACCCAAACTATTGGGTTCATAAAATTTTGATACGATCAAAATTTTTCTCTGCCCTGGGAGGACTGTTGTGACACGGTTACTGTGTGGTCAACCGTGACACACGGTCAAGTGTTGGGTATCGAGAGTTAGGGGACTTGGGGGAAGTGACGAGTGTGTAAACAAGAGAGAGAGAGAGAAGTCAGCGAGTGAAGTAGGAGATCTGTATATAACGTTGCCGTGTATATATATATTTTGTTAAAATGTTCGACAATTAAAAGACACTTTAAACGTAAAAGGACGTTTCTTCACAGTGACCAAGTTTTGAAAGCCTTTAGAAATGCGACAGCTGAGGAAGTATTTGCTAAAGGTTTTCGCATGGTACTACCGAGGCAGCTATCTGATGCAGAGACTGTGATAAGTACAACTGATGATGCTCCTCTTCACTACATGCACAGCGAGAGAACTCTTGGAATGTTTGATTTTCAGTGTCACGGAGCAACAGTTAGCTTAAGAGGTGGCATAGTTACGTTTGTCTTGAACACGACAATGACCTGATTAAAGAATAAAGAAAAAAAAAGAGTAAAGTTCCCCTTTCTAACCTTGTGATCTATATGGCTGATGATGGAAGCTTAAGTCTTGGTTAAAGTATTGCCACATTCACTTGCGGTTCACTTTTCGCCTCCTCGAATAAACATAAAAGTAAAGTTTTCAGACCTTGCGATCTTTAGGGCGGATGTTGTAAAGGTCATCGGCTTCTGTGCCCACAGTTAATAAGGGTGTCATTTGGCCAGCACAACAACCAACCATCTTTGCTTTCCCTAACTATTGCCAGGTACCCATTAGAACTGGGTGAACTCAGATGTACCTTAAAGATCCTGAAATAAAAAATCCCAGTCCACCAGGATTTGAACTTGGAACCTCTTGGTTCAGAAGCCACTTAACCACTCAGCCACCATGTTTTTATATTGTTGAAAAACCACGGAGAACCGTTTCCTTTGCTTGTAGATTAGCTGCCAAGACAAGGCAAGAAATGATGGCACGAGAGACATATATTAACGTTGTTTTTAGAGTGAGGCTAGTGATGATGGCACAGCAAAGAGATGACAAACAGCGTTCTTGATTAGAGGAGGTTATAAGAGATGGTATTAAAGACCTTAGCAAGATACCACTGAAAGAAAGGCCTACTGTGATCTGATTCTGGCAAAGTCTCTAACAATCATTGGCAAGACTTCAGCATATTTGGACAGATGACCAACTGGATACAATTTTTGAAGGACAAGTAACAAATGTTCAGGGAACTAACATGTTTATTTTATACAGTTCAGAAACTGAAGCTATTGAGTCACAAAGTATTAACTCTTTCTCTCCTAGAATATTTTTTAATTAAAAAATTTTGGAAGCTTAATCATAACAGGGAAGTGAACTAGAAATGAGTAAAATGAATAATGCTATCAGATCATGGAAAGTAATTAAGGAGAGAAAGAGTTAAGGAAGAAAAGTAGTTGTTCAAACAATAGACATTGGGGAAAAAAAACTTTCTCGCAATCAGAAATACATAGTAGGAAATATGATTTCACTACAAGTGTAATTGCATGGAAATAATTGATATCAAGAAAATAGCATTGCTTTTTAATATCTATTTCAAACACATTCTAGATTTTAATATGAAACTCGTATTCTGCTGACAAAGACAAAATTCACTTACTATAAAAGACATCTGAAAAACAATTAAGGCATCATCTCTGAATTAATTAAGAATCATCTCTGAATTCCGAGTCACAAGAAAACAGCTTCACTGCTCAAAATTGTGAATTTATTTTAACAAAAGAAGGAAAAGTAAGATTAATCCATAAGGGCTAAATAACACAATTAGTTTAAGTTTTTTTTGTTTGCTGTTATATAAAAAATTGTATGCCCTTATATTGACAAATTGACACATTTTGTTTAAATTTTCAATCTGTAATTATTGACATTCAAGATAATAATATCAAACCTCATTTTTATTTGTCAAGACATCTGAATAATGGAATCTTTCATTATCAATAATGAATGACATAGAATAAGACTTTACTTTTATGAAAATAGAAGAGGTAGAATCCTCTCAGTCTCAGCATTCGCCAGAAAATTCTATATCAAGGACTGTTGGTCAGATTTAACAATAGTCTCGGGTTTAAACCCTGCCTGCTCCCATCCCCGTCATCCTGCTGAAGGTTTAGACTAGGAAGTAAACTATCTTCAACTCTGAAGGACTCTGAAATATGTCAAACATTTTACAAGGAAATGATAACTTCTTTTTTCATTTATTCAAAACCTGTTATAGTTAAAATAATTCCTGTATAAAGCATTCAAAAAGATCAATAATTTTGTTCTGATGTTGTTCATAATAGAGAAGAGATATAATTAATAATGTAATTATGATCTAATTAGAAACTTGTATTAACTCTTTCTCTCCGTAATTATTTACCACATTCTGATGGAATCAGAATAAATAATGTCAATGTCTTTTCAATATATTTTGGTCAGATTCTACATTTGGAGAAATGTCATTGTTCTAGTTTTTATTCTTGTCCTTAAGGAATGTTTACAAGAAATGTTATTGTTCTAGATTTTATTACAAGGTTTGATGAAAGGGTTTAATAAATTTAATTTTATTGACAGACATTTAAAAGTTAAAATTGTAATCATAACTTTTAAAAATATGAATAACATCTGTTTAAAATAATCATTTCTCATGCCATGATATAAGGAAGTTAAAAAGAAAAATGATTATTTGAAGAGTCATATATGGGAAAATCTGTCTTATTAGATTTCAATGTTTTTTTATTTAAAAAGTCATATTTTGATAGCTAAGAATGTCAATTCTAGAGATAAGTTTGATCAATCTTGCAAGCACTACCACTACATCTAGAATTTCAAGGAAGTTACTACAACTTTGGGTGGTGGTTGAGTGGTTAAGCCCTTGGGTAAGGAAGCTAGGGTCCTAGGTTAAAATCTTGGTGAAGACTGAGATTTTAAATTTTCGGATTTTTAGAATGCTCCTGAATTCATTCAACTCTAAGGGATACCTAACATTAGTTGGGGAAAGTGACGCCTTGCTCTTTAACCTTTGGCCATAGAAATAGATGACCATAACATTATCTGCCCCATAGATCACAAGTTCTGAAAGGGAAACTTTACTTTTTATTACAACCATAATAGAATAAAGTACTTTCATTTTGTATACGAGCCATGGTGGCTGAGAGGTAAAGCACTTGGCTTCTGAACCGAGGTCCCAGCTTCAAATCCTGGTGAAGACTGGGATTTTTTATTTCAGGATCTTTAGGTCACCTCTGAGTCCACCCAGCTTTAATGGGACCTGACATTTGTTGGCGAAAGTTAAGTTGGTTGGTCGCTGTGCTGGCCACATGGGACCCTCATTAACTGTTAGCCACAGAAACATCTGCCTTGTAGATCACAAGGTCTCAAAGGGCAACTTTACATTAAAAATATTTTAATGTCATCTGCTGCTGTAAACACTTTGTTTTTATTTGTTGACTAAACATTTATAAATTGACCAACAGTAAGAATAGAATTATGGTTTGTGTTTTCACACAATCTCATGGGGGCACATATGAGTCTGTTTTTTTTTTATACAATTCAGGTCAAAAGGACTTGTATTATTTCAGTGTAAGAAAAAGTTGTTATTCCTACTAGAAAATGATTATTATTGTTCTTTGTTAATCAAGAGATATTTTAATATCAAAATGGGATTTTACAATAAAAAAAATGAATGAACTTTTTTTTTTGTTAATAATTGTTGGGCTGAATGTTGTTTAAGTTGTATGTTGGAACTGTTTGCAAAAAAAAAAAATCATATCTTTACTAAAAGTACTGAATCAAGAATCTTTTAAAAAAACTGCTTATAGTCACTAATAGTCAGATTAGGCAATAAAAAAAATCCTTGAAATTGTTAGAACAATATGTCCGAGGCATATAGTATCTGGTGGCAGACATGCTTTAAAAATTTAAACTCCAATAGATGCATATTAAAAAATTTATATCATCATCAAACTCCATTTGAGTGAGGGCTTGAGAGCCTTAAATCCTCTCTTGCAAAAGCCCTGGACAGAAACCCTGCTCTCTTGCGTAGTGCATACATGTCACCATGCAGCTTATATCAACTCACTCTGGTCAAAAGTTTGAACAAGCTATTTCTCCCACACCCAATCTTGGGTCAAGTTGAAACTTTAAACAACTTAAAGAGGAGCTGGTGTTGTTTTATTTGTGACTCACACTACGCTATCTCGCTTTGACATTTGATTCCCCCAACCCTAAAGTGCTTATCTCAATAGGAAATGTACTGGGCACCATCACCTAACCAGGAAGTAAATTAGGTTTTACATAATTTTATATTTATTTCCTATAGGCATCCAAATATACTTGAAGGAGTAAAGTCAGGTTTAAAGTCATTATCCTCTAAATATCCCCTGCAAAGAACGACTCTTCTTCTTAGTGTAAAATTGTCTTTTGTAAAACTATTCCTCTAATTAGCTTGCAATATTTAAATAGGTTCAGGACACTGGCTGGGTAAGGTGGACACTGATGTTGAATATAAGTAGGATGTTGTTTTTTATTATTTCTTTGGGAAAATTATGACTAATTAGCCACAAAGTGAATACTCTAATTTGACAGTTATTATTTTTTAAAAATATAATGATCTTGTAATTGAATTTGGTCTGTTTTGAACACACATCAGTGGGAATTCCGTCACTCCACTGAACAGTTTCCTTGTACCGGTATTTTGGACCCTCTGTTAGTGGGTATTTCCTCACTCGACTCAAATGTTTCTTTGTATTGAGTAAAGAATTAGATATATATGTAGAAGTTCATGTTTTATGTATAAATTATTAGCCAGATCTCTTGAATTAATTTATAGCTGCACACAGCAGTTCCCCCCCCCCATTCAAAATGTTTGTGTAATTTCAGTACACAACATCAACACTATAGATCTATATCTTCAACTAAATTCTGTATTCAAGTCTTTTAATGTTTTTATATCTGGAACATTAATACAATACCCTGAGTAGCTTTAGACATGGGTCTAACCAAGAATTTTTTATAGTTGAAGTTTGGCTGGGTAAAAAAAAAATTCCCTTCTTAATTATTAGTTTTTAAGAGCTAAGTGGTGAAAGTATTAATTTATTTATTTTCAAAACAAATCGTATATACATATAAGCAGATTTTTATGCCAATTGTCATTATGAAGATCTATAATCATTCCATGAAGATTCAAGTAGAGATGATTCTTTGACAGGTTGTTTAAAATTTATGGATGAACACTAAGGCCTGTAAGTAAAAAAACAACACACCAGTTAATCGAAAGGATAAATGAAAAATAACCCATAAAAAGAGAGACCCCCAAAAAAAAATCCAATTTAAAGATAAATCACTTCTATGTCATTACTTTAAGTCAGTGTTTCTCAAACTTGTTCTCTAATGGAACACTTCGCACAGTCTGACTACCGGGTATTTAACAAAACACTTATTTTATTTTTTTTAGAGAGGTTAATTCACTCGATTGACTAATAGTTAATTATTCCAGTAGTTTGTGGAACACCTGTTCAGGCCTCATGGAACACAAGGGTTCCGAGGAACACAGTTTGGGAAACACTGAATTTAAGGCATTACCTCAACGCAAAATGTTGCTACGTTTACTAGAGCCATATTCAATTATGTCATGATATTTAAAAAAAACGTGGAAGTTGAGGCGAGGGGTAAACCGCTTTAATTCTGATTGGAGGGGGTTTGAATCCTGATGAAGACTGGAATTTTTTTTTATTTGAAGTCCACCCAACTCTAATGGGTAGCTGACATTAGTTAGGGAAAAATTAAGGCGATTGTGCTGACCACATGACACCCTCATTAACTTTTAATCGTCTGTCCCAAATAGCAGAAAGGTGAAATTTACTACTTTTTTTTTTAATTATAGAAAACGAACAGGGAAATATTTTTTACGCATTTTTGTTTCTATGGACAAAGCAGAAAATGTTAATGACATAGACATAAATAAATATAGGCTGGAAAAAAGAAAATAACTTCATGTAACTTGAAAACATGTCTATCTATTGTTGTCAGATTTCCGAATTCTGAAAAGTTACATGATCTTCAGTCTTAGAGATAAAACAAAACTATACTGCTCATAAATGCTGTATACTGTATAATAAAGTACACAAAATTGCAAGACTCTTTTATCGGCCAGTCTATATTTATTTATGTCTATGGTTAATGAACTATTAAAAAAACATTAAACGGTAACTGTTCAAATTTGAGATCTTCATTTGAAACAAGAAGTACAATGCAAAGTATTTAAAATTGATAGCAATATGTTCAATTCGTATTGATTTATGCAGAATGTCTTCGACCTAATGGCAAAAAATAAATATTTCTTCCTTCACGATACATCCCAGGCTGCTACTGTACTGGGGTATAAATAAACAGCGGGGGTGAAAATTCGAACCATGGACCATCGAGACCACATATCACTTAAAGTTCTTTGACTAAATAGCCAAAGATAAATACAGAATAATAATAATAATATTTCAAGCATTAATAGAACAACGGGAGAGAAGTCTTACTTGACTTGACATTCACATTTCCCTGATCGACATACTGCATCTGTTGGGACTGCACAGAATTTCACTTGGAAGCAATCGTCTGCTGTGCGACACGTCTGAGTTGCGTTCCTGGATACTGGAACTGTTGAGTAGAAGGTCAACGATAAATATAAGGGCATACATTTTGTGGTCAAAACTTTACATGTTACATTAAATGTCTATTCAACCCGAGGCGGCTCAAAGCAAAATAAAAATACAAATTCAGCAGTAATCAGGGACTTTTTATTTGCTGATGACTGTACCCTAAATGCCTGCTCTGAAAATGATCTGCAGAGCATCGTCAGTGACTTCTCAAGAGCCGACTTTGGCCTTACCATTAACACAAATAAGACTGAAGTCTTATATTTACCTGCTTCTGGGAAAGCCTACTCGGATCCATGCATTAAGATAAATGGACATGATATAAACGCAGGAGATAGATTCACGTATCTTGGCAGCACACTCTCCAGAAAAGTAAAGATTGATAATGAAATCGACCTGCGTATCGCTAAGGCCAGTGCATCCTATGGCAGACTGTCTAACAATGTCTGGAACAGACGAGGTATCACCACAAATACAAAGCTAGGGATCTATCGAGCCGTCATCCTCCCTACATTGCTCTATGCCTCAGAAACGTGCACAGTGTACAGAAAACATGCAAAGAAACTAAATCACTTCCACACAAAATGTCTAAGAAAAATACTGAATGTCAAATCGCAAGACATATACCAGATACTGAAGTCCTTCGAAGAGCGGGGCCTGCAAATCATCCATACAACCCTGATGCAGTCCCAGCTGCGATGGGCAGGACACGTCTGCAGAATGGAAGACCACCGCATCCCTAAACAACTCTTGTATGGCCAACTAAGCGAAGGTGGTCAAAGAAAGCGCTTCAGGGACACCCTCAAAGCTTTTCTGAAGGCGTTCAGCGTAGACCCAGCCACCTGGCAGACAGAGGCACATGATAGAGCATCATGGCGTCTCGCTGAGAAAACTGATGCACAGGTTGCTGAGGAGAAAAGAACCACGCTGGCAGAAGAAAAATGCCAGAGAAGAAAAGCAAGGCCCACGACAAGAGCTCCAGCTGGAATAACCTGCCCAGTGAGCAGCCGAACATTGCGGGCTCACATAGGTCTCACCAGCCACACGAGGAGGCATAAAACCCCATTGCAAAGCCCTCAGCCCCCCTGGATGACAAAGTGGTCATCATTGAACCACGATGGACGAACTATATAATAATAACATTCTAAACATCAGCTCAACTTCAAAGTTGTATTGTATATAGGTATGTTGTTTGTTAGAATTTTAAGCGCCCCCCCCCCCCCCAGTTATTTAGTATTAGGCGTATATCCAGTCCTGAAATACAATGTGCTGTTATAAATCCGATCGCACTATTTTCCTTAACCGGATCCAAATAGATGCAACCTCTACAACCGGCTCCAAATAGGTGCAATCTCTACTTAGTTTACAGAACACATGCAATACATGTTGGAAAAAGTAAACTATTTGTTTCCAATGATAGACTTTCAAGCATGATGTCAATGTGCTTACCTTGACTTTGACACTGACAAACGCCAGACGATAAATCACAGAGGGCATTGACACCATTAGGGCAGGCATTCATCTGAAAACACTCTGCGTTCGTCATACAGGCTCTAGGATTTTGTCTGTCTAATTCTTGAACAGGCCCGACCACTCCGCCTGTAAATTTGAGTGATATATGCCTAGAGCAAAACATTACAACAATAATACATATAACAACACATGTAATAACACATATAATGGCCTTCTTTAGTCGCCAAAATAATAATTGATTATCTCATAAAAATGAGATTCATATCTGGGAATTAGTCAGCTCTACGAAATTTAGTGAATATCAATACTGTATGAATGATTGATTGGGATTGGAATGTGATTGGGAAGAAAATGTGTAGCATCTCAATGAAATCTCATTCATATGCGTTTTAAAATTGCATAACTTATAGGGGGATTTGTGGAAGGGTAAGGAATGTGAATAGCACATGTAATCGCCTTCTTTAGTCGCCAAATAATAATTGATTATCTCATAAAACTGAGATTCATATCTGGGGATTAGTCATGGTCGGAAAGACAACCCATACAGCAGCTCCCCTCTTCCCAATGTTTGTGTATAACTACGAGGCTTGTGCCAAGTTTCATGGATTTCTGGAAACTAAAGTCTTGTAGAAATCCATGAATTGTCTCTCATTGTTTACATTATTTCCTCATTCACTTGCGGTTCACTGTTCGCCGCCCCGAATAAACGTGGAATTAGTGAAGTTTTAAGACCTTGTGGTCTATAGGGCAGATGTAAGGGTCATCTGTTTCTGTGGCCCACGGTTCACGAAGGTGTCATGCGGCCAGCGCAACGACCAACCGCCTTTTACTTTTCCCCAACTAATGTCATGTACCCATTAGAGCTGGGAGGACTCAGAGGCACCCAGAGATCTCGAAATTAAAATCGCAGTCTTACCAGGATTATAGGCGGATTTGTGGGAGGGTATGGAATGTGAATAGTTGGAGGGGGGGGGTATTGTAATTTTGTACCGGTACCATTAGAATCGTATATTCTGGTATCGTAGAAATAATCGTTATAAGTTATAAAGTTGTCTTAGAAAAATTAAACAATTTACTCTTGGAGCGTCCTGGGCAGCATAATTAAAGACTTGAGATTTCAAACAAAAATAACGCAAACTAAAGAATATGGAAGTTATCGATTGTCATAAGCTTTTTTTTTTTTTTTTTAAAAAAAAAGGTGTGTTTTTTTGTCTCATTGCATAACAAGGCATACCTCGGCATAGACACTGGCCAGTCGAAATGTTACACACAGCCCCAATAGGATTCGGACACGCTTTCATTTGAACACAGTCGGTTGTTCTTTTACATGACGTTGAAGATGTGGTCTGGAGATTCCCTTGCTGGACATCACCTGTGGGAGGGGGAAGGGGAGGAGAATGATCGGTAAATTTATCTTAGAAGAGACATAGAAGAGAGCACCTGGTTGCAGGCGGCTTCCGAACGAGACAGCTGGAGATTTGTGATAAAGGCCGCGGGAGACACATTCGAGACCAAAAGGAAAATCCATCTCCTAGGACAGACTACAAGTACTTGCTAACAAAAATTTTGAAAGCTATCGTGATTTGATAAATGCCAAGCGGAAAAACTTGACTGGGGAATTAGTGGCCTAGTTAGGGTGTGGTAATGGGGGAGAATTTCAAAAATCCCCCCCCCCCGTCCCCCACTTGAGGTGTTCCCTCAAATGAGTGTTCAAAATTGTTTTTACATTAAATATTACACCATTATCTCATGTCATGATGTCGAAATGCAGGTCAAGCCCCTCCGGGTCCCCAAATCCCTAGCAACGCCACTGGCATATTACGCAAAATGCAGGGTCCAAAGAGGTCAAGGCCCTTCTCCCGGGACCCAAAATGATGTTAAAGTCCTAGCTACTCCACTGTGAGGAACCTCGATGATACAAACTGTGTAGGGAAAAGTTCCACAAGCGTGGAAAGGACACGCAGTTTTGTTCAAGAATTAAGAATTTAGCACTAAATGAAATGTTAAAATATCTCCGACAGGAGCAAATAAACAAGAAGGGGAAGAAGCAAATGTAATGTTAATTGTCCACTTTTCTTTTCATTTTAGTCTTTTAATTTACCTTCCTCGTTTACACTTATTTTATTTTTATTTTATTTCTATTTTATTTCTATTTTATTTCTATTTTATTTCTATTAAGATGAATTGTAAATGTAGTGGGAAGCGTGGTCGAAAGGCTAAGTGCGCTTGAACTTGGCTTGTCTTGGCTACCTAGAAGGGGGCTCGAGGTTCGACACCCGACTCGTCAGAGTTGCGTTTACTGAGCGCCTAAAGGCAGCACGGAAAACCAACTCCTAGATACCCCCTCCCCCCCTCCGGTCCACAAATGAGATTGGCCCAAAGCGCTCTGAGCATGCTATAAGCATGAAAGTAGCGCTATATAAAAGCTATAATAATAATGTGTATAATAGTATCCATAAACCAAGATATCCAAAAAGTGGAGCTGGATAGGACACACCTTGCGAAAACCAGCTACCAATGTTGCAAGGCAGGCACTTGATTGGGATCCGCTAGGAAAGAGGAAAGTGGGCAGACACAAGTAAACCTGGAAGAGGTCAGTCGTCGGTGAAGTTGAGGGTACTGGAATGACTGGAATGGGAGCAGATGAAGAAAGCTGCTCAGAACCGAGTTCGTTGGAGGGGTGTGGTGGCGGCCCTTGCTCCCATGGGAGTGCACAGGATTAAGGCAAGTAAGTCATAACATAAAATAGTTCCCCTTTCAGACCTTGTTGTATATAGAGCAGATGATGTTAAGGGCACCTTAAGGTCTAAGATTAACGAGGCTGTCATGTGGCCAGCACAACGATCAACCGTCTTTACTTTTCCCCAACTAATGTCAAGTACCCATTAGAGCTGTGTGGACTCAGAGGCGCCCAAAAGATTCCGAAATTAAAAATCCCAGGATTCGAACCAGGGACCCCGCCTCCCTATAATAACATAATCCTACACATTGCCAATGGTGAGACACACCAATTAATTCTCTAGACTAAGTTTTAGCAAGGTTATTGTTAAGTTTAAAGTTGACCTACTTTGACATAGACATTGTCCAGAAGTCACGTCACAGAAAACGTCATTGGGCAGTGGGCAGATATTCAACCGGACACAGTCGTCCTTCAGTTTACACAATGATTGCAGTTTTGGGTTTCTGGGACCGTAGCCACTGAAAATACCATTGTTGGGAACACCTGCGTCTCCATCAGAACCTCTACCACTTGGAACAGTGCTACTGGAACCTCTACCACTTGGAACAGTGCTACTGGAACCTCTACCGCTTGGAACAGGGCTACTTGAACCACTTCTACTATGAACAGGGCTACTGGAACCTATACCACTGGAAACAGAGCTACTGGAACCTCTACCACTGGAACTCCTATCACTCTGCATAACTCCTCCGGAAACATCCCCTTTGGTGTTGCCTCCCCTGGAAACACCTGCACCAGAAACATCGCCAGGAAGACCATCTGAAAAAAAAATGTTTAAAGTTGAATAGATAATTCATACAATTTCTACACCAACAAATTTACTTGCTTGCGAGCTCATAAGTCAAGGGCCGTAACTACACTTCTGCGGAGGTACCGCTGTATATAATTACACTTATCTAAGTAAGAGATTACTTCTCTTTGATTGAACTGTGTGAAAAATAAGATTTGACAAACCATAATAAAAGCGTATTTATTTTGAAACTAGCCTGATTTCAATAGTTACATCACCAGATGCAAAATTATTAATTGTAGCCCCATTCGGATAAATTAAAAAACAACAACAACAACAACAAAAAACATATTATTTAAGGTGTTTAAAAAACTGAATATCAAAAAGGTTAAAAAGATTTCAAATAATTTCATCTGCTTTCAAAAAGCTTAAGATAGTTACATCTTCAAAGATAGAGGTTAAAATACGTTACCCCTGCAATGACAGAGCCCGGATGACACGTCGCAGAAAGTATCCGTAGGATTAGAGCAATCGTTGAGGTAAACACATTCTGAGTTAGTTGTACACATCAAAGGAGATAAGATTTTGGCTGGAATGATTGCACCTTTCAAACAAACACAAATTATTCACATGATCTGAAAGCGTTGAAATTATCAAAAGCTTCATCTATAACTTTAAGTACCTCTACAAAGGAAATACACGGAGTACTACTGTCATAACCTCACTTTCACATTGTTACATCTCAAAATTAAAAAAAAATAATAAATCGTTTTTTACCATCAAGTGTTTCATAATTTGAAACAAGCAAATTATAAAAATAAAAAAAAACAACAAAAAAAAACAAGGATTATACATGGGAAAGCACCGCAAAATTACTGCTTTATAACTGAATAATGCAAGGTTGGTATCCCTTTTTATAGAAAAGAAAATTAATTCCCATCTATTTATTAACTAATTTTTAAAAAAAAATTGTTCATATCTATAGTCTTCGTCTATGAATAATTGAGCAGAATTTAAATTTATCTGAAAATGGGAAGTGGAGAAAAACACCCAGACAGACAGACAGAGTGACGATTTAAACTTTGTCTATCTGTCCTGTCTGGTATCCATTCTCGGATCAAGTTGAAACTTTGCGCAACCAGGCCTATTCATATTTCCTATGAAAACATGAATAAATACAAAATTTAAAAATTAGTTGATTTAAATAAAAGCTGCCTTTTCAATCCATTGTAAAGATGATGTAAAGGTCATTTGCTTCTGTGGTCCATGGATAATGAAAGGTTCATGTGGCTAGCACAATGACCAACCGCATTTACTTTCCTTTCAAAAAGGTGAAATAAATCTTAAAGAATTGAGAGGTGTGGCTGAAAATGTGGACTTATTCATAGATGGATAATCCCTAAGTCAATTAAGATGAATATAACATTTGGTCTTAACCTAATATACAAAACCAATTTTTGTTTTTAAAATGAAGCTGTGTTCGAATCCTAGTACGGCGACCGTGCTTATTATCGGGATCTTCGGGCGCCTCTGAGTCCAGCCAGCTCTAATGGGTACTTGACATTAGTTGGGGGAAAAGTAAAGGCGGTTGGTCGTTGTGCTGGCCACATGGCACCCTCGTTAACGTAGGCCACATAAACAGATGACCTTTACATCATCTGCCCTATAGACCACAAGGTCTGAAAGGGGAACTTTAATTGTATTTAATGTGACTATCGTACCTCTACATTGACACTCGCCCAGGGACACATCACAGAAGACGTCATTAGGGTTTTGGCATGTGTTTATGTCTACGCAGTCGACAGTACTCTGGCACGGAATCTGTGAGTCAGTGTCTCCTAGAAGCACATTAATACACCGTTACAGCTTGCTGCATACTTAACATACATAGTTTGTCGTCTGATGGGCAAAATTACATATTACACTTTATTCTATTTAATTATTGCATTAAGAATAGTGTAGGCCTATGTGTATGAAAGCAATAATAGAATCGATATTTAATTTTAAGATCAAAAGAATTTCACTTTATTAGCGCTACAAAATATAATTACATAAAATGAATACGCGCTTTTAGTTTTTGTGAGCTCTACATGACAGACAGACAGACGAAGTACACAGGGTTAATAGCGGTATGTCTATTTTAGAGGCTGCTAAAAATGAAAAAAAAACAGCTCAAAACATCGAAAACAAATTCCATATTAGGATAATAATTTTAAAATAACTCTTTTGCGTGATTAAATTGAATATTAAAACATTCACAATACTAATAATTTATTATATTGCGAATGTTTATATTCAAAAGTAAAAAGTATTGGAACTGCTATGAATTAAAAAAAAAAAAAAAAAAAAAGTGAAATCCTAATTGTCTCCCTTGCTTGGAACTCTCCTAAACATGAATGTCTTAAAGTAAATAAGAAGAAAGGGAGTGTGCATTTTGATGAAGACAAGACTGCCAGTAAATTATGAAAATCTAAGACAAGGCCTACCTTCACACCAACATCGACCTGACAAAACCTGGCATACTGCTTCAGCCGGGTTTGGACATATATTCCACTGTACACAATCTTCATTTCTGAAACATTTGGCTTCTGACAGGAAGTCACCTAATTTAAAAAGGAAGAATTGTTAAAGCAATAATTTAATTTCTGAAAATGATTTCATATTAAACAAAAGTCTTAATTAATTTTTTTTTCATTATATTGAAATAAAAGAAACTTATAAGCAAACAAATACAAAAGAAAAAAATTAAAACAAAATCAAAGCTTACATTAAGTGTAGTGATATCAATAAGTTTGGATCAGTCATGTAACTAAATTTGTAATAGATCTAGTCTAACAATTATAAATCTGTTCGATTAGAAATATTTTTTTACCAATAGTTTTTGTTTAGCGTAAGTTCATGCTTTTAGCTTTCTCAATACGCTATGATCCTATCACGTGTCTGGACTAGTTGGAAAGGGGTTGGGGGGGGGGGGGTAGAAAGAAGGAGGTATCTGGGTGATCGCTTTTTAAATCTATTTATAAATATAAAAAAGTGAGCGTCTTGATGTTTTGTTTCGTGTAAACAGTAGAAAACAAAATACGCTACGTTTGTAATTTGTAATGTAATAATGCCATGTAATGTAATAATGCCATGTAATGTAATAATGCCATATAATGTAATAATGCCATGTAATGTAATAATGCCATGTAGTGTAATAATGCCATGTAATGTAATAATACTATGTAATGTGATAATGCCATGTAATGTAATAATACTATGTAATGTAATAATGCCATGTAATGTAATAATACTATGTAATGTAATAATGCCATGTAATGTAATTATGCCATGTAATGTAATTATGCCATGTAATGTAATTATGCCATGTAATGTAATTATGCCATGTAATGTAATAATACTATGTAATGTAATAATGCCATGTAATGTAATAATACTATGTAATGTAATAATGCCATGTAATGTAATTATGCCATGTAATGTAATTATGCCATGTAATGTAATTATGCCATGTAATGTAATTATGCCATGTAATGTAATTATGCCATGTAATGTAATAATGCCATGTAATGTAATAATGCCATGTAATGTAATAATGTCTAAAGCCTCCTCAGTCTCTTCAAGCCAATACAGTAACCACTGTGTTGCTCGTGAAAATAGGTTTTATTGTTATTTATTATTTACATTTTTTCCCTACAAACAATAAAGGGGACTAATTCAACTTTTACCACTATAATAGTCAAGGAAATTTTTTCCCCTTGTTTGAAATATACATCAAATCATCAATTACCAATAGTTAATTAGCTTATTGGTTAATTTTTGTATTCTTGTGTTGGCATGTAAAAGAAATAATTATGCGAAGTGTCAGCTTGATCCGTGATTGGGGTGTTGGAGAAATGACGTGTGCAAGCGTTGTAACAGACAGATAGACAAAAAAACAAAGATTTACTGCTGCAGTGGTGAACGACTGTATAGAAAATACAATAAACATGCATATATGTAACCCTGCAGGAGCAAGTAAAACAAAGGACGTTCGGGCCACGAGGCCTTCATCAGCTATAAAATAAACTGTTCATATTTTTTATTCTCTGTCGAGGCAAAAAAAAACCGATTTCTGCCTCGGTAGAGAACAACATCAGGACAGATAAATTAACTTTAGCCTCTTTTGTGTTCATTGTCTTTTATTTTTGTTTGTGTTGTAGTTGATGAAGGCCTTGTGGTTTCGCTGGTTCGGACACTTATCTGGGAGACGACCTCATGCCAAAAGCGATCTTTTTTCGGTGTTCCTAAAGGGGGACGGCGTAACAGAGGTGCCCCCCATATGAGCTATAAAGATCAACCCAGGCGCCATTTTATCCTCACTAGCATACAGCACAAGTAGGTGGCTGTAGATGGCCTCTAAAGAGACAGTTGTAGAGCTCTCACGAAGACCGCAGGAAACACATTTGCGATCTAAAGGAAAACTTTTGTAGAGAACAGGCGCAGACGACTAATGGAAGACTTCAGTAAAGCCTCTGCCGACAATGGCCTTGTCAGCATTTGGAGATATTATAGGTATGTGGTTCGTAACTGGTCTTGTGTAGTCATGAGAAAATTAACCTTTATCTTTCGACTCAGAGCATGACATTATTACATTACATATTACAAATGTAGTGTATTTTATTTCTGCTTTTTTACACGAAAAAAAAATTAACCAGTTATTTCATTGATTATTGGTAATTAACTATTAATTAACTATTAACTTAACTATCTCAAACAAGGGAAAGTTTTTCTTCTTGACTGAAGTGGTGGTATAAGCTGAATTAGTCCCCTTTAACACATCGTTGTCTGAGTCTTAGTGAACACAACATGAAAAATAGGACGAGATTATAGAAACAATAGATAACTATAATATTTTCCATGCTTATAGGCTTTCCACTAGCAGAGTGGTTAGCGTGTTGGCTTGAGAAGGCTTTAGCCATGAATTCGAATTTAGGTCGCTTTCTCTTTTTTTCTTTTTACTTTTTATAAATGTTTTTTTTAATTGTTAGTCTAGATCTATTACAAATTTAATTACATGATCCAAACTAATTGAACAAAGACGCTTAATGTAATCTTGTTTTTTTTTTTTTTAAGTATTTTAAATTTATTTTTCTTGTTATTTATGAGGATCCTTGGCCTAAAGGCACTAAATATATGTGGCACGTCCTACCAAATAGGAAGACTGGAAATCAGTCTTCAACAACTTTACGATAGCCCATAATGCAGGATATAGATTGATATCAGTTCCTTATTTGTGGACATTTCAATAAGCTACTCATGTATTAGTAAGACTCATCTGTGTTTGGGATATGACTTTGTTCACGAGCAAAAGACTTCGACACCAGGGGCGGACTGGGTGTCGATTTCGGCCCGGGCATTTCTATACAATCCGGCGCATAACTTGTAGGCTTTATCATATGATGGGCATCCGATTCTAGGCCTATCTTCAAAGTCATTATGTTAAGTTTGATAATGTATCGATATACATGTATACAGTGAACTCTAAATCTTTATAAAAATATACGCCTTATGTTGTTTCTTATCGCTAAATGTGTAGGCCCTAAAAGGATTAAACCTAGTAGCACTATCTACGGATGCAGGCTATCACAATATTTCGGAAAATGTGTTAGATTAAAATAGTAGTACACTGTAGAGTCTGTGAAAGATTTTTTTTAAACACAACGCTGAGAGGGCACTTTTAAAGGTTTTATAAAACAAACCTTTAACAATTTGATGCGTGCCATAGTGGCATCCATGCGGCCCTTTCGTGTCCCTACCAGCCCATTAGGGTACCAGCCCACCGGGCATTTGCCTGAATGCCCTTAAAGAAAGTCCGCCCCTGTTCCACATCCAGTCGGGGATATCCAAGTGAAAAGTTTTTAAATCTTTCGCTCACCTCTGGTGCATGAAGAGCCGTTAGGACTTGACCCTAGGAAATCAAATCCTCTCTTTATAAGGCAACTTCGACGCTGTTCAGGGACCCCCAAATCAACTAAAATGTTTAAAAGAACCCTGAATGATACCGCAAATCTCTGGGGTCCGTAGGGACCACTTTGTAAACCACTGAATAACTAAAGATAATATTTATTCTTTACTCGAAATGAGACGTTTGAACTTCGTGACAACTCTTGGGGCTACTCTTGGATCAGCTCTTGGGGCTACTCTTGGGTCAGCTCTTGGGGTTACTCTTGGGTCAGCTCTTGGGGCTACTCTTGGGTCAGCTCTTGGGGCTACTCTTGGGTCAGCTCTTGGGATACTTCTTGGGTGATAATTATTTAAACATGTTTTCTGTTTTATTTATTTCGGAATTTGATATTCTCTACTCAATGTTAGCATAAATTACCCGTGCATGAAGTATTGCAGTGACACCGGAAATCATGGTGACAGCAGACGTCAATTTTCCCAGCTGTCCCGCACTTTTCAATACATTCATAGTCGTAGGCGCATGGGATGTCTGAGGGTTGAAATATAAATAAATATAATAAATAAATAAAATATCAAAATTATTGTGGATTAAAATATTCTAAAATATTTTAACATTTAAAACGCGACAAAATAGCTAGCGACAAAATAGCGCCGACAAAGTAGTGCTGACGAAATAGCGCCAATGTTCTATTATACTTTTATCCGTATTTTTTTCTATTAATTTTTAATAATTACTTCAAATATTGTAAAATATAAATAACATACTTGTATATAGTTGTTATGTTCTAACCATTTTTTTAAAACTGACCTTCACAGTAGCACTCGCCAGAGGCCTCATCACAAACAGCGTCATTAGGATTAGCACAGACATTAGCTTGTATACAATGTTCATTGGTCTTGCACTGGGCATTTGTGACTGGGTCCCTTTCGAAAAACCAATCTGTAAGAATATTAGAAGTACGTACACACATTCAGTGCCGTCTTCAGTCACATGAATATGTCGCAGAGCAGGGCCGGCCTTTACGCATAGGCAAACTAGGCAGCCGATTAGGGCGTCCGATTGGTGGGGGCCTCGTACAGGAAAAATTTAGAGAAAAAATTACGAAACGTGGGACAGATCTCAAACATAGTACAGCTTTATGACCCAATGTTTACTAGTCTCTAGTACGGAAATTGCGATACATGAATTTCAGTTAGTTGTCGATTTAGATACAGACACAGGCAGTTGTTTTTTTTATAAATAAATTGCTTGATTGTATTTTTTCGCTGTTTCTTTTTAATTTGTTAAAATTTCATTTAGGGCCACCAAATTCCCTTCGCTTTAAAACAGCGGTTCTCAAACTTTTTTGCTCGGAAACCCCTTTTTACAATTCCTCACTATGCCGCGACACCCCCCCCCCCCCCAACTGTAAATCTGATTTTCATTGCCAAGGCTTTATGTTTAATCATGAGACAATGTGTCATTATATTCTTGAAATATATATTTCTCCTTCTCATTCAATGACACATAAATGAACTAATATCTTTGTTGCAAGCAAATACTTACCATTCTATTTCTTATTAACCCTATCCACATTTAATACACATGTGACGATTTTCGGTATTTAGACATGATAATGAACAGGCTGTTATGCCAATAATGTATCATTGCAAATTGATGAAGAAGGTGCAACACAGACAAATTGGGACATGATTGCAAACGCTTGATCCAGATTTGTGTATAGAGACATTTTTCGATTTTTCGACAGAAGACGATATTGCAAAGAATTCAAAATAAGAGAAGGTTATTGCGGAATAAAAATAAAAAAACACCTTTTTTTCTTACAAAAACAAAACAAAAAATATGAATATAAAAATAGCAAGAAATGAAATCCATGAAATAAAGAGGGAGAATCCTAAAATAGCTACAGATACAATTTTCAACCTTTTTTGTGTGATTTTCTACATTTTGGTCACTATGTCGCGGGCCGGAACTAGCCAGCAGACCGTATTTTGGCATCCCTGATATATTCGACTTAAATAGCTTCGCTACAATTGACTAACTGGAGTTTTTCAATTCCTGCTTAAACTAAAGGGGCAGGCAGAGGAGATGTCTTACAACAGTGTACAACAGCTGCGGGGAGATAACTGGTGTCACTTGAACTCCATGGGAGTTATGAGGCACTATTTTCAACAACAGAGTTACTTACCAGAGCACAACAGGATGCCCACAACAGAGTCTCTTACCAGAGTACAACAGGATGCCCACAACAGAGTTACTTACCAGAGCACAACATGATGCCCACAACAGAGTTACTTACCAGAGCACAACAGGATGCCCTTGATTTCCTGTCCTGCTGCCATTAGGAGTTCATCCAAGGTTCGTGTTGTCCAATACGTTATGCATCTCTATACAAAGCTTACATATTAAAATTGAATTAAAATTAAAATTTATGGATGCGCTGTTCAACTTTTTTTCAAAACGTACACCTTTTGGTTCACATACTACAGATTTAGCACGCATGTATATTCGAATAAGCACTACATGAATATTGTATAAGTGGCGAACCTTAAACTTCACTTATACTAATTAATTATTGAAGATTAATAATGACTGTTGATATGACATACAACAGTCCAGAGCTTTACAACACGACCAGGAGTAACGATATGTTATGCTTTGATGCGTATTTACTTGAATGGAAAAATATTTCTGCTGCGACAATTAAGAGTTTACAAACTGGTGCACCGACAACTTTCTAGAACTGAATGTAACAAAAACTAAAGAACTTATAATAGATTTTAGAAAGAAAAAACATACTATACGTGAACTGCAAATAAACACTACATCTATAGAACAAGTAAAGGCATATAAATATCTAGGTGTTATCATCAACAACAAGCTTTCATGGGAAGACCACCTTGGAACTCTGACAAAGAAGGCAGCCCAGCGACTCTTTTTTCTATACAAACTCAATAGCTTTAAACTAAGCAAGAAGATCCTTGAGACATTTTACCGCGCGACTATGCAGAGTCTGCTAACATACGGAATAACTTGTTGGCAAGGCAACGCCTCATCTAAACTGTTGCGACGTCTAGAAAAAATCATTAAAAAAGCATCTAAAATTACACTTACAACATTACCACATTTAAAGGAACTTTTTGAATAAAAGTGCCTAAGAAAAATCGAAAAAATCTTGGAAGACAACGGCCACCCGCTCCATCAGAACTACGACAGGTCGTCGCGAAGTGGGCGACTGCTGTCAATCAAAACAAGAACAGAGCGGTACAAAAACTCGTTCGTACCTCACTCGGTCAGACTCTATCACCGCCACTCATTGATCAGGGAACATGAAATGCACCAAGATACCTGTGTGTAGTCGCTGAATGAACTCTTTATGTTGTCTGTTGTATTTGTGTGTATTTTTCTGTTGTGTTGTCTTTATATGAGAAAAGAGTCCTTGTAATCACAACAAATTTCCGTAAGGATCAATAAAGCAGTCTTAGTCATAGTCTTAGTATATTTTAAAATTAAGCTGTCTGCAACATCTATCTTAGAAAAATAATAAAAATAGTAAATTCAATTGAAAAAAAAAATGTATGTGTCGAGTTTTACATGTAAGAATAGGCCCCAAAAATTCCATATTTGGATGGTCTTAAGCGATCACTGACAAATTGTCAATCGACCCCCAAGGGGGTCGAGCCGCAGGTTGAGAACCCCTGGCTTAGGGGTTCCAATTATTCAAGGCCGGCCCTGCGCAGAGCCAAACATTTAAGCAGTATTTTTGTATGTACCATTTTTCGTGTGGTCTCCAGTGTACAAAATGTGGAAGTTGATGCAGTTTAAAAGTATATACTCCAAATAAAAGAAGTCTCACAAACCTCGGCAGTGGCAGTCTCCTGTCTTGTAGTCACAGATGGCATGGGTATATGGGTCACATGCAATCCACCGGATACACTCCCCATCATTGGTACATGGTGGGTGGGTTACGGCACCTGAAGAGGACATCACCTCTAAATTAGTGGGTAAAACTAAGTGCACAAGTGTTCAATACTTGCCTGTCTAGAAACTAGTAGCTAGTAGATCTAGAATTTAGAGAAACAAAACCTGAGCTCACATTATTGAATATAAATACTTCTAAGTACCTAATTACATGATGTTATGTTCACTGTTATAAGTTTTTATATATAATTTAAATAAATCAATAACTAAATTCAAACAATAACACGAGCCTATTTAAAGATAGTATATACATTTCCGGTAGTCTTCTCTGAACGCACTCGCAAATTTACTTCGGTCGACCCATTATTTTTTTTTATTGCAAAACGAAATTCAGAAGTTAAGCCCGACCGAGTGGCCGAAATCTTCAACAACTGTGTGTAATATTGCTATGTCATGGGATCCTTTTAATTCTGTTAATAAAGCAATGTTTTAGTAAGCCGAGTTTCCTTTATTCTACCCTTTGTTAGTATACATACACAGTTTATGTATTGAAATGAAGTTTTTATAAAAAGTAATTTTTAAAAAACATAAAAGAAGTCAATACACCACCAATTTTAAATGCATATTTATTTAAAATAAAAGCATCTTGCGTAAAGAATACAAAAAATATTTACACATCACAGAAATATCCAATATCTGTTTAACACTGTCAGGCGATTATTCCAGTGCAGATATCACTATAGGCATTACAAGAGAGAATAGAAAACAGACAGAACAAGTTAGAAATGAAAGTGATAATTACTAGAGAAAGTGACAGTTACACATAAAAGTGACAGTTTCACATAAAAGTGACAGTTACACATAAAAGTAACAGTTACACATAAAAGTGACAGTTACACATAAAAGTGACAGTTACACATAAAAGTGACAGTTACACATAAAAGTGACAGTTACACATAAAAGTGACAGTTACACATAAAAGTGACAGTTACACATAAAAGTGACAGTTGAAAGTAAAGGTTGCTAGTGGAAGTTACAGTTGTGCGTGCGTGTAACAGCGCGATTTTTTTAAAATGGCAGTCAAGACTATTATTGCATATGTGATAAAATTAAGATTGATTGAGATATTCATAAAAAATCAACATCAACAGAGAAAAAAAAACGTATTTAAAATGTTAGATGTTAAAATAATGTTAATATTATTGACAACAATAAGTCTTATTGTAAACAAATTATTTAATGATTACAAAGTTTATTATAATCAAAGTAACATGTCAAAATAATCCCCTACTCCAGAACTAACCTCTCAAACGGCAGTAAAATTGTCGATGTTTTAAAAACTAGATTTCAATACTTACAAACTGACGCAACGAAACAAACTAAAATAAACCTCTTCATGTTTGATTTAAATTTAAGCTCTCTAGATTGACCTAAACACTTTTGTTTTGCCTTAACCCCCAAACTAAACTTTTACGTACGGAAGAAAATAGTTATCTCTTTATATAAATTCTTTTAAGCTGAGATTATAGCTTTATATGACGCATCTCTTCATATGTTGACGATACAATTTGTGTTGTTGATTATAACGAACTGTATTTGAACAAACAGACTTGAAGAAACAAAAAAAAATGATAACCAAGCATTTAATCCTTCACTGAGTTTCACGGTCAACAGGATCTCAGAACATCACGTTCATCTCAGAGGCGTCGCCAGTTGACTGGATCATTGGTTACAACATAAGCTCTAGCGTCCATTCATCATGATTTCAATAAATTTTTTTAAAGAGGCGGCGCTTCATTAATACCACTGAGCATATACAAGCGCATCCTTAAAATGTTAATGAATTATATGTATGAAAGTAAACACGTTTACTCCACTGAGGATACGCCTTAGATGAATGCTAATTTTTTGTAAATGAAATAGTGAATCGGTCACGAAAGATTGGAAATTTCGATGAAACTTAGTAGACACAGTAGACAAGGAATTCTCCTACGCCATCGAGTGAGAAGTGGGCTCACAAATAAGAGACATTCGTCAGAGAGTATTCGTGATTTGAAGATAAAAGTAGACTCAAAACGAGGTTTTCGTGCTACGAGGTAATGTCGTCATTGGAAGGTTTTCTATAAATAATGTGTTATGACTAAAAAAAAAAGCACTAAAACGTGATAAACATATTTCGTATATATATGTACATTTTGTTTTTTACGTACAAAATATGTTTTTATCACCTTTTATCTCCACCAGCTGATATATCAAAAGGGAGTAATACAGTTTTGGATCAGCGGCGTAGCTTTTTCTGCCAGGGTATAGCTGCAAGATTACCTGAGGGTCGAAGCTTCTGATTTTTGTTTAGAGTTGACTCCCGAAGCTTTTTTCATGCTTGGGTACTGGTACAAGGGAGTAGAGGTTTGAATTCATCAGAGTTTTGTTTCTCCTAGGCCAAGGATAGGAAGCCTCCTCCTGTTGACATTGCCAACAACACACAAGACACTAACATAAGTTACGGTTTTAACAACAGTTCACGTTAAAATTGTTCATGAACTGTCCAAACTTGACCATCACGTGGTTGTCCATTGTCTTCTGTTGTAGACGAACGAAAGATAATGGGATTCTTTCAGAAGGATCTGTCCTTATTTCCTATGGAAGCCCAGAGGTTGCAAGAAATATAGATGTTTTTGTTGGTGCGTTTGAATTCTTTAAACTGTTTTTATGTACCACTAAGCGGACTAATCAACACAGAAGATTGTTCGTGTACATCACTCAGTCATAAGTACCACGCCATTGTATACAGGCTCAAGGTTCCAAAGGAACTTTATTACTATGACCGCTTTCCCAAATCACTAACAGATAAACCTCCACAAGTTGACAGACCGGTACCGGTTTCCAGATGTTAACTTGTCTTCAACCCAAGATTGAGGCCACACAGCATTGTAGTGAGCTCATGAGAAACTTAGAGGACTAGATATAATCTAAGATTGATTATGCATTCCAGTATGTCTGGTCTGGACATGAATCAATAAAAAAAAGTAACCAATTTGACAATTAATTACCGGTAATTATTTATTTGTACCGACAAGACAAATTAATTTTTCAGTGTTCAGAGGTATGGCTAAATATTTAGGGTTTTGTCCAATTAGAGAATTGTACACATTATTACTCCCACACCCATTCTCGGATCAAGTTGAAACACTTTAAAACATAATTTTCTGTACCTAACAAAACAGGAATAAATTTTTAAAAAAAAATTTGTCAATTAATTACTGGTAATTAATTATTAAGTCTGATATTGAAGAAGGAAAATAAATTCTCCATTATTGGGACATATAGTTCTAAATGATTATAAGCATTAGATAAGATTTGTTTTTGTTTGTTTTTAAGTATTTAAAAAAATCTTGTTTTCAATTTTTTTTTCCAAAAAAAAAAAAAAAAAAAGTACTGTCAGGATATGTGCGCGTCTGAATGATAGCATTCCCAAAGAGCAATACATTAGACACCAATACACAGGACACCAATACACAGGACACCAATACACAAGTAGTCAACACATGAGAACATAAAAAAAACAGCCATTAAAGTACTTCCGATATAATTCCTTAAATAGCCAAACGCTAACACGTAGACCATGAATGTTATTGTTATAGATCATGAATGTTATTGTTCATAAAAAATATTTCCTGTATTAGTGCAGACAGAATGTTTCAGATAGACTGAATGTTTAAGACTGAATGTTTCAGATAGACTGAATGTTTCAGATAGACTGAATGTTTCAGATAGACTGGATGTTTCAGATAGACTGAATGTTTGGTATAGACTGAATATTTCAGATATACATCTGTTGAATTGTTTTGGAATACATTTGTAACATTGTCAGTCACGATCTCAGCTATTTCCAGACCAAGTCCCTAAAACCATGGGATAAATACCAATCAATATTTGTACTTTCTTTTTGTAAAGTGTATACGACCTCTGTCTGTCTGTTTGTCTGTCTGGTACAACTTTCTACGTTATTTCTGCAACTTCCCATTTTCGGATTAAGTTGAAACCTTTGCACGATTGTTCACTGTTCCAAACAAAACATGAATCAATCAAAAACATTAGCCAATTAATTAATTAAATTGTGGTAATTAATTAATTTTCTTTGATATCAAAAAGGGAAATAAATCTTACAAAATATGTGTGTGTGTGTATTTTGATGTGAATGTAGAGTTCTCCTCCTTGAAAAGTTGTTTTTCGTTGTTGTTTTTTACTTAACACAGAAGATTATTCAAAAAGGTCAAATTCTATTAACATGGCTGTGCATTAGAAAACTGAAAAGCTATTTATTAACATATTGTCGCTATCTGGTTACACTCCTAAAGGTCTAGATCTTTTCTCATCCGCTTATTGTAAATCATGGCGTCTAAACAGGAAACGGGAATGTTTGTTTCTAATCTGTAGAATCTTGTAATATTCGAACTCAGTCTTTGTGTGCGGATGTAAACCACATGTAAGCAATGTGTTCTTTTATTTTGTCTGCTAGATGGACTGAACAATGTTCTTTTGTTGTTCCTCCAGACGAGACTTCAAGGTGATGCAGTGATAATCAGTGACCTTTCTCTTAAATACCCGATAAGAAATAAGGAGAAAAAAAAGGGGGGGGGGGGTAAAGCGTTGCTATTATTGCATTTTTATAGATCGTACTTTAAGTAGAGAGATAACTAGCTCGACAAGACTGCTTTTAACTCTTTCTCTCCGTAATTATTTACCACATTCTGGTGGAATCAACGTTGGTAGCGTCAATTAGGAGAGAAAGAGTTAATGACTCTCCTCTCCATTGTTGACTGTTGAAACTCGAGTCATTGTATCATGTAAAACTAAAGTAAAGTTCCCCCCTTTCAGACCTTGTGGTCTATAGAGCGGATGATGATGTAAAGGTCATCTGTTTCTGTGGCCTACGGTTAACGAGGGTGCCATGTGGCCAGCACAACGACCAACCGCCTTTACTTTTCCCCCAACTAATGTCAGATACCCATAAGAGCTGGGAGGACTCAGAGGCGCCCGAAGTACCCGAAATTATAAATCCCACTCTTCACCAGGATTCGAATCCCGGTTCGTAAGCAAAGCGCTTTACCGCTCAGCCACCGCGCCTAAAAAAATGTCTACAACGCATTGTGTTCCCAAGCGGTCACCCATCTAAGTACTAAACACGCTGGACTTTGCTTGACTCCTGTGATCGGACGAGAACCACTGATTCCGACGTGGTATGGCCGTAGACAATAGTATCATGTCAACATTGTTAAAACAATTTTTACTTTCAAACACGTCAAGGGATTTACTAGGGAATGACTTACATTTATCTTATCTTATCCTAACTTATCTTATAACGCATATTATCAGACAAGGTTAACTAGTCCAGCTTTTTTTTTTTAGAACTATGACGTTTGCTAATAATCACATAGAGAACCTTTCAATGTCCTAACTCGGTGATGCTCAACCTTATTCGGTCGGTGGGCCACTTTAATTTCCTACAATCGTCTCACGGGCCACATCAACAAAGCATAAAAAAAAAACAACAGGAAATAGTCAATGAACCATTTGTATTAGAAACCAGTGTATCTAGTACTTACAATGAGTCATGAAAGTTTATCCTAAGCCAACCTTTAAATATCTGGCTACATAGACGAGACGCCGAGTTAAGCATTGAATCTACAACTTTATATGTTTGTCTGTGAGAGGATTAGGTAATATGTCACCCGATTCATCACTGAAAAGGTTTGTTCTCACAAATAAGTCATTATTGCTATCAACGTTAACTCTTTCAGTGCGGCGTTACTCTCAGCAAGTAAATGATGAAAAACTCAATTTTTTTCTATCAAAATAATTCGCACTGAAAGAGTTAACACTTGTTTAAAAAGATTTAGAAATGTTTCTGCAAGCTACACATAGTAGACATCCACTATCTAAATCACTGGAAAGTTGTCAAGTAATGATGTTTAACTTTGTAAGTCAATCAGTTGCAGCTCTTTCTGGGCACTTGACACATTGGCTACGGATAGATTTTCGAAACGATCCGAAGAACTTTGTTCAGTCTGAACATGATCATCATCACATGGTCCAGACTGAACACCTTGCCACATAGATTTTGTTGGTGAATAATTCAATGAAGCCACAGAGGCTTGGTTCCATTTGACTAAACAACTTTTCTAACTCTTGCAGTCAACCATACTTGTTGCACCATCAGAAGTCACTTCCACTAATTTCTCCCAAGCAAGTGAAAGATCCTCTGTAATGGTCAAAACTTCTTGGACAGGACTTTGCTAGTGGTGGTCCTATGCATGCTTCTTATACTAACTTCTATGATTTAAAAATTACTGGGTTTTTTTTTACGCGAATAAATACCATGATTTTGAGAGGTATCAGATATGTCGATAGACTCGTCAGAGGCAATAAAAAAAAACATTCTGAAATCTGGTTTGTCTGTTACATTTGGATGGAGATATCTAGCCATATCTTTCTCTCGCCTTGTAGTGTCAAAAGTTGACGACGTTAAAAAGATTTTTTTTTGTTTCAGAACACAGTTCTTCCATCTCTGATAGAAATCACTTTTTTATGCATTCGCCGTCGGAAAAAAAAATATTTCCTAAATATTCTCATCAACCCTTCTTTCTAGGTGAAATCTAGCAATCGCGTCTGAAACCAAAACTGCCGCCTTATTTATTTGTGTTTGGTTTCATAAAGCTGTCGACATCCTTTAAAAGAGCCACTCTATCTTTATAAAACGAAATATTATCGGTACCAATCCATTTACCCTAACGTAGAGAAAAATACTTTTTTTTTACGAGAGGGGATTTTCTACACTTTTAGCCAACGTTTCGGCGGGCCGGATGGAGCAACGTTGCGGGCCGGATGTGGCCAGCGGGCCGTATTTTGTGCATCACTGACTAACTCATTTGACCTTTAAACTGTATTGTCGCTTAGAGGAATTTTTATCAACATATCAAATATTGGAATGTGTAAAACACGTTTCAAAACCTCTTCAATGTCTAGAAAGTCAATTTTTGGCCTATAGTGTGCAGTTTTCTGGAGTTTGATATAGGCCTAAATAAAAATATCGTAAGACACTCACAAACCTCTTCTCTTTTGTGATGTTTAATCAAACTTTTTCTCTACTGTGGCTCTATTCTGAACTTAAAGTGTTCGAAAATGATGTTCTACATTTAATGGTTTCATAGCTAAATAACTTTAAACTTTGTTACATAAAAAGCACAGATGCAATTGCTTGTTCGACAAGTAATGAATGAAGACGAATTTCTAATAACCAACACTGGACTTACTACAGTTATTTGAAGACTCGGCCATGTACAATATTACTTTCATGTAGACACAGTTAAGTTATTTAGAATAAGATTTTATAATTTTAAAATAAACAAAATTCATTCAACTAACAGGGTTACAGGATTAACTAAGGTACAAATCATTAATGGAAAATAAAATTTAAAGTCTCTCTATGCTTCAATGAGATCCACCGTCGTGGACCCCCAATTGAAAGTCCTCGTAGACCCCGGGGGGTCTATATAGACCACTTTGGGAATCACTGCTCTAATAGTACTACTAGGATCCCCACCTCGGCATGCTAATGCAGTGTAGTTTTTTTTTTTTTACAAAGCTTATATCAACTCACTCTGTCTGGTTAAAAGTGTGTTAGCGTTATTTCTACCACACCCATCGAATCAAGCTGAAACTTCGCACAATTATTCATTGACATAGACAAGACATGAATCAATAAAAAAAATATAACCAATTAGACAATTAATTACTGGTAATTCATTATTTTATTTAAAGCAACAAGGGAAACTAATGCTCCGGTATTCGCATATTTTGTTAAATTTGTTGGGTTCAGTCCCCATAAATACTTGTTCACGCTATTCATCCTTCACGCATTCTCCGATCAAGTTGATACTGTAAACAATTATTTATTATACCAAACAAGACATGAATCAATAAACAAAAATATTCAATTAGTCAATTAATTATTTGTAAATAATTATTGTGTTATAGAATATGCATTCTCCGTTTGGGACCCCTCAACTCAAGAAAACATTAAGAAACTGGAACAGACACAAAATAGAGCAGTGAGATTCATAACAAACGAATATTCACATTTGACTAGAGTAACACCTTTAGTAAAATCACTAAATTTAGAAAGCCTTCAGGACAGAAGACTCACAAGTAAAGTAGCAATTATACATATAACACTGAATTATAATCTTCAAATACAAAAATAAAATTTAATAAAATACTCTGAAACACACAAAGATAAAGGCACATTCCTCGTTCCATGTGCTAGGACAAATTAGTACAAATACTCCTTTTTCCCTAGTGCTATTAGAGCATGGAATGGGTTGCCTGAGCTAGCCAGGAAAACCAGTGACGTAATCATCTTCTTTTTTGAAGTAACGTCTGTATTATATAAGATAAGAAGATATTATTATTTGGTAGATATAGTTTTAAGGACGAGTTCGTTCCCTTTAGATTAGCTTTTTTTCTATTAAAAAAAAAGGATTTATATATATATTATATATATATATATATATTGCTTGTTTTAATGTTCTATCTATTATGCGATCCTCTACAAGTAAAATCTAACTCTAAATGCTGTTCCTTATCAGTTTCAACCACCTCAGCCCCTTCTACAACTGTAAGTTCGCTTCAGTTTCATTATCGTCACCTGAGATGAACTCTGATAGGGAATAGAGCCTGAAGGACTTGTCCTCCCACAGTGGCGTAGCTAGCTATTTGGGAGCCCAGAAGGGCTTGACCCCTGGAATGTGACATTCGACATGAGATAGTGTAAATTATAAATATTTGTCTAAATTCCTAATGGTACAGAGTATATAAGTAAAATCAATATTAAAAAATAATCGTTAAGACTCTTTTATTGAATAATAGGTCTGCCGTTGTTTGTTGGCGAGATAATGCACAAGTGACAAATCTCAATTCATATCGCCTCACGTCGTGCTTTCTGTGCAGCAAAGGTCAAAGGTCATTTATAACATCCTCTAGACCAGAGGTTCCCAAATTTTTTTGTCTCGTAGACACTTTGCCTTGTTTTGTGGTTTTCGGTAGACCCCCTGTCTAACTTGTATATCTTTTCTTTTTGCTCATTCATCAACTACTTTTTAAAAAAACTAACTTCAAACTGTAGTGAATCAAAAAATTAAAAAGTAATTTAAAGCTTCATTTCAAGTTAGAGAGATCTGTCTTTTTTATTTATAAAATTCAAATTTAAACCAATTAAAATATCAATTAATATGTATTACTGGAATCACCAAACACACTGGAAATATTTCTTTCATTCCCTTGCTTCGGATACTATGTGACATTTAGAGATTTATCACTATATGAAGTAGTCCTTCAAACATAAAATATTAATTAATTAATCAATTTACCATAAGATTCATAGTTAAAGTTTTCACAAAGAGCAGTTTCACGTGTATTTCTTGATTTTTCATGTGGCTTAAATATTTGGTCCGCGGAACTGTTTTCACTAACAGAAGGGGCGAAGGCGAGTAACTGGCGTCTAAACCTGTAAACTCTGGGCAAGAGGGACTCATTAGCCTTGGCTTGCAACCCACCTAGCAGAAGAAAAACTTAACTCGAACCTCTAATGCCTTGCAACTAGACCCTAACATGGGAAAGGTTTCGAGGGTCAACCCTGAGGAAAAATAAGTAGCCTGCAGCCCACAGCGCTACACCTGTCAGAGCCTGCAACGCCGCTGACCCCAAACTGTATATATCGTTTGCAAAGACCCTTTAAATGTTATAACTTATACAACCTATGTGCCCTTGAATTGTATTATTATTTAAAGAAATTATTTCCATAATTTCAGATGTAGATTTAAAACTATTTCAACTGCTAATCTCTATAATAGTTTCCGTATTTGGCTATAAGAGATCTTGTAAGACGATCATATACCAACATCTTCTCTATATGATGTTGAATACAGATTTTGTGGTGTCTATTCTAAACTTTATTTTTGAGTGATCGAAAGTTTTTCAAACCTTTATCTTTCTATTTGGGTGGCATCGTCTCAAATGATCCTCCAGCACAATTGGTTTCATATTGTCTTTAAAAAATGCTCTTAAACAACCGCTCATTTGACAAGGAACTAAGGAGGCCCAACTTTAAATAATCAACACTGTACAGTGTACACTTCTTTTTGTTAAACATTAGTTACATGTAGACAAAATTAAGCTATTTAAAAAAGTATTGAAATTGAATACAACAATTTTTCGTTTGAATAGCAGGATAAATATTTAGAACTAAGGTAGAAATCATTTATTAGTTTACATTAGTGGGATGTGAAAATTGAAGTCACGACCTGTTTAAGTGACGTCCATTATCGTAGACCCCCGTGGACATCTCATAGATCCCCAATTTATTTTTTCCCTTTCGTATACCCCTTGGAGGTCTTCGTAGACCCCTGGGGGTCAATATAGACCACTTTGGGAATCACTGCTCTAGACCAATACTGTCTAGTATTTTTGACTCCACGTCAATAGCAAGATTAATTGGCTATGGCGTAATATTTAATATTTAATGCAAAAGAAAAAAATTAGGACATTATTTTTGGGGCCCCTCAAGTTAGGGACTGGGAGACTCATTCCACCTCCACAAGTCAAGTAACTGTCCAGACAAGCCCACCCTTATCTTTTTTTTAAATACACTCGTACAAAATCGTAAAGTGCTGCAAGTAACAATGGCCTGATATCTTGCAGTGTTTCCAATTTCCAAGTGGGAGAGAAACTTTTTTTTTTTTTTTAAAGATGCAATCTTCCCGATTTTTTTCTAAAAATAAAATTGAAAATCTCCGAAATGACAACAAAGTCTATTGTATTGTAGGCTACACTCAACAATGGTTGACAACGAGACTTTTAGTACGTCTAGATTACCTCAAACTCTATTTTGTTTTAAAAAGCAAGCATATTAAATGGGATTTAGGCAAATGTTATAGGGCTAGCTAGAATGCTATATCTAATCAAATCTAATGACTAATTAAATCTAATAACTAATATTTAATTTAGACTAAATCATGAACTTGATTTAATTTATTCTACTATTCTAGTAGATCTAAATTCTAGTAGAACTACTACTAGTACAGACTACGGTAGGCCTAGTCTTTTGATACTAAATTTTTAAAGAATTATATCTAGATTAGTTCATTAGTTGACACAATTATAAAGCTGGTTGGACATTGTGCTGGCCACATGACACCCTTGCTAACTGTGGGCCATAGAAATAGATAAACTTAGCATCATCTGCCCTGTTATAGATTGCAAGGTCTGCTTTAATTATACTTTACTTTTGATACTTACAGATATGTATCATGCACCCCTAACAACTATAATCAAATATGTAGCCCCAAAAATGTGGTAGTTTATAATAGCTTGTTTGTCTTCCACACAATATATTTTGAACTACGATTATTTCAGTACTTCTGTTTTTTATTTGCTCATACTAATATAAATATTGTCTTTACCCTTTTATCTTATCAAGGGTTGTAGCTCCTATATTATGAAGCTATATGACCTATATGGCTGCCTGGTCATGTGGTTTGCGTGCTGGACTGTTGTTTCAACTAATCGATGGTCCCGGGTTCAAACCCTGCTCACTCCCATCCCCCGTCGTCCTGCGTAAGGTTTGGACTAGGAAGTAAACTATCATCAACTCTGAAGGAACATCTGAAAACATGTAAAACAAACTAAAACAGATCTATTACTTGAAAATATTACAGGCTAAGTCTGATTACCATTATTAGTTCTGGGTGTTTTACTGTTATTTTTAAATCTATCTTCAGTCACTTCAGTGTTTTCCTTCGCATAAATCACAAATCAAGAAGCTTTATTTTCCTTCTTTGTTAGTGCTTGAATTGTAAGATGAAAATTTTTTCTTTGCTAGAGATTAAATTAATAGAAATAAGAATTTTAAGTTTCTAGAAACTGCCAAATTAAAATGGAAAATGTTGCCTCATTAAATTGCACAATCCTCTTGTTTTAAATTTCTGAGTGGGAGAGGAGGAATGTTGGCGTCCCCCCCAATATTGCCATGGAACTTGTTAGGTGTAATGAAGAGAGGAAGTGGTGGTCCATGAACATTATAAAACATTTGATCATAGTTACAACTATTTTGTGAAATGATTTCAATGGTAGGGTGGAAAGGGGTAGAAGGTTTGTTTATGAAATTATCTTATAAAATAACATTTCACGTCTGCTAATGATATTCTTCCATATTTTTACATAGATTCAATGAAAGTAATTCATTCAAATTTAATTCTAGTTTTTGGACCAGCCTGTATTGATTTAATTGTTGATGCAATATGTCTTCCTTAAAAATTGTGGCATTATGATTGCATATATCCAATAGCTATTAGTAACTATTTTATAGCTTAAGTCTTGATTATAACAAATTGGGTTTTCTTGTCCTTGTATGAAATCTAATTGAATCACATGCAATGATGCTGAATTACTTGAATCTCTAAGAAGTCACTTCGCCTCATTTTGACTTTATTCGAGAACCAAAGGCAATTATTTTGATTTAGTCTATTACAGTTATAGGAGCTACACGCTTGTAAAGTTTGAGCAACTTGTATTTTATTGTTATTATTTCAAGTTGTAGCCTATAATCAGACTCTTCATACAGATGTGGTAGCTGAGTGGTAAAGCACTTGGCTTTTGAACCGGGGGTTTTGGGTTTGTATCCTGGTGAAGACTGGGCTTTTTAATTTTTGGCACCTCTGTATCCACCCAGCTCTAATGTGTACCTTGGTACCTTGGAAAAGGCCTATAGATCGCAAGGTCTGAAAGGCAGAACTTTACTTTTTTTTTATCATATTCAATTCTTTTTTTTGTATTGCTTTCTTAAAAGTTTTTTTTTCCCTGCTCATATTTGACTTTTACCTTTAGATTGCATTCTGCTCATGTTACAATGGGAAACATGTTTTCAAACCGACAGGAAAATGAAGCCCACAGTAAACCTGTAAGTTTTATGCTCTTTTTGATTTGTACATTTCTATAACGCAGTGTTTCCCAAACTGTGTTCCATGGAACCCTAGTATTCCGCGAGGCATGAATAGGTGTTCCACAAACAACTGGAATAATTAGTTAGTTGGCCACCGTGTGAATTAACCTCTTTAAAAAATAAGCTAAGTGTTTGCTAAATACTCAGAATGTGCGAAGTGTTCCATTAACTAAAAAGTTTGGCAACTACTGCTACTATGAAATCAAATTTATGATAAATAACTTGAAGTAGATTTCTCCTAATGCAACACAAAACGAAATATCTCTTTACTTTTAAACTTGAAAAATGTGTAAATTATTGAAAATTTTCAATCTATTTTTTTGAACTTAAAATAATCTATGCAAAAAAAAAAATTATTTACTTCTGTTAAACAAATATTGTATTTAAATAACAGTGCTCGTTTAAATTAGATTAGTTGTCAACAGTTTATTTCGCACACAAGAAAATATTTTGTTGTCAACTATGTCTTTTTATTCCCAGGACAAAAGTGAACATCATATTAAAAGTACTGATATTAATTTTGTTTTTTTACAATTTAATAAAGATATTAGTAAGTATTAAGTATATAATGACCTATTTAAGTAAGTATAGAGTAAACAATGAACTGTATCATCTGAGTGAGAATCAGTTTGACAAGGTCAATCAAAAAATTACCAAGTACTTTTTTGAATCTCTTATAATTTGGATAAATATAGTATCACAGGAAAATGTCTAGAACATATTTTTCTTCTTTTGCAGAAATTTTTCTTTTGTAAAAAAAAAAATATCTGCTTCCTATTCCATACATCCTAAAAGACTTAAACACCTTAAAGTAAAATAAATGAGTACGTAATGCAAAAGATTTCAAGTAAATTGTGAATAGTGAAAGGAAGTGCTTAAATACTCAAATTAAAAATATTTCAATATATTTCAGATTGTCCTGAATTTCCTAAACTAAGTGACTGTCACCAAGATTTAGGTAAATGTTTAGTTTATTGGTCTAGCTTGTTATGACTTGCTATGTTAACATGTTACTATCATCCAATAACGTGAAAATAAAATTAAGTCAGTAATATAATAACGTCTTTGTCATTCCAGAATGTCTTGATGTCATCAATGACCAAGATAATGATACAGGTAAAATTCAAAGTAAATCGTTTGGTAAATAAATTAGGTATTAGTTTATGATTCGGGATACCTGAACAGACCTAAATGTTGTTTAAAAAGCTACAAGCAGATTCATCTCCCTTGTCTGTATTACTGTTGGTTTACATGTTTTAATGTTTATTTAGATAAAGACTATAGACTAATTTAACCTTAACTTCTAAGTTTGCTAACTGCAACTTACCTAGCCCCTTACCCTAAACATAATTTTAAAATGTATAGGTTTTTATTATTATTATGTTCTTTCAAGTAAAGATTGTAGACTAACCCTAACTCCTCAATTCTACAGATAAAGCTGGCAAATGGGCCTTTGAGAATTATCTACCGCTTAAGAAAACAAAAGTGTTACATTTCCAATAATGAAATGCAGTAGATAAGATAATATATTTATCATATTTATTTGAACTCTTTTCGGTTATATTTATTTGTTTAATTTTTTAAATATTTATTTTAAAACTATTCATCTTGTGGAAAAAAAAAATTCCCATACTTGTAATCTACATTTTTACGCAGATTTTAAACATTAAAAATAAGATTTCAGTAATCCTCAGTTGTATAATTAAAAAAGTAAAGTTCCCCTTTAAGACCTTGTGGTCTATAGGGCAAATGATGTAAAGGTCATCTGTTTCTGTGGCCTAAGGTTAACGAAGATGTCATGTGGCCAGCACAATGACCAACCGCCTTTACTATTCCCCAACTAATGTCAGGTGCCCTTTAGAGCTGGGTGGACTCAGAGGCACCCTAAGATCCTGAAATTAAAAATCTCAGTGTTCTCCAGGATTTGAACCAGGGACCCTCGGTTCGGAAGCCAAATGCTTTACCACTCAGCCACCGCGCCTCCCCTCAGTTTTATACTTATGCAATTATTTGCATAATCAAATAAAGCTTGATTAAATCAATGCTGCACATTGTGTTGTAAACATTTGATTGTCTTCATTTGCATGTTCTCCAGGTGATTACCTGGTGTCAGAAGAAGGAGAAACTGATCTTGTCAACTCTAAAAAGAATCCAGGTCATAGTGAGTCTTTTTCTGCCGAAACATTCAACTTGAAACATTTACCTGAAGATCTTCAAGACAATGACTTGTATGAATACATTAAAACTGTAGCTGACCTGACAGTTAGAGTAGATGTTACTATGATCAGTCCAAACAGACCAAAGACAACTCAACTATATCCATTTTATAACATGGGGAACACACGAAACTTGAGGACAGGAAGTGGAAGTGAGGGATGTCGACAAGTTTCAAGATGGAGTCAAACAAAGTAGACAATTTGAGCTTATTACTTTTGAAAAATGTCAGTGTAGAAAGTGTCAATATTCAAAACAACCCAGCAATGTGTGGTGTGAGTTTAAATTGTACACACCCACACATGTGGTTTTTGATGAAATAGAGGCCAGCCACATGACCTTGAGAATGTTTTACGACAGCGTTAATAGTCCATTTGTCAGTGTTGATACTGTTAGTATTGATAATGCTGGCATTGAGTATGACTCATGTGTGTTGAAATGTGTGACATGTGACAAAAGTTTAGGAAATAAGTTGATGGAAATCTGGAACCATTACGAAAATGTCTGGGAAAAAGTCTTCAACAAATAAAAAAACTGTAACGATAAACACTAATTAAACTTTTTAGTGTCACATCCTAATGGATTTTCTAAGCAGATTACTTTTGGTAAGTGGAAGGATAATCCAGAGATGGCTAATGCAACTAAGTTTACCTATGTAACTTGTACATGTCTTGGAAGTAGTGAAGCCAATGCCCATTGGGAGAGACTTAGTGAGTTGTATTGGTCCCGTCTTGTTCATGAATGTCTTTTTTTTTGTGGCATTTTGCTCTCCTTCATTGGTCATTTTAAGTATATTGCTGCTTCGGTCTTAGAGACAATTAAAAGTTCCCCTTTAAGACTTTGTGGTCTATAGGGCAGATGATGTAAAGGTCATCTGTTTCTGTGGCCTACGGTTAGCGAGGGTGTCATGTGGCCAGCACAACGACCAACCGCCTTTACTTTTTCCCAACTAATGTCAGGTACCCATTAGAGCTTGGTGGACTCAGAGGCGCCCAAGGATCCCAAAATAAAAATTCCAGTCTTCACTAGGATTCGAACCCGGGACCCCCGGTTTGGAAGTCAAGCGCTTTACCGCCACACCAGACTCACTCAGTTTATATCTGATAGTTGAATTGTATTTAATGACTTGATTGCCAGGGGAACAAAAGAGTTTTTGTGTCTGTTTGTCTTTGCTATCAATGTCTCTTTTGTCATAGTAAAGTCACAAAATCTTGACCCAAAGTGTGACTTTTATTTGTAAATTTTTTTTTAGCTTCTTGTGTTTGTTTTTTTTTTAAACAGCTGTGAAGTTTATTTTTATTTTCAATGTTCAGATTGTAAATTATTGCAGATGGGATGTATTGTAATGCATTTACAAATTATTATTTCTAATGTAATTTTCTTTGATTTTGCAAAATTATTTATTTCTAATAAACTGAACTAAAAATTCTATATAACAAACTATTTCTATTTGAGATTTTGTATTCATAGATTAGCGCACTTGTTTGTATATACAGATGTTTTTAACATTTAAAACATTGAAAAACAACAGAGGTCAGTTTTAAAGTAAAGATGGTCTGAGAGAACCAGAAGATTATCTCCCCTAATATTGTAGAAGAATATATTTATTAATTTACAAAATTCCATGCATTTTAGATCTAAATAAATACAACAAAACCAATTCAGTTTATTAATGTGTTTCAAATCTAATTTTGTTTTAGAATTAGATATATTCATTTAAAATTTTAAAAAAAAAAAAGGATTTTGTATGATATAAGATGAAAGTCTTGGAACTAAGGTTGCGGAGAAGTTTGTTAAATATAGCACTTCAAAAGTAAAACATTTTGTTTTTTGAACTCTTTCTCTCCGTAATTATTTACCACATTCTGGTGGGATCAACGTTGGTATCGTCAGTTCGGAGAGAAAGAGTTAAGCAAGTGACTAAAAGTACATATTAAAAAAGATATAAAGAGATATTGATTGATGTTAAACAAAGTTTTAGGTTTGTACCTGTTTTGTTTTAAATGTTTTTCATGAGCCTGTTAAATTCTCAGTTTTTAGAATGTTGGGAATTAAAAATGAAAATTTTGCCTCATTATATTGCATTATCCTGGGAGATGAGGGAAGAATGCTAGCCTCCCCCTGCACAGTCAATCTTACTTTGGAACTAATTTGGTTAGAGAAAGGAGGAAATGGTGGTCCATTAACATTCCAAAACCGTTAGCACTCTGTTCTGTTTTATTTTTACTAATGATCTATTTCTTTATTTGCATGTGTACCTGTTCAGCATGAAGAATTTAGATTTGGCGACACACCAGCGTACCATGTTTTAAAATGATAATCAAATATCTGTGGCATTTTGCACCTCAGGAGATGATCTTTTCCCTTTGCAACTTCTTGTGTGACTAACGAGACCAATACTTGATACACAGCTGTGGTCACAGGTTCGGCATCTGTAATCACTAGGCGCTATTCACCCTTCTGTCTGCTACTGTTGTGTATGGCATCTGCAATCTAGGACCTCTCCTTTACACCCGCTCTCCATGTGGATCAATAGTATCTAAAAAATTCTCAAAACATACTCCCCACCGACCACTAAAACTGTTACAGCAAGTACAATGGAAAAGATTATTGGCACATCCCTTTTATATTCACTAGAAATGGCTGCTTGGTCTTGCGGTTTGTGCGCTGGACTGTCGTTCGGATTTATTGATGGTCGAGGGTTCAAATCCTGCGTTCCATCCTCCGTCGTCCTGAGGGAGGTTTGGACTAGGAAGTAAACTATCTTCAGCTCTGAAGGAACATCCGAAACATGTAAAACATTTTACAAACAAACAAACATTTTAACAAACATATTCACAAGTGCACCTAAATGATTTGAAATTAATTTCACATTTTTTTGTGTAATTATTAATTTTGAGTAAAAGAAAAGGAAACACAAATGTAATAGGCAAAATAGTAATTGAACATGTTTATTTAGACTTCACCATTTAGTCTGGTACCAGTTTAGATTTAAAACTTCAATATTGGAATCATGTATAATGCTTTATTTATGACACGTAGTGTTGTTGTGACATTTAAAGCAAGTCATTATATATAAATTAGAAACTTACTTATAAATTCAGGTTCACTTTATTTGCATATCATTCTAAATGATAAATTAGATTTCATGAACTGATAAGCATTATATTGAATGTTTACAGAATTGAAGTTCAAGTTGTTAATATAAATTATATTTATAATACATAATATATATATATATACATATATATATATATTATTTACATTCTAGTCAGTCACAAATTCAAAAAGACAAAATCTGATGTTATAAAAGTTGAATTACATTTATATTGAAAGTTTAATCTATTCATTGCAAAACACATTTTGTATACATGTTAGTACATTTAGATTTCAAATGTTGTTTGGTGTTCTTCCATTAGATATAATGGTTTTCTAAAAATAACCAAAAATATATTTAAAGTTTGTAAGACCAATCATAAACTGTCTAAGAATTGTCATCAGGGAGTTCTTGAGCCATTCCATGAAATGTAATACAGACATGATAGTCAGGTTGTTAAAAAATCATTAAGATCTGTAAGTCAACAAAAACAAAAGATTTATCATTTAAAATGTTAAAAGCATTTAATCAAAAGAAATTTAAACAAATAAAAATAGTAAAAAATTCATACAGCTTGTAAGATAAAGCCACTTTGAATTTATTATCTGAATGCAAAATGTTAATACATTTACTAAAATTTTAATCAAATAAAGTCACAATATAGACACAATAAAATTGGTCTACCAGTTATGTGCTTATTTCAGTCCACAATGAGAACAAATGTAAGGGTGTAAACAAATGTAATAGAAATCACTGAACTATCAAAATTGTTTTTTAAAGGGAGAATATGACGTGATATGTATAGAGACGGGCTGTTGTTTTGTATTCAAAAGACCGCATCACAAACCAAGAGATTAGAGACAGGGTTACTGCAGCGATCGGACCCCAGGATGAGCTGCTAACTATAGCCTTATTACAAAATCTTCGGGGCTCGCAGAGACCATCCTTCAGGGAACAGTACCAGGAAAAAGACAAGAGTCAGACAGAGAAAGCGATGGGAGAGCAACACTTAAGAATTGACGGGCCTGCCATTGACGGAGGCAAAAGACTGGGAGGAATGGAGAAAGACGGTCGACGAGTCTTGTTTGGTGCCCCAACGGTACTACAAGCTAAGGGATAGGTAAAGGTAAAACCAGAGAAGGGCTTCATGTTGTTTTGTATAGTCTATCACATTTGTACACTTCTATTGACTTAGTGGCAGCATCAGAAATCAATGAAATGGAATAAGGTCTTTATGTTCTTTATTAAGTTGGCATAAAACCAGACCAACTAAATCAATAAATAGAACAAAGGGAGAGAAATCTTACTTGACTTGACATTCACATTTCCCCGATCGACAAACTGCATCTGTTGGAACAGCACAGAAATTCACCTGGAAGCAGTCGTCTGCTGTGCGACACGTCTGAGTTCCGTTCCTGGATACTGGAACTGTCCAAATAAAAAGACAACAATAAATATATGTGTACATACTTTAGTGGAAAAAAACATTACTTGCTAAACTGCTACATTAAATGCAATTTTAAACACCAGATGGGTTGAAAATATTTGTCAATTTCACAAATGTTCTTTTATTACAAAATTAATTCTATTGCCTCCCCTATGCAAAATGTGTACACGTACCACAATTTCGAACAAGAAAACAACAACTAAAAAAAAACAACCTGATGCTATATTTAAAATCCGATTCTCTATATTGTCATGATGTGTGCAACAGCTATTTACACTTAGGCCGATGTTACTAGTCAAAGTGATCATGTGATCATCTCATCGACGCGAAGGAATTGTAAGTGTGCTTGTTTCTAATTTCTAAGTATAACTAACCCACAGGGGCTGCCTACGAAATCGTGTTACATAAACTCCCTTCGTTATCTTTTTTTCTTCTAAATGGCAAAGAGATTTATTTCGTTACATAAATCTAGAGGCACACTTATACTACAGCTGATGGCAAGAAAGTTCTCCCCCCTTTTCAGCCCTTGTTATCTGAGGGCAGATGATTTAAGGGTCGTCTGTTTCTGTGACCCACGGTTAACGAGGGTGTCATATGGCTAATACAACGACCAACCGCATTTACTTTTTCCCAACTTATTTTCTGGTACCCATTAGAGCTGGTTGGACTCAGGGGCGACTTATTATCCCGAAATTCAAAATCCCACTCTTCACCTAGATTCGAACACAGGAACCACTCAAAGGCGACCTATTATCCCGAAATTCAAATCCCACTCTTCATCTAGATTCTAGAGATGAACACAGGAACCACAAGCGCTTTACCACTCAGCCAATGCGCCGCCCAAACAGGAAAGAAAGGAAAAGAAAATATCTTGTAAAATATTTTGTAAAATGTTTCGAATGTTCCTTCAGAGTTGAAGATAACTTACTTCCTAGTCCAAACCTCCCGCAGGACTATAGGGGATGGAAGCGGCCAGGGTATGAACCCAGGACCATCGAGAAGTCTAAGCGACAGTCCAGTGCGCATACAGCACGACCAGGCAACCATCTTAACCTTTAATCACACTGATGAGCCTTTATGGTGAAAACTAAACTACTTGTTCAGAACGAGAGGCTTACAAATAGTAATCTCAATGAACATACCTTGACCTTGACATTGACAGATACCAGACGACAAATACAAATAGTTATCTCAATGAACATACCTTGACTTTGACATTGACAGATGCCAGACGACAGATCGCATATACCATTGACACCATTAGGGCAGGGGTTCATCCGAACACATTCTAAGTTTGTTTTACAGGCTCTAGGATTTTGTCTGTCGGATGCTTGAACTGGACCGACACTTCCGCCTGCGAAATAGTTCCAGTTGTGAGCGAACAATACATTGATAAATGCAAGACGATAATGGCTTACTTTTTCTTGAAAGGATGAAAGTAACAGGTAAATATCTAAACATGTACAGACGATGATAATATTTAACATAAGACAATAAACGAAACAGTTAAGTCACTGAGCTCACCTAGACTTTGACATTGACAGGTGCCGGAAGATAAATTACAGAGGTTATTGAGACCATTAGGACAGACATTTATTTGAAAACAGTCTGAGTTTGTTCTACAGACTCTAGGATTTTGAACCAGGCCGACACTTCCGCCTGTAAAATAGTTCCAGTTTTAAACGAACATTAAAAATTAATAATAAATGCAAAGGCAAGTAAAAATATTGCGATCAATACATGTAGTTATATAATATACAAATATTCTATAGCAAGTGCGCAATTTGTAGGCCTTTATCATTTTCTGAGCGCTATCACTGACTCATGCTATATCAAACCTTTGCACATTATTTTCGATATTTCCCCAAAAGTCTATTTTTTTTCCCTAATACGACTTATTTTAGTATACCTTAAGTAGTTTTCACTACCTTTTAGATGGGGTCTAGATAAAAACAAAACCAATCCTAATAGCGTTTTGAGAGAGAGAGAGAGAGAGAGAGAGAGAAAGAGAGAGAGAGAAAGAGAGAGAGAGAAATAGAGAGAGAGAGAGCGAGAGCAAGTAATGGTACTTTGTAACACTGTAAAAAAAACAAGAACTAAAAACAGTTACATTCTAATAGCATTAAAAAGATACATCTAGATCTATTGTCATTTCACTACATTCAAATGGAGTGAGATATACAATTACAATTAATAAACCAAATTTTTATATTTCTTTTAATTTAGCGAAACAGAATGTAGATAAGGAAACGTGAATGTGGCATTCGATTGTGGCCTTCAGAAAATACATTATTTTTTTCACTAGGGCTAAAACTGGATGGTATTTAGATTAAAGGATGAAAAAAAAAAGTAAAACAAACTGAAATGGGGGGAAGGGGGGTCACGGTCGAAATATACTATAGATTGAATCGAGAAGCCGAAAAAAAGTCACATGATTGCGTGTATGTGTCGGGAGCACAAAATGAAGCGAGTGTTTCCAAATCAAGTCCAAACTCTATGCGGAAGAAATAATTTAAAAAAAAATATATTTTCATCAATAAGGTGATTACGTAAAAAAAAGAAGACACTGAAGTAAAGGGAAGTAATTGTATGTCGACTACATGACCCCAAAAATAAAAGAGTCTTTTTATTGTTTAGATAGGCAAACCTCGGCATAGACACTGGCCAGACGCTATGTCACAGGCAGCACCAATAGGATTAGGACACACATTCATTTGAACACAGTCGGTTGTGGATTTGCATGGCGTTGAAGATATGGGCTGGACATTCCCTTGTTGGACATTTCCTTGTTGGACATTTCCTGGAGGGTGAATGGTTAGTAAGTTTGAACATTTTAAATCAACGGTTGCCAGTTAGAGCCATGCGTGTGCTTTTAAAACAGAACATAATGAACAAAACAAACTATATATAAAAGTAAATGTAAAACTAACAACAAAAGACAGAAAAGAATGTAAGTATAATACTAAATCTTCTACTACTACAAATAATAATAATAGATCCCCCCTTTCAGACCTTGAGATCTATATTAACAGATGATGACATGTGGCCAGCACAACGACCAACCGCCTTTGTTTTTCCCCAATGTCACGTATTACGAATTGAATTCTAATTTTTAAAATGGCTTGCCTAGGGGAACGTGACAATAGGAAAGCAGTTGTGTCACTTATCTTAAGTCTGAATTTAATCAAAGACTTACAATGAATAACAAAAAAAAATGACACAAGAAATCGGAAGGTAAACTATCAACTTAATGTTTAATCAAATATAAAATTACAAGAAAGAAAAATAAACATTTACTCAATACAGAATTGATGTGTTGACCAAAACCCTTTTACAAAAATGGCATGTAAAAATATTACAATACAAGAGTTTGAAAATATAATTACAAATACAAGCAAGCAAGGCCTTGGAAAAAAGAAAACAAAATATTAACTTACACGATCAAGTGGTATACCACGCACGGGTCGCGCAATGTCTCCGCTATTCTGTCTCACGGCTGTCTCCGTATGTCTGTCTGTCAACGTTACGCGGGCGGTCTTATATAATCTACCGCGCGTCGATATCTCGTAACTTCTAGAATAGAAAGTCATCAACACCCAGATCTAGAACGCTCTTCAAAGAGACAGAAAAAAAAACACCCTCCTTTCAACCAGAGGTACACACACAGGTCAAGGACCGGTCACTGTCTGTGTGGCTTGACGAATAAAAAAAAAGAAAAAAAAAAACTTATTACACAAGGGGCAGACAACCTACTCGTCTCTCGACCGCAACAGGTCAAAGAAAGAAAAAAAAAACAACGCCTAGATACGTAACACCTCCCTCCTAAAAATAAAAAGTTTACATTTCCACGAAATGGAAATCTTTTTAGAACTACAAAAAAATATTTACATTACAGAATGTATTTATCATGATATATATAAAAAAAAATATATACATCAAAATACTTTTTACAATCTAGATAAGGCATCGGCGATAACATTTTCGCTGCCTTTTATGTGTTTAATATCTAGGTTGTACTCTTGTAAAAATAAACTCCACCTGAGAAGTCGTTGGTTCTTGCCAGACATTTTGTGGATAAATGTAAGGGGATTGTGGTCAGTAAATACAACCAGTGGCCATCTAGACCCACTGATATAAAAATCAAAGTGTTGTATAGAAAGAATCAACCCAAGACATTCTTTTTCCACAGTAGAATAATTTCTTTGATGTCTATTAAATTTCTTGGAAAAGAAACAAATAGGATGCTCTACTTGGAAATTATCTTCTTGGTAAAGGACTGACCCAACACCTGTGTCACTGGCGTCAATAGCTAACCTAAAAGGTTTTCCGAAGTCAGGAGCCATCAAAATGGGAGAGCTAGATAATATCTGCTTGATCTGGTTAAAGGCTTTCTGACATTCATCCGTCCAAGTAAATCGGACGTTCTTTCTCAGGAGGTTTGTTAAAGGACTGGAAATGACAGAAAAATTTTCGCAAAATTTTCTATAATATCCAGACATTCCCAAAAATCTTCGGAGTTGTTTCCGATCAGCAGGGATAGGGAAAGCTTGGATAGCTTCTACTTTGGCCATTACAGGTTTCACCTGGCCTTGTCCTACAATATGGCCTAAGTATTGGATTGAAGCCTGGCAAAAATCACTCTTACTCAGGTTTACAGTAATTTTTGCATGTAACAGTTTAGTAAAAAGACAATGCAGTTGTTTACAATGGCTAGAAAAATCTTGGCTAAAAATTACTACATCGTCTATGTATGCGTGGCAATTCTCCATGTCAGCAAGCAGGGCATTTATCATTCTCTGGAAAGTGGCAGGAGCATTCTTCATGCCAAATGGCATCACTTTGTATTGGTACAGACCATCAGGGGTGACAAAGGCGGAGATTTCCTTTGCCCTATCAGTCAGGGGAACCTGCCAATAACCTGAAAGTAGGTCTATTTTGGTGATGTACTTAGCGTCACCAATACGATCTATGAGATCGTCTATCCTAGGGATAGGAAACGAATCGGTCTTTGTGACAGCATTTACCTTACGGTAGTCTGTACAAAAACGATAAGTCTTGTCCTGTTTAGGTATCAAGACACATGGGGAGCTCCAGCTACTGGAACTTGGTTCAATGAGGTCATTTTCAAGCATATACTTGATTTCTGACCTAAGTATGGCAAGTTTTTCAGGGTTAACCCTGTAAGGATGCTGCTTGACTGGAGTAGCCTCGCCAACATCTACATCATGCATTATAACATTAGTCTGTTTTGGTACATCAGAAAAAATGTCATTAAATTCATTAATGAGTTTCATGATAACTGGCCTTTCTGTCGAAGACAGATGAGACAGTTTTGCATCCAAATTCTGTAATACAAAAGAATTAGGTATTTTGTATTGTCCAAATTTCTCCTTTACAATATCATCATCAATAGGAGAAACATGGCTATTTGAACAACTTTCGACTGTATTTAAAACACAATTATTCTTCTCTGAGTGATCTGGCCGAGATACATAAGGCTTCAGCATGTTTATATGACATAGCTGAGTCTTTTTCCTACGGTCAGGAGTTTTGATTGTGTAATTGAGGTCACTAATTTTGGTCTCAATTTCATATGGACCAAAATATCTGGCTTGCAAGGGTTGACCTGGTATGGGCAAAAACACAAGCACCTTATCCCCGGGAGAAAATTCTCTAACACGGGCCTTTCTATCATACCAGCGTTTCATGCTGGATTGGGTGTTTTGTAAGTTATTTTTGGCCAGAACACAAGCATCATAAAGTCTAGTTTTAAACTTACTTACATAGTCTAAAAGTCCTTCAGTGGCTGTTGGTGACAACAAAGTCTCTTTTATACATTTCAAGGGACCGCGCACCGAATGGCCAAAGACTAAGTCAAAAGGGCTGAATCCCAACGATTCCTGGACGGATTCACGGGTTGCAAACAGCAGCATGTGGATTCCTTCGTCCCAGTCTTTTTCGTGCTCAAAGCAATAGGTTCGGATCATGTTCTTGAGAGTCTGATGGAATCGCTCAAGAGCGCCTTGCGACTCGGCATGATACGAACTCGACATGCAGTGTTTGATGCCTAACTGAGTCATGACTTGCTTGAAAAGATTGGCCGTGAAATTCGTTCCTTGGTCCGATTGGATAGACTTTGGTAGACCAAATAGAGTAAAGAACTTGATTAAGGCCTTCACAATGTTTGATGCTTTTATGTTCCTTAGAGGAATAGCCTCAGGAAAACGAGTTGAAGCACACATAATGGTCAACAGGTATTGGTTGCCAGCTTTTGTCCTTGGAAGAGGACCAACACAGTCAATAAGTACTCTGCTGAAAGGTTCTTCAAAGGCTGGAATCGGCTTCAGAGGAGCAACAGGGATCTTTTGATTTGGCTTGCCAACCATCTGACAGGCATGACAGGATCGGCAGTACTGGATGACATCTTTCTTCAAACGTGGCCAGAAGAAGTGTGACATAATCTTGTGGTATGTCTTGTGGATGCCGAGATGACCTGACATTGGTGTGTCATGAGCCAGATTCATGATGTACGCTCGGTATCTTTCTGGTAACACGATTTGATGGCATATTCTCCATTCTTCTTCGTTGGATGCGTCTGGAGGTTTCCATTTCCTGAAGAGCATATCATCTTGGATGTAGTAGCACGTTGATGCTAGCTCTGCCTCTTGTGATGTCATTGCGGTTTCTCGGAGTTTGGCGAGCTCTGGATCCTTCTTTTGGTCCTCAATCAACTGTTTTCGAGTTGATGCCGGCTTTTCAGAATTTGGCGTTGGTTCTTCTTCAAGAGAAGCAAAGAATGTGGTGCTCAAGTCCACATCATCTTGGTTACTGTTGGCCTTGACGACGTTCTCTTCTTGAGATGCTTTCAACCTCATTGCCCTTGTTACTGCACACGCTGGATATAACTCTAGGTCTTCCTCGGGTGTGGCAGATAAGTCGGGTGTTTGAGTGACGATGGGTTCGGCTATCACCTTTCCACCTGCTAAGTCATTGCCTAACAGCAACGAGATGCCTTCCAATGGTAATGTTGGTCGGACACCTACAACAACCGGTCCAGTAATGAGATTTGACTTTATGTCGATTAGATGTAGAGGCACATCTATACATCCAAGCTCTACGCCTCGTAACAGGATGCTCTTCCCAGTCGATGATGATTTAGACAAGGGCAAGATACCCTCTAAAAGTAACGATTGTGAAGCACCTGTGTCTCTCAAAATGGTGATAGGTCGTAGACTTGTAGAATCACCGGGTAGTGATACAAATCCTTCCGAAATGAAAGGCTTAAAATCCTCTAATAAAACATCAATTTTGGTTGATGCAGACTGGACTTGGGTCGAACTCTCGCTGGAGTCATTGACATCTCTAGGAGACGCAGTGGAGAAACTCTTTCTTGAGTCAGTAGAACATCTTGTGGATGTATTTGGAGAACTCTTGATGGAGTCATTGGAACATCGGGGTGATGTCTTATGGGAACTCTTGATAGAGTCATGGGAACATCGGGATGATGTATTATGGGAACTCTGGATAGAGTCATTGGAACATCGGGGTGATGTATTATTGAAACTCTGGTTAGAGTCATTGGAACATCGGGGTGATGTATTAGGAAAACTCTTGTTTGAGTCATTGGAACATCGGCTTGATGTATTTGAAAAACTCTTATTTGAGTCATTGGAACATCGGCTTGATGTATTTGAAAAACTCTTGTTTGAGTCATTGGAACATCGGCTTGATGTATTTGAAAAACTCTTGGTTGAGTCATTGGAACATCGTAAAGATGAATTTGAAGAACTCACTATTGAGTCATTTGAACACCGTGGAGACATTTTCGGAGAGTCTTGTACAGTCAATACATTTGAAACAGGTGGTGTCGAGGTATTCTTGATATGACTTGATGATGAGGAAGTAAACCTCGCCGACCACTGTACTGTGCAAGCGCTGACTTTTGAAGGAGCGTTTTCGTTTCTCTTTCTCAATTTCCAACAATCGTCAATTTTATGGCCTTCTCGTTTGCAGTAGGAACAAGTAGCTTTACTTGTAGTAGGTTTTCTGTCGTTTGTACTGCTGTTCTTGATGGAGTTGCTAGCAGTGGACTCAGGCTGTTTGACTTGTTTTGGCTTGACATCCGTCGTATACTTGGCAAATTGATGTGATATTATATAATCGTCTGCCAACACTGCAGCCTTGTGCACATCTTCCTCGCCACGATCAGCTATATGCGTACGGACGTCCAGCCGCACACAACTCTTGAACTCTTCCATCAGCATTAGGTTCTTGAATTTTGCAAAGTCGGTGCCGATTTCCCTGGAAGTGAGCCATTTCTCAAAGCGTCGCTCCTTTTCCCGCAGGAATTCTACATGGGTTTGGCCATCCGATTTGCGACAATCCCTGAACTGCTTTCGGTAAGCTTCCGGAACAAGTTCATATGCCTTAAGAATTAAGGCCTTAACAACATTATAATCTTTTTGTTGTTCAATGGTCAAAGAACAAAATACCTCTGCAGCTCTACCAGTCAAAACTGTTTGCAGCAAAGTGGGCCACAAAGTTTCAGGTACATTAAAATTTTTCACAGCAAGTTCAAATTGTGGAAAATAATTGTCAATTGTGGCTTCATTAAAGCGTGGAATTATTTTCAAAAATTTTGTTGCTTCAGCAGTATGACTGGCAGGGGAAGAATCTGGTCTTACATTAGCAGCTAACTCTAATTTTTTTAACTCTATTTGTAATTTCATTTCCATTTCTTTCTGAGCCGCTGCAAGCTCTAATTCTTTTTGTTTAATTTCTCTCTGCTCTCTAGCCGCTGCAAGCTCTAATTCTTTTTGTTTAATTTCTCTCTGCTCTCTAGCCGTCTGGGCTTCTATTTCCATTTGTTTTAATTTTATCTGAAGTTCTAAATCTGATTTACCCTCATCGGGTCTAAGGGTTTCTAAAAGGTCTTCAGAAAACACTTCCTCGTCTACATAATGGATTACAATGTTATCTCTGATTTCTTGTTTAAGGGCATTTGATTTTATTTTTAACCCTAAATGTTTAGAAATAAGGACCAGTTCCTTCCTAGTAAAAGCATCAAGCTCTTCCACAGAGGGATTTGCAAGAAAAACCTGAATATCCATGACTAACTAACAACTATTACAAGCAAAAATATGTATACAATGTAAATATACAGTACAAAATCAGTACAACAAAAAACCTTAAGAGAGTTTGGTCAATACTATTGATACTTTACTTCCGACTCTTTGACACAAAAAAAAAATTTTTTTAAAGTCGACTTCGCCTTTACAAAATTACTCAAGTAAGACGAAAATAGGTTCAGAAAAATATCCCGGACGAGCCCCCAAACTTCTTTTGTCACGTATTACGAATTGAATTCTAATTTTTAAAATGGCTTGCCTAGGGGAACGTGACAATAGGAAAGCAGTTGTGTCACTTATCTTAAGTCTGAATTTAATCAAAGACTTACAATGAATAACAAAAAAAAATGACACAAGAAATCGGAAGGTAAACTATCAACTTAATGTTTAATCAAATATAAAATTACAAGAAAGAAAAATAAACATTTACTCAATACAGAATTGATGTGTTGACCAAAACCCTTTTACAAAAATGGCATGTAAAAATATTACAATACAAGAGTTTGAAAATATAATTACAAATACAAGCAAGCAAGGCCTTGGAAAAAAGAAAACAAAATATTAACTTACACGATCAAGTGGTATACCACGCACGGGTCGCGCAATGTCTCCGCTATTCTGTCTCACGGCTGTCTCCGTATGTCTGTCTGTCAACGTTACGCGGGCGGTCTTATATAATCTACCGCGCGTCGATATCTCGTAACTTCTAGAATAGAAAGTCATCAACACCCAGATCTAGAACGCTCTTCAAAGAGACAGAAAAAAAAACACCCTCCTTTCAACCAGAGGTACACACACAGGTCAAGGACCGGTCACTGTCTGTGTGGCTTGACGAATAAAAAAAAAAAAAAAAAAAACTTATTACACAAGGGGCAGACAACCTACTCGTCTCTCGACCGCAACAGGTCAAAGAAAGAAAAAAAAAACAACGCCTAGATACGTAACACCAACCTATCGTCAGGTACCCATTAGAGTCGGGTGGACTCCAAATCCGAGTCTTCAGTGAGATTCGAACCAAGGATCCATGGTTCGAAAAGCCAAGCGCTTTACCACTCGACAGCTACCGCGTCTCCCAAATGATAATATTAAAAGTTAGGGAAGCGTGGTTGAGAGGCCAAGTGCGCTTGAACTTGGCTTGTCTTGGCTACCTAGAAGGGGACTCGAGGTTCGACACCCGACTCGGGCAGAGTTGTGTTTACTGAGCGCCTAAAGGCAGAACGGAAAACCAACTCCTAGATACCCCCCCCCCACCGGTCCACAAATGAGATTGGCCCAAAGCGCTCTGAGCGTGCTATAAGCATGAAAGTATAAAAGCTATAAATATTAAGGCAACGTCTTTCGGTCCTAGGATTAGAAAAAAGAGTCCAGCCAGCTCTATAGGTACCTGACCATAAGTTGGAGAAATATAAAGGCGGTTGGTCATTGTGTGTTCCCCTTTCAGACCTTGTAGTCTATTGGGCGGGTGATGTAAAGGTCATCTATTTATGAGGCCTACGGTCAACGAGGGTGTCATGTGGCCAGCACAACGACCAACCGGCTTTACTTTCCCCAACTAATGCCAGGTACCCATTAGAGCTGGGCGCCCAAAGATCCAGATATAAAAATCCCAGTCTTCACCAGGATTCGAACCCGGTACCCCCGATTCGGAAGCCAAGCGCTTTACCACTCAGCCACAGCGCTTCCGGTTGGTCATTGTGCTGGACACAAAAAACCTTCGTTAACTGTGGGCCACAGAAACAGATGACCTTTACATAAACTGCCCTATAGATCGCAAGGTGTGAAAGGGTGAACTATTATTTTTATTAGTAGTAGAAGTTTTAATATCACACGTACATGCTTTTTATGGATCTGATAATAACAGACTAGACTATCTTTAGCAAGGTCATTGTTAAATCTAGATTTGACCTACCTTGACACAGACATTGTCCAGATGTCATATCACAGAAAACGTCATTGGGCAGTGGGCAGATATTCAACCCGATACAATCGTCTTTCATTCTGCATGAAGATTGCAGTTGTGGATTTCTGGGACCATAACCTCCAAATATACCAGTGTTAGAAACGCCTCTATCTCCACCGGAACCAACACTACTGGGAACACCGCTTCCGGAACTGCTGCCTCCGGAAACACGTCCTCCGGAGCCACTACTGATTGGAACACGTCCACCGGAACCACTTCCGTTGGGAACAACTCCTTCAGATATTCCACCATTTGTGTTACCGCCACTGGAAACACCTGCATCAGGGAAGAACATGTGAAAACAAAATGTGTACAGTTGAATAAATATGCATTACAGTTCAAATTGTTTTGTGAGCATGTAAGTCAAGGGCCATAAGCAAACTTCTGAAGTAGTTAACGATACCGTATACACAGAAACTAAGCAAAGTAATTAATTCCCTTTAACATGTCTTCAGGATTAAATTCGAATAATAAAATTGCGTAACCTTGTCTTTTAAGTAATAGAATATTATTTATAATATATGGTAACAATATACATTTAACAGCAGGATAATTGCCATACGAGTCGGGCCTCTCAGTATAACTATTTGAAAGTGTCTGCCCCAGCCTCCTATGGTAAGGATGAGGTGGTAGAGAGATTGTACAATGTAATAGACGACGGCATCAAGGAAGTTCCATCATTATTGGAGACTGGAATGCCAGGATAGGAAAGGATGTGTTTGAGCAATGGGCAGAAACAACTGGACGTTTTGAACTAGGAGAAACAAACGACAGAGGAACGAGGTTGTTAGAGTTTGCCAGCAGTTCCAAATTCACTGTAGTTTTCACCTTATTCCCACATAAATCCTCCAGAACGGCTACGTGCCACGCACCAGATAACAAAACGCACACCCAGATCGACTATTTACTGTTTCCTTTGAGGTTTTATATCAAGCATCTACAAAGCCAAAACCAGAACTTTCCTTGAAGGTGACATAGGCAGTTGCCACGACATGGATATGATGACTCGGAAATTGAAATTAAAAAAAAAGAATCGCAAGCCTACGAACCCACGTATCAAAAATATGACATTTAAAAATGTCAAAAACCCAAACATTGTTGAATTGAGGCCACCGTGAGAGGGACGTTTATCTTCTTATCTTATAAAATACAGGACGTTATTTTGTGTCTTTCTGAGTATTTTATTAGATTTTGTTTTTTTGTATTTGAAGATAATGGTTTTCAGATCTAAACCTTGTACACGACAACATTGACTCAGTTACGGGTACTATCAGAACAATATTACACTCGGATTTATTTCTTTTATATTATATGCCACGAAATGTGGATGCGGACAAATAAAAAGTACATTTAGACAAAAATTAATAAATGAAAACAATGTATAACTCCCCTCTAATTTAGAATAATGAATGATCCCCGTATATTTCAATATCTTTTGTCACAATGAGCCTAACATTTTAAATTTCAATCATATACATAGGTCAGTGAACTAGATCTAGGTTAGCATGCATATAGTAGGCTAGATAATCAAATTTAAACATAGATCTAGAATCTAGATAATAATAACAATCATTGTAATAATAATAAGGTTAACAGGAATAATGTCGACTCATCGCAGTATCATCATCAGCAAACTCCATTTGAATGAGGGGTTAAGAGGCTCAAATCCTCTCTTGCAAAAGCCCTGGACAGAAACCCTGCTGTCTTGCATTGCGCTAAGAGAACATTACAGAATTTAATAATAATAAGAAATATGAGTCGGCCTCTGAGGTCCTAGAAAAAAAAGCGAAAAAAAATTTAGCCATGGGTCACAAATAATCTCCTTGATTTATGTGATACAAGAACAAAAACTAAACAAGACAAAGAAAGTTAATCCCTTGCTGGCAGAAGAATGCAGTTCAAGCAACAAAAAAATACGCATGAAAATGGCGAACAAAAAAAGGTTCACTGACCAGTGCACTATCATGATAATAGCTTGAAAGATGGCAGTAGGAAAAAGCATATGAAACATTAAAAGCTTTAACCAACACAAGACAAGCTAGAGCCACATTGATTGAAAACAATGATGGAACTCTTCTGACTAAAGAGCAGATGTGATTAGAAGGTGGACAGAATATCGCAAAGATCTGTATAACTTCCAAATAAGTCCGAAATACAGTCTAATTAACAAAAGACTTTGGGATAACAGAGAACTGCGAGGCTCCGATTCTAGAGTGTATGAAGCAATAAATTCTATAAAGGTGGCAAGTGGCCTGGAATTAATAACATGCCATCAGAACTTTTAAAACATGGAACTCACATATAACAAAATGTTTTTGGGCAATCTGCCAGAAAATATGGGACGAAAAAAACATGGCCAAAAGAATGGACCCAATTATTAATTAGTTCACTGCCCATGAAAGGAAACTTGAGACAATGTCAAAAGCATAGAACGATAAGTCTGATCAGTCAGCCAAGCAAGATAAGGCTAAGAATAATTCTCAACAGACTCAAGAGTAAAGCCGAGAAGATCATTTTTGAAGAGCATACAGGCTTCAGAGCAGGTAGAAGCACTGTTGAACAAATATTTAACATTAGACTGTACAATAAAAAATGTCTTCAACACCAAAAGAAATTTATACACAACTTCATGGACTTCAAAAAAAAAGTTTTTGTCCGGAATTGGCATGTGGCAAGTGACGAGGGAGTTTAACATAGATAAATACATGATCGATATTGTCAAAGCCCTATATCAAAATACGAATATAAATACATTATCGAAATTATCAAAGCCCTATATCAAAATACGAATAGGTCAGTACTTCTGAATTACCAAATTGGAGAAATTTTAGGACATCCATATAAGTTATCTGTCGAGCTCTTTTTAACTTATTTCTGGAGCATATTATGGTGGAAACTCTATAAAGTTTTCAGACGATATTGACCTCATTGGAGAAAATGCAGACCAGGTACAAGATCTAAACTTCAAAGCCCGGCTGATGCATCTTCTTATCTTATATAATACAGACGTTACTTCTATAGCAGTTGGCATGGAAATCAGTGTTGAAAAGAGCAAAATATAAGTTTGTGGTGGAGGTTTGTACATTGGTTGTGATCGTCAAAGTGGTTGGTCGTTGAGCTGGCCACACAAGACCCTCGCTAACCGTCGGCCAAAGAAACAGATTGACCTTTAAATCACCTGCTAACAGACGGCAGTATCTGAAAAGGTTACCTGACTTACTTCTGCATTGACAGAGTCCTGATGAGATTTCATAGTAAATGTCTTGTGGGCTAGAGCAAGAACTAAGATGAAGACAATCTTCATTGACTCTACAGGCAGATCGAGATAAGGCATTGCCTTGCGTGATTCTACCTTTGAAACAACAAAAAAAAAATATTCCATTAAAACAGCTTAAAACCTTCTAGCAATTAAATTCAATTGGTTTAACTAATTTATCAATCTTGCATATTGAGAGATAAACCTTGCATATTGAGAGCTATAGAAGTGATTTGATGGCCCTCTCCTGTTACTAAATACATGCATTCTTTTTTTAAAACAAGTTTTTTTTTTTATTTTGCTTGTTTATATGTGTTACTTGTAGTCTGTGTGGACCGAGGACAGCAACAAATGAATGATCCCTTTGACTAATTACTTAACTCTTTCCCTCCGTAATTATGTTTTCACATTCGGACGGAATACTATTTCACTCCCATATTAAGATTAAGCTTCAATAGCTTTGTCTCGTTGTTATCAGAAAATGTTTTATTTGGTATAGGGTTAAAGGGGAATGCTTGCTTGCCCCTTCTATAGAACATAAAGAAACGTTTTTTAAAATTAAATATTAATTTAATTTAATGATAGTCAAATCAACGATGGTATCGTCGATTAGGAGAGAAAGAGTGAAATAAATAGATGGCCTTCACCTAATGTAGTTCTATTTAACGTGAGTATCCTACCTCTACATTGACACAAACCAACGGATGCATCACAGAAAACGTCATTAGGGTTAGGACACATGTTCATGTGTACGCAGTCGACAGTACTCTTGCAAGTAATCTGTGAGTAAATGTCTCTGTTGATGAACTCCCCTGGAATCACAATAATGCATCGTTACAGTTTGTCACATTGCACACTTCCCTAATGTCTCGACTACGAAAAAGACATTTCTATATTAGTTACAGTATATTGATGAAAAAAAAAAAATATATATTTTTAACAAGGAAGGCACCTGGATCGAGTCTCGCTAAAATTGGGAATCCTCGAAATTCGGGAAAAAACAAATTTGAAAAGAATAATCGGGCGTATCCAGTGAGTAAAAGCACTAAAACTAAAAACCCAAAGTAAAAAAAAACAAAAACTTATAAGACTTAAATTGAGAACTTCAAAAAGGACAGTTTTCTATATAATAATGTAAATAATGGATTTTGTGTTTTCACACGAACTCGCATGTGGCCCCTATGAGTCCGTTATTTGGTAAGCAATGTACCTAAAGGAGAAGGTTTCGGCATTTGGAAATAAACAATTTCGTTTTCTTTGTCTTTCGTTACTTCTAGAGACATGATCTATATAAGTTGTTAAGTAATGTATTTTTTTTTAAAGTTTACTTACATGAAAAGAAACAAGGTTTTGCATATTTAATTTTAAAACCAAAAGTAACTGTCGCACTTTTTTTTAGCCCTACAAAATATAATTGGAAATTCTATTTGTATAACTTTTTGATATCTGTACTTTATAGACAGACCGACAGAGAGACGGACGGAGAATATAAAAAGATAATAGCATCTTTTCCAAAAAAAAATTAAAAAAATACCCAGATATGAAACTTAATGTTAGAATTCAGCTTTCTGATTGCATGAATTAAAATTAGAGTGCTGATGTTTTTCTTCTCTAAATGAATGAAAAGATTTAAAAATCAAAATGTGAGTTTATCGTCATTAGTTTAAGATACGATCGTATCAAAGTAAGCCTGGAGCGGGGGGATGTTTATGAACACAAGAAGGCCTTTCATGAATGAAAATCTATGATCTGGCCTACCTGCACACCAGCAGCGACCTGATAAAACCTGGCACACCGCTTCCGAAGGGTTTGGACACATGTTCCATTGCATGCAATCTTCATTACTGAAACATCTGGCGTGTGAAAGAAAGTTGCCTAGATACAAAACAGATGCAATTTGTAAAAAGTTAATATGAAAATACTTTTTAAAAAACTCGCTTATATCGTTTGTAAATGTATCAAATATTGTTAGTTCCCCGTTCAGACTTTGCGATCTATAGGGCAGATGATGTAAAGGTCACCTGTTTCTGAGGACCACGGTATCATGCAGCCAGCTCAGCGACCAACCGCCTTTACTTTTCCCCAACTAATGTCAGGTACACATTAGAGCAGGGTGGATTTAGGGGCGCCCAAACATCCCGAACTAAAAAAAACAACCCCAGTCTTCACTAGGATTCGAACACGGGACCCAGGTTAGGAAGCCAAGCGCTTTACCACTAAGCCAGCGCACCTCCCAAATATTTTGAATCAATCATTACTGTACATGACGAATTTTTACGCGTCTTCTACTGGTTGAGTTGTTATTGATCTAAACTACATTCAGGTTGCGTCGGTCGCGAGCACGCTACTCTGCCTCATCGTGGCGCTCGCGTGGAAACGACCATTAGAGGAAGTGGTTAGGCTAAATGGGTTGCAACACAGGACTCCCGTGGAGTTGCCCACGGGTAGACGAGAGTCAACCTCTTGCACGGGCGGGGTTGTAAAAAAGTCCCCACAAACCTGTCACACATCCATGCGCTGTTCCTCAAAGGGACCGTTACATAAATGGTGGGTCCCGCACAGTTAGCTTGGTACATTGAAGGAAAATGGCAGAAGATCCCGGTGTATTCTCGGCCTTCGGCCGTGTCTAGCCCACGCGTTGTGGGCCAAATGCATCGGTCAACAGCAATGCTTTACATAGGCATTGTCTAGGGTCTCTCCCAAACAGAACTGTGTGTTCATACAGGTTTGTTTTTGTTTTTTTTACTGTTTGGCGTCCAAGCAGGGTTTTTTTCAAACTTAGGGCTCTAAGAGCCCTCAGCTCAGCCCTTAGACATCAACAAGGTTGCGTCGGTTGAGAGGTCAAAGGTCAAGGTTCAGGTCTTCTATATCGTCTGGTCTCGATTTGAACATAAACATATTTCTAATCGCAAATATTGATTATAGTTAGTCTAGAATTAATTACATGATTGATTCAAAATAATTGATACAATTCCACTTAATCTAAGCTTTATTATTATTATCATTATTATTATCATTATTATTTTTTTTTATTATGTTAGAAACGAACGAGTAGTCATTTTCTGACGCTGCCAGGGTCGAGTTTCGCTAAAGAGAAACAAAATTCATCGTAGTCCCTTTAGCAGTTTCCACTGAGGAATTTTCTGGTGATGTGGCAGGTCTGAAGGAGTACCGCCCTCTGACAGGGAACGAGGATGTTCCTAGGAATGTTAAGGGCCTTGAAGGTGTCTGTGAGGTCAGTTGTTATTATCCCCTCGGTTGATATAACAATGGGGTATATTGTTATTTTGGACAATTTCCATGGACGCTTAACCTCCAAGCCTAGGTTCTCATATTTTCGTTGTTTTTGTATCTCAGTTCTTCTGAAATCATGAGACAGTGGCACGGCGATGTCGCTAATGGTAGCGTTTTTTTTTTTATCAACGAACAGAAGATCCGGGCGATTGAAATCTACCATTTTGTCGGTCAGAATAGGCCTATCCCAGTACAGCAGATGAACAGTAGACTCGAGAACCTCTTGTGGCGAGAATTTATAATAAGGAGGAGTGTCCTTATCGATCAAATTGTGTGTCAAAGCCAATTGTTGGTGTTTATTATTATTATTATTATATTTGTTATTATTATCATTAATAAATTGTTAATTTATTTTGCTCACTCGAAACTATCGTCTACTATAGTAAAAATTACCTGAGCATGAAGTTTTGCAGTGACATCGGTTATCATGGTGGCAGCAGACGTCAGCTCTCCCGCACTTTTTAATGCATTCGTAGTCGTAGGCGCATGGGATATCTGAGAGTTAGAATATTGATATAATTTAAATAAGTAAGCTTACTGCTTACGAACAGATAGAAGCCTACAAGAATAGCATTTTATGAGATGAATATCTAAACTCCTGTCTGGTGAATTACTAGCGTAAGAATAAAACCAACATGTAGGAAGTAAAATGGAATAGAGGAATGGTAACACCAAGGTCAAGGTTGGAAGGCTGGTGCACGTCTATACGCCACCCACTGCTGCCTTTTTACCTTTACCTATCCTTTAGTCCAGGGGTGGGCAAATTACAACGGCGGGCCACATGCGGCCCGCCGGAGTGTCTTACGCGGCCCGCCGACACCTACAGAAATCAGGTGTGTCCACAGTATATAAATATAAAAATGCAAATACATTTAAAATAATATCTATTTAAACGATTGAAACTGTCTCGTTAAAAAAATGTTTCAAGTAAAGGAAGATTATGCTTATTGACTATACTTCAATATACTCAGACACAATCTCTGATCAGTATTTATTCAATGCTATGAAGAGCTGTGTTGAATGTTTTGAATAAGAAGGCAAATGTAACAACCGATGGAGCTCATATATATTATTCTACACAGTTAGCTAAAGTTGTATATACATATGCGGCCCGCTATTTCCAAATTTTTAAAAATGTGGCCCTCGATACAAAAAGTTAGCCCAGTCTGTTGGACCGTTGAGCCACAATGCAAGATTAGTCAACCGTCTTTCTCCATTCCTCCCAGTCTTTTGCATTAGTTGGAACCTCTTTCAATGGCAGGCCCGTCCATTCTTTTATGTTGTCTTCCCATCGCTTTCTCTGTCTGCCTCTTCTTCTTTTTCCTGGTACTGTTCCCTGAAGGAACGTCTTTGCGAGCCCCATTGCTACCACTAGAATAATAATGGTAATGTCTTCGACACGGACGAGTGCAGGGTTTAACATGACCTAGTTACGGTTTAACTTACGAACTGCGTAATTTGACACGTCTAAGGCAGACAAAGCTAATGTCTGCCCGGGGGCTCTATTTAAGTTTTCCTAAATACCTACAGTGCCTGTCTTCGCCAATTTGTTTTCTTAGGGTCATAAATGTTTATCCCGCGACCTTTGTAAGAGATCTTAAACTGTCTCTTTTTGATGCCTTAAGCTGCCAGCTACTTTCCTATATGCCAGTGAAGGCAAAATGGCGCCTGAGGAAGGTGGTGATGGGGAGGAGTCGCAATTCTGTTGCGCTTTCTTTAAGTTCCCCCCACCCAAAAGATCGCTTTGACATACGGGTGTTCCCCATGCAGGATATGTGTCCAAGCCAGCGCAACTGTCGAATGGTGGCATTCAACGTACTTTCTAGGGCTATTCATGTATTAAGTTGTAAATATCATTGAGCGTTGCTGATATTGTGTTTTACTGACCTAGACAGTAGCACTCGCCAGAGGCCACATCACACAGAGCGTCATAAGGATTGGCGCAGACATTCGCTTGTATACAACCTTCGTTGGACATGCACTGGGTCCTGGAGACTGAGTTCCTTTGGAAGTATAAGTCTGCAGGAATGATGATATGAGAAATATGTACACACAGAAATATGTACACACAGAAATATGTGCACACAGAAATATGTGCACACAGAAATATGTACACACAGAAATATGTACACACTTTTAGTGTCGTATTCAATAAAGGAAATATGAAACAGCGCCATATTATAGTATTATTGTAAGTATCCTATGAAACAGCGCCATATTATAGTATTATTGTAAGTATCCTCCGCCTTTCAGACCTATAGAGCAAAGGATGCTAAGGTATAAAAGAAAAAGACCACTTTCTGACCTTGAGATCTGGGCCGGCCCTAACATTTGCGGGGCCTTATGCGAAACGAATTGCGCGGGGCCCAGTCTGGTTAGGGACACGTGAAAATTAAAGTTTTTAATTAGAAAATAAATTCGTCCTTGCATTTTATTCATTCTTTACCAAGTACAAAATCACAATCAAATTACTTTACGAGCCTTGCGTGTAGCGAAGTCAACATACTGTTTCCTAGATAGCTCTAAGATTCTAATAATTTCAGATTTCCAGGATTTTTGTTATATTAGGAACTCTATGAGATTCTCTTAAAATTGTTTAATGTAATAGTTTACCCCTAGAATTAGCGCGGGGCCTATGAAAGTGCATAGGTTGCAGTGGCCTAGGGCCGGTCCTGTTTGCAATTTATAGAGCAGATGATGTTAAGCTCATCTGTTTCTTTGGCCAACGGTTAACGAGCAGGGTGTCATGTGGCCAGCACAAGATCCAACCGCCTTTTCTACCCCCCCCCCCACACACACAGACTCAAGTCAGGTATCCATTAGAGTTGGGTGGACTCAGGGACGCCTTAAAAATTTCGAAATTCAAAACTCAGTCTTCGCTGAGATTGGAACCTAGGACCCCAGGTTCAGAAGCCAAGCGCTTAACCATTCATCCACAAGCACGACTGAGATAAGCGTGAAATATTAACCTAATATTGGTTTGTTTTAGGAACTCTTCAGAGCTTAAAATCACTAACATATGCATTAACAGTGCTTAGTTTTATTTTAGGAACTCTTCAGAGTTCAAAATCACTAACATATACATTAACAGTGCTTAGTTTTGTTTTAGGAACTCTTCAGAGTTCAAAATCACTAACATATACATTAACAGTGCTTAGTTTTGTTTTAGGAACTCTTCAGAATTCAAAATCACTAACATATACATTAACAGTGCTTAGTTTTGTTTTAGGAACTCTTCAGAGTTCAAAATCACTAACATATACATTAACAGTGCTTAGTTTTGTTTTAGGAACTCTTCAGAGTTCAAAATCACTAACATATACATTAACAGTGCTTAGTTTTGTTTTAGGAACTCTTCATAGCATAAAATCAAACACATACCTCGGCAGCGGCAGTCCCCTGTCTTGTAGTCACACATGGCATGTGTAGATGGATCACATGTAATCCACCGGATACACTCCCCATCATTGGTACACGGTGGATGTGTTACAGCCCCTGCAAAGAAAACAAGGACTTAGTGGGAATTCCCTGTGGCTAAATACATGCATATTTAGAATTTAGTCTTATAAATCCCTAAGAGAAACAAAAACTGGTCTAGCCAGCCTTGAGCTAAATTGGTCAATTGTTTCTGTAGCTGGAGACACTATTGAAATAATGCTAACTTTTAAATACCTTGGTACTATCCTAGACAATAAACTAAATTTTACTGCAACTACTGATTATATCAGCAAAAAAGGGCAACAACGGTTACGATTACTAAGAAAACTGTCCTCGTTGAATGTTAGCGAAAAGGCCTTGGCTATGTTTTATCACGCTCACGTCTGCAATATTTTAAGTTTTAATTTCACTGCCTGGTATGGCTATCTGAGCATTAAAAATAAACTCCATAGTATCCTAAATGCTGCTGGTAAATTCATTGTCAAAAAACAAACCCCATTTGGGCAGCTGTTTTGAGACAAACAGCCATAAAAAAGCTAAAAAAAAATCTAGAAATAAAAAAACATCCTCTGGGTTAGGATTTTTGTATTTCACCATCACAAAAGAGACACAAGACACCGATAGCAAAGACAAACAAACACAAAAACTATTTTGTTCCCCTGGCAATCAAATCATTAAATAGGAACAATCTGAAATTCACTTTTCACATGTAAATTATGAGTGAGTCTGGTGTTTATGTACATTTTTTTTTATAGTTAAAATGTTTTGTTTCTTCTTATCTTATCTTATATAATACAGACGTTACTTCAAAAAAGAAGATGATTACGTCCTACGCGTCATGCATTCAGTCATGCATATTAACCAATGCACAAATTTTAAGACAAATCTTCTGGTGTATAATATAGATTATTATTGTTGTCATTATATTATTATTATTAAAAACTGGGGATCATTACCGTTTAACGATACCAGATTTATTTTGAAATATTTGTTGCAAATACAAAATAATAATTTTTTAAGACTTGAGTTCTTTGTCGTTATTGAATACAAGCTACACAAATTTAAATATTTCTAATCATATAAATGAAAAAAAAATTATATTTACTATTATAACTTTTTTACACAAAATCAAAATATAAATTTTAAAAGATAATACATGTTCCTTAAAAACAGGATTCCAATAACCCTAACCCTTCGATAATCAAATATTTCGTTGAACAAGTCTGGACTTGGTACACTGGATTATCTTCCTCTAGCATGTTGTATCCCCTATAGCACATATGCACAGTGCTAATCATATTCAAATGGTTATGAAAGTGACAGTTACAAGTGAAAGTGACAGTTGCAAGTGAAAGTGACAGCGATAGTGACAGTTGCATGTGAAAGTGAGTGATAGCGACAGTTGCAAGTGATAGCGACAGTTGCAAGTGAAAGTGACAGTTGCAAGTGAAAGTGACTGTTGCAAGTGATAGCGACAGTTGCAAGTGAAAGTGACAGTTGCAAGTGATAGTGACAGTTGCAAGTGATAGTGACAGTTGCAAGTGAAAGTTATAGTGACAGTTGCAAGTGAAAGTGATAGTGGCAGTTACAAGTGAAAGTTGCAAGTGAAAGTGACAGTTGCAAGTGATAGCGAAAGTTGCAAGTGAAAGTAACAGTTGCAAGTGAAAGTAACAGTTGCAAGTGAAAGTGACATTTGCAATTTGCAAGTGAAAGTATCAAGTGACAGTGACAGTTGCAAGTGAAAGTGACAGTTGCAAGTAAAAGTGACAGTTGCAAGTGAAAGTGACAGTTGCAAGTGAAAGTGACAGTTGCAAGTGAAAGTAACAGTTGCAAGTGAAAGTGACAGTTGCAAGTGAAAGTTACAGTTTCAAGTGGAAGTGAAAATGACAGTTGCAAGTGAAAGTGACAGTTGCAAGTGAAAGTGACAGTTGCAAGTGAAAGTGACAGTTGCAAGTGAAAGTGACAGTTGCAAGTGAAAGTTACAGTTTCAAGTGAGAGTTACAGTTTCAAGTGGAAGTGAAAATGACAGTTGCAAGTGAAAGTGACAGTCACAAGTGAAAGTGACAGTTGCAAGTGACAGTACCAGTTGCCAGTGACAGTACCAGTTGCCAGTGATAACAGAATTTTATTGTAGCGAAAAATTATAATGATTTCTGATTTTAGTGATTGCAGAGTATTAAAATGTTTACAAAAGCAAGTCACAATAAACTTCTGGAAAACAAAGCTTCTCAGTTTGCAAAGGTTCATAAACTAGACTTGAATACTTACAAACTGACGCTACGAAACAAACTAAAATAAACCTCTTCATGTTTGACTTGAGGTCTCTATTCTGTGCTAAAAACTTTTTCTTCCAATACCCCCCAGAAATAAACCTCTACGTACGGAAGAAACTACCGATCGCTTTATATAAAAATCTTTTGAGCTAAGATTATGGCTTTTTATGAATCATCTTTTCAAGCATTGACGAACTAATTTGTTGATTAGAATGAACTGTATTTGTACGGTCAAACTTGAAAGAACAAAGACCACTGCAAGCGAGCATTTAATCCTTCACTGAGTTTTACAGTCAACAGGAAATCAGAACATCACGTTCGTGTCAGAGGCGTCGCACGGTGCGGGGATCATGAGTTCCAACTCTCAAGCTCTAGCGTCCATTCATAATGGCTTCGATCTTCTTTTTAAAATGTGGCACATTATTGATATCACTGAACACGGAGAAGTCAGTCCTTAGCATTTTAATGTTGTATATGTCCAGACGTCCACACCTTTACTCTATTGAGGATACGCCTTAGATGAATGTTATTTTTGTAGATGAAATAGTGAATCGGTCACGAATGATTGGAAATTTTTTGATGAAACTTAGTTGACACAGTAGACAAGGATTTCTCCTACGCCATCGAGTGATAAGTGGGCGCACAAATAAGAGACATTCGTCAGAGAGTATTCGTGATTTGAAGATTAAAATAGACTCAAAACGAGGTTTTTGTGCCACGGGATAATGTCGTCATTGGAAGGTTTTCTATGATGAGATTAGTGTGAGATGTTTTGACAAATAACACTGACAGGACAGCGTGATAGAAACCTTCTTTTTTTGCGTTAAAAATGTAGGTTAATACAGAAAGAGAATGAGACAGAGAGAGAGAGAGAGAGAGTCGGAGAAATAGAGAGAAAGAGGGAGTCAGCGTATGTACATGGCGAAAAGACTATCTCCAGAGTTTAGAAAAGGACATTCAGGTAGTATGGCCATGGGATAAAATTCCAGAGGAATTTAGTACAGAACAGCACAGGAGTGAGACTAGAGCCCCTCTTCCCCTTTAAATTTAAGGCTACATGCTACACGGTAACAGTGCTTCATATGTTCAATGTTGGATTCAATAGTCTCCCTTAATAATTAATAATTTATTCTTTTGTTTTGAAGATTACCAATTCTTATTATCCATAGAACGACTGTGGTTTCTCTTTTGGAACATTTTTTCTTATGTTACTGGACTCCGTCCACATATATTGCAGGTCAAGGTGGCTTTCGTTCTGGTGGTAGAGGAGCTGGCCATTTTTCATATGGCACGCTTTTCTTTAAGAGTTGAGGCCCAAGTTTTCTTGCTGTCTATAGCTTTCTTGGTCACTGTCTCTCTCCATCTAGTGCGGTCTAAGGCTATGTCTTCCCAATGGTCAGTATCAATGTTCACTGTTTTGAAGTCCCGTTTAATTACATCCAGGTAACGGAGTTGGGGGGCGGCCAGTTTTTCTTAAGCCAGACGCAAGTTGTCCGTAAAGAATGACTTTCGGGTTCCGGTTGTCTTAGGGCACAAGACGGCATATATTGCTGCAGCTGGTTGAATGAAATATAAGACGTTTGAAGATGTGCTCTTATTTCAGTTAATATTTATCTCCCTTAAGTTCTAATAGAGATGTAACTTTAATTAAACCCACTCTTTTCATCCCATAAAGTGAATGCGTCACGCGTTATTTCATTTTAATTTGCATACTTGTCTCCTCTAAAAAGACTAAAAACATAGCATAAATCTGGTCTTGAACTAAATGAATAAATTTTGACAGCAGTAGAAAAATTAAAAATTTAAGGACATAAGAAAACCTTTGCTACATATCAGAATACTCGTTTCAACTGAAATCAGCACTCAATATATAAAAATATTTTTTAAACAAATAAACAGGAATCAAGAAATGCTGTTTGCGTCAAATGTAAGCGATATTTACCATCTTAATAAGTCCCTATTCTCATACCGCCTTACTGTTCAGCTTGAGAATTTCTTTAGGTCAATTTTTGAGACTTTTGTGCTCTTTTGTTTCAAAAGTTCTTATTCCTTTTAGCACGAGTCTGTGTCTGAGCAAGGTCAAGGCTCATTCAACCTACTGTCACTATCTGATAAAGTTCTTATCAATTTTAGTTCTTTTTTGATCTACATTTTGTAAATCACGTGATCTTAACAGGAAGCGGAAATCTGTTTTGTTTCCAATGTTTAGAATCTGTTACTAGAAATATATAACATATATATGACCTTGAAAAATGGATGTATGTGTGTGTTTCCCACAGCGGATGTAAGTTAATGGATGAAGATGGCAATCTAGGTAGCGATCTTCACTTCTGTGTGTCTGATCTAGATCTATAGAGTGACTTATTTTTGTTACTCATCCAGGCGAAGTTTAAACAGCCCGATCCAGTGATGATCTGTAGAGTTTATTTTAAATGCTCGAAAAGAAGAGAAAGAAAAAAAGGATGGGGGGGGGGTAGGCTTCAAGGCTCAATGTATTGTTATAATTGAATACATAGTTAAGTGATAAAAAGGAATACACTTTGACTTTGAGTAGAACTGATTAAAACGACACGACCACGTTTAATGACTACATTTATCAACTGTACACACTGTAGTCTACTATGTAAACATCGGTGAAACATCTTTATTTCAGAACATGTCATGATCACAGACCTTTATAAATACAAGATCTATATCTGGGCTGGGCCGAGACCATTCGTTATTAAAGGCCTCAACACTGACCTGCAACGTCGCAACCTGTGGGCAGGCTATTTCGTTTAATAGCTCTTGGCCACGCCCTACAGACCTGTGACAAGGCCACTGGTCTCCACAGCCCACAGGTTGCAACGTTGCAGGTTAGTGTTGAGGCCTTCTGTCACGATTGGTCTCGGCTGGACAAATCTCAGACCCAAAGATGTACTTAACAAAATCTATCTATTTACTAATTTGTTATTAATATTTGTACACATGAACTGCTTAATTATCGTACACATTATCTGAAATCTTAAACAAAAATAATAATAAAGTAATAATAATACTAAAGCTAACAGATCTATGTGCAGAAAATGTGTGGAACTAGATCTATATGCAGAAAATGTGTGGAACTAGATCTATGTGCAGAAAATGTGTGGAAATAGATCTATGTGCAGAAAATGTGTGGAACTAGATCTATATGCAGAAAATGTGTGGAACTAGATCTATGTGCAGAAAATGTGTGGAAATAGATCTATGTGCAGAAAATGTGTGGAACTAGATCTATGTGCAGAAAATGTGTGGAAATAGATCTATGTGCAGAAAATGTGTGGAAATAGATCTACAAGCTCTCATCCGAATCACAAGAAAGATCCCGACAAGATCAACGTCTAATTTTTCGACTCAGGACCGGACAAAATAGAATGAGACAACATATGTACCGCAAGCTCAAAATTGGAACCAGTGAAGTCTGCCCATGTGGAGTGTCACCAGAGAATGCTGACCATGTCCTTCAAAACTGTTCTCTTTACCAAAAGGCCCGTACAAGACACTGGCCTCAAAACACCTCAATAGAAAGAAAACTATATGGAGAGCTCCCTGATGTATTGGTCTAGTCATCTGAACGCTCCAACATAAACATGAGATCGAGGAAGAAGAAGATCCATAAGGAAAAAATATGTAAAAATAGATCTAGAATATTTCTAGAGATTTATTTGTATAGATTTCTAGATCTAGGATTTAGGGGAAGTTGAACTGATGGTAGCCATAAAAACAAATTGGATCGCACACAATTCGTTATGGGGCGATGTGGTAGATCGGTAGTGCTCTTGGCTTCAGAACTGAGAGGTCTTGAGTTTAAATGCCGGGAGAGACTGGGATTTTGAATTTCGGTATTTTTTTCTCCATCAAACAAAGATATCTATCTCAAAAGAACAAAGCAAGAACAGTTTAAAATCCGGAACAATCCTTTATTGGTTTTCTTGTATGTAGTTTCTAGTCAAATGAATACATCTTTAATAAATCTACTCTATACACTTATAACGTACAGTGTGAATAAAAGACAACTATGCTGTACTTAGGTTTTAAATTCCATGTCTGATAGATTATAAATCAAATTCTCTGTCATCTTTTTTTAAGAATGGACCTAAAAGTTGTTGAAAAAAACATCCGTGTTGAAGACATCTTGGTCACGTGACCTAGTTCTTTGTCCCTTGTTAGTAAAACAAAAGCTTGACACGTGACTTCAACATAAGTTTTGATTGGTTGCTAAAAGTCTTTCTTATACAAGATCTTCAAGAAAATATTTTCATAAAATGAACTCAAGTGACCTCTTACACACTCAGCATGGAGACTTACATGTCGATTCTCTAAGACTTTTCAAGAATCAAGAAATCATGTGTTGAACTGGATTTTGACTGAGTGTCGCATCAAGTGTACTGGACATATCCTCGGTCTCGCGTCCCAAAAGGCAGAGTTATTTTGCTGGCAATGGTGATGCTTGCAGCAAAAGGTCGTTCTTATCTTCTTATCTTATATAATACAGACGTTACTTCAAAAAAGAAGATGATTACGTCCTACGCGTCATGCATTTAGTCATGCATATTAACCAATGACTTAAATTCTTCCAAGTCACTGGTTTTCCTGGCTAGCTCAGGCAACCCATTCCATGCTCTAATAGCAGTAGGGAAGAAGAAGCATTTGTACAAATTTGTCCTAGCATATGGAATGAGAGATATTCACTTATCTTTGTGTCTTTCAGAGTATTTTATTAAATTTTGTTTTTGTATTTGAAGATTATGGTTCAGTGTTTTATGTATAATTGCTACTTTACTTTTGAGTCTTCTGTCCTGAAGGCTTTCTAAATTTAGTGACTTTTTCAAAAGGTGTTACTCTAGTCAAGTGTGAATATTGTTTGGTTACGAATCTCACTGCTCTGTTACAGTTTCGTAATGTTATTGTCTTTTGTTTTGTTTTCTTGAGTTGTCCCAAACGGATGAAGATTCTATTATTGGCCTAACCGAAGTTAAATAATATTTTAGTTTTTTTAGTTCTTTTTTGATTTATAGAAATTTCTTTTAATAAACCATTAAGCTTTGACTTGTATTAGTTTCATTATGGGGATTCCATGGCAGTTTTTCATTTATTATAACACCTAGGTATTTTGAGTTTTTACCTTGTGTTACTGGTTTACAACGAATAATAAAAGTGGATTTTTTTGGTTACTCTTAAAAAGATTTCATATTTCTTGGTGGAAAGACATGCTCCAATTTGATTCTAATTTCTGTTTTTCATCTAATTCTCTTTGTAAAATGTGTGTATCTTGTGTTGTTTATTTTTTTTTGTTCTATATATTATGCAATCGTCTGCAAATAATCTTACGTTTGTTTCTGGAGTAATGCAATTTGGTAAATAGTAATGGACCTAAGACTGTTCCTTGAGTACACCTGAGTTTACTGTTATTGGTGTTGATTTAGAGCCATTTATTATTACAGTTTGTTCTCTCCCTATAAGAAAACTTTCAATCCACTGATGCAGTGGACCATTAATGCCAAAATATTTTAATGTTTTAAGCAAACTATGGTGGTATTCTTTGTCAAAAGTCTTGGCAAAATTTTATAAGAAACTACTGTCTTACATTTGCAATGATTAGAAAAAAAAATCAAAAGAATTACTTATTCCTTAAACCTGAAAAATTATAATAACAAACTTTACTTTTTGCTACGGATAAACAGGTTTCGGATTCCGTATAAACGGATAAGCTTCCATGGGAGGTAATCAGAATGTGAACTTATGAAAAAAACTATTTCGCGGTTCCATCCCTTTGAACACATTGTCAGAAATACCTGGACACGGTAACAAGGACTAACGTTTAAAAAACAGACTCATATAACACCTAAACTCGCAGGGCCGGCCTTAGGCATATGAAAACTAGGCACCCGCCTAGGCCTCCGATGGGTGGGGGCCTCTCACAGGACTCAAGACTATTTTATTTAGTAGATGTAGCAAAACTTGTGTCCAATGTCCAATTGTCACAAGACTGATTAGGTTTGTTAAAAAAGGGGGAAATTAATTTTTTTCGCTGTTCATTTTTATTCTTCTATTTCATTTGAGGCCTCCACATTCACTTCTAATTATCTAAGGCCGGCCCTGCCCAGACCATGTTGACTTCTGTCCGCCTGTATTTGCTGGGAGTATAAGTTCTGAAGTAGTCTTAATCAAAGCCTCTTTCTTGTTGAAAGCTTCTTACATTCTTTTCGGTTTATCTAGAATTGCTGTATCTGTTACAAATAGTTGTTCTCTTCATAGTTGAGACATAGGCTAGATTGTTAAGAAATTTAAGAAATGCGGCATCCACAGACCTACATATATTATAACTAGACCGAACAACGGAAACAAATTCTTATCAGCGATTGATCAACTCACAGACCTATATAGGCCTATATAGTGTTATGTATTAATCACAGAACTATATATTCATGAAATTAATTAAATAAAGCCATTTTCTGTTAGTTTCCATTAAGATGATGTTCCGAAATCCTAGATCGAAATAATTCACGTCTATTGATTTTAGTCTTCTTATGTACATTTAAATAGATTGATTTTGTTTTTATGTACCTAAACATTGCAAAATAAGGATTATGATACGAGAGTGCTCTTACTTCCGATGTTTTGTTTAATTTCTAGATCTAGATCTAAACATTAAATTATATGGTTCATAGGTTAGGGTAGAAAAAAAATTACTTATTATAACTACTTTACAAAACAACGCCTTGTTTAAACTTTTTAAAAAAACTTCACGACATTTTTTGTAGTATTAAAAGATCTCCATGTCCAGTCTAGATATAATATATATAGGTCTGTTACTGCACCATTGCACGCGTCCTTGGTTACTTTCTGCCAAATTTCTTTTGTATTTTTACAATCTCTATTCAAGTCAGAACGAGGCTCTATATCAACACTTTGTAACCTACGTTGTTTATTTTTGCCAGGATAAACGATAGAACACGTAATAGTGGAATTAACTCTGTAAACGTGGACCACAGAAACATGTAACGCTGTACATCATCTGCCCTGTAGATCGCAAGGTCTCAAAAGATAAACTTATTTTTACTTATTAGACGAATTAACAAGTTTGCATTACAATGTTTGATAAAATGGACATACATATGTAAAAAAAATGGGGATAAACTCATTATGTTGTCATGTTGAGGTTGGCATGAAACAAAGAAGTAAAGTACACTTTCAAGGCCTTGTAATCTCTAAAAGGTGCAAAAGGTCCTTTGTTTCTAAGGTCCGATAAGAGACCTCTCGGTTCGGAAGCCAAGAGCTTTATCACTCTGCCACAACGCTCCTTTTTAGCTGCAGAACTGAATATCACACAAAAAAGAAAGGAGGCCACACCAGAGGAAGGCTACACCAGAGGAAGTCTACACCAGAGGAAGGCTACACCAGAGGAAGGCTACACCAGAGGAAGGCCACACTAGAGGAGGCTACACCAGAGGAAGGCTATACCAGAGGAAGGCTACACCAGAGGAAGGCCACACCAGAGGAAGGCTACACCAGAGGAAGGCTACACCAGAGGAAGGCCACACCAGAGGAAGGCCATACCAGAGGAAAGCTACACCAGAGGAAAGCTACACCAGAGGAAAGCTACACCAGAGGAAAGCTACACCAGAGGATGTCACTGAAAGACTATATATATGAGTTGGAACATACAGCCGGACATGAAAGTTGCAACTTATTTTTGGGCACTTCCGTATCCAGAAAGTTTGAAAGTTTTTTGTTTTTTTAAAATCCTAAGCCCCATTAAACATCAACTCCATTAATAGGCACGTGAAGCATCTCTTGCATTCTAGGCTCAGATGTTGTCTTAAGATCACCATTCATTCTAAAAAGGTTTCCTTTCAGTCCTTGTGGTCAGTAGGGCTAATGATGTGAGGGTCATCTATTTCTGTGGCCTACGGTCAACGAGTGTGTCATGTGAAAAACAATTTACTTGGATGATTTGGTCTGAAAGAAATTAAATAGTGTACCATTGGTAGGAGTATCGGGCAGACAATGCAAAGATTATAAATACTTGTAAAATTCCCATTTCAGACCTTGAGATCTATGGTGCAGATGATGTAAAGGTCATCTGTTTCTGTGGCCTACGGTTAACGAGTGTGTCATGTGGCCAGTACAACGACCAACCGCCTTTACTTTTACCCCAACTAATGACATGTACCCATTAGAGGTGGGTGGACTCAGAGGTGCCCAAAAGGATCCCGAAATTTAAAAAATCCCAGTCTTCACCAGGCTTCGAACCCGGGAACCCCGTTTCGGAAGCCAAGCGCCTCCTAATCATTCTAGTTGAGAAAATAGAAAATTGAAACAAAACTAAGGGGGCACGACTCGATACAGAAGCGTGATGAGCCGTCAAGACCCAAGCAGCGTAAGTGCTTCTTTATTTGACACGAGCCGACCCGCGGACTAGCATACACCCCCCGCCCTTCTTTTTTTTTTCTGGGTTTCACTGTCTGTCACCGCGAAAGTTACGTGTGGTAACTCTAGGCCAACTTGCGGAAATAAAAGAGTTATCTTTCCATGACATTTTCGTCGTGTTGTCCCGCATGGTTGGGCCACGAAGAGAATTATATTTAGAGAGAGTTGGCAGTACCGTCGAAGTAATAGAAAGGTGTAAACCTTGAAGTAAGCTCTTTTATTTAAATCTCGTAGAAGACTTAGTTCGACACCTGGTAGGATTGTGGGCCAAACTGTTGCAATGTGAGAAACATTGTTATAAAAAAATATCTGGCGGAGAGGTTTTGAAAAGCCTTTTACGGAGGCAGTGTTGAATTACCAATGGAATCAAGAATGAAAAGAAAACATATAGATTGGTATAGACCAGGTGTTCTCAACCTGTGAGTCGTGACCCCTTTGGGGGTCGCATGACCATTGGCCAGGGTCGCCTAACATCATTGGAAAATTGGAGGGGGGAGGGTAATTTTTTATCGGAATTTTTCTTTTCATTTTGTTTTTAATGTGTTGTAACAAGCCTATTTGTACCATAGTGGATATAGATTTACATAAGTAGTGACTATAGAATGGGACATTACTAAAATTACATTATTACCAAACAAATTATGAAACGTTCGTCAAGCTTCAATGAAAAAAAGAAAAGTGGGGGTGAGAAATATAAACACGGACATACTGCCAGAGGATACAGAGGGCACTTTAAGTGAATGTAACATCCTTGTTGGAAAGTATACAGGGTTTTGTATTGGTTCTTCTTTGTTATTTATATAATTGCCCTTGACAGCTGCATTTTGAAGACCACATCTCCGTTGTTATGCAGCATTTGTAATGAAGTTCTCTCTGACGTATGTATTAAGGCTGAACAGACGTCCGAGCTTTGCCAATAACAAAATCCAGTATTTTAGTTTTGAATCCTGATGAAATTCAGACTTAACTCAGATGGCAAGTACCATAATTAAAACATATCAGCCTATGAAGCTTCTTATTTTGGCGGCTCTCAGAATCGCCAGAGTTCTGAGATCTCACACAATTACCAAGGAGTTAGTGTCATCGACCATTGCTCGTTATGATTGGAGACAAAATTATTAATAAATTTAGTGCAATTTGCATACTTAATGACTCTATTCACAGATTAGTTGACATGTCTTCTGATTTTAAGGAAATAATATCTGCTTCTTTCACAATACATAATAGAGAATTTAAAGATAAGTTTCTATGCAAACCTCTAACTCTTCAGCGAGTGATGTAACTGACAAAGTTGGTTAAATTTGAAAAATTAAAAGACTTCTTTGACAAATATTTTTGTGGTGTCTGCACAGATGGTGCTCTAAGTATGATAGGGTGTAGGTCTGGATTTCAATGTTTGGTACAGAATGAATCACCATAAGAATCCATTGTAACTCATTGTATGATTCATCGACATATCTTAGCAACGTCAATAGCAATACATCTAACTATCTAAATATCTCTTAAATGTCACACAATGTTACACAATTTTGGATCAATTGTGTTCAGTCATTCTGTTCTATATGATATATTTTCTAGACGTCCTCTTCCATTTCCAAACACTGTATCTTTGTGAAACATTGTTTTGTTTTTTTCTCTGCCTGTCAGTTATCAAGTTTTAATACAAAAATAAACTCGATGTGAATTCCTAGTAGTTTTTAAAATAGTTAACTAGCCTTAGAGCTGTGGATGTTATTTCCTATTTTTTGTCCCAGGTTAGTTCTGCTTATTTTTGTCTTTGGCATTAGTGTTGGATTAGTTGTTATTTTTTAATATCAGTTTATGTGCAGGTCTGTAAACGATATAGAGCCCCCATATGAGTTTAGAATAGAAATAACTTTTTATCTTCCTTTTTGTATTTTTATAGATTTAAATTTTAAGATTCTCTTTTTAATGCTGTTTAATTTGGTATATAATGTTGTGTAGTCCGTGTCTTTAGTAATTTGCTAGATTTTATTGTTGTGTACGGCTAGGTACAAGTTAGGGAAATCGGTAGTCCAGTTTAGTTTTAGATAATTAGCGTGACGTCATGCTCTCCGATATGTTCGCCCTGACCAGTTATAGCTAGCTCCGGAACCACGTTGAGCTCTCTTTTGTCTTGACCAGTGGTCAGTGCTGACAGTAGCGCCACCCTGACCTGCTCACACTAAATAAATAGGATACGTTTGTAACAATTAAATTAATATCATGGATATTAGATATACATTTTGATAACCATTTTATATCAGCTAAATCACATTTACCTAGACCTATGGCAGAATACTTATGTTTTGATGGTCGCCTCCTAGTGAACAATTGTATTAGGGAGTCGCGGAGCTAAAAAGGTTTAGAACCGCTGGTCTAGATTCTTAGAGATTAGATTTTATGAAGAATCTTATAGAACTAGAAGTAGCCAAAGTTTTGAAAATAAAAAGGAAAAATGTATATTATAAAATTAGATAGTTTTTTTTTTTTTTAGAATTTATGAATTTTGGAATTCATAAAAAAAACTTAAGCGTTAATGGAATAAATTGGGTGAGTTTTGATCCCAAATTTTTATTTACTTGGCGCTTTCCCGAAACTTTTCTGAATCAATTTCTCAAATCTTATATAACTCACTTTCAAAATGTATAGGTTTATCCTGGAGATGTTAGGTTTTCAAAATTTTTACCTATTAATTAAAAATGTAGGTAATCAATAATTTTACATAGAAAGAGTATTCAATCAAAGGTTATTTTATAACATGTGAAATAAGAGATGAGCTATTGTTATTGACATACGGTCGTTTGCAATCCGGGATAAGTGTCCGACCCAGTGCTGCTGTCATATGGTAATTAGTGCTTTATCCACACCGTTCTTCCTAGACATTTTGGGTGTATTTTATACAAAACATTTATCAACCCTATCTGTCTGGTAAAAAGTTTGTTCACGCTATTTTTCCGACACCCATTCTCGGATCACATCGAAACTTTGCACAATTATTCATTGACGTAGACATTATATGAATCGATAAAAAAAATCAATTAATCAATTAATTACTTGTAAAAAATTATTTTGTTTGATACCAACAAGGAAATTAAACTTTCTGTTTTAAGAGATAATGGCTTAGAGGCACTTTCTAGTTACATATGCTAGGACAAATTCGTACAAGTGCTCCTACTTCCCTAGTGCAATTAGAGAATGGAATGGGCTGCCTGAATCAGCCAGGAAAACCAACGACTTAGCAGAGCTTCAATCATTGATTAACATGCATGTTTAGATTGGCTTATGAAATGAGTAGGGCGTAATAACCTTCCTTTTTTTTTTTTTGAAGGAACGTCTGTAATCTATAAGATAAGATAGGATAAGATAAGAGGTTAAAATATGATATATGAAATACAAACTGTCAACATTTACTATGCTACCGCACTTCAAAATTTAGTGTGCAGGATCAATGAATTGCCTTTTATTGTATTGTTTGACTATCATTTGAAATCGTCGAGGCTCTTGAAACTCTAAGCCGACAACAACAAAGAGTTCTAGTAAGTGTCTATGCATCACGCCACTATTTCGCGTGCCTCGGAAACTTTTAGTGGTATGGCCGGAGGCTGAGTGCACCGGGACTGTTCTTTCACTTTACAACGCTAAAAAAAAATGAATAAAAATACATATTCAAACGCTCTTTGTCTGATATTTTTAATTCTGCAAATTTCGTTTCTACATTTACACCACTAACAGGACAAGATTTACATTTCATAAGGCCCTAAGCTATTTGAGATATGGGGCCCTTTATAAATATATTATCTAAATGGTTTGCTTTTGTTTAATATCACGGCATGTAGTTACTCGTTAAGATGCATAAATTAATATTGCGAGTTGACAGTAATTTGCTACTTTTAATGGGACTAATAGCTCAGAAAGTCATTAAATATTTTTTCATAAGATTTTGTTTTATATAATTTCCTTTGTATTATTATTAATATAAAATAATATGTTAACTGTTTTTTAAATAAAATTTATTTAAAAAAAAAATAAATAAATATTTCTGCAATCCACTCTTTTACATGAAATCTAATGATAATGACTATTTTTGACTCATTAATAAACTACTGTTCTCATTTTTGAAATCACCGTTAAGGAGGGGGGGGGGGAGGGTTTACGATTTGTCCATTACTGAGACAATACAAGCTACCAATTGTGGTGATTTCTGTTTCTTTTTTGCCAAATAGTTATCAATGATGTATTATTATTGTTCTTACTATACAATCTGTATCTTTTTCCTCTTATATTAACAAAGGCACAAACAGAATCCTCTTGCCGGAGAAGTATATAAATAACTTGACAACACACTGAAGTAACATCTGTGTTCTTTTCTTCCTTTTTTTAAAACTTGTTTAAACTAAACACATACGTAGAGTTTCAATTCAATAACAACTTGACTTAAATATCTTGATAATATTCTACTTTCTACTCATACAGCTTTAACTGGTATAGCTTTTTTTTCTGAGACAACTTAATGATACAACTTTAACTTCAACTAGTGGACCCGAAACTGATTTAAGAACTAAGTACAACACAAAAACCAGTTACAAGGACCCCGACTAACTTGCTTTCCCCCAATTTATACTTTTTGAAACCGTACTTCCTAGAATCCAAGAAACTTCAATTCTAAATATGTATAGGGCCTACGATTTTTTTCCTGACCTCTTTCCTTGATTTAATGATTCGAATTAACATGTGTTTGTTCTGCGGCTTATTGTTATTGTTCAGTGGGACTGTATATTACCCATACAAATTTCATCCTTCTACATAGCTCATGGCTTATAGTATAAAGTAACTAATTGAATAGCTAATCGCACCTCCACTCATCGTACTCTCATAGATGGACTCGGGCTCCGACCTCGCTACACGTGGACGCCTTTAGGCCACTGCAAACTATGCGGCCGCAATGGGCCACGCTTTCATAGGCCCCGCGCTAACTCTAGGTGTAAATTATTAAATGAAACTATTGTAACTTATTTTACTATAAAAGGTTCCCGAGGCCGCCTGATTTTCCAGAAACTAATGGAAATCTCCTAAAAATTATTCAATTCTCCTTAAAATAAACGCATACAAATCTCCTGAAAAATAAAGGAAAAAATCATATTGGAATGTCACTCAATTACTTGAAGTCAAACAGCCTACAGAAGTATTGTTAAAAGCAGTGTCGGATAACTCCATCTCTAATTTTGTAGCAAGTGTCTCGTGACTTTCACCCGTAAAAAAACATAAAACAAATATTAAATACTAACCGTTAAATCTTGTTTTAAACTAGGTGTGTTATTCTGTGCATAAAATATGCATTCTTACTTTCTGTACACAAAAACTAAAACCTTTTCAACAAAACGGTTCGTTTCCAAAAAACAAAAAGTAGCCAATTTGCAAAATATTTAGAAATATGATTTTTAAAACCTTTTTCTAATTTTTGAGACCGACGGACGGACAGACATGACACGAACCAGACATAATTAATAGTGGCTTTTCCCCTTACTAGAGCCGCTAAAATTGGATGAATATATTCTAACTGATAAAAATATTCAACTAAACAGTATTAAGCACAACAACCCAGTTTTTCTCCACACTTAGATCTGACATTCTGGCAATGTCAAGGCCTTTATGTAATACCTTTGGAAGGAAAGGAATTATTATTGACGTTATAATTGAGCTCAATTTTTTTTTTCCATCTTTTGAAGTGGAAAATTTCTCCCACAAAATTTTTAAGTCATAGTTCAAGGTCAGTCAACAATCTAACCTATATAAAAAGAAAACTTTAAGAGCAATGTTTCTCAATCTTTTGCGTATAAAGGCCCGTTTCTTTTCCCCCTACTCTGAAATAAAAGAACCATGCTCTAACAGGGGGAAGGGTTAATGTGGTGGACGAGGTGGAGAAGAGAGAGGGGTGGAGATGATTGTAATCAGGATCGAATAGTGGATGAACACTTGTGTCTGGTGTTATAACAGTCTCTCTCTCTCTCTCTCTCTCTCTTGTTATTTAGTTAGTTAGTTATTTAAAGGGGGGGGGGGGAGAGTGATTTCTAGGTCTTTATGATGGCCATAGTGTACTTACATATATTTAATGAGCATTTACATAAATCAATGTTGTTGTTTTTTTTGGTTGTTGTTTTTTTTTTTTTTTTTTTTTTTTTTGGTTTATGTTGTGATAGTAAAATCACCCACTCAAATTATTTCTTGTAAACGAAAAAAAAATAGTCATGTGTCCAGCATGTCTTCACTAGTAACGGATGTTTTTCATTCACTTGTATGCCAATTAAGAAAAATGAGCAGAAAAGTGTATTTATTAATCTATACTTCATGGAAATATATTTCTTGAACGTATAGCATAGTCTCTTATAAGCACTTGTATATGTACAGTTGTACAGAACTGCATGTAACACTTAGCTTGTGAGGTGTACACTAAACTGAATTTGAAGTCATCTTGTCTGTAATATCCTTACTAACTCACTGCCGCAATGGGATTGTGTCGCTAATGCAAAGCAGACAAAGAAAGCGATGGAAAGACAACATTAAATAATGAACGGGCCTATCATTGAAAGAGGTTCTATCCTAGGCGACAGACAGAGAGGAATGGAGAAAAGTGGTCTACAGATCATGTCGTTGACTTGTAGCACAAAACTGCTGGTAGACAACTAATCCGCTGTAGGCGTATTATATCTTAACTGATAGGCTTGAAATAACTTGAGTAACTTCCTTGAGAGCAATACTAAATATAATTTTTATTTGTATTGATTTGAGAAAAAAATAAATGTGCTAGACTTTAGTAATAATAATGTCCTCATTTAATGTTAGCGGAAAGATCTAGACGATGTTTTACCACGCTCACATCTGCAATATTTTAAGTTTTAGTATCACTGCCTGGTATGGCAATCTGAATATTATAAATAAAAATAAACTTCACAGAATCCTAAATGCTGCTGATAAAGTCATTGGCAAAAAACAAACCCCATTTGGGCAGTTGTTTGAGACAAACATCCATAAGAAAGCTAAATAGATTCTAGAAATAAAGAATCATCCTTTGGGTCAGGATTTTTGTGATTTTACCATCACAAAAGAGATACAAGACACCGATAGCAAAGACAAGCAAACACAGAAACTGTTATCTTCCACTGGCAATCATATCATTAAAAGCAATTCAATTATGTAAATTATGAGTGAGTCTAGTGTGAATGTATATTTTGGTTTTCTATAGTTATAATGTATTCTTTGATGTAATGCACAAATTGTAAGACAAATTTCCTTACGGATACTAAAGATTATAATTATTACATTCAACAACACAATTTAAAAAGACTCACATCAACGAAATAGAAAATCACACACGCAGTACATGATGCTAATGTTTAAATATCAAACCTGAGAAGCGCATTATATTGAAACCCCCTTCATGAGACTAGTGATACCCAATTTTTAACGTATTGGGAACAAAAATCTTCGACCGAGTTATATTGTCAAATCCAATGGCTCCAATCCCCCCACTGCTTGATAATGCATTGTGGTCCGAGTAATTCAAGGACTGGATAAGGCTTATCGTGTATATATCGATATCGATTTAATCTCTTTTGCGAGACAAAAACCATGCCCACAAAAATACGTCTTGACTGAACACTAAATCATCTTGCGATGATAGAGCCCGTCAGAGACTTAACATAAGCTATAGAAACATCAAATATCGTTACTTTTTAGTATCACCTGTGACTTTCCCTTCTTTGACCTATTTCGCCAGGGCTAGCGCCGATGACCAATAGAAAACTTGCTGCGAAATGTGCTACACAATGGCAGAACCTGCCAAGCCGCTAATCCGAAACTGAATGCGCTTTTGGCTGCCGTCTCGATGGTTCCGGACTTTCCCCTCGGCCATTTCCGCCATCCTTCGGGAAGACTGGGCTGTGATATAATAATTCTTATATTCTGAAGGAACATCCGAAGTATGTAAAAACAAAATCTATCTGTTCAGCTGATAATCTAAGAAAGCCACAATGTCATAAAGAAACCCCTTCCAGATGTAGCGAATTAAGTAAAGCTCATCTGTTGTTATGGCCAACCGTTAACTAGGATGTCATGTGACCAACCCTGCGTTTGTCAGGCACCCATTAGATTTGGTTGGGTGGACTCAGAAGCGTTACAGTGCGTGAGGTCACCTTAAATGGGAATATCCGATCGTAAAGAAAACATACCACTATCCGACTATGGACCTTGCTATATTATACCTTTTCGAAATAGTCCATAAGATCACATTGACATTGCAGGATATGAACAAACATATAATATATCTACAACTCAACATCTCCTGTAAAAATAAAAATTTAAAAAAATTGTCTATGTCTCACGGATGTTGTCAAGGTAGAAATTATGTCGGCCAGAAAAGTTGAATGTGAAGGTCGAAGGATTGGGTCTTGGTTCATTGTAGCACAAATAAAAAATCTGTTGTCTGTTCAGTTTTAATAAATAGTAGATTAAGGTTTACTTCGTACTTCGCCTAACACCTGACGTCTGATATCTAATAGCTGACGTCTGATATCTAACAGCTGACGTCTGATATCTAAAAGCTGACGTCTGATATCTAACAGCTGACGCCTGATATCTAACAACTGACGTTTGATATCTGACACCTGACGTCTGATATCTAACACCTGACGTCTGATAGCTGTACGTTGCTGATTTACTTGTTTTTAGGGTGGATTTAATTTAAGACGTCTGCGATTTTATTCGACAATTGCCTCCCTTGGTATCTCTATAGTATCTTCCTCGGTGTTTTGGAGAGTTTTCAAATATCTTTTTTACAAAGCTTATATCAACTCTGTCTGTCTGATAAAAAGTTTATACACGTTATTTCACCTACAGCCAATCTCGGATCAAGCTGAAATCGTGCACGATTATATCTTGTACTAGGGAGGTGCAGTGGCCGCTGAGTGGTTATGCGCTTGGCTTCCGAAACTGGGATCCTGGGTTCGAATCTCGATGAAGACTCGGATTTTGAATTTCGGGATTGTTAGGGTTCCCCTGAGTCCACCTAACTCTAATGGGTACCTGACTTTAGTTGGCCAAAGAAACAGATGATCTTAACATCATCTACGCCAGTGATACCCAAAATACGGCCCGCGGGCCAGATCCGGCCCGCGAAGTGGTTCCATCCGTCCCGGCGAAACGACGGCACAAAGTGTAGAAAATCCCCTCTCCAAAAAGGTAGATAGTTATTTTTACCTACGTTACCCTAACTTTTTCTCTGATGGATTGGTACCATGACCTTTAACATTGTGTTTATGCCATGAGACTAGATGTCTAATCTAACAGGAAAAGTGAACGGATCTTTACTTTGTTGTGGAGCATGATAATAAGCCAATGTATTTGATGTGTAAAGAAAGTGAGGCTCTTTAAACTACAAACAAATATGGCAGTATTCTTGATTTGAGCCGCGAATAAAATAATTGTTAAACTACGCCTAGAGATTGAATGATTGAATACTTGCCAAAAAGAGATAAGAAAACGAGTCGCTGGTTAAGCTAGATAGAATGCTGCTCACATTGTAAATAGAGAATTGAAGCCATTGTTCCGAAGGGTAGAAAAGAAGACACACTTCAAACATCTGACTAATTAATGTCAGTGCTAGATCCACGGGTTTCTAATCAAATAGTTTCAGTTCCGTTTCATTACGTTTTTTTTTGTATCTTTTCGGTCATGTGGGCCGCGACACGAGTGCCGAAAATCAAAAAGGCCCGCAGGACGAATTAGGCTGGGCATCACTGATCTATGCTATAGACCGCAAGGTCTGAAATGGGGAAATTTACTTTTACATGTATCTCTTTTACTTGACAAGAATAAAACAAAATAACCAATTAGTTAATGAACTATTGTACATACCTTATTTTGTTTGTTATCTCGATCAAGGGAAAGAAATTGTTATTGACTGAAGTGGTGATATAAGATGAATTGGTTCCCTTATATAAGGTCGTCGTCTGAGTCTTAGTGAACACAAACTTTAAAAAAAAATAGGTCGAGACTATAGAAACAATAGATCTGCGATCTTCGATGTTCATAAGCTCTCCACCAGCAGAGTGGTCACCGTGTTGGCTTGAGAGGCCTGAGAAGGCTTGAGCCATGAACTCGAATTCAGGTCGTTTCCCCCCCCCCCCTTTTTTTTTAGTCTAGATCTATTACAAATTTAACTACATGACTAATCCAAACTAATTGATACAGTGCGCTTAGTATAAACTTTGTTTTTTTGTGTTTTGTTTTTTTTGTGTTTTTTTTTTCTTGTTCAGACGCCTTTTTTGTTTAGTGTCATTTTCTAAATAACAAAAACAAACCAAACTTTTTAAAGAGCTTATAGTAAGTGCCTACTGTGATAGGCCTTGAACTTGTAGTTATTGATGGCTGTCTGACTTCGACAGATTACAATGGAGATGTCTGGGTTTCTTGTACAGGTGTATTCGATTCACTAACTACAACAGAACAGAGCCTACACATGTAACAAGTAGAAAGTCCAAACTTTTATATTCTTGAATAAAGTTTAATACTGAAAAGGCCAGAGTCGAGTCACTGTCAACAATACGAAGTAATCTCTCTAACACCAACTGACTAATAGCATGTATAAACTAGACCCCACTAAGCCGTGACGTCACTAAATGTCGCGTTCAAAGTCCGTCTACTATGGTGTATCTTTATACTAACTAAATGTCTTAACACATAGACATAAATAAATATAGACTGGCCGATAAAAGAGTTTTATGAAACGAAAATTTGTGACTTGCAATTTGTGTACTTTATTATACAGCATTTATGAGCAGTATAAAAGTTAAGTATTCATATCTATTTCAGCCACACACCTATATAAGTATTACAATATTTTCACTAGCGTTTTTTTTTATCTCTAAGACTGAAGATCATGCAACTTCTCAGAATTCGGAAATCCGACGACAATAGATGTACATGTTTTCAAGTTACATGTAGTTATTTCCTTTTTCCAGTCTATATATATTTATGTCTATGGTCTAACACTACTAACTAAGTGACTAACACTACGCTAGACCTTTCAAAAGTGCTCATTCAGCAGGTGGAAGGGAGAGAACTCAATGTTAAGTAATCCAGTCACAGATAAACATCTACATTTTTGTATCGACATGGTGTCGAATTTATTCAGCATGATACTCAGTAATTGGTTTCGGATACACCTAAAACATCCCATAATTAATGTATATAGGCCTACTAGATCCATGGGTTTCTAATAAAAGAATGTATTGTTTGTTTCATTTTTTTTTCCTTGTACTTGTTTCGTTCATGTGTCCCCAAGATACGAGTTCCGGAAATTAAAATGGTCCGCAGACCGAATGAAGTTGGCCATCACAGCTCTAATCAATCATGAATATTCGTTTGTTATGAATCTCAATTCTCTGTTCTGAAATGTTTGTCAAATGTTTGGCATGTTTCGGATGTTCCTTCAGAGTTGAAGATAATTTACTTCCTAGTCCAAACCGATACACAGACCCTGCCATGACCTACTTATGTTTCCCCCTCCCACAGGTCGACGGAGGGGGGTGGGGGGAGCGGGCAGCGTTTGAACCCACGACCGTTGGGATAACCGAACGAAAGGCCAGCGCACATACCGCAGGCATCCATATATCTATGACTGTTTTAGTTTTTTAATGCCTTATAATGCTCTATATCAGCGGTTCTCAACCTTTTAAGCTCGGCGACCCCTTTTTACAATCCCCCACTCAGCCGCGACCCCCCCCCCCACAGACACACACACACACAGCAATAGAAGAATTGGCAATAACAATCCATATTTTCGATAGGCGACCCCCTGGCAAATCGTCAATCGACCCTCCACAGGTTGAGAACCCCTGCTCTATATCGTCTACAAAAATAGCAACAAGATTAGAACACACACATTTAGAAACAATGATAATAGTTAATAAATTCAATTTAATCATTACGTTGACTTCAAAATGACTTTAACGCATTAGTCTTAGTCTTGCCATTGATAATTATAATTAGTAAAAAAGTTGTCTGGGAGGGGGGCTGTCATGGATAGGTGGTCAAAGATGGTTGTCATAGAGAAAAAAAAACTGTTACAGAAATGACGGAATGGGTTATCATTTAGAGGAATGCCATTTCGGGCTCCAGCTTCGTTCCAAGCCAAGCGCTTAACCACTCAGCCTCAGCGCCTCAGATACGCCGAAAAGCAAGTTATTCATAGTTTTCCTACCATATATAAAACCAGCAATAGATGTGTATATTGCGATGGGTTAAAGCAATTTCTATTCAGGAAATATCGCTATCGCTTTCTCTGTCTTCCTCCTCTTGTTTTTCCTGGTGCTGTTCCATGAAGAAATGCCTTTGCGATCCCTGTGGACCTTGTAATATGGCCATAGAATTTTAGTTAGCGTTCTTTTTACAGTTATTTTAGATCTTCGTGGGGTCCAATAGTTGTACTAGTCCTGTCTCTAATCTCTTCATTAGTGATGCGATCTTTAAATGTGATGTAGTTTTTATTTATCAAAGTTACGATTGGGCAAAAGGCCAGTAATACAAGTATCAAATCTCTGTACATTTCTAGAGTTGTCTGACCATTTTACAGCAAGGTTGTCTAAATCTCTCATGGGCAGACAATTTATGAGTTTCCTTTTCTTACTTTTTAATGACCAAGAACTTTCCAACCCCAAAAAAGATATATATATAGTCCCTTTTAAGTTTTTTTCGTAACTCCATATAATCTTGTACTTTTTATCACTTTTTGTGATCTCATTCTTTCATTTTAAAATATTTAAAAATACAGAAATGCAATTGTGAGTGAAAGAATATAACATTTGTTTTTGTTGGTTGATAAGATTATAAAATTGGAAATGGAGCACCACCCGAGGAGGAAATATATCTAAAATACTAGGTAATGATCTACACCCGGAGTGCACACTAAAATTATATTTCTATTGCCTTATAATTCAAAACCTTAACTATTAATTTAAACGTGACTCGAATTTTGATATATATTGTTATATATATATATATATATATATATATATATATATATATATATATATATATATATATATATATATATATATATATATATATGCGGTGTGTGTAAGGAAATGCAAAAAAAAAAACATTTTTTATTTAATACTTTTATATATTTTAAAAATATATATAATAATAACAAGATATATAATGCATAATAAACATTTTCCAATGTATTACAAATCTAGTTAAATCTACATCTAAAAAAAAGACTAATCAATTCGACTGAAATTTTGACAATAACACAAAACAACCTTTGCTATTATTTCGACTCAATCATTTGATAAATTGAATACAAAGCTTTTGATATGTTCACTCTCTATTAGTGAATGGCTCGTTTCACTGTCTGTTAGTGAATGATCCATTTCACTTTCCACTTGTGCACGGTTCATCGCAGTGACAGTGGTGGTCATTGTGACAGCAGGCTGCCTGGTTGTAACACTTTACCTTGCAGATCTCGTTGTTAGTGCAACTGATGTGGCCGTACTCTAGAATAGAGAACACGTATGTACATCAATCGCTTAAGTTTTAAAAGTATTGCAGACATTCTATTATAACCAATTGCTAAGTTTTAAAAGTATTGCAGACATTCTATTATAACCAATCGCTAAGTTTTAAAAGTATTGCAGACATTCTATTATAACCAATCGCTAAGTTTTAAAAGTATTGCAGACAATCTATTATAACGCTTTAACTGATACCAATGATCTCTCATCATTATATGCCCTTTGACTTAAGTCGTAGGGGTGCTGTGTAAAGTCTGAGAAACCAAATCTTTCCATTTTTTATTTTCTGGTCAGCAGCTGTTCTTACAATGATAACTCATAAACTTATGTAAATTTGGCGCTGTGGCTGAGTAGTTAAGCGCTCGGCTTCCGAGCCAGGGGGCCTGGGCTCGAAACTCGGTGGAGAAAGGGATTTTGAATTTCGGGATTTTTGGGACGCCCCTGACTCCACATGGCACCCTTCTCGTTAACCTTTGGCAGAAACAGAAGACCTTAACATCTTCTCACCATAGTTCGCAAAATCTGAATAGGAAACTTTACTTTTTTAAATATAAATCTATATAAATATAGATCTCTTCTCCTAGAATATTGAATTAGAAAGTTAATGGGATCTAGTTCTTAAGAGCAATTTATCTATTTTCAAGGATAACAATTGTATGAATCTGTTCTCTTAAGACAGACATTGACATTATTTTGAGAACGAGATAATAGTAGTTATAGTACATATGGAAGATTGAATTTAACAATTTAAATCTTATCTTTCCATTTATATACTCCCTCGAAGAGATCAACTCATGTGTGATCGATTCCCCTAAACAAGAATTCATCTAATCCCCCGTGGAACAATCAGATATCTATAATATATTAGGAGGTACATAGCTTCTATTCCCTGATTCAAGAATTCATAAACACATGAATTCAATTCCTTAAGACTAAGTACTCCACGCCAGTGATGCCCAAACTACGACCTGTTGGCCATATCCAACCCGTGTCACTATCCGCCCATCTACCAGAAGTAGATAATGAACCAGTAGAGTCACAGTTCCGTCGGACTCTACGATTTTTAGCGGTGATGCTGGTTGTGACGCGAATGTTGAACATTTATTCGTCTACCGAGACCAAGAAGGCTGGGTATCACTGTAATCTAGTGGCGCCCAGCCATTCTCCGTACAGGGACAGACATTCCCACCATTACTTATCACTGACCGACATCACTGCACATAAAACAATAAAGAATAATGGGACTAAAGCATTTATGGTTTTAAATTTATGGCTTCACGATGGCTGCCTGGTCGTGCGGTTTGGGCGCTGGACTGTCGTTCGGATTTATCGACGGTCGAGGGTTCAAACCCTGCCCGCTCCCATCCCCCGTCGTCCTGCAGGAGGTTTGGATTAGGAAGTAAACTATCTTCAACTCCGAAGGAACATCCGAAACATGTAAAACATTTTACAACAAACAAACAAACAATGTTAACAAAAGTTTCGGGAGCCGGGAATCAACACGTTACGGACCGAATCTGGCCCGCGGACCGTAATTTATGCATCACTATTTCTTAATGATACGCAATCTACGACAACACTATTCCCAAGGAGAATTTCACTTGACCAACAGGGGTGAATAACCAAAACGTTTTGTGACAGACTCACCATGGCAGTGACAATCGCCTGAGGGTACGTCACACACAGAGTGGTCTGGGTCATGTATGCACACGCTGTGACAGTCCTCATTGTTTCGACACTTCTGGGCCTGGGTTGTCATGACAACTGTAAGACAAAGAGTCACGTTACTCAGTGGTTGTTTTTTTGTTTTTTTTTGGTTGTTTATTTGTTGTTTTTTTTGTCTTAGGTAGGGCGTACTTCGGCAGACGATGTATGGGTGCATAATGCCATTAGTTAAAACAAAATATAGAAAAGATTAGGAAGCTTTCCTGTTCTTCACTTCTGCTGAAGCTTGTGAGGGTCAAGGACACGGACTCATTTTACAATATATAGTAAGACAGAAAAAGGTTTAAAGTAAAGAATCCCTTTTGCTATCTATGGGGCCGATGAATTAAAGGTCATCTGTTTCTGTTCAACACGGTTAAAGAGGGTGGCATGCGGCCAGCACAACGACCAGCCGCTTGTATTTTTTCCCCAACTAATGTCAGGTAGCTATTTGATTTGTGCGGACTCTGATGCGTCCTAAAAAAAAATCACAAAATACAAAACCTGACGAACCCGAATCCCTTAATTCGAAATCTCAGCGCATTAACACACAGGCATCACGTGACATTCTTTGAAGGGACGTCTGTTATTTATAAGAGAAATGACGTAAAGTTTATTGACGTGGAGAAGAACGCACTATTTTTTTTTAAGCAGCATCTGAAAATTAGAGCAAGATCAACTTTGTGGGTAATTTATTTGTTTGCGGTCTCAACTTTTCATTACTACAAATAAACAGACGCAATTATTACAATGCCAAAAAAAATTAAAATCTGGCTTCAACACATTTTAATTTTGGCCTGAAAATGCATTTAACTAATCTATAATCGGGTTCTTTAAAATGCGTTAACGACTTGTATCATCATTCTGACAACCATACTGGGTGTTAGTTTTTCATTCTATTTTCACTTTATCATATCTGATCATTAACTTGAATTCATGTTCTCTTAAATTGTTCAATTGACAAAATAATGCAGCTACTTCAAGCATATCAGGACCGGATTTAGACTAGATAAGGCCCTAAGCTATTTGAGATATGGGGGGCACCTTGTAATCATTTTAAGACATTGTTCTTTTGCTTTTTCTTCAAAACATTATTTAGGGGGCCCACAGGTAAGTGGTGGCCCTAAGCTGTAGATTTTTTGGCCTATATGTAAATCCAGCATGGACGCCTATTCACTTAAACAATGGTTATTAAATTCATACTTACATGCTAATGCCACAATGAGGACAACGCTAATTGATTGCTTCATGTTTGATTCTAGATTGTTCGTTTGCTGCTAGAATGTATTCGATTCTCTAATTGATGTTTGCAGTGGGTAGTAGCTAGGTGCAGTAATGAGGCAGCTATCTCTAATTACCTGTATTTATAGACGAAATCGAATCCGGCTTGATATGATACGCACAAATCCGGATGTTAATTGTGCAGAAGCTTCAGACATCGAGATTCGAAAATATCGTACATTTTTCTTAGGCGAATACCCTCGTGTGTGCGTTGTGTTGTGCGTGTGTGTATGTTTTCCTCAATGTTTTCTTCGTTTAATGCGCCTTTTATTTCCAGCTTGTCTGGGGGCAGAGGTTCCCAAACCTACTCCCCGAGAGCTATATCCAGCTTGTTTTATTATAATAATAATCTATATATATATAATTCTCTTTGTCGCTCAAGAGTTTGGACGAGAAGAAGATGTAAAGGAAAGATCACTCTTAAGTAATTCTTCATTAGTTTGAGACGCGAGAAGCTTCTTTCACCAGATTCCAAAATTACGGGATAATTCCGTTTTTTTTAATCGCGCGTAGCATTGGCATTTTCCATGTTGAACGACACCCCACAATGACAATTTTTGTCTATATATTTCAAGAGATTTGTATAAGTTTTGTAAAGATTTTAATATATTTCCGGATATATCCAGGACTTTTTCGTATATTTTGCAATTTCAGGAATTATACAATGGTTTAATTCAATAATTTATACACCTAGAATTAGCGCGGGTCCTGTGAAAGTGCGGGGCCCACTGCGGTCGCATAAGTACGGAGCCCACTGCGGTCACCTACGGCCGGCCCTGCAAAATAGCGGCGTATGTTACGCCACTGGTCGACTAGTTATTATTATTATAGCTTTTATATAGCGCTACTTTCATGCTTAGAGCGCTATGGCCGAATCTTATTTGTTGACCAGTGGGAGGGAGGGGGTATCTGAGAGAAGGTTTTCCGTGCTGCCTTTAGGCGCTCAGGAAACTCAACTCTGCTCTAGTCGGGTGTCGAGACTCGAGCCCCCTTCATAGGTAGCCAGGCCAAGTAATTAGCCTCTCGACCCCGCTTCCCACTCTTATAATGCTAAGCGGCCTCTCGAAACATGCATAAGGAAGCTTCAGAGGTTGAGAGGCTTTGCTCCGTTTACTCTTTTTTTTTTTTATGTGCGTTCCGGGAACTGACGTGGCTCATCGGGACAAAAGAAAATAGACACCACTGGTAAGGTAAGGAGTGACACAATCGTGACATCAGATCTGAGTAATGTTTTAAATATATGTAAGATCAAACTTCAACAAGTGCATCGTCCGAGCTAAAAGTACAAGGCTTATAATACGCTGCCGACTTCTAGATGTTTTATTTCTACTCACTCTGTCTGTCTATCTGGAAAAAAAAGTCTGCTCACATTATTTCTCCCACATCCACTCCTGGATGAAGTTGAAACTTTGCAAAATTATTCATTGGCGTAGACAAGACACGACACAATAAGAAAGATTTACCAATTAATCAATTAATTACTGGTCATTAATTCTTTTGTTTGATATCTAAAAATGGAAATAGCTTCTACATTATTGAGAGATATAGATGTAAGTGCGGAGGTGTTTTTTTCCTTTATAGTAAAATAGTAGAGCGATGAATTGGCCTATAGCTCACGCAAAGAAAAATAATTTCCTCCTATAGTAAAAGTTTATTTTGTTGATACATTAGCAGCTTTATAGATCTGGATCTAGAATCTATATCTAGTTTATATCTAGTCTATATCACAAAGAACCTTGTTGTCGGCCTCGTACTTAAGAAGACAGGCTTCTATTTTTCGTTTGGCAAATTATCTGCATCATCTGACAACCTACTTATTTATTTATTTTTTATGCATATAACAATATTGTTTTTATGTTAGATTGTATGCTAAATGCATACTGGGCATCTAGTCTAGAGTAGTATTTGTAAAACTGCGGAGCCGGGGGGGGGGGGGGGCATTCCCAGGGTTTCCTTTTTGTGGCAACAAGGGATGCGTGCATACGTTCAATTTTTTTTTCAAGGGTTACAAAAAAATTCGTTTTTTTTCCTCGTAGTTATAATGCCACATTTTAATATTAAGATAATGTCTTCACTTCCGAAGCTTAAGGATGAATACAGTATAAATTGGGTGGCTACCTGGGTCGTGCATTATGGACGCTGGACTGTCGTGCAGTTGTTCCGACGGTCCCGGGTTCATACCCTGCCCGCTGCCATCCCCCGTCGTCCTGCGGGAGGTTTGGACTAGGGACTAGATTATCTTCAACTCTGAAGGAACATCCGAAACATGTAATACATTATACAACGTACTCATTATTTCATGGAATCACGCAATAACAGCAACCACCTGCATATTTTGCCGCATGTAATCGATAGGGCAGATTATGAAATGGTTAACAATGGGGTCATGTGGCCAGCTACACGGGATGGGTTTCACTATAAGTTGGTTTGTTTATATATATATATGTACAGAACTATTTATGCAACTAACTGCTGTTAAAAGTCAGGATAGTGAAGTGATCAAATAGTAGGATAGTGAAGTGATCAAATAGTAGGATAGTGAAGTGATCAAATAGTAGGATAGTGAAGTGATCAAATAGTAGGATAGTGAAGTGATCAAATAGTAGGATAGTGAAGTGATAAAATAGTCTTGAGTGACCTTTTGGTTTTTCATGGGACTAGAGAACTGCATGCACAGAACTTTTCCAAATTATTGTCTGGTACCCATTAGAGTTGAGTGGACTTTGAAAAACAACAATTCAAAATCCCAAGACCCTTCGGTTGGTCGTCCTTTAAATCTCGCCAAAAAAAAAAAATTGTTTTTAATATTCAATCATCCCCCATACTGTGACGTAGAAATGTGTGGGCCTGGGTTCCGGAATGCGACGTTGGGTGCCCTCCGGTAAGTTGAGTGTGACAGATCTCAAACTGGGCTCTATTGTATCTGATGAGATGGATGCCTGGTTGTGCGGTCTGCGCTCTGGACTGTCGTTCGGAATTTTCGATTGTACTATCCCCCGTCGTCCTGCGGGAGGTTCGGACTAGGAAGTAGATTATCTTCAACTCTGAAGGAAAATTCAAAATGTGTAACACATTTTTTTTTTACAAGAGAGTACATGTCCATGAAAACAAGGCATACGTCAGACAGTACACAATGTACACATGTTCCTCAGGGGGTAAACAAGAATGAGGCCTTCAAGCTTCGGATCATTTGATTGGTCAACCATGTCACATGTCAGGACTCCAAGTTTCGTGCTGAGTCCTCATATATTCTAAATGTGCATTGATCGCCACAAGGGAACCTGAAGACTTCCTCACTAAATGTTTTACATCAGATTCATTATCCAAGACACAGTGGCTTTTAAGGCACGTTTGTACAGAAATTAATGTTTATCTTACTCAGTAGAAAGTATATTGGGATCTCGAGAAGTCACTTCAATGAAGTCAATGGCGCCTTGTATTTTACAAACTTAGGATAAGTCAATGATGCCTTGTATTTTACAAACTTAGGATAAGTCAATGATGCCTTGTATTTTACAAACTTAGGATAAGCCAATGATGCCCTGTATTTTACAAACTTAGGATAAGTCAATGATGCCTTGTATTTTACAAACTTAGGATAAGTCAATGATGCCCTGTATTTTACAAACTTAGGATAAGTCAATGATACCTTGTATTTTACAAACTTAGGATAAGTCAATGATGCCTTGTATTTTACAAACTTAGGATAAGTCAATGATGCCTTGTATTTTACAAGTTTATGATTAGTGAGTTGATTAGCAGACAAAACATTCAGCATTCATGCATTTCTTTTTATTTTTTTTTAATTTGTATTCATAAGTTCAAAAAATTGTATATTGTCAAAAATAAAGAACATAAATTTCATGGTCTCACATCGAATAACAAGGGTATGTCACAATTCTATTTATAGTTCATGAGTTCATTTGGTTGTCCTATTCTCCGGCTGTAGACACGGTGTAAGTCCTCATACATCTTACATATGCTTACATCCCTCACGTGCTTACAGCTAACACGAAACGAAATGCTTAAAGCTTTGGATATTTGAAGTTCACTGTCTTTAGTTCCTATTAAAGCCCCACGTTTCTGCGACACATAAAGCTTGACGGAGATAGTGTTTTTACTAGATGATGTTATCTTTTTTTTTAAGTACAAGATTACATTGCCAAAAACACACAAGACAAAGCCGTAGGTTTCATGTTTTCACAGACATTCAGGTTATAACATTGTTCAGAAATTGTTCAGACTTGACGTACATGACGTTATCTATTGTAGATAGATGCGATACGAACAAAGTTCTTGAAATTAATATATTTTAATAACCAATAATTTTTTTTTTATTCAGTACTTAAGAGACTACCTTGCCAACAGCACATAAGACACTACCGTAAGTTTACGGTTTACACAACAGTTCACGATAAAATTGTTCATAAACTGTCCAAACTTGACGATCACTGGGTTGTCCATTGTCCTGTGTTGTAGACGAACGAAGTTTTTGGGACTCTTTCGGAAGGATCTGTCCTTATTTCCTATGGAAAACCAAAGGTTCCAAGCAGTGTAAATGTTTTTGTTGGTGCGATTGAATTCCTGAAACTGTTGTTATGTTCCACAAAGCAGGCTAATCAACACAGAAGATTGTTCGTGTACATCACTCAGTCATAAGTCCCACGCCATTGTATACAGGCTGAACTCTTCCCAAACCACAAGCTGACAGACCGGTACCGGTTTCTAGATGTTAACTTGTCGTCAACCCAATAATGAGGACACACAGCATTGTATTGAGCTCATGAGGAACTTTTTTTTTAAATAGGAAACCTCAGAATGTGCGCTATTCAATTTTAGCTTTATCATCATAGGAATCCTTGGGCATTAGGCCTCTTTTCTTTTCTTAGCCTCTTTTTTGGGCTTAATGTGCCTCTTGTATGGGCCATCTTGCCTCTTTTGTGGGCTTTTTTTTTTTCCAATATGTTTTTATTTGTAAGTTCTCATAATTCACAAGTATTAAATCATAAACAATTGAAAATTGATTAACCTAAAAATACAACAATAGTAACAGAAACATTATTTAATATCAAAGACGTATTACCTAACCATCCTAGCCATTGAATCCATAAAAGACAGAACACTGATACAAGTATCCTCTACCCCAGAACAATCAACACAATATCAAATATCCTTGACCCCCATTACCCCATTTCTGGAAAACTACCTGAGCATTGTACAAGTATATGAAAATCAAACTAGATAATTCTCTACCCTAAAATCCATTATTTTTCTAAATGTCAATTCTAAGTGGTTAGGATGAAAAACCTTATTATTATGTAGAGCTTTGAGCCAGCTAGCCCAAACAAGGTTCCTGTATTCGGAAACAATAATTAAGTTAAAGTTGTATATAATTTTATTTTTTAGTTTTGGCAGCTTGTTTAATACAATTGACAAGTTAACATTTACATAGTTGCCACAGTTTGCTTCTAATAAGTCCCTTACACTACTTCTAACTTGAAGGAATAATGGACATTCCAAATACATATGTTTCTCATTGTCAGCATTTTCAAGATGGCATAATATACAGGCACGGTCATTTGCTCGTCTTCTAGCCATAGGGGTCATCCCAAAGATAGCTCTATAACTTATCTCTCTAGCTTTTGGTGGGATATGTTTGCTGTGTAGGTTTACGAATGTTTTCTTGAATTCTGTCACCCCAAGAACTCTCCCCCACTTAATCCTATTCACTAGACTTTCATGTAACAGCTTTTTAAGTGTTGTGTATGATTCTTTGGTTTTGTTGTGTATTAAATGCTCATTACCAGGTAAAATTCTGGAAATAGACCTGTAAAGTGGATGAGTGACTGTACCAAAATAGTAAGGAGTATCATTGTGTATTGGAAGAAGACTACTTAATCTTAAACCATAATAGTAAATTGTCAAGGGAAAGTTTGTTGGGTTTCTAACTACTTGACCTACAAATTTTAGCCTTAGCGAATGTATTTTTGTCTTGACATCTTGTAAGTTTATCCCCCCATCCTCTTTGTTTTGAATGAGTGTAGTGTGCTTAATGCTCCTAATAGTGTTTTTAAATATAAAGCTTCTAATTAACTTGTTCAGCTTGTTTATGAATTTAGGAGGTGGCTCTGTAATGTTGGCTAAATAGACAATCTTTGGAATGACCAAACTATTTATCAATACAGCTCTACCAAATATTGTAGAACCTGTGTGGTTATAAAGTTTTAGCAAGTTTGAGGCTTTGACAAAAATATTCTCCCACTGGTCTTTACAATAGAACAAAGGATTACAGGTATAGACAATACCACAAATCTTGATTTTATCTACAATTTTGAAAGCGCAATTCTCTTTGAATTTCCATTTCCCTAGTCCCATTACAGAGGATTTATTTTTATTTATTTTTGAACCACTAGCTTCTCCAAAAAGTGTAAATTTCTTTAGTATATTCTCAATATCTTGCTCTGAAGATGGAAAAAAGGTTGTATCATCCGCATAGGCTTTGACTTTGATGGTTGAGAAGGAACGACCCGGTATATTTATCTCAATAATAGAGGGGTCAGATCTTACAGATTCCAAGAAGGGTTCCAAGCAAAGGATATACAAGAAGGGGGATAAGGGACAGCCCTGTCTGACAGACCTCCTACTGAGAGAATGATTAATTATCAATCTACTTGTTGCATTTGTATAGACAAGCTTTATATATCTGATTAACAGGGAATTTATTTTACATTTCTCAAGCACATTGAACAAGAAGCTATGGCTTACTCGGTCAAAGGCTTTTTCTTGATCTACAGATAAAAGAGACACATTGAGGTTTGTATCCTTACTGTACATGATAAAATCCCGTAAAAAATGCGTCATGCCGTCTATGTTTCTGTCAGGGATACAACAGTACTGGTCATATCCTATAGGTTGGTTTATGAGAGGTTTCATTCTTAGGAAAATCATTTTTGTGAGAAGTTTATAGTCTGTATTGAGAAGTGAAATGGGCCTAAAGTCGCTAGGTGAAGTGTTATTTTTAGATTTCTTGGGTAAAAGCGTGATGTATGCTTCGTTAAAATTTGAGGGACATTGTCCCAGTCGAATGGCGTCGCTATATAGTCGCAGTAAGAGAGGAAGAAGGTTTTATAGAGTTCAAAGGTTAAGCCATCTGGACCGGGTGATTTATTGTTCTTAGTCGAGTCCAGGGCAGTCCTGAGTTCGTCTAGCTTAAATGCACTCCCTAAAAGATCTTCATCTGTCTTGTCCAGCTGCTTGCAAAATTTTAGAAAATTATTTGAGCATCAGTATATACTGACTCTTCACTGTATATAGTAGTGAAGTGTTTTGTAAAACTATTCTTAATATCCTCATAATTATCTACTTTATTCCCCTCACTATCTATGATGTTGTTTATTATTTTACTTGATTGCACATTCTGTTCAAACGATAGGAATAGTTTACTAGGACCTTCATTACTTAAGTAATTTTTACACCTAATCTCAGCACCCCTATAAGTATACTTGTTTAATTCTTCTAGTTTTAAAAGAGTTTCTGTTTGAACGATTTCATCATCCGTGTGTAATAATGTGGATTTGAGTTGTTCATATTCTTGCCTCCTACGTCCCTGAGCTAATCTAGATATTAACTGGCTTTGCTGCTTGATAGAACTTTTTAGGATTGGCCATGTCTGTGTTAAATCGAAATGTGGATCATGTATATCTTGTAAGTAAGAATTTAGATTAGCAGAAACTAACTCCACGAAAAGGGGAATTTCCAACAGCGAATTGTTAAATTTCCATTGGGATGACTTTCTTTTAATTTCTTTGTTTTTTTATGTCCAAAGTAACTAACACCGCTTTGTGGTCTGTGTATTCTAATGTTTCTTCCAAATGCGACACCCGACTTATATAGAAATGATTAGGAGCATACACTCTATCTAAGCGTGACGAGACGGGGTATGACCTATGCACCATGGTAGTGTCACGACCCATAGGTTCTAGTGTCCTATAAGCGTCAACTAAATGAAAATTCCTCTCTAACTCCTCTAAGAAATTAAGATTCGGAAAGGTTTTATGAGAGGCAGGGCCCACTGCCAAAGTAGTCTGTTTATCTAATGCAGAAGTTATGTAGTTGAAATCCCCCCTATGATTGGCGTATCCTCTCTATAATTGTTATTTAGTATATCGATTAAATTTTCATAAAAATCCTGTTTTTCCGCGCTCTTTGCTGGTGCGTAGATGTTTGCAAGTGTAAATGTTTGATTTCCTGATTCTACTCTAATGATCACTATTCTTCCCCTGGTGTCCTTAAATGCATGCACTACTTTAAACCTATCTGAGACTAGAAAAATAGCTACCCCTCTACACTCGTTACCTAAGCTAAACCAGCCCTCTTTCAGCCCTATGTCGGATGTGTATTTGCGTGAGTTATAATGTGTGTCTATATTTGTTTCTTGAATGGCCTGTATTTTCTTGATAGGTGAACAATGTATTTTTGCTTATTCCTAAGACTACGTATATTTAATGATAAAATTGTAATGTCTGTCATGACTGGGTGTAAAAAAATATTCAGAAAGCTATTTTAGTTTAATAAAAAAATTTTTTTTTACTTTTTGAAAACAAAAACTGGAATATTCTAATATATTAGCCAGTGAAAAGAAAGATATATCAAAGACCAAAAGGGATATCTTATATTTGTTTTGACTACTTTTGTTTTTAATAAAAGCGATGATGTCAACCTAGTTCCGGGGTCGGCAACCTGCGGATCTCGAGCCACATACGGCTCTTTGGGTGTGAAGCTGCGGCTCTTTAGTTCCATAGTCAAATATTATGTATTTTATCGAAAAAATTTTTTCAAATAGTTCTGACTCGTTTAACGAAGATTAGGCACCGATTAAATCTCTCAGCCACTTGCAATCGTTTTCACCATAGCACTCCCGCATGTCGTCAGTCCGTCGGAAGCTCTCGAATAGCGCCGTCGTCGGATGTTTCTATGTAGGTCGCTTTCGAAGCGGGGCGAATTGGTCGTTTTCAACGGTGATTTGGCTTTGACGTATAGTTTGTTATTTCAAGTAAATCCCTTAAAAGCAAATAATCTTCTCAAAGTTAGAAGCAATGTACAAGTAATGCGAACCTGGCAAGCTTTGTAATTCTACTAGAAATTGCTCAACAAGGCAAACCCATTCATAGATGGTGAGTATGTCAAATATTGCTTCCTACGTGCATCTGAAGAACTGTTTCGTGATTTCAAAAACAAACCAGAATTCTTGGAAAAAACACATTTGCCACTATCCGTTAAAACATCACAAGATAGAATAGCTAAAATGTCTTCAAATAATTTAAATGTAACATATTTTAAGGTGGAAGATATTCAACTTTCTTCTGCCTTATCATTTGCTATAGATGAGTCTTACGACATAAAATACACGGTACAAGTTGCCCATTTTGTCAGGTATATGTCTTCCCAAGGTCTTAAAGAAGAACTTCTAGGATTGCTAGCGTTCTCTGGACAAACTAGAATGGAAGATAGAGCGTGAGCCGTACAAAAATACATTGAAAACAATAAGATCGATTGAAATAAAATTGTTTCAATAGCAACTGATGGAGCCAGATGTATAACTGAAAAAAATAAAAAAGCAACAATGATTTTTCAGAGCAAAATAAACCGCAAAATACTTACGTTTCACTGAATAATACACCGAGAAGGGCTTTATGCCCAAACATTTCCGGCCGAAATAGTTGAGGTCGTGAATTTGGTAATCAAGATTGTTAGCAGCGCTTGTCAAAAGCGCTCTACCATCGTCAGTTTAAAGAATTGTTGAACGAAATGGAGACTCAGTATTCCGACCTCGTTCAATGCAATAAATTTTGATGGCTTTCCCAAGGTAAGGTGTTGAAACGTGTTCAAGCCCTTTGTGCTTGAATGAATTAAATACATTCCTAAATGCTAAAGACATTAATCCCCCTGAATTAGAGAACGACAAATGATTGCAAAAATTCTACTTTATGGTGTATATAACAGCAAAATTAAATGAGCTGAATCTAAAACTACAAGGAAAGGGATACCCAATCTATGTTTTGGTAGAAGAATTCGTTTGTTTTGAAGATAAAAAATATTCTTTTTGCATAAATTATTCAGAGCGGTCAATTACTTCATTTTCAATTTGTAAAGCAATATTGCGACTGTTGACATGAGTTGCTTCAGCACAGTTATAAAATAAAATTAAAGATGAATTTGTCGACAGATTTGAGCAATTCAAAACACTCGAAGTTGGAAAAGTTGAAGGTCCAGAAATGAATATAACGCAACAAAAGTAGACAGCTTTAAAAGAAATGCGCGAGATTAGACACTTAGATTCGACGCATGGAATAGTTTTCCAGATTGCTACAGTCAGGTGAAAAGTTGACATTTGGAAGGTCAACTACCGTCGGATCTGCATATTCGTGCGAGCAAGCGTTCTCTTGCATGAATATAATTAACAGTAAAGTAAGAAGCCAACTAACAAATGAAAATTAGAGTTGTGCGTACCCTAACACAAAAAGCCCTGTATATATATATATAGGGCTTTTTTTTGTGACGGCAAGCACCGGTACGGCGTACCGGCAGCTTTTTCAATGTGGGGGGAAAATATTACTTTTCTTGTATTTTAACGTTTATTATTAGTAGTTTATAATTAGTTGAAAGTTAGGCAATCCATCACTGAATTACGGCACCTAATCACTGAGTACCGAGACCTATTTTTTGTTTACAAAAAAAAAAAAAAAAAAAAAAGCACTGTATATATTGGAAGAAAAAACTTTGTGGCTCTTTAAAAACGTTGAAATTTTGTTAATTGTAATTTTTGGCTCTTTCGACTCAAAAGGTTGCCGACCCCTGACCTAGTTCTACTGCAGGCTACATTTTATGACTATTGTAAACACTGCCAGTAAGTAAATACAATCTTATTTAGCGCGAGTGGTGCCCCTTGTTACCTTTCTACGGTTTTAAATATGGACATTTTCCACATTTTTTTTTTTTTTACACTTTTTTTTAGGATCACCGAGGTAGGAGACTAAAATAAGAATCTTTAATTCCAATGTCAAGGCCGTCCAATTGTATAGTAGACGTGAAACATGGAGAACAGCTGAATCATCCACACAAAAAGTACAAATAGTAGGCCATGATTTTGTACGAAACTACTTGTAGGCCATGACTTTGTGCCAAACTACGAGTATACAATAGTAGTGTAATAAACTGTGCGTAGGCAATGAGTTTGTACTTAACTACTGGTAGGCAATGACTTAGCGACTAGGTGTATGCTTTAAAAAATCAGATTGTTCTCTGTTTTTGTATTCATTGAGTTCACTGGACCAGGTATGTGTGATACATCAACAAAAATAAATAAATAAACATGATATCTTTTGTCATTTCAACAAATATTAATTTAATTTATTTATTAATGTGTACATAACAAAAATCACAGGATGAACTCTATATAGAAAATGTCATGACAGGTGACATTATTTTAAATCCATCACTTGATTCCTTTAGACAACTTATAAAGGCCTGTAATCGCATGCCTCGTGGCAATGGCAATGGTGGTCGTTGTTGCAGCAGGCTGTGGGGTTTCCGCACTCACGTCGGCATGTACTGTGGTTGGAACAGCTGATTTCACCGTGAGCTGTAAAATATAATTAGTATTTGACTATTAAGCAGCAGTATCCAGAAAAAATTAAGCATACATTAAAATTGATAACATTAAAATTGATAACATTAAAATTGATAACATTAAAATTGATAACATTAAAATTGATAACATTAAAATTGATAGCAGCGCTTGTGTTGAGTTTCAACAAGAGCGTCAAACAGTTAGGTTACGGGAACTAAACTCAAGAAATTTAGCCGTATCTCTAAATACTGGCGGAATAGTTTCCCTTGTATCAAACAAAATAATTAATTACCAGTAATTAATTGACTAATTTGTTTTTAAAAAATTCTTATTGATTCATGTTTTCTCTGCGCGAATCAACAATTTTCCAACTAAGAACAGGACACACCACTGTTAAATTACCATCTGAACAAATTTAATTCCACACAACTCCCCCTGTTTAGACACTGCTCCCATTATTACGAAACCGTAAACCATATCTTCTTTCAATGCCCCTTCCTAATCCACCTTAAGCAGACCCTACTACCACTACAGCCAAACATAACCAACACCCTGTACAGCAGTGCTGAACAACTGAAGAAGCAGCACACTATTTTTTCCTTGGCACAGCCTGCAAAAGAGCTCACAGCTCAGCAGCAATAAAGCTGGCTAGAAGAAGAAGAATGAAAAAAAGTCTATGCCAATGAATAATCGTGCGAAGTTTCAACTTGATACAAGAATGGGTGTGGGAGAAATAACGCGTATCTACTTTTTACCAGACAGACAAAGGGAGCTGACATAAATTTTTGTAACAATAATGGCGATCTCTTCGATTCCGTGAGATGAGACGAGGATGTTAGATAAGTGTGATCATATCACTTTGTTATCAAAAATCTTTTTGTCTAGGTTGGTAAAAACAATCTTGATACCAGTAAGTGGTGTGTGTTTGTTTGTGTGCGCGCATCAGGGTCCGTCTTTTATTTCACAAATACTTTTCTAACAGACGCTCCTTCAAAAGAGAAGATAACTACGTTTTACTCGAATCCTTGTGTTAATCTATGTAGGCAAGTTAATTACTGAAACTCTGCAAAAGTATTGTTTTTGTTTTTTCTGGATAATTAAGGCAACCCGGAAAGAATGGGCACTTGTAGGAATTTGTCCCAGCATTTGGAATAAGAAATATGCTTTTATGTTGTCTTTCTGAATAGTTTATTTGTTTGTCTTTTTGTATTTGTAAATTATGGTTCGCTGTTTTATTACGTTGGACAACACACCTCTGTATTTGACCTTTTTTTGAAAAGTCTTATTCTAGGGACTTCAAACATACTTAATGTACTTTTGATTGATAAGTAGAGCCAGTTCTGAGCGACCTAATTTAGAAAATCTAAATTGGCCACGTGCGGACAATGGTTATGCATGCCTTGAATGTGGCAAAATATGTAGGTCACAGCTGGGGCTGCGCAGCCACTGGAAATACTGCATTCCTCACTAATCTTCAGACTCGAAGACAAGCCTTATTATTATTATTAGAACCAGTTCTAGTCATGTAATTGTACTATGTTTCTCACGAATCATATACCATCTTTCAACATCTACAATCTTCCTACACATATCATCTTCTATCACATACCATCCCCAAGATTTATCGGTTTTGTTTTTTATAATCCATAAAACTGTAAATTTACGATGTTTATTTCTATAAGTATTTTCTATTTTATTATTCATAAGAACTTTAGGCGATTCTAATTCTATCAATTAATCCACAAATTATTCTCAAATCGTAATCTTGACAATCTAGAGATTTCTGTAACATTAATTAAGTTATGGACACAATCCTCTATTGAATAGTAATAATAATATAATAACATGGTTTTATCACATCTTACAGCGGATGGATACACACTCATTATTCAGCCGTGATGCAAATCCACAAATTCTATAACAATAGTTTAATTTACATAACGCTTTTTATAAATATAATGAGAACATCACAGACTATGTATGATTAGTTTGTATCAGATGAAAAAAAACACATCATGCAGACGACAAGCCATACAGTTAACTTACAGTGACAATGACAGGTTCCTGATGGGACATCACACACAGCATCGTTGATACTTCCGCCACAGAAAGTAACACAGTCTGAGTTATATCTGCATTTCTGTGCATCAATCTTTGAGACTAAACCTACAAGACAAGGTCCATTATAAGACATTACAAGATGAAAAAGTAAATTTACAAACGTCATGTGTTTTCTAGACTCCTTACTAAAAAGAACCATTGTTATAGGACGTTGTTGGTTTGTAGCACCAAACTGCTGGTAGACAACTAAACCGCTGTAGGCGTAATATATTTTAACTTATAAAACTTGAAACAACTTGAATAACTTCCTTGTGAACAAGACTAAATAGAGCTTTATTTATAATGTAGACAGAATCAAATTGATATGAGATGAAGTAAATGTAGTAGACTTTAGTAGTATTTCTTAACGAAATCCAACTTTTCAGTCTCACGACAACGACACCTATCTTGCATCATTCACAACCAATAACGAAACTCTTTCCACCGTCACCATAGAAACACACGCACACACACACACTCCATAACAAACATTCGTTCTCAATTGGAGAGTGATAAGAGAGAGAGTATAATACATTAGACATTTAGGAATTTGTGTTCTTTCCTTCACATGTTTTGTACGTGCCTACACATTGTCCAACCCTCAGGACGACGGAGGATGGTAGCTAGTCTGGTTTGAACCCGGGACCATCTAAACGATAGTTCAGAGCGCATCCCACATGAGTCAGTTTACTGTTTTACATTATTGCAGAACATAATGCAGCCATATTGTGCATTAAATTTGACTTAATTGGATATTTAGATCTGATTAAATAAAGCTAGTCTAGAGTGGTTCATCCTAAGAAAAATAAACGAATTTAAGAAATAATATAAATTAAATAATCATTGCATTTATGGTTACTAATAAATGAATACTAATGAATAAATAGTAAATACAGTCTATAATTCAAAATGAAAAGATAAATCGCTATCGAAAGTATTTTCAAAACAAACAACGATTTATTTATAGATTCTACTCACAGGCGAAAGCTACTGTAAATACCAAGGCGACGAATGTTTTCATTTTCGTTCAAGTTGATTCGCTTCTGGTCACCTCAAGTTCAAGTCTGCTGTTGGAGCCGATGTGGTTAGAGTTGTTTTCCATTGTCACTTATATACACTAACCTCAGATCCGTTACGTTAACTTGCTGGTTGTTTGTTTACTAATAGATTAATTTACCTGGAAACCAGACACAATGACAAATGAGTGTGAAGTAGCATTTAGGAGTAGCTAGTTGAATAAGTCAGCGGCGTGACCATTGTCTTTTGTCATTAAGAAACTGGAGCAGACACAAAATAGAGCAGTGAGATTCATAACAAACGAATATTCACATTTGACTAGAGTAACACCTTTAGTAAAATCACTAAATTTAGAAAGCCTTCAGGACAGAAGACTCACAAGTAAAGTAGCAATTATACATAAAACACTGAACCATAATCTTCAAATACAAAAACAAAATTTAATAAAATACTCTGAAAGACACAAAGATAAAAGCACATTCCTCGTCCCATATGCTAGGACAAATTTGTACAAATGCTCCTTCTTCCCTAGTGCTATAAGAGCATGGAATGGGTTGCCAGGAAAACCAACGACTTGGCAGAATTAGATGCATGACGCGTAGGACGTAATCATCCCGCTTTTTAAAGTAACGTCTGTATTATATAAGATAAAGAGTGCAAACATATTAAGTAAATCTCATCCTACTTATAGCTTAAAAAATCTTATTTCCAAACATTTCCACCTAGAATATATCAGTTTCCTGTGTCTTCAAATAGCTTGCTTAATTTAATATCTTATTACTCCATTAGATATATCCATACCTTACACGCTTTACCATAACAGTTAAGTGTGATAAGTATTACATTAATTCGGTTTGACTAAAAAAAATATTTTTTACTTGACGTGGGCACAGTGAGGTTCATAAATTGACTCTTTTGATTATTCTAGTATTTATTATACATTTTAGACAAAAACATTTACGATTTTTGCGATTCACGCTGATTGGTCAGTTAGTAGACACACAACCTCCAGGAAACTTATGATAAGTCAATGATCCTTGTATTTTACAAACTTATGATAAGTCAATGATGCCTTGTATTTTACAAACTTATGATAAGTCAATGATGCCTTGTATTTTACAAGTTTATGATTAGTGAATTGATTAGCAGACAAAACATTCAGCATTCATGTCTTTTTATCGCAGAAATATTGGGCTTCAAGAGTAACCTTAAAAATCACAATGTCAAGCATTTCATTTCATATGGGTTATAAGTAGATGTATCTGATGTATGAGAACTTTCACGTGAAAATAGAACAACCAAATGAACTATGAACAATTTCTTTGAAAGTTTGACATGACTTGTCGTGAGATTATATATTCTGCTTTATTTGTTTCGTATCTTAAAAAATAGACAAACTTTTTGGAAAATAAAAAACTGTACCATTAAACCATCAACATTATTAGTTATTTTTTTGTTTCCACACAATCTGCTTTTGTAACCTTGTTAATTTCGGGATCTCTGGGTGCCTTAGAGTCCACCCTGCTCTAATGGGTACCTGACATTAGTGGGAGATGGCGGCTCGCGTTGTGCTGGCCACATGACACCCTCGTTAATCGTAGGCCACAGAAACATCATCTGCCCTATAGATTGGAGGGGTAAGGGGAACTTTAGTTACTTTATTTATATTCTAAACAGAAGTTTCCTAAAAGAACACATTGTTAGAATCTAGTTCTTAGAAATCTTGCTTTGTTTGATTGCAAAACTTAAAAATACGATATGCTGGTACTCCATGAGTAGGACACATTAATCTATGACACTCCCCCTTTGAAGACACTGCGCCCACCCTTATGAAACTGTAAACCATATCCTCTTTGAATGCCCCTTCCTAATCCACCTTAGGCAGACCCTACTACCACTACAGCCCAACATAACCAACGCCCTGTACGGCAGTGCTGAACAACTGAAGAGAACAGCATACCATTTTTCTTTGGCACAGTCTGCAAAAGAGCTCACAGCTCAGCAGTAATAAAGCTGGCTAGAAAAAGAAGAATGACACTTCATTAACAGACTGAAAATCATCTTCTACAAGAAAAAGGTTTAAAGTGTTTGGGCTTGATTACACAAATGTATTGCTTCTCTTAACAATGCCCCCATTGAGGGTCAATTTAGACTTAGTAGCGGGGCGAGAAGACACTGTAGCTGACTATCAAAGCGCTTGGCTTCCGATCCGCAGGGTGCCGGGTTCGAATGCTAGTGAAGACGAATATTTTTAATCGTGTGATCTTTAGGGCGCTTCCGAATCCACCCAGCTCTGTTGGGTACCTGACATTCGTTGGGGGAAATAAAAGGTATTTTGTCGTTGTGCTGGCCACATGACACCCTCAAAACAAATGATCTCAACATCCTCTGCCCTATAGATGGCAAGGTCTAAAAGGGGAAAACACAGAGGCGGAGTACACATTTCAAGAAGAAAAATATTTTAATTTCAGTAGATATGGATCCTTGTCTTACTTTAAAATGTTATATTATTTATAAGGAAAATAAAAGCAGCATAGGATCTGTTTACTTATCCTAAATAATACACAACTTTACCACTGCGTATATTTTGTTGTAGTTACGCCATCTGCTACAGAAAAACAAATAAAAAATGGTATGTTCACTTTTTTTTTTTTTTTTTTTCAAAATCCGGTTTTTGGTGAATTTTTAAAGATCCGGAACAGGCCAGTGAATGTTTCTATATAGATATTAGGAAAAAAAAAAGGGAGGGCACTTTTGTATCTGTTGTTACCTGGATTGGAATAACTTATAGGTCTAATTTATAACCAAGCAGAAGAAAAAAAAAGTATACTGTCACTGATATATATAATTTGATGAACATCACGACATTCATTTTGTAGGATCTCGTAGGCACTTCTCTCGAAGGCTTGCCATTCTGAAGCAGTATTACGGTACTGACACCAATTACAGGAACTACTTGCGAAATGTAACTAAGAAAGACTGCATGTATAATGTAACAGTGTCAAGAGTTCATGATTGTATATGATGAGCAATAGTAACTTCTTGCTTCACTTAAGATCACATTACTTGAGTTCATATAAAACAAACTTCAACTTACTAACTTCAATTAATAATTTCAATTATTTGTTCTACTGACCATTTCAACTAATACAACTGGAATAATTTCCAGTGTTGTAGCTCTGGTGGGGGTCCTAATTTGAACACCCCCCCCCCCTGGATTGCACTATTTCAACTTGATCCGAGAGTGGGTAGTGGGATAGGAAACGTTACGTATAAATATATGGAGAATAAATCCATATATATATCCACAGGGATGGCTGCTAGGTCGTGCGGTTTGCACGCTGGACTGTCGTTCAGATTTATCGATGGTCCCGGGTTCAAACCCAGCCAGCTCCCATCCCCCGTCGTCCTGCGCGAGGTTTGGACTAGGAAGTAATTATCTTGAATTCTGAAGGAACATCCGAAACATGTAAAACATTTTACAAACAAAACAAACACATCTCTCATTAAGTAGCATTTATATCCTTATATTTGTTATCAAACAAAATAATTATTTAAAATAATTAATTAACTGAAATTGATAATAATAAAATAATTAGTTTTTTATTGATTTATGTTTTGTCATGTATAATGAATAAAAGTTTCAACTTGATCCGAGAATGGGAAATGGCAGAAAAAATCGCGCAAACTTTTATCAGACCAACAGAGTGAGGTGATATAATATTTAAATAAGTTTTTCTTTATTATGAAGGTGCGGTGGAATAGCGATAATATGCTTGGCTTCTTAACCGGGGTTCCAAATTCGAAGACTAGGATTTTTAATTTAGGGATCTTTGGGGCGCCTCTGAGTACACCAATCTATGTTGGGTACCTAACATTAGTTGGGGAAAAGTAAAGGTGGTTAGTTGTTGTACTGGCCACATGACATCCTCTTTAACCATTGGCTTTAACCTTTTATTCATCAGTTGGCTTATGAACCGAAGGTCCCTGGTTCGAATGCAGGTGAAGTCAGATTTTTTATTTTGGTATCTTTTTGGCGCCTCTAAATCCGTCCAGCTCTAATGGGTACCTGACATTAGTCGGTGAAAAGTAATGGCGGTTTTTCTTTGAGCTGGCCACATGACACCCTTGTTAACATGTTGCCCCATAAACCACAAGGTCTGAAAGGGGGAACTTTACTTTATTATGGAAGTGTATTGTAGGCCAACATTGAACTCATTGATGGTACACCGGCTAAATGATGTGTTGGAATATGACGGCAAAACTTCAAGTGATCCACACAGCCACGTGAAACAGGATAGCTTTATAAACACAAAACATCAAAATTCTTAAGGGAACCAGCAATCATCTTGCAATGGATTATTTACCTTTAATTGTATCATTTATACATTTCATATTAATTTATTTTGTCCTAAAAACTTTTTCATGGACAGAAATCTTCCTGTGAGCACCCACTAGAAGTACTGCCAGATGGACTCTGATGGACACTGACCTACATGTGGTGCACACTGGCAGTACTGCTAGATGGAACCTGACCTACATGTGGTGCACACTGGCAGTACTACTAGATGGAACCTGACCTACATGGGGAGCACGCTGGCAGTACTGCTAGATGGACACTGACCTACACGTGAGAAGCCACGAACAGAACTAACAGATGAACAGTGACCTTAATGTGGGCACACACAGTTCTACTAGGGGAAATAATGACCATTAATTCTTGCCCTAATAAAAAAGCCGATACGAAGAAAATAACGAAGACAACTAGTTGGGGCATGACATGGCACGATGTACACACGCTGCATCCTGTTGGTCTCAATGTCACACTGTCTCCTGGTTTCAAATTTGACAGCTCGCAAAGAACTATTTAAAAGTAGCTATTTATTTTTTTTAAAAGCAACACACCTTCTTTCGATGTTATATATATATAGATAGATAGATAGATAGATAGATAGATAGATAGATAGATAGATAGATAGATAGATAGATGTATCTCTCTCTACGCAGACTCTGGGTTTGATTAGTGGAAAGACGTTGAGAATTGTTCAGCTTTCTGAAAGCTTTTATTTTCTTCATAAAGAAGGAGCCTTTGTACAAATTTGTCCTAGCATATGGGATGAGGAATGTGCTTTTTTTTTTGTGTCTTTCTGAGTATTTTATTACATTTTGTTTTTGTATATGAAGATTATGTCTTAGTGTTTTATGTATAATGGCTACTTTACTGTTGAGTCTTCCATCCTGAAGGCTTTTACTTATGGCGTTATTGTAGTGACAGTCTAGTCAAATGTGAATATTTGTTTGAATCCGGCCGTTTAAACCAAGGGAGATAATAATCTACTCTGGTCCTCAAAACTCATTCATGAATGATAAAATTTAAAATCGAAGACCAGATCAAACTTTTTAATTATGCACTGTATGCACTGTTCTGTTTTAACTGCTTTTGGAGAAAAAGAGTTCTCAGACAACTGCTTCAAGATTAAAGTTTTTAAAAAAAGTGGCTTCCCTTTTTCTACATTGAGAGCTGACTTGGCTCGCTAGATTACATGTAGACATCGGAAACACAAAAAACAACACATCAACTAGCACGCGCAAGATCACGTGACAATGCATGACACAAACTTTCACCAAGAACTTATACAACAGAAACAGAGGGCTTGCTTTTTTATCTAATGAACACAACTCTTTGTCGAATTTTTCTGCATTTTATCTTATAAATTACGGACGTTACTGCAAAAAAGAAGATAATTGCGTCCTACGCGTAACTCTGTTTCAATCTAGTCATCCATGTTAAATCATGCCTTTAAGCCTTATAAGTCTTAGGTTTTCCAGGCAACCTGTTCCCTGCTGTAATAGCACAAGGGAAGAAAACGCATTTGATAGACTTTGTCCTAGCATATAAGAAATATCTTTTGAGTTGTGGTTGATTATCATGTTACAAGGTCACTTCATAACACAAACTGACTTCCTTAAATAGTTCTTTTAAATTTAATGTACGAATTGGTGTCGGTGTGTGTGCATTCTATAAGCATTTAATTGGGTAAAAAGAGCTAGCTCCTAAAAACCTAAAGCTGCTTCATATCATGCTGGTTCTTTAATAAGTGTATGTCCATCTAAATGCATAATTAAGTTATTACATTGATTATTCGCCTTTATTGATTACTATTATAAACCCGTGCCCATATTATCTCATTAAACTTTTTCTGAATTAATGTTTGTTGTTAAGTACTGTACGTTAGTAAGTTCCATTACTTGTTTGGCTTAATTAATATATTTAATTATTAAACTGTCAAAGGTGCTCGGGCAGACAAGCCAAGGAAAAAAAAACAACCCGACGTGTCGTCATAGATACTACGTTTCACTATTTTCATCACTTTGTCTGAATCAGTATTGTACCCTAGTGCTGCTAATGTATGTTAATGTCATGATTGATAATAAGCAATAGGTAACCAGCACTAGTAGTCATGGAAAATAAATGAAAAAATTCTTATTTACATATCGGACACAAATATCAATGGACCTCATTCACCAATCGTAAACAAACAATATTTAGCCACGTGGTTCTCTATCTCTTCTATATAATTTACGATCTCATGTTTAATTCATGATGGTTGTCACGTGAGTTTTTTTCGTTGTTTCATCAATAAGATCACGTGACTAAATGTTGTTCGTTTACGATTGGTGAATGAGGTCCATTGTAAATTACATCTTTTTTTTTTACTTCTACAAAAATGTTTGTAAAATGTTTGACATGTTTTGGATGTTCCTTCAGAGTTCAAAATAATTTACTTCCTAGTCCAAACCTCCTGCAGGACGACGGGGGATGGGAACGGGCAGGGTTAGAACCAGGGTCCATCGATAAGTCCGAATGATAGTCCAGCACGCAAATCACATAACCAGGCAGCAGAAAAGATTAGTTGGAACAATGATACAGTGGGGATGTTTTAATGTTCTCCTGAAAATCCTTCAATGATTAATATTTGGTTTGAAGTTTTTTTTATTTTAATTGTTGTTGTTTTTTTTAATGGTTTTAGTTTGCGGACGGAAGTCATTAGAAACAACACAATTAATAGAGACCCACATTCCAGAGCCCATACCACAATATCAGGAAGACGTCCTAGTTTGTCCATCATTGATATGATCATAAATCCTGAAGTTATTCAGGAAGCTGAAGGCTTTATACTGAGGGTTTAACACTGAGGTTTTTTTCTCATGTGTGAGCCCAAAATTTTCAGCTAAAAGAATTTTTTCAAGAAAGGACATTTTTTTGAGACCTATTGATTATTGAGACATAATTTTAAGTTGACCAATTGAGTGGTCACTATAATTATGAAGTGTATCACGTGGCCAGCAAAATGACCTACTACTTTTCCTTGACCTGATAATAAGAGTGTCCATTTGAACCAGTTGGACTCATAGAAAACCTAATATCAGGAAAATAAAATCCTAAACTTCACCAAAATTCAAACTCATGACCTTTGCTTAAGAAGTGTCAATGGTCTCCAGTGTAGAACAGACACATATTCATTTCTGCAAACTCTTTATTTTTCTGAAGCATATTTTTACTAGAAGAGGAGATTTAAAAAACGCATAGGGAAGGCTGCCCCGACCTTCGCTAGACTCAGGTCAAGAGTTTGGGAAAACTCTACTGTATGGCAGTGAATCATGGACCTCCTATGCAAGAGAGAAAACTAAACTCATTCCATTTGTGATGTCTCCATAGGATCTTGAAAATCACATTGAAAGAAAAAGTGTGGAATACTGAGATCCTTGCACGAACAGGTATTCCCAGCATCTTTACAGCCCTCAGACAACGCCGCTTGCGCTGGCTTGGACATGTTCGCCGGATGAAGGATAATCGCATCCCGAAAGTCATCCTGTACGGACAACTCGCGACTGGCTCAAGAAAAACTGGTCGCCCCGACCTCCGTTACATAGATGTAATAAAACGGGACCTCAAATCAGTGAATATCAATACTGATCATTGAACGCACCAGATGGAGAGAGACAGTGACCAAGAAAGCTATGGAAAGTGAAAGAACATGGGTCTCAGCTCAGGAAGAAAAAAGTACATTATGAAAAATGGCCAGCTCCACTACCACCGAAGCAAAAGCCACCTTAACCTGCAATATTTGTGGACGGGAGTGTCTCTCCAAAATAAGGCTCCACAGCCACATGAGGAAGTGTGCGAGATGAACCATAGTCATTCTACAATTGAAGGAGGCCAACTATTTTTACTAAGAGGCCAGATTGTTCAGATTAACTATAAAAAAAAACTTATTTTTAAGACTAAAGATTTATTACCTACAGAAGAAACTGTACACAAACAAAATGATTGGGTTGGACTCATTTATTCTCAAACATAATGACAGTTTAAATTAACAAGGGTGGTTAATCCATAGATAGGAAGGATACATTGTGGTACTTGATTCCCTCCCTTTACTCATCTCCATCAGCGTCATCACTATCTGTGGACTCTTCCTCAGCTTCTTTCAGCCAGTTAATGAAAGGTTGACTCTGTGGGACAGTCACAACATGAATATCAGGTAGAAAATAAATCTAATGTAAGATATTGTTGTTAGGAATAGATACATCCTATTGTCACTTTTAGAATGAAGGATATTATCTAATACTAATATCCAAAGTCACTATACACATCTTTACCGGCAGATTATCTCCCTTATATAAGAAAAATCCTTAAGTAACACAAAATTAACTTTTCAAAATTAAAATTGCTTCTGATTGAGACTCACAATTGTAACTCTACAAGAAATTTATCTTCAAGAAATTATTACTAGGATTCTTATTAAATCCTTTGTGTAAAAAATCTGTTATGTTTGATTTTCAGGACCACAACCTACACTGTGATTTTAACCCATTAGCTCCTTCTGCAGTCGAAAACATTTTCTCCTTTTAGTCCTAAACCAAAACATTTCTAAAATTCCCTATTCAATAAACTTGCTTTAAACTTTTTAAAAGAATTCTTCTAAACTTGTTGCAAGCATGATAACAAATTATTGTGGAGATTTCACATTCTATTTTTAATAAAATAAGGAAGACCTTTATTGCTTCAATAATTTTTCAAACAAACAGACCCATAGCCCAAGTGTATAAGCTCCCACATTGGAAAATGGGTATTTTTTAAGCTTTTTTATATTCTAATGGTATTAAAAGTATATAGTTTTTTAAACTAGACATATCGTTCTATTTTTTAAAGTTGTTTGTTTATTAGTATTAGATCTTATATTTGATTATTTTTTCCAAATAGTTATTTTTTAGGATTTTTTTAAATTCGGGGCAATCCCTCTTTGCTTAGGATCTGGGAAGGGTTTTTCTTAACTGGAAATAGGAGCTATTGGGTTAAATCCTGAGTTACTTTACTTATACCGGTAACACTAAAAAAGAATGTGGAAACAGCACAAAACATATAAATGTTGAGTCCTTACCAATAGTTTCAAGAATTTATGTTTCTCAGCTTCATTTGAACCGGAGGGAGTTGAATTGAACCACCGGAGGATAGTCACCTCTTTCAAGACGTCAGCATCGTACAAAGAATTCAGAAGATGTGGTAAAGTAGGTTTGAGGTCACTGTGTCGTATGACATAGTCCTAGACATAAATAATGCCAAGAACATTTATTTCAACATTTCCCAATCGTAATAAAAATATAACTAATCTTGTAAAGTCAATCCGAAATTAAAGAAATGAGTAGCACTGGACCAATCTCCATGCCAATTTCAAATGGTTCTAGTTTGTCAAACACATTTCCCAAAATGAGAGCTAACATATTTTAAACTGATTAAACCCTTGGACTTCAGTGCAGGCTTCCAGACTAGTGTCAAGTTTATCAAGAGTTGGAACCGATGGAAACAAAAACTATCCTTGAAGGTAAAAACTATCTAATGAATTAAATTATCTGTCCCAACTTTGAACTAGTCTTGAAAATTTAAACTAATAATTCAAACTGGTTCCTTGAAGGTAAAAACTATCTAATGAATTAAATTATCTGTCCCAACTTTGACCTGGTCTTTGAAATCTAAACTAATCATTCAAACTGGTAAGCATGAAAAAAAACAAAAGACTTGACTAAAAATAATTTCTATACTATACATTGTCACAGTAAAGGCAAATTCACTTACACACACTCCATTTATGGCCACCAACTGTGTCTCCACATTCTTGATATATTTACATAACAAGGCAGAATATCTGTCAGTGTTCTGTAAGAGAAAAATACAAGCCATATTTAAATAAGAGTGAATAAAAATTAAAAATAAAAGTATTGCACTGGCCTAAACAAATACGAATGTCCAAACATAACAATGTTACAGTATTTGAATTTCTTCTAAACCTTACAAAAAAATTGAACCAACTAATGTTCTGATTTTTTTTAAAACTGAGATGAAGTGTTGAAGCTAACACAGGGTCATGTGATACCAAACAGGAAGTGACTTCTCCCAGCATCCCCCTCACTTCTGCCTGAAGTTGGCTCTAAAATCAATACAATTCTGGAATCAGGTAAAACTATTTTATCAATGTGCTATGACTCCTTCTCTCCTTTTGCTCCTGGGTATCCAGCAACCAAATGCCAAGCACCAAGAGGAATCCTTTCATATCCTTAAGTACATCATTGTCTTAGCCAAACATTTGAAAATGTAGCTTGTACAAAATAAGAATTGAATGCCACACTGAGCACTTTATGTAAGATGTTCATTGTGTTCTCTTAGAACAATAAAATTGATTTAGAAGATGGTAGCTGGACCTCTAGTCCCCTTGCGATAATCAGATTTATGGAGGAGATGGTAGCTGGACCTCTAGTCCCCTTGTGATAATCAGATTTATGGAGGAGATGGTAGCTGGACCTCTAGTCCCCTTGCGATAATCAGATTTATGGAGGAGATGGTAGCTGGACCTCTAGTCCCCTTGCGATAATCAGATTTATGGAGGAGATGGTAGTTGGGCCTCTAGTCCCCTTGCGATAATCAGATTTATGGAGGAGATGGTAGTTGGGCCTCTAGTCCCCTTGCGATAATCAGATTTATGGAGGAGATGGTAGCTGGACCTCTAGTCCCCTTGCGATAATCAGATTTATGGAGGAGATGGTAGTTGGGCCTCTAGTCCCCTTGTGATAATCAGATTTATGGAGGAGATGGTAGTTGGGCCTCTAGTCCCCTTGTGATAATCAGATTTATGGAGGAGATAGTAGCTGGACCTCTAGTCCCCTTGTGATAATCAAGATTTATGGAGGAGATGGTAGCTGTGTAAGTAGGTCACCTTTCTGAATGAGGATAAAATCTTTGCATTAGCCGTCACAGACATTTGATTTTCCTCTGCAGCGAGGTCAAAGAGCACAGCCGGGAGACTGTAGATCACTTCATCAATAGGAACTGTGTAGGCATGTCTGGAGAGATCAAGGAATTTTCAAGAAAGTTATCAAATCAATTCAAACCTTTTTTTAAAAAAAGGGCATGATCGATGAACACATTTTATGAACAAGCCAAAGTGCTACAATAAAATAAGAAAACTTATTACATTCATGACCTTCAATGTTGAGGTGATAATCTTTGACATTGGCCTAATTTCAATCTAGATTTACTATTTTGGACAATTTTCAGATGGAATCAATGTCAAGGACTACTTCTTCCTGGAAATCAACCCACAAAATCAAGACACATTTAAGACTTAAAGGTTTTTTTCCCTCCCATATACACACACACAATTTCAAGTTGTCTCAAAAATATTTTTTTTTTTATGTCCTAACTTATCTTATAAAATACAAACATTACTTCAACAAAAAAAAAGATGATTGCGTCCCAACATGTTTAAATAGTCTGAAATTTTTAGCATTTTGTATTTCACAAGTTTTCCAAATTTTTTTTAGGAAGCATAAGCCTGGCATTTTAGACATAAAACAAAAAGGTAAAGGATAAAGAAAGCACTATGTTTTGAGATCAAGGACTTGAATAAAACTAACAAAGTTTTTTTCTTACTTTAAAGAATTGATTTCTAATATCAAATTGTCGTCACTAATTCTTTCAGTACTTGCTCTGATGAACGTGTCCAGAAGTTCTTTGTAAAATGCTGCAATCGCAATGTTAATAAATACATTTCAAAAATAGTATAAAATAAAATACAAAATCAACCAATTTATAATCTATAACTAGTTAAAGTAAACAGGGATATTTCTACAAACCCATATTTATCTCCATCATGCTTGCATTAGGATTGAATCCCAAAGCGCTGTCCACCACGTCTTCGGGTTCATCTTCCTCCAGGTTCATAGGGTCACCCTCTTCATCTTTCTCATTGCTCTCCTCTTCATCAGTGCTGCTCTCCTCCTCAGAGGGCCTCTCATCAGACTCTGAGGTGGACACGCCCCAATAGTCCACTGCAAAGTAAATTGAAGGTTGAAATGTCACTGAATGGCTAATGTGTCACACTCGTCTATGGTCACATCATGTTTGGAACTCACTTTAATGTTCAAAATATTTTTTTTAAACATGTTAAAAATAGAAGACCTGAGTGGTAAAGAGCTTGGTTTCTGAACTGGAGGTCCTGGGTTTGAATCCTGGTGTAGAGTGGGATTTTTAATTTTGGGATCCTAAGGGCACCTCTGAATCCAGCCAGCTCTAATTGGTACCTAACATCAGTTCAGTTGGGGGAAAATAAAAGCAGTTGATCATTGTGTGGCCACGTGACACCCTCTTTAACAGTGGGACGCAGAAAAAGGTGACCTTTACTTTATCTGCCCTAGAGACATCTTGGCCCTAAAAATCCTGAAATTAAAAATCACAGCTATGTGGGAAAGAGATGTGATAAATGGCCTCAACTGGGTCACATGTCATGACCCAATGGTCATGAAAGACGACAGGTTTGTGAGATAAATAAGTATTAAACACTGCTGACCTGCTTCTTCCTCTTCGTCCTCACTGTCCACGTGCTGCTGGTAAGGGAAAGCTTTACATTTACTGCCAAACTTTCCTGTGTCTGAAATAAATCAAAACACAAGATTCTATTAAAACACACACACACACACAAACATTCTTTGTTAAGTAGATGAAAAGCACACATTCTATGATGACTTTCAGAAGTTATACAAATCTCAAAGCAAGATACCCGTTAAGAATATATAAGAATATAATTTGTATTATAAAGTAAAATGTGAAGTGTTCTGTGGTTTTGTTGTCTTTATGAAGTCAGCTTGTAATTATTTATTGCCCTCATTGATGTGATTCTTCGTCTGCACATGAATCAGTAAGTTAAATGCAGGTGTGTGTAGCTTACACAAATTTTATGTCTTTGTTGACATCATTGTAAGAAAGATTCATTTCCTAACCTTTCTTGCTGTGGCGTATATAAGATATTATAAAAAAAAAAAAAAAAAAAAGCAACTACATTGTCAAAGTAAAAAGTAAACCTTTCCTTTCAGACTTTGAGCTCCCTAGTAGATAATGTAAATCTGATCTGTTTCGATGACCAATTGTAATTAAGTCAGAATAATTGCCATTTCTTTCAGGTACCCCTAGGGGAATCAGAACACCATCATGTGCCCCAATTAGGCCAATGACCCTTGGGAAGGATTTCTTCTGACAGACATGGACCGGGAGTTCTTCACCCCAAGACCTGTCAGAGTTTTCACAATGCCAACAACCATTACTACAATTGGACCTGCAATAGGCACCCAAAGGCCATGCAACTATGGGGAATTTCTTAATGTTTTTGCAGAGTTTGACCAACAAAAAGAAGCAGGATATTTCTGATTATTAATTTAACAAAATTTTAAAATATTCCATGTCTGATTACTAATTTAACAAAATTGTAAAACTTTAATTAATTCGTTATTGATATTATTCAAATTCAAATATTGAGACAGCACAAGGCATGAGCTTTTTATGAGAACTTTAGTAGATTTAGATTGCTGAACAAGCTGTAAGTGTGATAAGCTTATTCTAGATGTCTGTGAATACAGGCAGTAATGGGGCAAGAGGTTTACGTACATCATGAAATACACAAAAGTGGCGATGCATACAATTACTTTCATTGCATTACTCATGATCTAGTCCACCCTACTGGCATAAGACCTAGCACTACAACTGTTATTTTTTGTTCAGATTTCCAGAGGGGTCACAGGCTCCCTGATTTAGATGGGGGGGCTTCCCAGAGCTCCAACGCTAAATGACAAAACTGACCATCACTAGGCAAGAACACATTGGTCAACACTGGACAAGAAGAAAATGGTTATCCGTGGACCAATGATTACCTGGTTTTTCTTTCTCACTGCTACTGTTGAGTCTGTCTTCATTAGGTTCACTGTCTTCTCCAAAAGAATGGTCTCCTTCATTCCAGTCGTCCTTCTGATGCTCTGACATCAACTGTGTTCCACTTTCAATCACAACTTTTGGACCTATGACAACCTGAAATTGAAAACAGTTTAAGTATATTTCAACAAAATGATGGTGCAAATATTTAGCCTATAGTATCTGAGATGTAGAGATTTAGCTTCAAAACAAAATGAAAAGAGTTTTAGGGGAAAAGCTTGTATTTTAAGTAGATTTTTATGGCATCTTTAGATTTACCAAAAATTGGGTAATTAAAAGTTTAACACCCGGGGTGTACTGTTCATTATCAAACAAAGCTAAAAAAACAGATGGAGAACAATATAGTTTGATGGTTAGGGTTGAAAGGAATTAAATAGTGTACCCAAGGTAGGAAATAAGATTATAGAGTAGTTGAGTATCTGACAGACAATGCAAAGATTATATATATACTTGTTAAGTTCCCATTTCAGACCTTGAGATCTCTAGGGCAGATGACGTAAAGGTCATCTGTTTCTGTGTCCCACAGTTAACAAGCGTGTCATGTGGCCAGCACAACAACAAACCGCCTTTACATATCCCTAATGTCGGATACCCATTAGAGCTGGGTGGACTCAAGAGGTGCCCAAAGATCCCAAAATTAACATTTTTAATTTTTTTTACTTAAAATTTTGGGAGGCCTGGTCTAAAATGGCAGACTTGACCTATCTCTGTGACTGGTCATTGCAGCTGCAACAAAACATCTAGCAAAACAGTTGGCTGCATAAACAGGTGAAGTAGACTTCATTTTAAATTATAAATGACTACATTATCTTCACTTTACTTAAGAACCTCTTGGCTTCATCTAAAGGTCAGCAGGTTTGGTGTATCCAATATATTTAAGCCAGTTTTTTATATTAAATTAGATCTTTCAGGAACCTCTTGGGCAAGAAAAAAGTTCAAATAAGAAAAACTTCATATTTATCCAGTCTCATGACTTTAAAGAATTTAAAGATTGAAAAGAAAAGCAGAATTGCTTTGCGCATGATATCATCACATGAACAATGATCAACACTTTGTCAGCAAACAGTTAATTAATTAATATTATTATCTTGAATTTCGTCATCAAACCTGTTTTATCATTACATCAATTTCAATATATAGAAATGGTCTAAGATTTCATGGTAACTCACAGAAGATATTGCTATGGTAACACTAGCAATAGTTAAAATGTCAAAATAACAGTTGAGGATAGCATATGTAGTAAATGTAAGGCAGACTGCAAATTCAAGGCTTTCAAGTCACATTTATCACTGATATTTGCCTGACAAGCTGTGACTTCTACAATTTGTAGAATTCATGAAAGGTTCATTAGGCTTTCTGAAGACATTTTTCGATGGTAATAATTTTCAAAGCAGGTTTTACCTCCCAGGACAAGACAACTCCTTTCTTGATGGTCACATTACTGAGCACTTTAACATCAGAACACAACAAGGCGGTGTCTATATCACAATTGTTCTCAATGACAACATTGTCCCACAGAAAACTGTTCTTTAATTTCACATTTTCACCTGGACACCAGGAAAGTAGAGAAGAAGAAAAAGCTATAGCTGTCAATGAAAGGTCAGGTGAGTACATGATGGTACTGGTGCATGTGGTCATTTCATCTGCCATCAATCCCTGGTCGTTTTATCTTTGGTCACTTCATCCCTGGTCATTGAAATCCCCCAATTAAATATATTTTTTTCTTAGTCACTGTGTAATTGTGTTGTGAAGGCTTTGCCTTTAAGCCCTCATTTCATCTAATATATAAAATATAAATTATGGCTTTTATTTAGCGTTACTTTCTTGCTTATAGCATGCTCAGAGCGCTTTGGTCCAATCTTAGTTGTGGGCCAGTGGGGGGGGGGGGGGGTTATCTAGGAGAAGGTTTTTCCATGCTGCCTTTAGGCGCTCAGTAAACACAGCTCTGCCCGAGTAGGGTGTCGAACCTCGAGCCCCTTTATAGGTAGCTTGGCGCACTTAGCCTCTCGTCCACGCTTACCACATATAATATGCTTATTTAGAATACTTTTTAATATTTTTGATATGTTATTATAGTGTTTATATAAAGCTTTATTTCTTCTAATAAACGCTGGCTTCAATAAATATGCAACACTGGCCAAGAAATTACAAATGATTTACAACAATTGGAATCAATACAACTATCAATAGCCTATCTCATTGATTTCAATTAATAAGCAAAAACAATGCTTACATTAGCTCTATTTCTATAGATGTTAAATTTTTATATTTTTTAATGACAATAAATTCTATTTTTATTTAATATGTCATTCTTTTTGTCATGTACATGAAAATAAATATATGAAATATTGTAAATTTTATACTTTTTACAATTATTATTTGATGGATTAGAAGATGAAATCACAAGAGGATGAAATGACTGGGGAAGTAGTGACCAAAGATGATATGACCGAGGATGAAATGACCAGGAACCTGAATACATGATAGTATTAGTACATGATGAGTCTATGATGGTAAAAATATACCTGGCAATGTCTTTGAATCCAAAGATTAAGGATGTGTTGAGTGTTTTCACATGGCTACGCAAACCCAATTGCAATCTGCATATTTTCTAATGCAGACAAAGCCGTTGTCTGCCGGTGGACTATTTAAGTTTTGTTTTACATATTCTGTGTATGTCTTCAGTAAGGGCTTTTCTGTGGGTCTCAAATGTGTGTCCCCTGGCCTTTGTGAGAGCTTCATTGTTCTTAAACAAATAAGCTTTTTATGGTTGTTTTAAATATATCATGCATCCCAAAATAAAACTCTATCAATTATATAGAAATTAATTGTCTAAATTAAAGTTGTTGTCTTCAGACAGGTGAAAACAACATAAGGAAATGAAAGAAGAAACCCAGAACCACATGATCCTGTACTGCAGCAGCACCAAAGATTGTTGGCCATGGTCCTGTACTGCAGCAGCACCAAAGATTGTTGGCCATGGTCCTGTACTGCAGCAGCACCAAAGATTGTTGGCCATGGTCCTGTACTGCAGCAGCACCAAAGATTGTTGGCCATGGTCCTGTACTGCTGCAGCACCAAAGATTGTTGGCCATGGTCTTCAAGCTGCATCAATAGATCTCTAAAAGTCAAATTCTATGGAGCACTGCCTGAATATGGAAACCATCGCACAAAGAGTCTATTATTTGATCACTCCAATGCTACTAATAAAAACAAAGGAAAAAAAAATACACTGTTTTAAAAAAATAAAAAAAAGACACCAACCTATTTGACAATTCTTTCCTATAACACATCCAGATATCACAGTTCCTTGTCCAATAGATGTCCCTCTGCCAACTACAACTTCTTGCTGCAAATCACATCCCCTAGGGAAAAAAATCTAGGATCAGGACTTTATTACAATTTGTGTGATTGTGAATAATGTCAATGTTAAATCTCTTGGTCTACAAAACTTGAACATACAGCTTACACTTTTATAGGCTTTTTGTTATGCGATTTATTTGAAATGGCAACAGAGCGTTTTATGTTCAAGCAAGTAAACTAACCTTAAAGGCTTGGCTTCTATTGGAAACAACAAAGTTTGATCATAACCATCGTATGAACATACTACAGACTTAACTGTTAAGTAATTATTATTAATTTTTTTTTATTCAAGAAAATTTAATCAAAGTAAAATTGCAGGAACGGTATTGTACATTACAGAAAAGTTTAATCAATAAGTGTATTATTCAATATAATCAACGTATATTATATAACATGTAATGTATAATTTGTCTTTAATTTGGTTTATTTTCAATAAGTAATTGGTGATAAACATGATGAATAAACATGTTTTAGTTTACTATTATATATTACACTTACCTGGCCAAGGTCACGTCTGCACTGCAATAGACATTGTGCCTTTCATACTGCATTCTCTCCCCATTGCTAGAACCACACATGTCAGGCACAAAGGGATAAGTCCACCTGGCTATAATGTCCTTGCTGGAGAAATAAGACTTGTTATAGAAATGTCTTGCAATGACATATACAATAACCCAAAGTGTTATGTTTACAAAATATCTTTTAATATAACAATAGCCTAGACCTTTAAGAAAAAGCTAGACCTCTCTTACCTTATTGCGTCATAGGTTTGGAGGTTGGATACACGGGCAGCATATTTATCTTGTATGATACTGATATGTATTTTGTAGCCTGTTATCTGTGAAAATAATATGTTCAATGTATGCTACTGCATCAGACTAAATGTCAGGGTTATGTTAAGGCCTTAGCTTGTTTGCACGGGCCCCTGACATTCAACCAGGCACCTTAGTGCTTGCAATAAATAAGTGACTCACTGTTGACAATGTAAATATTTAATATGAATATAAGTTATGATGACAAGCTAATGGAGTAATGACATTGAATTTGGAACATTCTAATATTGTGGATCTATTAATTAAACAATAATTCTACACCTTGCTATCCGACCATGTGACACATAAATGCTCGCAATCACACCAAAACACACTGCTGAATCTAGTACTTAGTGTAGAACTCCAATCCCTTATTAACTCCCTGTAAAGACAAACTAAAAAGGTCTAGTAGACTATCACTATGGCATCGAAACAACTGCGAAACGCAGTTATGCCTTAGATACTCACCCTATACAGGGGAACACAGAAGAATCTCAACAAACGTTACACCAGCATAACAAAAACACTCAATCAGCTTACAAGCAAAGCAACAAAAAGAAAGTGCGTTCAAAAATATGCACTTAATACACATTGGTGCTAGAATGCCATAACCTACGCACCGACACTAAACTCATTGCTGACTATTAACTGAAGTCATCCCAACTTCATCAAACTAGGTTTTAAATTCTGTCCACCTCTACAAACTTTCCAAAGTTGAATGTTACAACGTTTAGGGGAAAAAAATCATCCCTATCTATTCTGTGTCCAAGACAGCAAGCACTAGAGATGTTGCCTGTAACATGTTTACAAAGGAAATTCTTAACGAATGCTGCTCTAAGAAGCTGCTATATTGGAATAAGTTCTTACAGGAAAAGCTCAGGTCTACTAGAATAACTCAAAAATGTATGAGACAAATATAAAGAAGTCTATCAATATTTCCAGGCTAGTGATGATATCCAGAAGCAAAGAGCTTACTAAAAGTATAAATGGGAAAACTTCTAAGAAAAGTCTTGAGGTTCTAATTCATTATTTTGATCTTAGTGAGAGAATTTTTTTTATTACTTTAATAACCTTATTTCTGTAATAAAAATTGTGGCAAATGTTATACAGGCCACCGGTTTATGAGGGTGTTATGTGGTCTGAAAATTTACGTGTCAGGTACCTATTAGAACTGGGTGAACTCAGGGGCACCCTAATGATCCTGAAGTTAAAAATTCCAGTCTTCACAAGGTTCATACCAGGGACCTATCGGTTCAGAAGCCAATTTTTAGTTCATACTTCTAAAAGACACCAATGCACATTGCTAAGTTTGATTAGAATTTTCACTACCTAAACAATGTTAAACTAGAACGTTTTACTAGACTTCTATTCAAAAAGCAAAGTTTAATTTAAATGTTTCACTCTACTCCTATGCACTATACAAAGTTTGATAAGAATTTAACACTAGACTCCAATGGACATTACAAAGTTTGATTAGAATTTTTTACTAGACATAAACGAGCTTAACAAAGTTTAATCAGATTGTTTTACTAAACTTCTATTCAAAAAGCAAAGTTTGATTTCAATGTTTCACTAGATTCCTATGCACTATACAAAGTTTGATCAGAATTTTAAATAGAAACATATACACTAAACAAATTTTTAGCAGAATGCTTCATTAAAATTCTATAAGAAAAGCATAACTTGATTAGAATGTTTTTCTTTACTTTTATGAGCAATTTAAAGTTTGGTCAAAATGTGTGAAAAATAAAGGCTTTTGGTCAATGTGCTGGCCATAAAACACCCTGCTTGTCCACAGAAACAGATGACCTAAGCATCATTCGCCCTATAGATCGCAACCTCTAAGAGGGAAACTTTTTTCAAAAGATAAGCATAGTTTGATTACAAAGTTTCACTATATCTGTATGCTCTTAACAAAGTTTCATCACAATGTTTCACTTGATTTTTATATGAAAGTTTTATCAAAATGTTTCACTAGACTCCTATACACTTAACAAAGTAAGATCAGAATTTTTCACTGACTCCAATGCACATTACATCATCATCATCAAACTCTATTTGGGGGGGAAGGGGGGTGTGTGAAATAATTTAGATGAACTGTTTCATACCTAATTAGAATGGTAGAATGGGGGAATACTATTCAAGCTTGTGCCTGGGTGTGAAAACTGACCCTTACCTGAGTAAGTAAAAAAAGTAACGTAAAGGTACGCCAATCAGACTTGCAATGATAATCTCAACTGTTTCTAAAGCCATGGGTTAACCGCCTTTCCTTCACCATGTACCCAGTGGCGTAGCTAGGGTGGGGGAGGGGGGGTCCATATTTGAAAACCCCCCCAGAGCCCCACACTTGAGGGAGGCCCCCAAATGAGTGTCCGAAATTCTTTTTTAAATTTAATATTACGCCATAATCTCATGTCATGATGTCAAATGTTAAAATGCAGGGTCAAGCGCCCCGGACCTACAATCCTTAACTATGGCACTGTAAGCCACATAAAAAAAAACCTAAAGGAAAATTACATTGGCAGAGCTTTCCATCAAATGTCATCACAATGAACACATAAACATTACCTCTTCATTCTCTAGAATTCCTTTCACAAAGTTCTCTCTTGTCAGGAAGTCAAAGTTATCAGTGAAGAGTGATGGTACGATAGGTGAACATATGGAGATCTGACAATCCATTAAGTCATTCCGATAGATGATGTCATCATGCTCTAGCAAGATCTCCTGAAAGACAATAGGATGGAATCAGTATGATGAAATAGTCATAAATAAAAAGGATAAATTAACACAGTTCAAAAGTTGAAAAAAAAAAAGAAATACATTTAAAGGTTATTGTAAATTCCATAGATAAAGTCCATAGATTATGCTGCACAGTGCACCAGTGGTTAGAACCAGTGAGCCAGGTAGAGATACAAACTTAAGCTCCCCAGCTACAAGTAACCCCTCATCCGAAAAAACGTTACTGAGAACTGATATGCTTAAGACCAGTGGAGTGTTCCTTACTGATATAGATCTATCCCTGAGCTGTTCATAACTGATATAGATCTATCACTAAACTGTTCATTACTGATAATGATCTAAATCACTATTTGATTTTCTCTGTTACAAAAAAAAAAAATTCAAATTCTTGACTTGCAATGGTTTTATATGGGAGACAGACAATGTATTCCTATATAATCAGTAATAAAATGAAACATTCTGTAAACCATAATCCCAGTTAGCTGTTTCAAACCTATGGCCCACAATCTTTCATTTTTTTCAAGGATTTTATCAGCAATGCTTTTACAAAACAATGGATTCACAGGTTTCCGTAAGAAAGAATGAATTTAACTATCTCGTGAATAATAGCGTTGCATAGTTAGATGGTGAATCTTAATAGCTATTTGAACTTTAGCAATTAAACTTATTTCAGTTTTTGGTGTGTTAAATGTTATGTTTTATAAAAATGTATGAAATTATTATTTGTAATTCCTATCTTAGACATGTTATAACAAACTATTTTTAATTTAAACTGAAATATGGAAGAAAAAAAATTACCGATGGAACTTTGACCTTTCTTTGCTCCAAACATTTCTCAAAATGAAGCAAACGTTTTGTCTCCCCTTCTTCTATCAAGTGAACAGAGTCTTCTTTACAGCGTGACCTGTGACCTGGAAGTGCAACTTTAAATAGCATTGTCATCACTGAGGACTTGTCCTTGCCTCTGGTTCTTTCCCTAGTGAACACAGCATCAAATATGAGAAATGATTTGTACGTTTTAATGATTATCTTACAAACATAAATACACAAATATGCCAAATCTCTCTCACAGTTTTTGTTACAGACCTGTGTTCCTTGACTATCTGGCTCAAGTCCATGTTGGAGACAATGTCTCCAGTAATGAGAATGAAGTCATTCCTTATCAAGGATTTGGCATCAATTTCTCTTAGGACATCTCCCATAGACCTGCAGGAGTCTAACATCATTGGTGTGACCGTCATAGGCGATCCTCCCTCTTGCCATTTGGACTTTCTGCAAGAACAAGGCAATGTATTTAGTCGAATAAAATATCTTTAAAAATAAAACAAATGGTTTTTACTTCATTTTTAAAAAAAGTAAATCAAATAAACGTGGTTTTCAAAATATCTCAACAAACAAATTATTTCACCACAAAAACAAGTCATAGCGTTCATTTTGAACTAAAGATGAAAATATGCGTAGTGGTGAGTAGAGAGAGAGTAGAGTTCTCCTTTCAGACCTTGTGGTCTATAGGGCAGATGATGTAAAGGTCATCTGTTTCTATGGCCTATGGTTTAATGAGGGTGTCATGTGGCCAGCACAACAACCAACCGCCTTTACTTTTCCCCAACTAATGTTAGGCACCCATTAGAGCTGGGTGTATTCAGAGGCGCCCAAAGATCTTGAAATTAAAAATCCATGTCTTCTCAAACCCGGGATCCCCGGTTCGGAAGCCAAGCGCTTTACCACTCAGCCACTACACCTCCTGTGAGTGAGTGATGAGTAGGATATCAAATTTTTCTTATGCAACATTTAACTAAAAACACACAAAATGTGCAGGTAGTCATTTTTTTTTAATACAATTTTAATTGATCTGAAATCCTAAAAGTTTTTTTGAAAAAAAAAATGTTTAAACCAAGTCATCTTGGCACCAGATAAAAACTCATCAATCACCAACTCATAATGGCACTATTAAATCTAAAAGCTCAGCCCATATGGGATGTGTGGCTTAGGGGTTTAACTTACTTAACTACCAAACTGATGGGAGGGTGTTTAAGTTTGAATCCTGATGTACTTTAGCTTTAGGCGGTTGGTTGATGTGCTAACCACATGACACCCTCATTAACCATGGGCTATAGAAACAGATGACCTTTGCATCATCTGCCATATAGATTGCAACTGAAAGGTAAACTTTACTTTTAATTATACACAAAAGTATAAAGATATAAGAGAAATTCCTCTCTGCCCAGAAGAAATGATGAAAATGATATAGAGTGTAAAATAAATGAGAATTGAACTAGCTCATATTACAATTACAAGACAAAGAACGCCTATTATAACCTATTATAGACTATATCAACATGACCAATGCATAATTTTTCAACCCAGAACCAGACACAACAGAATGAGACAACATATGTTCTGAAAGCTAAAAGTCTGGAAACTTGCCCTTGTGGAGCATCACCAGAGAATGCTGACCATGTCCTATAAAGCTGCATACTTTATCAAGAGGCCCCAAAACCCTTCTATAGATGAAAAAACTAAACGGGAGAACTGCCAAATCTGGAAACCACTGTGCAGTTCATTTCAGATATATAGGATTTCTGATCTGAACCCTCCAACATGAAAATGAGAATGATGAAGAAGAAGAGGAGAAATTTTAAGTTCAAAGTATTTGTCTCTCAATAGTTTTCAATATAGCTGATTTAAGACATACCTGATGTGTTCACGAATCTGATCTCCCAAGTGACAGCAAAAGACAAAAACATCCTTCACTCCTGATATAGCAAGCGCTTCTAAAGTATAATCCAACAGAGGAATATTCACCAATGGTAACAAAGCCTGGAATGTTATTGAAGGTATTAATATTATATCATACTAACAATAAAAATAAAAGCTTATTGTTATGAACATAATGATAACAGAGTCGAAAACCATGTCCGCTTAGAATGAGTTTAATACACTGAATAACTACACAACACACATTTCGTGAATACATTCTTACGGACGAGTTACAAGCACATGTAAACATAAGAACGACAACCGATACAGCATATAATATTTATAACATTTATAATTTTTAAAAATCCATTTACTAAAAGTCTTTTGATTTATAACAAGCTCTCATTGTAGTTTGTAATGAATATTTTTAAGTGCTTTCACAGCAAACTATTTCTTATGAAATTAAAATTTACCATCTAGAAACTGTTAAGAAAAAAATCATAAAAGATATATATATTATATATATTTGGTTTAATTTTTATATTATACAGTTGTTGGCATTTTTCTCAATTATTTTATATTAAAACAAGTCTTAGACTTAGAGAAACTTTAAAAGTTATAGCACACTATTACTTTTAAAGGTGTTTTTTTTTAATTCCTTATATTTAAAATTATTTTTAATTTAGTAGTTTTTAGGACTATTCCTTTTTTTTTTTATTTGACATGCATCTTTTTATAATTTTTCCTCAAAAGCCTCAACAACTTCTAATTCAACTTATTAACATTAAGTATTAACATAAATCATTGGATAAGCCAAATAATTTTAAATTTAAATCTTTCCTATCCTAGTAGAGTTTATCTTATAATTTATAAATTATATCTAGAAACTAGACATAGATTCCTAGATTAAGCTAGCTAGATCATTTAAATGAGTAGATCTATAATTATATTAGTATATAATATATACTATTATATAGTCAATATAGATATCTATATATAGATCTATATATTATTTATAGATCTAGTAGTAGATAGATTTCTAGATATATATACTACATAAGTATAGATATATAGGCCTATTCTAGATAAGGAATCTGGATGATGTTCGATAATTCATTAATTCTGATGCTACTCTAGTCACTCTACTAACTCTAGACTGTCTAAGACTAAGTCTAGAGTCTAGACAGAGTCTATCTATTCCATAGTCTGAGTATACCTTTTACTACTGGATGAAGTTAAATAATTTTGATGCTAAAATAGTACAATTTTTCAAAGGCAATAGATATATTTATGTTGTTCATCCTTGTTTATTGACAATTGAAGCCTATTGCATCACACTAGATATAAGATAGTATTTTAATGTTATGAAGTTAACATGTTTGGTCGAAATTTAAATTAAACATCAATTACAATGAATATTAATGCGCATTTCGTCGAAGAAAGAGACTATAAACAATTAAGAATTATTACCCTTGGCTTTTTATAAGTAATCGGTCCAAATCTCACATTGAAACTGTCTGCAATAACAACAGCTTGAAGACAAAACTCCTCTTCCAAATCTTCATTACGATTTTTTGCTTTTGGTGCCATATTGTTTATAGCTCTTCTCGATTGAGAAACATCGAAATGTCTAGTCTAGGAAAACTAATGGTTTAGTCCATGGTTTAGTATAGTTCCATGGTTTAGTCATAGATATAGACCTAGATCTATATTACATACTGAGTTACATTAGTCTCTATGGCTTATTATTTTTTTAATGAAATAACCACTTAGTCCGACTTTAGATCTAGATATAGTTATATAAATTAAAGAGTTGTAGCACATTATGCAATTAAACTCAATTGAGTACTTATTGGATCTCTCTGCGGCATTTTACGTCTGGAGAGACGATCTTTTCCCTTTCCTCTTGTGTGACTAAAAAGGCCACTGCTTGAAACACAGCTGCGGTCACAGGTTGGGCATATGTAATCACCAGGCGCCGTTGCATTTTCACCCTTCTTTATGTTACTGTTGTGTAAGAAAAATCTTACTCTGGAATAAATGTAACCTAACACAACTACACCAAGCTGCATTAAACTTTCAACAAACATTCTTATTAGAAAAAGACATTAACCAACCAGTCGATGACCTCTGGAATTTCATTAAAAACCATCTTAAAAGCATTATAGAAAATCATATACCAACTAAATACACATTAAACAAAATAAATAAATGCTGGTTTAATAATAGACTAAAGAAGCTTTGTAAACAGATGGAAAACCTATATAGAAAATTTAAAGAAACTAAGGCAGAAAGAGTTTACAAAAAGTATATAAAAATTAAACACTTAACCCAAAAAGTAAGCAGACAGCTGCAGAGTGAATACATAAACAATGTAATATCTAAAGATAACAACAAAAACCTATGGTCATACATTAAGTCTAAGAAAATGGAAACAACAGGCAAAGCGCCTTTAAAAGATGAACATAACATAATACATAATGATAATGAAACTAAAGCAAATATCCTAAACAAATACTTTGCATCAGCATTCTCAGCCCCAGGAGACAAAGACATATTACTGAATTTGAACCAAGTAGACAACATAGAAGATATAGTAGTACAAGAAAATGGAATTCAAAAACTATTAGCCAGCACCAAACCAAAAAAAGCGTCTGGACCTGATGGTATTCCAGCTAGATTACTCAAAGAACTAAGCAATGAGCTAGCCCCGGTGTTCAAAATACTCTTTCAGGCTTCACTTAACCAGGGCAGAGTACCAAAGGACTGGAAAGAAGCTAATGTCACCCCCCCCCCCCCCCCCCCCATTTAAAAAAGGAGAAAAATCTGACCCAGGAAACTACAGACCAGTATCACTTACCAGCATCACATAATATATAACACATAATATGTAGCAACATCATAAACCACTTAGACAAACAAAATGTCCTCACACCATACCAACATGGCTTTAGGAAATATAGATCATGTGAAACACAACTAATAGGACTAAATGATGATTTTTCTAAAGGTTTAGATAATAGTGAACAAATAGATGCTATCTTACTAGATTTTTCTAAGGCTTTTGACAAAGTTCACCACCATAGTTTGCTTAAAAAATTAAAATATTTTGGCATTAATGGTCCACTGCATCAGTGGGTTAAAGATTTTCTAATAGGGAGAGGACAAACTGTAATAATAAATGGCTCTAAATCAACACCGATAACAGTAAACTCAGGTGTAGCCCAAAGAACAGTCTTGGGTCCACTACTATTTTTAATTTACATAAATGATTTACCAAATTGCATTACTTCAGGAACAAAAGTCAGATTATTTGCAGACGATTGCATAATATATAGAACAATAAAAACAACACAAGACACAGATATTTTACAAAGAGAATTAGATGAATTACAGAAATGGGAATCAAATCGGAGCATATCTTTCCACCCAGAAAAATGTCAGTTGTTAAGAGTAACAAAAAAACTAAAACAAATTAATTCCACTTATCTTATTCATGGCAAACCAGTAACACAGACTAAAAACGCAAAATACCTAGGTGTTATAATAAATGAAAAACTGTCATGGAATCCACATATTGATAAAACTATTTAAAAAATCAAACAAAGCATTAGGGTTTATTAAAAGAAATTTCTATAAATCAAATAAGAACATAAAACTAAAATGTTATTTAACCTTGGTTAGGCCAATAATAGAATATGCATCCTCCGTTTGGGACCCTTCAACTCAAGAAAACATTAAGAAACTGGAACAGACACAAAATAGAGCAGTGAGATTCATAACAAATGAATATTTACATTTGACTAGAGTAACACCTATAGTAAAATCACTAAATTTAGAAAGCCTTCAGGACAGAAGACTTAAAAGTAAAGTAGCAATTATACATAAAACACTGAACCATAATCTTCAAATACAAAAACAAAATTTAATAAAATACTCTGAAAGACACAAAGATAAAGGCACATTCCTCGTCCCATATGCTAGGACAAATTTGTACAAATACACCTTTTTCCCTAGTGCTATTAGAGCATGGAATGGGTTGCTAGCCAGGAAAACCAGTGACTTGGCAGAATTTAAGTCATTGATTAATATGCATGACTAAATGCATGACGCGTAGGACGTAATCATCTTCTTTTTTTGATGTAACGTCTGTATTATATAAGATAAGATAAGATATGGCATCTGCAAATCGGAACCTTTCCCTTGTGCTCTCTCTCCATGTGGATAATGTGGCTCTATCCAGTGACACTTTTCCCAGGTGTTAGATCTATGACGTTTGTTATTAGTTTATACCCCGAGACCACCACAAAAATTTAAGGATTTACATTTATGAAATAATAAAATATTAGCTATAATAAAAGTAAGTTGAGATTATATCAAGTTTTGATAGGCTATCTATCTGTTTAATATATCATAGTTCATCCTATTCCCTTTTTAATTACGTATATTATCTTATCTTATATAATACAGATTAATACAATTAATTTCTTTTCTATTATTCGCATTATTATTGTAGTGTGATGATTTCGGGCCTAATATTTTAATTTAATTTATAAAAGAAACAGATAACAATACAGATTATTGGGTGAGTTCTAACTTCTTCGTAACTGTATGCCTACATGGAAACTATTTTTTTTCCTTTTAAAAATAATATAAAAAAATTGTAGATCCAAGGGACATCAATCACACCAATTCTCATACATTACCTTTATAATTATTTATTGAATTGGATTCCCTTTGCAACAACCACAACCACATACAAATGCATTTTAATTAATTTAATGTGTTTATTTTAAGCTGGGTTATGCAATTACAATATTTTTACACAGAAATCAGTGCATAAAACAAAATACTGGTTTATGGTGGAGATAGTTACTAGATGTTGCATACAGTTAAATGGCGAAACATTAGAAGTTGGCTCATTTAAATATATTTAAATAGCGCCAATAAAGGGGATTACCGAAATCCAGGTTTTCCAAATGGAAGCCTAATATCTCACGGTCAGAGAATTTGTGCAATGTTTGCATATTCAAATATTTGTGACCAGCTTCTTGTCGAAATAATAAATTAGAAAATTCTGTGACAGACAAATTAACATATTAGTATATTTCCTACTATTACGAATTGCGCGAAATTAAGACAAACTTCTATCAAAAAAACTTGCAGCTTTATACAAAACATTTGTTTTAGGCCTATATTGAAGTCATTATAATATATAAAATACTAACACATTTTTTTTTTATATTAAACAAAAATATTTATGGCTTGGCTCGGTCTTTCTTAGTCTTAAAAAAAAACAACAACTAAGAACTGCAGACTTCAAGCGAAACTAATCATAATTAATAAGTACAGTAGAACGTCGTTTATCCGACTCAATTGGGACCGGACACCGTTCGGATACGCGATTGTTCGGATAACCGAAAACCGAAGCGATCCATGCAGTATATGCAACCGGACACTATACGAATATTGAAAATCATCACATGCGGGACACGTGCGTGAAGAACGAGCAAAATAGGTGACAAATGTCGCAATTTTACCTTTATTGTGGAAAATAATCACTTATTTTTCGTATTCATACAGTATATGTGCATTACAGTACATGTGGTTGATAAAAAAAAAAAAAAAAACTGGTCCGGATATTTGACGCTCCGGATAATAAACGTTCGGATAAACGACGTTCTACTGTAAATAAAAACCAGGAACATTTGCAATCAGCTAGGGGGGGGGGGGGGGAAGGCTACCACCTCTACCCAAGTTTTTCCCATGTGGCGGGTAAGGGAAGGACCCTTAGATATAAGGGTTAGCTTGAATATCAAATAGCTGTGGACCAACCTTTTTTGCAGTTTTTTTTTGGGGGGGGGGGGGGGGGATAAGGTGGGGTAGTTCAGACTTAAGAATACTAACTACATACGTTAAAAAAAAACTTACTTCCCCCAAGTTAAAACCAGAATGGACCGGCCTTTCTCTCTGGATATCCCGCAGGGTCAGCTGACCGGGAAGTGCGGTAAGAGAGGAGTGATTTTGTGACGTGAATCGTCGCAGCACCCATAAGATGCAAGTCAAAGCAGAGGCGTAGTAAAGTGGGGGCACGATGTCCCGGGCGCCATTCACGGGGGGGGGGGGGGCGCCACACTCAGAAAAGTGCCCCAAAAATTAGTGTAGATATTTGGTTAGGTAATACATTCTAAAGTTATTTGTATTGTATTATTATTAAATACTTTTTATATGCCTATATTTCTATGTGATGTTCGTGGAAAATAGGGGGAGGCGTTAATAAAGTCTTTTGCCCCGGGCGCAGATTTGCTCACTACGCCTCTGAGTCAAGGGAAAGATGATGATGTAATAATTATAACAGATCAATTACACAATATGAGTTAGTTTTGTTCCCGCCAATAGCGTACCTTTATGAAACAGTAAGCGTTTCCCATCGTCTAGTTCAGTAATGTCATTGGGCGAGCCTAGTTCAGTATTGTCTTTGGGCGAGCCTAGTTCAGTAGTGTCTTTGGGCGAGCCTAGATCAGTAGTGTCTTTGGGCGAGCCTAGTTCAGTAGTGTCTTTGGGCGAGCCTAGTTCAGTAGTGTCTTTGGGCGAGCCTAGTTCAGTAGTGTCTTTGGGCGAGCCTAGTTCAGTAGTGTCTTTGGGCGAGCCTAGTTCAGTAGTGTCTTTGGGCGAGCCTAGTTCAGTAGTGTCTTTGGGCGAGCCTAGTTCAGTAGTGTCTTTGGGCGAACCTAGATCAGTAGTGTCTTTAGGCGAGCCTAGGTCTACCTGCTTTGGCCGGACTGAGGGAAAAAGGGGATTCCGATGTAACTAGGTCTCTACCACTTCATCAGGATCTTTAATTAAGGCTTCGAGAGATAGAAATGACTTGTGGGCTGTAGGCTGGGCATTTTTTTTACAAAGCTTATATTAACTTTAGGGGGCGAGATTGCAGAGTGTTTAAGCGCTTAGCTTCCAAACCCGGGGACCTGGATCATCATTTGATCTTCGTGATTTTCAGGGCGCCACTGAGTTTACCCCAATTCCATTGGGTACCAGACTTTAGTTGGGGAAAGTAAAGGCGGTTGGTCGTTGTGCTGTCCATATGACACCCTGCTCGTTAATCGTTGACCAAAGAACGCAAGGTCTGAAGGGGGAAATATATTAACTCATTCTGTCTGTCTGATACAGATTTTGAATACGTTTTTTTTTCTCGAATCAATTCGAAACTTGGCACAATTATTCATAGTTCCCAACGAAACACGAATCAATAAAAAAAAAAAAAAAACATGTAAGATAATTGTATTGGTCTGAACCAGGGGCGGTCTTAGCAGTGCGCGGGGCCCTGGGCGAGTGTCATGTGTGGGGCCCTGAGCCGTATAGGTAGACTATATATACAGTACCACATCACACCAACGGGCTAATCCGTCACGAACGCTGTAACAATAACATTTCAGTATGTCCGCCTGGTCCGCCTCTAACGCCGTGGGCTTTATTTTTGTTACAAAACATATAACATTACGTAGGTAGGCTACTATTGGCCGCGTTTAAGGGCCATTATGTAGGTACTGATTGCAATTGTTCTGCATAAAAGAACTTACTTCCTACGCGTCATGCATTTAGTCTAGGGAAGAAGGAGCACTTGTACAAATTTGTCCTAGCATATGGGACGAGGGAATGTACCTTTATCTTTGTGTCTTTCTGAGTATTTTATTAGGTTTTGTTTTGTATTTGAAGATTTGGTTCAGTGTTTTATGCATAATTGCTACCTTACTTTTTAAGTCGTCTATCCTGAAGGCTTTCTAAAGTTAGTGATTTTACTAAAGGTGTTACTCTAGTCCAGTGATGCTCAAAATACGGCCCGAGGGCCAGATCCGGCCCGCGGCGTGATTTCATCCGGCCTGCCGAAGCATCGGTTCAAAGTGTTTTGAAAAAAAAAAGGTTGAAAAATGTATCTTTACCTACGTTAGGGCCCTGATGGATTGGTACCATTATATATTTATGAAATGGGAGAGCCAAAGAAACTACAACTGAACTCTGAATTTAGAATCTACCAAGAAAAGTGAATGTATCTTTAATTTTTTTGTGGAACATTATAATAAGCCAACATGTTTGATTTGTAAAGAAAGTGTGGCTATTTATTTAAAAAAAAGCAACATATAAACGGCAGTTTAAACAACTATGACGGCATTCTTGGTTTGAGCCGCGAAGGAAAAGATTGTTAAACAACGCCTTGAGATTGGAGGATGTATGAGAATATTTACCAAAAAGAGACAAGTAAACCAGTCGTTTTTTTTAGCTCGCTACAATGTTGCTCAATTTTAATTAGAGAAATGAAGCCAGTTTCAGACGCTTTCAAAAAAAAAAAGATAAAGATAAACTTTCCACTATCCCAGTAATTAATGTAAGTACTAAAATTGTTTCAGGCCAATTTCATTTCGATTTTGTACATTTTCGGTCATGTGGCCCGCGACACGAGTGTCGGAAAATAAAATGGCCCGCATGTCGAATTAGGTTGTGCATCACTGCTCTAGTCAAATGTGAATATTCGTTTGATATGAATCTCACTGCTCTATTTTGTGTCTGTTCTAATTTCTTAATGTTTTCTTAAGTTGATGGGTCCCAAACAGAGAATGCATATTCTATTATTGGCTTCCATTGTAAAATATTTACTTTTGTGAGAACCTTAGTTGGTCTGTCAACTTTTTTCCCCATCACAACCTTTCTAGGAAGTTTTTTTTTTTTTTTAATCACTGGCAGTAGAAAGTCGTTGTAATCGCTAGCTCAGTTTTTCAAGAACGAATACCAAGAAAAGTTAATAAATTATACCCATTTTCAAAACCGGCCCAGATAAGTGCTAGGATCACAGCGTATAGAGAAAGCTAAAAGCATGAAAAAGCGCTAAACAGACAAAAAACAAAGCAAAACCAAAAACAAGTGGTAAAAAAAAATGTTTCTAATCGCACAGATTTATTGTTGTTGGTCTAGATTAATTACAAATTTAATTACATGATTTATCCGAACTAATTGATCAGTGGCCTAGCTAGGGATTTTGGGGGCCCTTGGGGCTTGACCTCTTTAGGGGCCCTGCATTTTGACATTCGACATCGTGACATGAGATAATGTCGTGATATTTAATGTAAAAACAAATTTGGGACACTCATTTGGCCCCCCCCCCCCCGGCCTTTCCAATTGGGGCCCGTGAGGATTTTCAAATTTGGACACTCCCCCCCCCCCTCCCAGCTACGTCACTGTAATTGATATAATTACACTTCGTATAGGTCTAAGCTTTTTATTTTTAAACAAGTATTTTTTATGGTTTTTCTTTTTTTACAAAGCTTATCTAAACCCTGTCTGTCTGGTACAAAATTCTCCCACTTCCCATTCTCGGATCAAGTTGAAACTTTGCACAATTATTCAATGTTTCTAATAATAACGATGAATTAAAAAAAGAAACCAATTTGTTTTTGAAATAGTAAGAAATACTACGGTCGTCGAACTAGCCCAGGGGTCGGCAACCTGTCGCGAGCCACATGCGGCTCTTTGGTTGTTAAGCTGCGGCGTGGTAATTTATTTTTATAAGTTCTTTTTTCTTTTTTACATTTTTTAAAAAATATAAATAAATTCCTTGCTTGTTACAGCCATTACCAATGAATGTTTTCCTCGTCCCATATGCTAGGACAAATTTGTACAAATACTCCTTCTTCCCTAGTGCTATTAGAGCATGGAATGGGTTGCCTGAGCTAGCCAGGAAAACCAGTGACTTGGCAAAATTTAAGTCATTGGTTAATATGCATGGCTGAATGCATGACGCATAGGACGTAATCATCTTCTTTTTTGAAGTAACGTCTGTATTATATAAGATAAGATAAGACCTAATTTCTTTGGTAGGTTACTGTACATCAGACCCACCAATCCTAAATCTAGATCGATACAGTCTACTTAAGTAGAGAATGAGAAGTGCTAGACCTCATTAACACGACATTGTTTCCCTTGTTACATTGTCTTTATTAATTTTGAGGCGCCGAAGCACTTTCTAGGGTTAGATATGTATGCCTGTCTTCTTTTTACAACAGAATAGTTAAAGTCAAGGAATGCAGAATCAACACTCGTAACTGGGGAAATCCTTGCCCATGGTCGCTTTTAATAGTGCGGAGCCGTGAGTCTCAATGTTTTCAACTACAAGACAACGAGGTTAGCCGCCAGCAATGAAACAAGATCACCCCAAAAAAAAAACAAAAAAACAAGGTTACAAAGACAGTTTGTGTGGAAACAAACTGAAAATCGGCCCCCGAAGTGGTCCACCCAGGCAGGTAAAAAGGCAGGTTTCAATATTAACAGAATGAAATTCTATCAAAGATAAATGACAGAAAATAATGGAGAAAAAAAGGTTAACAGATCTCGTGTCGTGCCCCAGCGGTCCAGCAGACCAAAGGATAGTTGAAAGTGAATATGAAGTTAGATGTGAACCTGGTCTAACTGATGTCTTATAATGAATGTCTAATTGATCTAATTGTTTTGTAAAGGGCCAATCCCATATTCCTCAAGAATAAAACATTTCCGTACAAAAATGAAAAAAAAATTATTATTTTCTTTGGTTAGGTGTTCTATAGCTACGGCAATACAGCAGTTCACGCGATAATAGGAAAAAATACTTATTAATTGTTGTTTTAAATTATGTATGACTTATATGTATACTAAATAGATTTTTTTTCTTAAAAAAACAAAACATTTTTTGTGTGTAAATATCATTGGCCTCCTTCAGTCGTGAAACGACTATGGTTCGTCTCGAACACTTTTTCATATGGCTGAGGAGCCCTATTTTGGAGAGATACTCCCGTCCACATATATTGCATGTCAATGTGGCTTTCGCCATGGTGGAGCTGGCCATTTTCCGTGTGGCACGCTTTTTTTTTCAAGAATCGAGGCCCATGTCTATAGCTTTCTTGGTCACCGTCTCTCTCCAACTTGTGCGGTCTAAGGCTATGTCTTCCCAATGGTCAGTATTAATGTTCACTGATTTTAAATCCCTTTTTATCACATCGTGTAATGGAGGTGGGGGCAACAGGTTTTTCTTGAGCCAGACGCAAGTTGCCCGTAGAGAAAGATTTTTTGGATGCGATTATCCTCCATCCGGCGAACATGTCTGAGTCAGCGCAGGCGGCGTTGACTGAGGACCGTAAAAATGCTGGGAAGGCCTTTCCACGCGAGGATCTCAGTATTACACACTTTTTCTTTCCATGTTATTCTTTAGATCCTTCGAAGGCAGCGCAAGTGGGATGAGTTTAGTTTTCTTTCTTGTTTTGTGTAGGTTGTCCACGACTCACTGCCGTACAGTAGCGTGCTAAGAACGCATGCCTTGTACACCTCCATTTTGGTCGCTGTGGTGAGCTTCTGGTTTTCCCAAACTCTTGGTTGGAGTCTAGCGAAGGTTGATGTGACCTTCTCTATGCTTTTTTTTTTATCTCCTCTTCTAGTGACAGGTGACCTTGAAATGTAGACCCGAGGTAGCAGAATTCGTTTACGGCAGCTAGCTTGTTATCGTCAATGAGGATGGATGGTGGAGCTGTATCAGGTGGTTCCATAACATTAGTTTTCTTTGTGCTAATGGTTAGGCCATACTTTTTGCAAGCCTGAGAGAAGCAGGACATTAGTGACTGAAGCTCCTCTTGTGAGTGTGCCACTACCGCTGCGTCGTCCGCGAAGAGCATATCTCTTATGAGGGTGGTTCTGGTTTTAGTTCTGGTCCTCAGTCTAGCAATATTTAGAAGTTTGCCCTCAAATCTTGAATGAAGATATATGCATTCGGTGGATTTGTCAAACGCGTGGTGGATTGGCATTGAAAAGAGTATTCCAAAGAGGATTGGGGCTAGGACAAATCCTTGTTTGACTCCGCTATTTATACTGAAACTTTCGGAGCAGGCCCCGTTGAAAATAGGCCCTTGCATTAATCCTATATTATCCGACCCACAAAACGAGTAGCCTATCAAATATAACAGATATAATAATAATAACAATAATAATAATTTTTATTCCATAAGGAAATGTGTCTTACAATTTGTGCATTACACCAAACACAACATTATAACTATAGAAATTCAAAATATACATTCACACCAGGCTTACTCATAATTTACATGTTTACATATCAGATAGCTAAATTGTATTTATTGCTTTGATTGCCAATGCCATATATGTATATATATTATTTGTTTATCGCTTTGTGAGACGACTCGTCGGAAGCACGGTCTACGGTGTAGCCTATAAACTTATTACGGGAAATGTGTTAGGCTAGTATTAAACTGTAAGTCCTGTAAATGATCTTCAAAAAAATAATAATAATAACAAAAAGGCGAGGGTCTGTCACGAAGATCTGAGGACCCCTTTAATAAGAGAATATATAATCATTTACGGGCCTGTCATTATAGGCGGCCCAAGAGCGGCGCGCTCTCTTCTCATCTGTATACATTGCCAATTTATAAGGCCGACCCACCACTTACATTCCAAATGTGCGAGTGGGCCTATTATAAGTTAGGAGGGACTCCGATACATGAACAATAGGTTACTGTAACTGTGTAATGTAAACATGAGTGACTATTACAATGCTGGAGAGATTCATAAAGCTTAGGCTGGCTATGCTAGAACACTTGAAAGGAGTCATTGACATTTTTTTTCTTCCTTTGCTTTGACTGAGATTTAAAAAAAAAAAAATAATAATATGCCTACATCTCGATCCTTAATACAATCGTTTTCTTTGAAGCAACGAAAATAAATGTTTAAAACTATTTGGTTGTCGTGTAGACATACGCGAATTACCTGTGTAGATCTTTAACTGGATTTAAAATGACTTGATCCAGTTACACGGTGTAGATATAGCCTATATTAAGTCATATTTAGGCCTATACCTTCTGAAAATATGTTTTAAATGGGGTGGGGTCCAACCGGGGACATGGATCAAGTAGGCTATTGTGGATTTAGTTTTAAATATAGGATAGATAGGTCGGTCACAGGAAAATGGTGTCCAATGGTCACGTTTCTACAAGTTCTAGATCTAGAGAACATTCTCGAAACGCCTACAGCAGTTTCTACATGTCTGTGACCTTACTGATGCCACTGACCTATAAACCCTAGTATACAAGATAATTATATGCTATGCGATTATTAATAAGTATAGATCTAGATTAAAGTTACAACCAGTTCCAGATCTAGATTTAAATCCACGTGTCTAGATGACTATTAGATATACTGCTCTGGTTTATTTATTTTTTTAAAAAATTAGTATAACCGAAAGAGAAAAACAAAGCTTTTATGGCGGGCCACGTGTGGTTAGGCCCACGAATCTTTTTAATTTAGACTTTAGACCTACTCTTTTTTTTCCGGCCTTAAAATCTGATGATTTTTAAACCTACTCACGACATCATTCGATAATATTGGCATAGACCGAAGTCTAATTTATCATTTAGTATCAACTCAGAGAGCACAAGAATTTTCTAAAATTACTCTAGATCTAGAATTTAGATATCTAGCCTAGGCTACAAAAGCATGCCGCCGCGAATCCGGAAGAAAATGGGGAAAAAACTAGGCTAATACATGCAGAGCATGTTATCGTACTGGAATGACAAAATATTACTAGATCTAGATGTTTGAGCGCGATTATATCTGTGGTGGGGGAGGGGGGAAGCCGATATGCCCAAAACAAATTACAGTTTAGACTTTCAATCACCAAAGCGTGAGCTTTCTAGATCTAGCGATCGACGATACCAGATCTAGATCTAGTTCAAGACTTATCAAGGGGAATAAAACCCGTCTGGCGTGTTTACAAAAAAAAAAAAAAAAAAAAAAGAACAGGTAAGCTAAACAACTGTGTAAAATGTAAACAGTCATTCTTGACTTCCATTTCTTGGATAACTTATTGGGTAGACATCTGTATATTAAGTGAAGTAAAAATAAATATTAGTAGCTTCTGTTTATTGACATGGGGAAAGAAGTATAACCGTAATTATTGTATTTGTACCCCAAAAACAATGTGACCCAGTTCTACTAATGTCATGTGACTCTACACGTGGCCAAGATCGCAGAGAAATTACCCATATTGCAACACGAGAATGATGAATTTTTTTTTAGCAAAATGGCGGATGTTTAATGTAAGTCGATGAAAATTAAAATGATATATCTGTGCTATCCTGTGTTTTTTGTTAGTGCGACTCTCAGTTATTATACAAGTACCGTAGATCTTTGTATGCACTTAGTATTTTAGTAAAGCAATGCATGTGTGCAAAGTAATTGATCATCAAATGTGCCGTTATATCTTTACTATACACAAACCCCGTGTTATTGTTTCACTAATCTTCTACACTAGCAACTTTAAACTGCGTTACTTTCTAAAAGCGAAAATAGTTTTCATGCCACTGTCTTATGATTCAACACACATGTTTATTTTCATTTATATGCAAATTTGAAAGAAACAACTGCTTCTCGATAAGAATGTTTCAATAAATATTAGATCTATTGATTCTAGGTAACTAAAGTGCTATACGTTGTTACTAAAAATAGAATGTAGTCAATGTAGACTTTCAGATAAAAGTTTTAATTGACCTTACGTCCTCACGTCTGCTGTGAAACTCTCGAGATTTTTTCTCTATGGTATTGTTAGGACATAATGTGTTAAATAGGAGTTAGAGCTAGATTTAGATCTAGTATGGTTCAAAGTTAAATAGATCTAGATCTATTTAAACTAGTTATGAAAGTAGGATCTTATATAATTTCTCTATTCAATTTTTTAATGCATACATTTCAACTAAAAAGGTCTTTATCTTATCATTATTTTTTTCCACTCATGCAAGCCATACAATTTATAATTTATTCATGACATAATTCTCAATATTACATATTAGCAGTAAAATAGATGTAGAGCTTAATTAAATCTTAGCCATTTTATATAAATGTTTTTGTAAACACATATAATGTGCATATTTAAATAAGTATAGTCAATGATGTTTTTTTAAATAAAAGCTATCTCTAGATTTAGATATAGTTACAACTTACTGTACTTGACAAAATTGTAATAAAAAAGATTTTTAAAAAAAAGAAAATCTTTTTTTTTATTCTAATTAAATTATGTGCTTTTTGAATTGATTAACAAATTTTGTCATATATATAGGTTAAAGGTTAAAGTTTTTTTTAAAATTTAATGTAAATCTAATATTAGTATACTTTGCACTTAGTATGTGTGTCTTCAATTGACTTTCTTTAAATGTTCAACATTTGGGATTTATTTGGTAGTTTGACCTTCAGTATTTCTTTTCATCTTTATTCTGGCTCTTTGACCTTGATTTTAACAATTCCATTCTTTTTATTCATTTTTTTTAAAGATGCTTCATTATAGGAATAACTTAATCATAGCATATTGATTCTAATTCATTTACTCTTAACATTTATCGAAAAGCTATTTTATAATTAAAGCTCATTAAGTAATATTAACAAATAAAATTATTTTTATCTTATCTGTTCATGTGCTGACATTGCTGTAAAAAGGTTATAATTCCCTTATGCATATCCATGTGTTTATTTAGATGTTCTGCTAATTAAAGATTTGTAAAAATTTTCTCTCCTGTTAATTTCAGTGTAAATATTTACCTGTGATAAAACTTTGTTATTTTTTCATTAAGTTTGTTCCTAGTCTTCACTTAGAAAACAATTATTTGAACACATACTTTATCATTTCTGTGATTTAAAAAAGATATTTCTATACATTTTCAATTTAAAAAAATACTAGGCTTAATACATATATGGTCCTCTGCAGCCCATACAGCACTTACTTGCTTCATCACTTGTTTTCACTGTGACCCATCTGCTGGACTTACGCTGTCTGTATTCACATTGTCTATCATGTGTCTATTATGTAGCTGCTTCTCTTTTTGTTTTTAATCATATACAAACATTCACTTTACTGAAATTTGACTGATTCCCAGAAGACCTTTAAACCAAAGCATAAAACAAAAACTAAACAAAATTTGCACTGCATACTTTCAGATACAGTTTTCTGTTTATAGGAAAATATTTCAAACATTTAGCTTGACAAGTTTCTTGATGGAATTTTAAAAAAGACACTTTATCACTTCAGAATGACATGTGTGTATGAAGATAATGGCTCGCACCAAAAAACAGACTTTAGAGAATGCCACTGAACGGAAGCGTCAAATTCAAGAGGAAATCCTCAAAGAAACAGAGGCTAAAAAGTCTAAAGAGGAATTGTCCACCCATTCCAAAGAACAATTAAGTAAGAAAGATAAGAATTTTTAAATTTTGTTTGTTTTGTTTTGTTTTTCTGTACTTTAATGTTCCATTATACCTAAGCAGAAAAAGCAATATTCCAAAACCCTAGTTGGGCATCACTCATGTTTTTTTTTTCATTTTAGTAGAATCTGGCAATTATTTGACTCTTTAACCAAAGAATTAGTTCAGTGGTCAATTTACACACAGGTTCACATTGTTATTTTTTGTTTTAGTAGAATCTGGCAATTATTTGACTCTTATTTTTAACCAAAGAATTAGTTCAGTGGCCTATTTACACAAAAAATTTTTTCCTGGAACTATTCTTTTGTTTTTACTAGATGTCAAGTTGTATAAAAATCGATAGTACAGTTATTGAGTCTCAAAGAGATTACTTCCATTAGCTTTTTTTTTTTTTAGAATATTTATCTCCCTTTTACATGTAATGTAATTACTCTAAATATCAATAATATTTTGACCAATCATTATATCAAAAGAAAAGAATCAGAGCAGTAATAGTAGAATAGCTGTGTCTTGTACTTTAACAAAGACATATGCACCAGAAGTGCTAATGGAGACAAGCTTAACTTTCAAACGGGCCAGAGGCAGGGTGAAATAATGTTCTTTGTTGATACCTTAGTGTGAGGTTAAAAGAGACTTTAACTTTCAAACAGGACTGAGATGGAATGAAGTAATGTTCTTTGATGATATTTTAGTGGGAGGTTAACTCATTGACTGCGGTGTTTTTTTTTTTTTTGAAAAAAAGCTACTTTTTAAAAAAAAAAATGTTCCAAACATGGCTAAAACAAAAATTTATTGTTTAAGTACCAATGATGCTATAGTAACATATTTGGTATCAAAGTAAAGGTAAATGAATGGAGAATGTGAAAATGTAAACATCTTTCTATTTAAATATGATACAAATTATAATCTAAATAATATGACACTCAGAAAAAAAATGGATGCCAACTTTAGAACTTTTGAGACCTAAATTTAGATTTTGTTCTTTGTATTACTGTTGAAACAGCATATTTAGACTATTTACAGCATTTTCAAAAAGAAATGTGATAAAACAGTCAATAAAAGATGATGAATCATTGATTATATTATTATTTTTACCTGTTTTTTTAGTCAGAAAAAAAAGTGAAAATTATTGCGCTTGTCATTACTACCAATAACAATAGACACCAGTACTAAATCTATCAACCAAATGCACTCAAATATTATGTACATTTGAATCAATGGGATATAGATCTAGATTTGTCTTCTTTTTAATTGCCTAGAACATCTTTCATTCTAATACTAGACCAGTGCAAGACATAGGTTAGCGAGAGATCAAAGCCTAAATCTCTAACTAGATGAAGGACAAAACAAATCCTAATTCATTTTACCAAAGATTTAGACATCTAATAGATCATTATTACTGTTCCTTTGTGATAAGTTATGGATCTAGAATAGTTTTATATTTTACTTTTATTTAGTAGGAAACCTTTTGGAGTGCAACTTGAACCAGTATAGTGATGGTGATGATTTTTACCAAAAAACAATACTTAAAAAAAATTGCTACAAAATATACCAAGAAAAGGCCCAGCATGGTGGATGAATATTGGATTTAGATCTGCCATTTCTGTTGTTTTCATTTATCTTAGGCTTACATCTATAGGAATCTACAAAGATGTAAAGATAAAAGCATAGATCTAGTCAACCTTGATCTACATTCAAGACCTAGCCCTAGTCTAAGGCCTAAGCCTAAGCGTATGAGGCAATACTAGATCTAAATCTAAATGCTAATAATGTCCAAGTCTGCTTCATCCTATGCTAAATCTTAATCAAGATCTTCATTATTGCATTTCATAGAAGTATAAATAAAACACTAATAAAGCTTCTTCAGTAGTAAACAATGTGGGTGTGTCTTGGACAAGCAAAGCCATGATGTTGTAGATTTTTACAGATAAACAGTACTAAAAAAAAAAAAAGAAAATGGGGAAAAACTGCCCACAGTGGAGGATTATTTGATGTAGATGTACCATTTCCTTTCTTTTTATTTACCAGAAGCTTAGATCTAAGGATATATCTAGATCTAGAGTCCAAGTCTAGAGATAAAAGCTTAGATCTAGTCAATCTCGATCTATAGACTACACCTAGCCTACTGACAATAATAGATTTAGATCTAAATACTAATAATATTGATATAAATACGCTAAATTTAGAATTACCTGAATCTAATCTGTATACCTAGACCAAATTGTTCATTATTACTATTTATTTGTGATAAATTTTAGAATAATTATAAAGTTTCTTCAGTAGTCTAGTGTGTCTTGGACTAGCGTAGTCATGGCGACGTTTTTTTACATTGTAAAAAAAGTAATAAATAAATGTCTAAATAAAGCCAAAAGCTTCTAATTTCTTTGTAAACAAAGGATGAAGAACTCTTTTATAAAGTAAAAATAGTTCCACTGTTGTTAGTTAAAAATTTTAATTTTAAAAATGCAAAGAAACAAAGGTAGGGTAAGAACGTCTATGGGAAAGACGTTCCGTGCGTTTAGGGGCAGACAGGCGGTCTATGGGATAGACGCTCCGCACTCAATGAGTTAAAGGAGACTTTAACTTTCAAATAGGACTGAAATGGGATGAAATTTTTTTTTTTTGTACTGTTGAAGCGCATATGCGCATAATTATTTTGTTGATGCTTTGTCAATTTGTCTGTGAAGTTCAGAAATATTATATGTTTATATCTAACAACATTACTCTTCTTCTTCTTTTTTTTCAGATTGTGCAAAATCAAAAACTGTTAAAAATATGAAAATAAACAGTTCAAACTGCGCAGTGAAAGAGGATTTAATCTGTAATGGCTCACACTCCACTAATAGTTCACCCATTAATAGTGGAGAAGGTCTTCCCAAGGCAGTGATATTCATCTCGGATATATGCAGGAATCAAATTAAGACCTGTGGGAGTCAAGAGGAGGTGTGCGATTCATCGAGTAAAGATACACAGACTCAGGGTGTGGCTACTTCAACTGGAGCAGCTGATAAAAGTGGCTCCCCTGAGGTGTTAAAGGGCAGCCCAAAAAGCCCAAGATCCTCTGCAAACAAGAAGAATGCTCATAATGCATCGTTGGAAACTCTGAAAGCAGTCTCCGAGAAAGTACGAGAAGAGAAGAGCAGGAAGGCAAAAACATTTCAGGGTCTGTTTAATGGCGAGTCTAACATTGGTTGGCACAGGATGCCAAGCCTTGATTCTGATTCCCATGTTTCACCTGAAACGTCCCATGTGCAAGATCCTGCTCCTTCTTCCGATGATAAGCTCAAAGTTAACATCTTCACCGAAAACTTAGGGGTAGATTTAGGTAAGAGGGTTCGTTCACCTCGGAGGATAAGTGAGGATATGATAGCACTGCCCATCTTCTCTGCTCGTAAGTGGAGCACTTCGCCCAAAGAAGTCTCTCACATGGGCAAATCCAATGAGGATTGCTCAGATGATGACATACTTCCATCAAAGAATGACCATCAGAGTGATTCATTCAAGTCACCACAGATTGTGTGTCCCGATGCCAACAGAAAATTATGTCCTAAAGCCTCTTCTTCAACTCTTGCGTCGTTTCATATGGAGAACCCTGGAGTAAAAACTATCAATGGTCTGGATGATGATAGAACGAAGGTCACAGCTCCGTGTAACCAATCAGGAGATGCTGATCTAGAAAAATGTAAATCAACAAAAGGTAGCAATGGTTTGAACCACGATAAGAATCCGGTTCAGAACAAAACTAAAGGGAATGAACCCTGCAAAGAGGTTGGAAGATCCCTTCTTTGTGCTATGTTGATAGGAGGCACAGAAGTTGCAGATCATTACACACAAGACCGTGTGAGGTACAGGTCCCATACGTCAGAGAGCTCGGATGTTGATGGAGTAATTGCAAGTCAGTGCTCTAATTCAAGCAAAATGGCTCACAATGCTCTGAACACATTGAACAAAGAACACAAATCAAAGAAAGTCAACTCTTCTAATGAAGGGAACACAATCAAGAAAAAAGACAATGTTTCTTTCTTGGATAGGGATAATGATAACAATGAACCTAAAAGAATTACTTCAGATTCTAAGTCAGAAGTGAATTATAAAACCATTGACTTTTCTTCGAGGTTGAAAATGTTGAATGAGGATGTATTAAAGCTGCTGGATATTGATACAGAGGCAGATTTTCTAGAGGCAGATTCATCAACTGCTGTGATAACTGAAGACAACGGTTCATCCCCAGAGGAAAAAGAATTGCTCAGAGACGTTGAAAAAGGGCTTTACTGTTTGATTAACTCTCTGGGTGCTAGACTGAGTAACACCAGTGAGGTGATGCCCGACTCAACGCCAGTAGATAAAGAGTTAGTCAGACAGCTAATACAGTCTTGCCCAAAGACATCTCATTGTATTGCATCCAAGTCTGACTCTATGTCTAGACTGGAGCTACTACAGAAGAAGTTAAAGGAGAAATTAGGAAAAGATGAAAATAAATTATCAGAAGCTAGAGAGGACGATGTTGAGAAAACTTTAGAGTCTGTAAACATGCTTTCGAATTCAAACAGCATAGCTTCAGTTTCACCTACAGCATCTTCCAATAACGCGTCACCACGGTTACGGTTAAGTGATAGCTTATCTGAGCTGGATGTCGATGCTATCACTCTAGCAGCTACTAGTGCTGTGCACAATGAGACAGATAGTTCTGGCCCGAATTCTCCTAAAGATAAGCCAGATATAGATCCAGAAAAAAATGTAAATAAACCGGATAATGCAAAACCTTCGACGAAGTCTGAGATACCAGACATCTGTAGGAATGATTCTAGTTCTCCTGTAGGCAGTCTTAAACAAAGCAGCAGTAGCTCGCTAAATTGTTCAAAGTCCTTTTCTGTTATATCCACTATAAACTGCAATAAAGAAAACCAAATTAAATCCAAACTTGGTAGCAAGATTCCAGTGCCAGGCACCAGCCATGCTAACAGGTCGTCTAAAAGAACCTGGAGGTTGCCAAGAACAGTTCTAGAACCTAAACCTTTGTCCATTCTTTCCGAGGTAGAAGAGAGCTCAGTAGAGCCTAAAAATATTTTCACATGCCCAAACCTTCAAAAGTATTTGAGCACCCCGTCCAACAGAATGATTGTACCCACAGACAAAAGAGAAGAAATGCAAGCAGCAGACGCCAAAGCAAAAGAGGAAGAAGAAATAATGCAGAAAATCAAAACCCAAGAGGTCAAGCCTGAAGAGTCGAACACTTTTCAACATGGTGACCCGGATTTTGACGAAGTGGATGGTGTTCTTTTCATTTCTTTTTCTAACGAAACAGAGCTCAAGGCTCATTTGCAGGTTGAGAAGTTATTGGACTGGGAAAAAGATGATACTATGCTCAGAATTTGCAGAGCCAGGGCATTTGAGGAAGCTAAATCTAACAATGAAGATATGCGACAATTTAAATTAAAGCAACTCAGGGGTCAGCATATGCGCTGGAAAAAGTATCGTAAACTCTTTAGTGATGAAGTCGACCGTTTATTAGGTAAAAAGGTCGACAATGAGCCAGAAACTGAAACTCTGGATGTTACAAAGAAGACTTCAGACAGAACTAAAATAAAAGGCTGGAGAAAAAGACTTTCTAATGGTAAAAGGAAGGTGTCTGATGAAGGTGCGCATACATTCAATGGTATGCCACATCTTGAAAACTCTTGTGAGTATGAACAAAATCAGAAACTGTTGCTAAACGAAAACATTTCTCCTGCCTTCAGCCACAAACAACTATTTAGAGCATTGCACATGGACAAGGAAGACTGCATGATTCACCTCAAACTAGGAGGCTGGTCTCCAAGAGGCACCTTGTCAAAGCCCTTGTCCAGGATGAGTGTTGATAGACTGGACAAGTCTATGGACAGCTCTTTTGACAATAGTTTTCAAAGAGATATTAAAAAGGAAATTTTATCTGATTCCTATAATAGTGGTGATAATTTAAAAGACTCAATGGAATTTGCAGAGACTATGGATAGTAAAAATTTTCTTTCAAATTGTAATAAGAAGAGTATTAGAGGACAAGATAATCAAGTTATCTACCCTGTGGTATGTACATATTAAAAATATTATATATAATATATATACAATAAATATGTCTACAGTATTATTTATTGCTTTTCTTTATTTACACACTTTCCCTTATTGTTATTTCTGGTACCTAATTTGACAAAGTTTTATACAGCACCCATTGAACAGAATAAGAGGCATAGTATTTTATTATAAGACCCAATGTTACTGAAGAACAATCTTATAAAATATCTCTTAACAAATAAGTACTCTATAGATAGTCTTTAAAAAATATATAATATTACATCAGATGAACTTGTATACATTAATATATTTATATATATAATATATTAAAGTAGTGAGACTTAATGTGTATCCAAGGTCTGATTGCTTTAACTTTTCTTTAACCGTTGTCAGTATCCATCAGAACTGGTGGACCCCCTAAAATGATGAGTTATAAATCTGAGCCTGAATTGCAATTTGAGCTCTGATTTAGAAGTTGTTCTTTTTTTTTTTCCATGCTGTCACCACCCAATTTAAAAATATTTCAATTTATTGTTAGTTTCTAAAACGACCTTATAAATGACATTAATTAAGTGGTATTTTGATCCATTTTAAACTTTAAAAAAAACTTTTGCCCACTTTGTGTCATAGAAATTGTAGCCTAAAATTAGATTCATAATCTATGATCATGGTTGTTGTAGTTATCATTGCTTTCCATTTCTCTCTCTCTCATTTTAGGCTAAATTAGACAACTTTGCAGGCAAAAAGAAAAAAAGAGCAACAAATATATTTATTGTATAATAAACTGATGGTGTCGTGTGTTGTAATAGATCCTTCTTTTCAATCAGCACCACAAGACTTGAGCATTGGATAAATAACAAATTAACTAAATCTTCTCTTTTGTTGAAGTCTTCTCAACGGCAACAAAATGTCAAAACTATAAAAAAAAAAAAAAACATCATCTAAGCTATTAGATAGAAACTGTGTATGTTGGTTCTATATTTGATTGCACATTAAAAACAAGAACATTACAATGAAAAGAAGGATTATGTAATCATCTATTGTTTAAAATATAGATTACTAGCCGGACATTACCCTGGCCTTAGTTTATGTATTACTAATCTAGTGAATTGGATTTAGATGTATGTTAAACTTAGCTAATGTTCCTTTCAAGTTTTCTCTTTCGCCACGAAAATCAAAGTAGTTTTGCGAAATTGGGTTTACATCCATATCAAATATAAAATACTATTGAAACCGGTTTACCCGATTTGTTAAGAGATAAATTTAGCTATTAAAATGAAAGAAGCGCGGGATGAATGGGATATAAAGTACAATTAAAATGTGTTTACCCGATTTGTTAAATGAACGGGATTATAAAGTACGTCAGGACATCTAAATTCTCAGAGATGTAAGGAATGAAGTTATGTAAAAATCAGGGGTTCTCAATCTGGGGTCAAATGACCATTTGCCAGGGGTTGCCTAATAACATCGGAAAATATTTTTTCCATTGGAAGTTTTTTTGTATTTATTTTACTTTTTAATGTGTTGCAACAAGCATATATATAGTTGTACCAAGCTTGATATGCATATACATTCCCAATAGCGGGGGATAGGGGCACTACTTAGTTTACATTATTGTGACATAAAATATGAAGTGATCGTCAAGCATCAATAAAATAAACTAAAAAGTGGGGGTGACAAATGTGTCATTTGTAATGAAGTTCTCTCTGCCATATGTTTGAGGCTGAACAAACCACCGAGCGATGCGGATAAAGACATCTAGTATTTTAGTTTTGAAGGCTGATAAAAGAGAAAGAAATCCAGACTTAGATGGGAAAAAAAACTAATTAAATCATATCAGCCCTTGAAGCTTTTTATTTGATGTCTCTCAAAATCGCCAGAGCTATGAAATCTCACACCATGCCAAGAGTTAATATTGCCAGGGTCCTAACTCTTGGCATGGTGTTATGATTGGAGCCAAATTCTCTACAAAATTTAATACAATTTTATTACCTAATGACTCTATTCACAGGGGGAAAAAAAACTGGAAAAGTAAAAGACCGCTTTGAAAAATATTTATGATGTCTGCACATATGCTGCTGTATTTAAATGTCTGATACAGAATGAGTCATCATAAGAATGCATCGTAACTCACTGTATGATTCATCGATATTATTAGCAACAAAAATTCTGCCACAAACATTACATCAATAGCAAGGCAACTAAATATGATTTCTGGATCTATTGTTTGCAGTTATTTGAGATTTTTTCGCGACATCCTCTTCCATTTCCAACAATATATCATTGTGAAACATGTTTTTTTTCTGCCTGTTAGTTATCAAGTCTAAATACAGAAATAAACTTATACAGAAGATGTAAATTCATAATCTTGTGAAATAAAAACAGGCTCAACCTTTGCAACAACTTTGGCGTGTTTGAAAATACTGTCGCAACAGTTTTGTAGCTTAAGATTACGGTGTCAAAGACTGCAAGTTTTCCAAGCTTAGTCTTTTTTCTTAAAATGTCATTTTTGTTTGCTACATGAATATTATAAACAGCAATATAAAAAAACTAAATAAATAAAATTTATAAAAGATAAACTTTAAAAAAAAAAGTTAAAGCATAAATTTATTTTACACTAAATAAAGCTCTTGCTATATGTTCCGTCTCTAACCATGGAATTAACATTGACAGTGATCTACATTTTGATAACGATTTCATAACATTAGCTAAATCACATTTACCTAGGCTTATGAACGAAAATTTATGGATTGGGGGGGTCACCACCAAGTGAAAAATTGTGTAAGGGGGTCGCGGAGCTTTATCTAAATAAGGTTGAGAACTGCTGATCTAGATCCTTTCAATATTTTCTCATGTAAACATGGCATAGATCCATGAAATAGTAATACCTTTCATAGAGTTGGGCAACGTTTTCTTTTTGAGGATCTTAAGCTTGTTTTAGGGCTACTTTACACATGCTACGGTTCCAGTTTGTACCCAAGGAACATTTAAGCCAAGTTTTATCAAGATTGGTCAAATGGTTTTGATTTCTATGAGTGACATACACCCATACATACATACATTGATACATACGTACACCCTACTTTCTGCTTTCTAGTATAGATATAATTTATTTTATTATATCTAGATATGTTCAAATAAATGAAGTTGAAATGTCTTTTGTTTTTAGTTAAAATAAATGAAGTTGAAATGTCTTTTGTTTTTAGTTAACTGAAACAATGGCTAGAGATGCTTTGAATGCGTTACATTTTCAAGACATTCAAGGCTGCACCAGGAAGAGAACTAATAGATCTAGATCTAATAGAAAACGGAAAAGGACAACTTTGGAGTCAAGAGTTGCAAGGAAGAGACCAGAGCCTAATAACCATACATCATCCTTAAAACATGGTGCACCTGCTGTCCGATCTTCTCCTGCATCTTCTGGCAGCAGTGTCTTGACAGCAGCGTCTGCTCCCACAATGCCACTACTTAGGGATTTTAAAGAAGAGCCAGTGACAGAAGGTGTGGACATAACAGCTGACGGTGTTTCTAGTCCCTCCATTGCTGACACATCATCGCTAAAGTCTTGCAGTAAACCAGGTACACAATGTTTGATGAGAATGTATTTGGATTTCAATGCTTTTGACCTGGTTTGAAACATTATGCACATGGGAGAAATGAAAAAAAAATCTTTAGGATAACATTTGTATAATAAACACTCATCCCAAAATTTAATTTAAAATATGGATTTGCCTATTAGGTAACAGTGTTGATATAAGCTTTGTAAAAAATGTCGTAGAATATTGAGAAAGGTAAAAGCATCAAATAGCGCTGAACAAAATCAATTAGTAAAAATATTTCTAATCACACAGATTTGTTGTTGTTTGTCTAGATCTTAAACAAATTTAATTACATGACTTATCCAAACTAATTGATACAACACTTTGTATATAAGTTTGTTGTTTTTTTAAATATTTTTTTTTATGCTTTTCTTGTTTTAAATGTATTGTTAAAATATTTTTGTGATTAAATTTAAAATAGAGCAAAGTAAGTCAGAAAACATTTCAAGCTGATTTTTGTCATTTATATCAGGACTTTTTAACCATGTCTATATTATTTTCAGGTTGCCGTTATGGCTGTATCTGTCATCTCTGTTCTGTTGGTGATGTAAATGCACCAGCTTTAAGCCCCAAGTCCAAGTCTGTGACTACCTACTGTGAGAAAGAGTACTGCAGGCTTGGCTGCATCTGTGATACTATTGATTCTGAAAAACCAAAGCCGAGTTCCTATCTTAGTGGTAGGCGATCATCCTTACTGCACTTGAGCCAGCACGAACTTGGCCTTCCGGATGACATCAATGACATTCCATATCTTCCGTCCTATAGAAAACGTCCTAAACCAGGAGAACGTTTTTCCAACCTACCTCAACGTGAGAGAACTCACAGGGCTTCTAAAAACTTGGATGCCATTACAAGAAAAGCTATGATGCTGTATGAAACCAGTGAGATCTACTGTAAAAAGGTGGAGAGAATTAGGAAAAAGGTGAGTAGTTGCTCATTAAACTAATTAAAGCCTTTGGGTTACTTTTCTATTTACATATTTTTTTTCTACCTATTTAAAGCTTTTTTGTTAGTCGACCTGATTAAAAGTAAGAAAAAAGTTCCCCCTTTCAGACCTCCAGGGCAAATGATGTAAAGGTATTCTGTTTCTGTGGCCAACAGTTAACGAGGGTGTCATGTGGCCAGCACAACCACATACCATCATTACTTTTCCCCAACTAAGGACAGGTACCCATTAGAGCTTGGTGGACTCATGGGTGCCCTAAAGATCCTGAAATCCAAAAATCCCAGTCTTTACTAAGATTTGAACCTAGGACCCCATGTTTGGAAGCCAAGTGCTTTACAACTCAGCCACCCAACCTTCAGACAACCTAATTACCATCAAGTTATATTTTTAAAAAATATGAATTCCTATTACATTTAGCTAAAGCTTGATTATTTATGTGGCAGACAAAAAAAACAATTGTTACTTAATCATCAGAAAATAAATATATTAATATTGTGTACAGGGGAAATAGTTATGGCATGTCTCTCACTGTAAGACCAGACTCTCACTGTAAGACCAACCAACTAACCCTATCTTTGCAAATCCTAACACTGGCTTCAAAATTAGTCCTTTAAAAGCCTTACATTTTTTATTCGTTACCCCAAAACCTAATTCTGTACAAACTGAATCTCTGTGAAAATGAAGCTAAAAATATCCTACATTTACACATACATCACTTGTACTTTCTTTGCTGATTGACCAGGAAGGAAATAGTCTTGCCACATTCATAAAGTTATCTTTAATAGTACTTTTTTTTTTAATTGCTCTAGGTTGGCCCCTGCCCCTTCCTTGTTTTGTTTTTTTTATTTAAAGTATGTAGTTCAAATGTGTAAAAAAAAAAAATTAAAAAAAATAAGATTTATAAATATAAAATTCAAGGTAGTGAGTTTCATCAGATAGTCATTGATTTATGTTGCTTATGTTATTTATTTACTTTCAAATCATTCTGTGATAGAAAATCCCCCCGAGGTTTTGAAGCTTGATACACAAATGTCTTTTTTTAAATAGTCACTGGCTAGTAGTTTTTCAGTCTGAAGAAATCTGCATTAAGTTATTACTGTGACAGAAAAAGTATTTATTGAAAAAAGACACTATTAAGTATAAAGAAATAAAATCAAGAAGAAGAATGTCAAAAACAAAGCTTATATTAATTGTAGTTGTAGGAATAAGTTTGGATCAGTCATGTAGCCATATTTGTAATGGATCTAGACTAACAATAATAAATCTGGGGTATTTATTAGAAATATTTTACCCATTGTTTTTGTTTAGTGCTATTTTTCATGCTTTTAGCTTTCTCAATACGCTATGATCCTATAACTTGTCTGGACTATTTGAAAAGGGATGGGAGAAGAAAGAACGGGGTATCATGGTGATCACTTTTAAATGTATTTATTTTTTAAAATGTGAACGACCTGAATTCGAACTCGTGGGCTAAATAAAGCCTTCTCTGGATTCTCAAGCCATCACGGTAACCTCTCTGCTAGTGAATAGCTTATTAACATGAAAGATTGTATTGTTTCTCTTGTCCTATTTCATGTTTGTGTTCACTAAGCCTCAGACAACGTTCATAAAGAAAATTATTCTTTATACCACCACTTCAGTCAAGTACAATTTCTTTCCCTTGTTTGAGATACCAAACAAAATAATTAACTACCAATAGTTAATTAACTAATTGGTTAATTTAAAAAAAAATTGATTCTTGTGTTGTCAAGTAAATGAAATAAATGTGCAAAATTTTGAACTTGATATGAGATAAGGTGTGAGAGAAAGAACATGTACCAGACTGACAGCGTGAGTTGTTAATAGCTTTGTAAAAACAGTATCCTTATTTAGTATAATTCTTTAAAGTATTTTTGTCTTCTTAATATTTATTGAACCAATATGCTGTTCTATGTCTTATCAGCCAGAGAACTTGTCTAGTCCAACAGTTTTACCTTCAGTCAGTTCTTCACTCCAGAGCAGCCCCAGTGATTCAGAGCATAAATCTTTTTCTTCCAACTCAAAAGATGAGTTTGAAATTTGTACGGAATATGCTGAGGAAGATGACAGCTTTGCATCTTTTCCTGAGTCCATTTGCAAAACAGAGACTTTGGATTCAATGGATACCAGCACCCCAATCATGCAGGTCAGGATTCATAGAATCTGATCACAAAAATAATCTGGATTTATTTGATATTATCATAGTTTATTTATTATTGTCAGGTTCTTCTTATGATTTTTGAGGGGTTCCAGGAAAAAAAATTTTTTTTAAAAGATTTCCATAAACTTAAAAAAAGAAGAGTAATAGGTAATTATAAATTAGTTAAGGGGAAACAAAAAGTAGCTTTAGGAATTCAAAACAGGCTGCTAGGCAGATCAATATCAAAGAGTGAACAAAAAAAAATAATCCTTGCAGCCTGCACCATTAGTGAAATAGACTATTTAGTCAAGAATTGTGTATTGATCAGACACACACATACATACTTTTTCTTCTGCTTCTCAAATTCTGGAACAGGGAGATAACTCATTTGTTTCACTAACAATATTTCAATCTGGTCAAGTTCTTTCTCTTTGTCTTTGTGTATCAGTTTTTTGTATTATAAGAACTCTAAAAAGAATACATTGCATTTTCATTAATTTAGATCAATCAAACTTTTTCTCTTTTTTTATCACAATTATTTAGAATTTAAAAACAAAATTTTTTTTGTATTCATTCACAGCAAAAACCTATTCCCCGTTTTTCCCAGTCCATTGTTGATGTTGATGATATTATAAAAATTATACCTGTGATGGAGCCATCGGCTCACAAAAGGTAAAAGTTTTTCATTGTTCTTTTTTTTTATATATTATAGTGTTTAAATATTGTCATGAAAATTTTCTAATTTAAACGTTTTCTAACCTAATTTATATATTACAATATCAATAGCTGCATTGCTTTAACATGATGGGGTTGTTAATTCCTGTAAGCTAAAACCGTTGTACTAATCTTTCATGCGCTTTTTACCTTATGTTTTGCAGAAAGAGAAAGAGTCATCCTTTGTCCAATGAAATTTTTACTTCTTCAACTTGTGCCAGAGCTCAGCCATTCAAAAGCCAACTGCTAGTCAAAGACAAAATTTGGGCAAGAAAATCTATTGACTGTCTACATGCTAATCCGTCTTCTAAATTTGTTGACATTAATTCTGGGTTTGAACCCAACAAAACTGATTGTGATAATCTTCAAAAAGATACGGACCATGTGACTTTTTCAGAATATGCTAAAGCACCATCAGAAAGTGCTCCTTCAAGCTCAGGTGCACCATCAGTAAGTCCTATAGGAGGAATCACATCAGAAAATATTTCTATTATTTCAAAAGCACCTTTAACAAAAAGTGCTTCAGCAATAACCAAAGTTTCCTCAGATGCTCTTATAGAGAATAGTTTAAATAAAAATGTGGAGTCAAATTTAGCAACTAGAAAATCAGGCAAAAATCCTAAACAACTTGAAAACTCCATTCCAAACGAAACTGCAACTTTAAAGCAGCAAACATCACCTCAGGGTGCCCTCGTCAACTCTGGCAGCCTCTTTGGGGCACCCAAGCAACATCATGGATGGCACACCTCTATGGTTTGCCTCAAAGCTAGGGCTCCTCCGAAGCTCCAAAACCTTTCAGAAGACGACATCCAGGAGGAGGATGAGGTGAAGCTGCTGGAGTTTGCTGCCAACTGCAATTGGGAAGGCGCCAAGAAGGAGATTCTCGGAAAGGTTGCTCAGTGTCTCACTCGTGGCCAGTACCCACAGCCCAGAACAATGAATGTTTGTGAATTTGTTGTCGAAATTTTGCCTAAAGCTCAGCAGCCCAGTCTTATTCCCCCTGAATTGAGGTCAAAGTTGCCAGATCAGATGTTTTCGATTAGAGTCCGCATCACACGAAGAGAGCAAATGGCAAATGATGTAGACATCGAGCAACCAGTAATAGACCTTAGTGAATCATCCCCTGTGAAAAGAAATGGACAGGGCAAGCAGCAGCAGTCACTTGTAAATACCAGTTTAGCTGAGCCAACCACTTCATCCTCTATTGGCATTTCTGGCTTAAGTAAACTGTGTATCTCTAACCCACCTATCTCTCTCTCCAAGCCAGATTCGAGTGTAACATACAGACCTGTTGGCTTCATACTCCAAGCTTCTAATGCCCCTACTAATTTGGAAACAACCACTTCTAAAAGCAAATCTCTGTTGGGTAACACAATAGTCCTCAGCAAGCAAGATCCTTTCTCCCTAACTTCATCAGGTACCCAGACATTGGTCAAGCCCAAAGGGCTAGTCATGATCCCTGGATCTGTGGATGCCTCTAGCAGTACCCAAGTGCAAGGACTCAAGTGTCCCGCCAACAAAACTCAACTCCTTGTGTCGCAGAGTAATTTCAAGCATATGAAATTGCCCAAGAAGCCAGGCAGTATAGTAGAGGTTATTGTGGAACCTCCCATTGGAAAGCAAATCATCTCTGTCCCTATAGCTAAAGGGAAAATGGCCAAAGGAAATCAGAGATCTTTGTTGAGTGTGCCCATCACTCACATGCTACCTCAGTCTTCTCTCAAAGGTAAATCCAGCCTGCAGAGTGGGCTTAAGCCCAATACCAGTCGGGGAAAAGGAACATCCTCTGCTGTATCTCATTATACTAAGAAAGAATCCACGCCTTCCCCCTTATCAAAGTTGGAAGGCTGTAAAGAAGAACAAACAATTTTGGTGTTTGAAGCTGCTCATCTTAAATCATCTAACGAGTCATTGTTGGTAAAGCAAGAGAATATGGCTGATGACCTAGATAAAGTTGCTGCTAAAGTTTCTCCCGCTGGCTTCACGCCTATAGTTAAGTTAGAAAACAAACAGTGGCAGCAAATGAGTGAAACTATAACCCAGAAGCCAATAAACAACAACGATGACTCACGTACAAGTGCACTTCATATCACTGATGCTGACTCCATTCCAAACATTCTTCCAGCTGGCATTAGAGAACAAACTCCATCACAGCCAGCAGACGTTTCACAGCAATGTAAAAGACGTCGTCTGTCTGCGGGCGATAGCATCGCTTTGAATGAAGACAGCAATGTATCTGCTCACAGTGACTCGTATATCCATACTAGGTCAAGTCCTGCTGGACTAGTGGATAGACCCAAAAGTGTGATGTCCACCTCAATATCAACAGCATCCACGGATGATATATTGATAATGCTCAGTTCTGATGTAAGTTATGTTACATTCATTTATATAAATATATATCTCATTGGTTGAGAACAAATAGCATTGCAGCTGTAACAAGTCATTGTTAGTTGTTACTCTAAAGATCATGTTTTGTAATGCTTATGTGGCCCAAAGTACGTCTCACGGGCCATGATCGGGCTGTGACACAGTGCCATCAAGCCCCTCGAGCCTTCATAATGCGTATCTAAGCCCTAGAGGATGTTTCATTGGACTCAACAATTTTTTGCTGGGATGTGGTCAGTGGTACTTGTGTCACAGATTTATGTGGCCCCCTATTCCAAAAATGGTTGGTCTCCACTGACCTATGATGCCACATTTTCTTATGTGCAATTTATTGGTGAACCATTGAAATGTTGTGCTCTGTTTGGCACATTAAGTTATAAGTACATTTACTTACAAGTACAATATTAGTTACAACTACAATTAGTTATAAGTAAAATTATAAGTACAGTAAGTTATATTAAAATTAACAAGTACAATTAGTTGTAAGTACAATAAAAAAAAAAGTACTATTGTCGTGTATATTTCAGGAAGAGATAGATGTTTGTGATACAAGTGTCCCTGAAGAGATACGAAAAGAGGAAAACTGTCAGCCATTTGTTGCACAGACCTACTTGGTGAGTCTTAAGGTACAGTTGAGCCTAGTTGTCTCACTGAACTGTTCACACATAATTTATTCTGTTACAAAATATTTTGTTTACAACATGCATAAAGATACGCATGTATATGGCTCTTAAGCAAAGCATTTAGAAAGATACATATTATTTGTTATTGTTTTGTTAACCTGTATTGGCTGCTTGTCAGAAGGATGTTTTGGTTTGAGTGACATATTTCTATTTTCTTAGAAGATTGAAAACATCTTTTTTTTTTTTTTTAAAGCTCTTTCAAGAAACAGCTCCAGTTAAAAAAGAAAGTAAAAAATTTGCGACCACCAGGTTAACTCGTCACAATCATTTGTGAGTACAGTTTTAAGCAATTAGATTTACTCTAAGATCTGACTTAGTGTAAGAGAATGTTATAAATTGCCCGTATCTGTTTTGTTGAGTCATGTAACTGTATTGTATGCATTTGAAATGGGTTTTATAATTGGCCTTATCGTGGTTTAGAAGAGTGATGTTGTAAAATACTTTCTTAGTGTCAAATTTCAGAACACTTTATCAGATGTCCTTATCCTTAAGAGGACCTTTATAATGATCACGAAAGTTATTCTTTTAATGCGTGTTGGTAAAATGTCAGTTGCCTAGTTCTCATAATAATTTTGTATTGAATAATCTCTTCTTTGAGGCGTACACTATTCATAGTGTTGTACATTGACCTAGCAGTAACTTTCTGCCAATGTACTCTTGTGTTTGTTTATGAATAAAAACAAACTCTTGACTGCAAGAAGTATTGCAGTGACATTTTTTAAAGAATCTTAATCATGATAATCTTGAAGTATTGTCCTTTTTTTTTTAATAGCCTAGTGAGAGTTATCCCCCCCCCCCCCCCCCAGCCCTCTCCCCTATTTCCCAAACACAGAGAACTCTTGTCACCATATTCTTATTGTATTAACTCTTTCTCTCCATAATTATTTACCACATTCTAGTGGAATCAACGTTGGTATCGTCAGTTAGGAGAGAAAGAGTTAATATATTTCTCCTGTTCAAATTTCCAAATACTCCCTGCCTTAAGATGTACTGCCCCTGTCTTAGGATGTTTTGCTCCTGTCTTAAGATGTATTGTCCCTGTCTTAGGATGTATTGTTCTTGTCTTAAGATGTATTGTTCCTATCTAAAAATGTATTTTTCCTGTCTTAAGATGCATTGTTCCAGTCCTTAAGTCATTTTATTTTCCAAAATATTACTATTAAATTTAAATTGTTTTAACAAATGGATTTCTTGTCCATATGAGGTTTGTTCTGTGGCCTTTAATGTCTTTGAGAGATGCTATTTTACTTTTGCAACTTCTTGTGTGACTAAAGATGCCAAATCCTTGATACACAGCTGCAGTCACAGGTTGGGCATCTGTAATCACAAGCAGCTGTTACATTTTCACCCTTCTTTCTATTACTGTTGTGTATGGCATCTGAGTTTTGTTACATTTAGAATAACTTTGTTTCTGGCCCATGAGTTTTGTTACATTTAGAATAACTTTGTTTCTGCCCGATATAGGGAGAGGATGAGGAGGTCCAAACTGAAAGCTCTCTTTGAGGATCTGCAAGTGGAAGTATTTAAAGAAAATGGTTTGCCTGAAGATCATGTCATGTCTAAGGCTAATGTCCTGATTGAGGTAAAGAAACCACCCAGCTCTATCTAGTATCGTCATTAACTCATTTTATTTTTTTAACCATTGACTGTTTTTGCAAAGTTTATATCAACTCACTGTCTGTCTGTTTGGTAAAATTTGAACGTTTTTTTTCCTCCCATTTCACATTCTCAGTTCAAGTTAAAACTTTGCACAATTATTCATTGAACCTGACAAGACATGAATCAATAATGAAAAAAAATTAAACCATTAGTTGATTAATTGGTGTTGATTAATGATTTTGTTTGATTTCTATTTAAGGGGAATAAATGCTACTTAATGAGAGATGTGGATATATATGTATATAGTCCCCTTAATATGTTTTGACAAGTTTTTTTCTCCCACTTCCCATTCTCGGATCAAGTTGAAATTCGACATAATTATTCATAGTCAATAACAATACATGAATCAATTGAAAAATTAACCACTTAGTTCATCATTTAGTACTTTTTAATTAATTTTGTGTTATATAATAGAAAGGGAGCTAAACTTTGTATTTTTTCAGATAAATGGGATTAATTAGCAGTTATTTAGCCTTTGATAAGTGTTGGTTTTAAAACGTATTCTTTTTTCTATTGCTTGTTAGAACATAGAGAAACCAATATGATTTATGTACATATCTGTTACAGGCTAGAAAGGTGATCCTCAAGCTGTGCAAGGAGGTTAAGAAAGGAGACAGCCAGCGTAGAATGTATCAGAAGAGGAATCATGAATTGAAACTCGCTCTGAAGATTTTGCAAAGTAATTTTTAATGTTAGCCATTGAATCTTAAGAACGCAAAACGTTTTATATCCGTGATGCCCAAAATATGAATAGCAACAAGATTTTTCACATCATATTTTAATGTACTCTTTGACTTTGTTTTTAAACTGAAATGAAGTGCCCTGGGAATGCTTAAATGATAATGTTGAGTATCTAAAATAATGGAATATTTGGTGTTCTATTTTTTTTAGCAAGGATTATATCAACCCACTCTGTCTGTCTGGTACAAATTTTTAATTTGTTATTTCTCCAACTGCCCATTCTCAGATCAAGATGAAACTTTACACAATTATTCATTGTTCCTAACAAAACATGATTCAACATAAAAATTAATAAATTAATTAATTAGTGATAATTAATTTTGTATGACATTGGAAAGGGAAAATAAATCTTACAGTATTGAGATAAAAATGGCAATAAAATGTTGAGCTATTCCCCTTTTATAAGCTTTAATTTTTATTTTTTTTTTATATTTGCTTTTTATTTTTTTTAACAGCAGATATGTCCAAGAAAGAGAAAGTGCCAACTGACGAGCCAGTCCTACCTGTGAGCGACTCATCATCATTGCAACCTGGTCAGGACAAGGTGGATAAGGACGATTGTGTGGACTTGGTGTCCTCAAGCTCAGAGGACCAGGCCGATGAAGATCTAAGTGACCATGATATGGAATAAATTCATGAAAGCTCAAATGACCAATGACCAGTAGATGCAAAACACTATATAAAGGGAGATAATGTAAAAAAAAAAAAAAAATATATATGTTCTTGTTTTGTTGTCTATAGTTGTAAATTGTTGATCACATGACCAATGTATGCTGTATCAGCATGGCAATCATTGTGTGCCTAAGGATTCCTGTTACACAATTTTTGTTTTGATAGTTCATCTCTGAGAGAAACACAATTTTTGTTGTTTTTTTTTAGCTCATTTCTCAGGCTGCACTATTCTGTTTCATCAATGTAATATATTTATCTGTGTTTGAATCTCGGCCCCTTGTGTAGTCCACAAGAGTAGAGAGGCTCACGCAAACACAACTCTCATTTTGTTGTATTGTTTATATTCATTTTACTTGATACATTCTTGTCAAATAAACTCAAATTGTAAGCTGCTTTTTTTTTTTCTAAGTCTTAAAACTATTGAACAGTTACTTAAAGTTGTATGTAGCCCATGGAAATGAATATTTTTGTGTGTGTGCATAATAGCGTCTTTCATTTCTTCATGACTACAGGCAGCATTCGATATAATGTTACGCTTAATCCAAGGCTAACAGAATGTTCAATGTATTTGATGTCATCCACGTTGATTGGCTATAATTAAATTATTGAAGACATAATACATCACACAGTGTTAGAGTTTCCTTCTTATATTCTAGACCAGTGTTTCCCATTTTTTTTTCCTTAACGGAACACTTCCTACATTCTGAGTATTTAGCAAACACTTTGCTTATTTAATTAGATAGATTTACATGAAAATTCACGTTATGGCCTACTTGTTAATTACCGGTATCCCAGTAGTTCGTGGAACACCTATTAAGGCCTCGTAGAACACTAGGGTTCTGCAGAAGACAGTTTGGCAAACGCTGTTCTAGATAGCAGTACTCTATTTTTTAAACAGCTCATCCTGAGGGATTAGAGAAACATGGATAGCAGCAAGTATGTTTGGCATCAAGAAGAAAAAAAGTAAAGTTCCCTTTCAGATCATGCTGCCTATAGGGCATATGATGTAAAGGTCATCTGTTTCTTTGGCCAACAGTTAACGAGGGTGTCATGTGGCAAGAACAATGACCAACTGCCTTTACTTTTCTCCAACTAATGTCAGGTACCCATTAAAACTGGGTGGAATTGAGGAGCCCTAAAGATCCGAAAATTAAAAATCAGATTCAGCATCAGGATTTGAACTTGGAGACTCCCCCACCCCAATTACCGGATTGGAGGCTAAGTGCTTTACTGCTTAGCCTCCATGCCTCCATCAACAGTTAATCAAGTAAATAAAGGCTGGGAATATAATTCTTGTGATCTCCTTGTGTATGGCTCCTCCTATTTCTCCTTTAGTTGTTATCATTTTTATTGAATCAAATAATCCAATCAATTGACAAATGCCAAAAAAAAATATATTTTATTACCGTACCGGGTACCATAAAAACAGATTTCCTTATCAGAATTCATCTACAGAACTGAACAAGTTCGATAGCATAACACGCAGGAAGCAATGACTTGTATTTTCTGAATTGTCTTGTCAGTTGGATAATAGCGGATCTAAAAACTGCTTGTTTGTTTTCAAGAAATGATGTTACATTTGTTGAACCTTTTAATACAGCATACGTCAGTGAATGAAGAGTTCTGTGGGAAAAGTCCGTTGTAAGCTTGGTGTTGGTGTTAAGGATGAGAAGCATTACTGTAGTATAATACTCGTGGACACTAGAAGTATTTTAAATATATTTAAAATAATGTTATATCGCAGTACCTCCCCCAAACTGAATAAACATACATTACACGCTTTATCTTTCAAAACAGAGCCTAATCACAGTTAGGGTACCACACAAGATCTGTTGAACGTATTTCTCCTTTCCTCTTTGTCTTTGCCGTTGATAGAATCTTTTTCAATGACAGGCTTGTCCATTCTTTTATGTTGTCTTCCCAACGCTTACTCTGACTGCCTCTTAATTCTTTTTCCTGGTATTGTTCCCTGGGGACCTTGTGAGATGGCCATAGAGTTTTAGTTTGCGTTTTTAGACTGGCTAATAGATCATCGTGGGGTCCAATCGCTGTACTAATGCTATCTCTAATCTCTTAGTATGTGATACCTAGGATCTCAAGATGCTACAGAAAAAAATAATCTGGAACATTTAACACACTACATTAATAGAATTCTCCCTCATCGTCGTATTTGAATAATTTCATTAGAAAACTGTTCACCTACGGTACCAATAAGACATTGTGGCAAACACAATATAGTAATGTTTAGTTTCTTGTAATGTTTATACCCATAGGACGTAATTATATTTTGAAAGAACTATTGTAATTTATGTAAATATCAATATGAAATATATATTAGCACCTGAAACAGAATTTCTACACCAGAAACACGCACATACATCCCATATCACCAATCAAACGTGTACAAAGCTTCTATCAACTCACTCCGTTTGTCTATTGCCACTCTTGTAGGCCTACACGTTATATATCTCACTTCCCATTCTCGGATCAAGTTCAAACTTTACATAACTATTCATTGTCCATTTAAAAAAAAACATAAATCAATCCAAAATTAATTAGTTAATTTTATTTAATATATAAAAGGGAAATACATCTTATAATATTGATATACAGTTCTTTACCGTATAGGCCCCTATAAGCTTTGTCTTTAAAAAAAATATTATATACTTCTGCTTGTTTCAACTTGCTTACGCTCTAGTGACCTAGTGCCTACTTATCAGATCATGCATGAGAACGCAGAGGCAGTGGCTGTTGTCGATCAATATAATCCATTATTGATGGGTTCTCTTAAATTAATCTCATTTAATCGAAATAGTGTATACTCTTTTTATTGTAGGCCTATATCTTGTCTTCTTTTTCCTTGAAGATGCAACGGCGCCCTGGTGATTACAGATGCCCAACCCGTGACCGCGGCTGTGTATCAAGAAATGGCCTCTTTAGTCACACAAGAAGTTGCAAAAGGGAAAAGATCGTCTCTCGAGACGTAAAATGCCACAGATATCTTATCTTATATATGCCTACTTATAAACTACAAGCTACTTGACTTGGCCCTGTAAAAAAAAAAAAAGTGTATTTCCTTCTAAAGAGTCTTGTCACTCGTGGCTGAGGTTAAAATCCTGTATTGGCTAATTGATATCTCAAAGCAAATAACCTGTCACAGACCCGATTAGAATACTATTGAGAAATTAGGTCTTGCAATGAGTAGATGGAGTAGATATTAATTTGCCCGTGTGCGGAAATCTGTTCAGTTAGTCCTCAACACCTTTAATAGGTCTATCTAGGCCTCGGCCTTCTTAGCATGAAGGCCTGACAAAAATATTAATCTTCTTCGCTATTTTGCTAAATTGTCTAAATGTAGGCTATTTCCAGTTCACGGAGGTATAGACATTATTCAAATTGGCCAAAACCTCTTTTTGGAGATAAAAAAAAAGATCAAAGAGTAGTAATTCATCATACCGGATGTGGGAAAATTTTTTTTTTTTTTTCTTGTATTTTATCGTTTATTATTACTTTATTAGTCGTTAAAAGTTAGGCAATATAATAAAAATAAAGCTAGTCCGAAGATTAGTGAGGAATGCAGTATTTCTCGTGGCTGCGCAGTCCCAGCTGTGACCTACATATTTTGCCACAACCAGGGCAAACATAACCATTGTCCGCAAATATACATCACTGTGTACCGGCATCTATTTTTTTTTAAAGCACTGTTTTAAACAACCGCCTTCTGTTTGTAACTCCTCAACGCAAGAAAACAAAGAAACTAGACTCAAAAAGAGCCGTTATGCGATTTATAACACCGAACATTCACAATTGAAAAGACTAAAGCAATTATTAAAATCCCTAACTTAAGAAATGCTACAGGACCGAAGATTTAAATTTGGCTAGCTCCTCTACCACCAAAGTGAAGGCCACCTTAGCCTGTGATGTGTGTGGATGGGAATATCTCTCAAGGATAGGGCCCCACAGTCAAATGAAAAAAGTGTTCTACAATTAAGAGGCCAACTATAAGTCTCTGATTAACATGCATGACTAGATTGACATATCCCCCCCCCCCCCCCCCCCATTGACACGCGTAGGACGTATATTATATATATATATATAAAATCTAGAATCGCACAGTATAATTAAGCTATAATTAAACTAAGCATTAGTACAAATTTAACCTAAAGATAGATAGACTACTATAGGCCCCTAATGTCGAAAGAAAATTATAGTTTATAGAATCTGTATGTAGGCTTATATAAAGAAGAAAAAAAACTTAGCCTAAAATATGCCGATTTAACAAAAATTACACTAATGTATGAAAAAAAAATATATCAAAAGTTAGAGGGCTGGCGTTAAGAAGGCCTTTAAATCAGATTATCACGTGAAGGAATAGATCTATATCATATCTATATAGGACTGGACCTAGCCATAATACCACTCGTGCCATATGTTTCATTAGGTCTATATATATGTTTAACTCTTCATGTAAAAAGAAAAGATCTATAATAAATGCATGTTATTCTTTATTGTCTCGATGACCTAACTGTACCAAGACTAAGACTAAGACTGATATATTGATCCTTACGGAAATTTGTTGTAATTACAGGACTCTTTTCTCATATACAGACAACACAACAGAAAAATACACATAAATACAACAGACACAACATAAAGAGTTCATTCAACGACTACACACAGGTGCTTTTCATGTTCCCTGATCAACGAGTGGCGGTGATATAGTCTGACCGAGTGAGTTACGAACGAGTTTTTGTATCGCTCTGTTGTTTTGATTGAAAGCAGTCGCCCACTTCGCGACGACCTGACGTAGTTCTGATGGAGCGGGTGGCCGTTGTATTCCAAGATTTTTTTTCGATTTTCCTTAGACACTTTTGTTCAAAAAGTTCCTTTAAATGTGGTAATGTTGTGAGTGTAATTTTTGATGCCCTTTTTATGATGGTTTCTAGACGTCGCAACAGTTTAGATGAAGTGTTGCCATGCCAACAAGTTATTCCTTATTTTGTATAGTCGTGCTATGAAAAGTATCTAGGATCTTCTTGTTTAGTTTAAAGCTATTGAGTTTGTGTAGAAAAAATAGTCGCTGGGCTGTTTTCTTTGTCAGAGTTCTAAGGTGGTCTTCCCATGAAAGTTTGTAATTAATGATAACGCCTAGATATTTATATGCCTTTACTTGTTCTATAGATGTTGTGTTTATTTGCAGTTCACGTATAGTTTGTTTTTTCTTTCTGAAATCTATTATAAATTCTATAAAAATCTATTATACCGAAATCCATTTACATCTTAGCTACATCAATAGTCAGTAGTAATATTCACAATATCATTCCTACACGCGCACCCATACTATGTTCATAGGCCTATTTGTTGCTTTAGATAAGATTTAGAAAAAGCATGGGGAAATAATTTTTGCTCTCTTAGTTGTAATCAGTTGTAGGCTATATTCGTTTAATAAATGAAACTAGCGTGTAGCATATCAAATTAGAATGTAGAATAAAATATTTAATTTGAAGTTATTTAATATTGCTAATAAACCTCGGGTTGTAGATCTATAATTTATCTAAAACTGTAAAGCATTTCCCGAATTGAGCCTTTTTTTTTTTCTCCGATTATAAAGCAACTGCCTTTCGGAGATATTCGGAGTTGATCGTACGCTGGCGGAAACTACCGAATAGTCTTTTTTTTTCCCTCACTGCTGCATCATGGGAGCTTGTTTGACCAAACCGGTTAACAACTTAACGATGACCTGCGAAACCAACTGAAAATTAAGTAAAATAGTTACATTTATTCAATATTGGCAGGCCAGGATCTTTTTGAAAAGTTTATTTGACTTTTAGAGGTAAGTTTAGCGTTAATTTGAGTGTTTTTACTTTCCTAAAGGCGCGTCTATGGGCGATAACCTCACAGTCTAAATTATTACCAAGTTGTCCTCATCGCTGCTAACAACATGGCGAAATTATGTGCCCTTGGTCCAGGGGGGACAATTTTCTGCAATTTCGATTTGTTTTAGGGGCACAAATGCGATAGTTACGATTTCTTTTAAATCTACGTATGTCGTTGAATGTATATTGGTTAAAAGCTAAATAAAATGGCAACAATAAGTTGTTGGAGCTTTGCATTTAGAAAGACGCCAGCTACTGTTGCCAAATGCCTGAAATGGCGGCCGGAAAAATGGCCGTCCTGTAATAAAAAAAAATAATTCCCAGTTTTAACTCTTTTAGTTTTAGACAAGTCTAAGTCGTCTCAAACAGCGAAACACTAAGTCGAGTTTTAACATATCATCAATGATCAAGGAACTAATTTCTGTATCATTCATCGTTCATTTGACTTGCACGACTGTAATCTTAGATGTTAATACATTTTTCTAAATATCTATTAATAAATCTATTCTATATCTTAAAAGTTTTTAGTATTATTATTAGTTAATATTTACAATTATTTATTTATCCTTTAGATTTAGATCTAGATTGTCTAGTCACTAGACTTAACTAGACCTACACTACCCTAGATCTATTCTAGGTGATCTAGAATCTAGTGATTTCTAGATCAAGAATGTGCATACAATTTATTTATATTTGTATCCATTTATTATTTTTATATAAATATACACTTAGAAAATAGATCTAAGTCTTAATTGTAACTTAATAGAGATCAAGAAAATAAAAGCATGTAGAAGTTGAGCATATAGAATAATAGATTTAGATCTATAAATACAGTCTCTTTAGTATTTAGATCTAAATTTAATGTTGAATCAAATCAGACCATGATTGATCCATTTCCATAAGGCATGATAATGAAGAAGATCTATTTCTGGATCAATGTGAGGATACAATTAGGTCTAAAATTATGGATGGCTGTCTGGTTTAGTGATGTGCTTTAGACTGTTGTCAGATGGTCTAGAGTTTGATCCCTGCTTGTCACTTCTGAGAGGTTGAGACACACAAATTCTTCATTTCTGAAGGAATGTTTGAAACTTTTAGAACAAACATCTACATTTCTTAACAAATCAAATATATATATTCCAAAGTTAGGGAATGGCAGTTTTGGATTATAATGCTCATTAAGGTTTACCTTTAAGATTTAAAGTGTAAAAACTATCAAGCTGGGGTAGTATTCACAAATTTCATTATATCTAGATGATATATTTATATATATATATATATATCAGATTTTTTTTTTCAAGTTGTTGTTTTAGAGCTGGTGTTTGAATACAATATTATGTATTGTCTTTACATTGAACAACTCAAGCAGGCACAGAAATGGTTACTCACTGAAATACACATGCTGTGATAACTTTTCAATTCATTGTAGGCTAAATCCTTAGAATAAGATCATCTGTTCATTAAAATCCAATGTTCTTCGTTCTCCTTCTTCGTTCTCAAATCCAATGTTGAAACAAAGTAGAAATCTCATTCAAATTACAAATAAAGAATGAATGAACAATAAAATTGTACAACATTGGTACAATAACTAACAGGCTTGAATTTTTTGTTCAGAAGTTTCTAATGCTAATTCTGAAATGAAGATTAGTACTACCTAACATTGCAGAATGGCAGGGGACAATGTGGGAAGGGTACAAACTTAGGACCTTTAGAGGACAGTTTGAAGCGCAAACCCTACTCAACCAGGCGGTAATAATTTAGATCGACTGACCCCCCGATACACCTTTTTTCCTATTTATATTTTTAAAACAGGTTTTTTTTTTTAGAAGGCACAAACTATTTTCAAAACTTCTTCAAATACATTTTCTTCATGTTGGTCAGTCACCCTTGTTTGTAAACATATGAGTTGGTCAAGGTATTGACCTGACACATCTCTGGGCTGGTCTTGAATAATATTGAAACCCAATTTGCACTCTTGACAGAGTGTGTAATTGAGTGTGGCACTGTCCTTTCTTTTGTGACAAAGGTGTTATAAGGTTAGCACAATGATTCACGATTCATTTATTATTTTACTATTTTATTTTATGAATTTAAAATGGAAATATAAAGAGGATCAAGTCCAAGCCACAAAAATTAGTAAAACAAAACAAAATGCAGTTATAATGAAACTTTAATAATTATTACAAAGTGAGTCATTGTGGTTCTCTGTATTTGTTAACATTTTCTTATCTTCTAAAAAAAATTACAGATGTTCCTTCAAAAGAGAAGATAATTAGGTCCTATGCATATCCATGTGTTAATCTACTTGTGCATGTTAATTAGAGAGATAAACTTAAGTCATTTGGTTTTCATGCTTTAATGGCAGATATGCAAGTAATAATACAACTCAGTGCTTAATTTTATAGTCCAGAAATATTAAACTGGTTTTCATTGAATGGTGTATTACAATATTTTACATTGGAACATTTTCAAGTTTTCACAAATATTAGATCTAGTTGCCTGGCCAATAAGGACAAGAACAAAATCAGAATAATTTCTTTGTGACTTTCTTTGTATCTAGTAAGGTGACTCTGTTGAGATGAAGCAAAAAGAATCTCCAGACAAGGAGGAAGTTGCACCAGAAGAGAAAGCTGGAGACGAACAAGCAATAGTTTCTAGTAAAAAATTACAGCCTGGTGAGGTAAGTGTAATTGTCATAAGGAATGATGAAATGATGTCTGCTACTCAGGATTTATATTAAGGAGTTACATGTTGCATTGAAAAAAATAATTATTTACTTGGTAGGTTTAGTTTGATTAGTTAGCTTTCTATTTAGACAATGGCACAATTCACTACTATTTTAATGATAGTGATTTTAAATCAAATAAAATAGTAAAGGTGGAGGAAATATAACCGAATTTATAGCTACAAAATTAAAAAAAAATTCATCTACAGAAATAAACTTAAAATGTAATGAGGGTAAACAAGTCAATATGTTAATTATAAATAACAGCCACAAAGTGTGTTCACTTGGAAGTTGTTTTATTATTGATTTGTATAGCACAACTTTCATGCTTACAGCCTGCTCAGTGGGCTGTTGTCTAATCTCTTGTGTCCACACATGGAGGGGTGTTTGGGAGTGGTCCCTTGCTTATGCACTCAACAGACACAACTCAGGTCGGATCAAACTTGAGCCTCCCCCCCCCCCCCCCCCCCCTTTCCCATAGCAAGCCAATTGGTTTATGCCACTCAGCCACTGATGTTGTGTACTAATAACAAAATTATGTTTCTGTTTTGATTAGGTACTTTCCAGTGACATGTCTGGTCAGTCTAAAATCATTTGTCTAGAAGATGGGGATGAGATGGATGATGAGGAAGAAGAGGAACAGAATGGTGAGAACCTGGACGATAGCAGCTCCAAGTCCCCCAAAGTTGACCTGGATGATAAAGGCCTGACGTCTGATGTGCCTGATGTCATGCAGCTGCCTGGGTTTGTCCACGAGGACCAGACTCTCAAGGGAGACGTAGATCAAGAAGACGAGGATATAGACATTACCGCCACCACCAAAGGCAAGAGACCTAACAGGTCACCAGAAAAGTTGGCAGCAGTAAGAAAGGATGCGGAAATGTCTTTTGGTTTCGATGATGAACTGGAAACAGATCCCAAGTCTAAAAAAACGGAGGTCAATAATAAGGACGAAACCAGTGATAAAACCAAGGAAAACAAAACTTCAGCCAATCAGGAGTCTGTGAAACGTAAGGGCCGCCCACCTAAACCTAAAGATGTTGAAGTGACTTCACAGGACTCGCCCAAAGCAGGGAAGGAGACCAAAAAAGAGGACATGTCAAAGACAGATTTATCTAAAAAATCAAGCCCTCAAACACCTCAGGCTAGAATAAAGGAAGATGCAGAGGAGGAAGTAGAGGATGATGATGATAAGCTGTCGTCGTCCAAGAGAAGGGCAAGGCCACCTAAAAGATATGGTGAGGAATCCCCCTTGCCGTCCCAGGGGGACAAGGTCAAAGCTGGTGGTAAAACAAAGAATAAATCGGAAGACGAGTCTGATACAGCAACGAAACCAACGAAGAAGGCGGAAGAGACCCCGGCTAAAAGAGGTCGGCCAAAGAAAAACCCAGAAAATAGTGATAAAGGACCGCCTAGAAAAAGAGGCCGGCCCAGGAAGGAGGTTGAGACAGAAGAAGATGACGACGATTTAAAGAAAGTAAAAAAGTCTAAAAGCATAGCCACTCCGTTACAGTCTTTAGCAGATAGAAAAAACTTGTCTGCCAAAGAAGAAGAAACTGAGACAACCAAGAGGAAGATAAAGAAAAGAGACGAGGATAGTGAAGATGATGATGTGAAAATTGTTGCTCCCAAGAGAGGTCGCCCAAGAAAGTCTGAAGAGAGTAAACTCAAACCAAAGAAAGTATCAGAAGATGAGCAGGCCGAAGATGAGGATGACGACTTTGAGGATGAAGATGACGAGGAGGATATTTTGGAAGAAGATCTTGATGAGGAGTATTCTCCCACCAAAGGAGGTAGAAAGAGCCAAAAAATTAGTACGTCTCCACGTGGACGTAAAGGACCAAGATCACAATCAGAGGTATAGTTGAATTGAAGTCTTAGTTTTTAGGCATACATATAGAGTATCTATAGCTAATTAATGTTATCAAAGAAATTGTTTTGTTCTATTTGACCATGCACCCTCACACGATCACCTTTAGCAGATGTTTTTTTTTTACTTTAGATTGTTGTTGTACCTTTTTCCATGAGTGGCATCAAACAAGAACCAGATTATCTGAGCCATATCAAGCGTGAACCAAAGGATGAGGTGGAACTTGTGGAGGTGAAGCACATAATGTCAGGTGCCAACTCGTCAGGTACTTCTTGTTCGTACAATTATCTTAGTGAATATGTTGTACCTCATTAAATTGCGAGTCATTGAAATGGTGATCACGATTAGACTTTGTTTAAAATGAATAAGATGAATGTTCTCAGTCTTTTAGCTCTTATGATCCTTGCTTTTTGTTGTCAGGTGACCATTATATCGCCAATTTAGATGAAAGCCAGGTGGAGGAGGAGATTGGTGCATCGGAAGGTGATGCATCCTTTAACGACAACTGCATGTCTACTCAGACACCTCAGTTTGAGGAATTTGTGGAAGTAGAGACCATCTTTGAAACAGCTACCCGGCGGTCTGTCCAAACACAGACTGACCCTCGGCTTAAAAGAAAAAAGTTTGGTCCTCTGAACCATGACGCCGGGATTGATGCAATGGATTTTGATGAATATGATGAAAAGGATCCATTCCTCCGTCGCCGAAGGAAGCTTGAAGATGATTATGGGCTGTTTGAAGATAGCGAGCCTCGTAGGAAATCTATTCGTCGCAATACAGAAGAAGCTCTGAAATGTCCATTCTGTGATAAAGCTTTCATAGGTCTGGTGAAACATATAAAGGGAAAGCATCGAGATGAACACAGCTATGAAGAAGAAATGAGAAATGCCAAGTGGAGAGAGAGAATTATGAAGGTAAGAAAGATGTATACATTTGTAGATCTACAATTTGTCAAGCTGCTGTGTGATAAATTTGTTACATCTCTCAGCTAGCTTTTCAGATAATGAACTATTTTTAACACAGTTTATCTTTATGAAATTAAATGAAACAGCTAATTATTCGGACAGAGTCCTTAAATACAGAAACAACTCCGATTTTTAGGACCTAAATGATTGTATCCTGGTCTGGTCCAGTTAACTAGATTTTACTTTATTTAATCCAAACTATTCATATCAGATTATTTATATGCTTAATTTTGGAAAATTTATTGTTACGTAACTAAGGGAGGTAATATTAAACATTGAAGTTATCATTCTTGTTTTAATTCTGCAAACTTCTAGTATATTAATTGAATCTTTGCAGAGGAAACAATAAGTTTGAAAAATTAGATATATTTAATAATACATTTTATAAATAGTTTTAAAATACATTAGAAACAAATTCAATGATGATACCAATATCATTTCTTTAGTTTTAGTTGTATGATTTTCTTGTCCTAGAACTATCTAATTATTAAACAATGTCTGTAAATATAAACTTGCTGTAGTGTACAGAGATAAGAATAAGATACAAAGATACAAATGTTGTTTTATCAAAGAATAAAACTTTGGAAATGGGCACATTCTTTAAAGGATAACTACAGAAAATGAAAAAAATTTATTTGATCAAATATATTGCTATTAGTTATTGTCACTGTGTTCACTTTCTTCTGTGTGACATTTGGGTTCATTGTTCATACTTGTAGGCATCGTCAGGATGGATGTCTGTTCGAATATAACTTGCGTATCAAACATACAGACATCTACTGTACAATGACTGAGCAACTCTTCATCAAGCAGTCAGACATTTATTACGATAGTATATCTATAGACACCACATATAATATTTAGTACACAACTTGATAAAGAATAAATCAATACAATCCAAATATTATGTAAATATCAAACTCTTTACTCCTTGTGGTAATAATGACAGGTTTAACACTTAATAGAAATAGATTCTATCATATGTCAATTTTGGAATGATTTAACAACACTAACTGTACTAGAGACTGTCTCACAACTGACTTAGAAAGTGACTGCTTGACTCCCAACTGAATTATGAACTGAACACTCTCAGTGTAAGGTTAGATAAAGGTTGGGCTAATTCACTTATGAGTGTTGTGATTTTAGCTCACTAAATATGGTTTTACAACTTGTTGAACAATTTTGAGGTGGTGACAAAGATTATACACTGTTTGATGTTAGATATTATTGACAGTGCGTTGTCAGCTGTAATAGACTGTGTTGTCAGATATAGACTGTGTTTTTTAGATATAACAGACTGTGTTTTTTAGATATAATAGACTGTTGTTAGATAACACACTCTGTTGATATAATAGACTGTGTTGTCAGATATAATAGACTGTGTTGTTAGATATAATAGACTGTGTTGTTAGATACAATTGACAGTGTTGTTAGATATAATAGACTGTGTTTATTAAGATATAATAGACTGTGTTGTCAAATATTATAGACTGTGTTGTTAGATATAATAGACTGTGTGTTGTTAGATATTATAAACTTTGTTTTCTTTGCAGGTGTCAACTATTGGATTAGATGAATCTGGTGAGACTTGTACTGAGTGTGGCAAGGTGACCAAGAACATGAAGCGCCACATGGAGCTCCATCAACAAAACAGAATGCAGATACCATGTCCTATTTGTTCTAAGGTATACTTTAAGTCTTGTAGATACCATGTCCTATTTGTTCCGCATCTAGCATTTAAAAAATGACCATACAAAGCTGTGAATGTCAATGAATACTAGATATCTTGTGAAGTAAATTGTGGCTGATCATTATATTGGATACACTATATCCTCTTAGTCTGTTATACTATCTATATAGCATCTCTTTACGGACATACTAATGTAGCTATTATGTCAGGTATAAAATTTTATTTTCTAAACTTAGTAACTTATTCATGGTAAATGGTCTTAAGAATGTGTTTAAATATTTATCAGCATTACAAGTTTTCCTAAGTTCAAAAAGATTGTCATTGTGCAAGCTGTAACTTGAAGAATTCATTTACCACATATGCATATAATCCTTTTGATTTCTTTATTGCATCACTTGATGCCCCACTGCTGCATTTTTTGATTCCATGCATAAGAATGATTAGGCCAACTTGTTAAAGAGAATCTCTCTCTATTTCTTGAACTGCAGGTAGTTTTGAAAACTGGCATGAGCTCTCATATGAGGACAGTCCACTCTGGTCGTAAACCTTACAAATGTCCACATTGTGACTACGCCTCTGCATTCAGAGGAAATCTTAATACCCATATAAAGGTAAGTCAAAGTTGCAGTAGCAGACTGCCTGAGTTATTTAAATGGAGCTTTAAACTGATTTTAAGTTGATTTACCTCAAAGTTTTAGTAGTAGACTGTATGTCTCATTTAAATGGAGCTTTAAACTGGTTTTAAGTTGATCTTGATTTATCTCACTGTATAAAGGTCTAAAGACATAAAATAATAGAAAACGCTATTTGATCTTTCTAGTTAGTTATATAAAATAAATTAATTAAACTATGCTCAACCTTCTGGGTATTATTCCTCTCATTTTCTGGTTGTGTTTATATGGGTTTTTGAAATGTACAAAAGTTGTGTATCTATTTTAGGGCATGCATCTCCACACTCGTCAATACCTCTGCAATACTTGTAAGGCTGCTTTTAAAACCCTGGGGGCTCTGATTGGACACACCAAAAGGGTGCATGAAAACTGGAAGTCTCCCAACCAGAAAATCTTTATTTGCTCTGTGTGTGAGAAGCGTTTTACCAAAAAGTACCATGTGGATAGGCACATGTTGATTCACACTGGAGAGAAGCCCCACAAGTGTACAGACTGTGGCAGATGTTTCAATAATAAGTCGAACTTAATGTCACACATACAACTGGTAAGATCAACTGATTTAGTATCACCCACACACACACACATTTTTTATATATATATATTTTTTTTTATTTATTTAATTTTGTTTTATTTACATTTTCATTTGTAGATTTAAAAAAGAATTCCATCTGAAATGCAATACAATGCAGTAGTTGTTCCTTAAAAATTTGTTTTATCTATACAGTTTGACTTGCCTTGAAATTAGAAGACAATTATTCAATGACTACTTTGTCTCTTTTATTTCTAAATTACTATGCGAAATATCTAGTTAAACATTTTTTAAAATTTGTCTTTTAATATGGTACTTTGTTTTTGTTATCAGTGACTAAACTGTAATCATGTGCCTGTAATGTTCCAGGTTCACAAAAAACTGTCCCCATATATGTGTGATATGTGCCATGAAACTTTCAAACGCAAGAAATTGCTCCTTGAGCACATTGGCAAGATTCACGTCTCTCACGGTGAAGCTGCCAAGGCCATGCAGGCCTACATCAGGAAAATTGAAGAGGCTGGGGATGACGATGACGATGAACTGGGTCACCACACCATCACCATTGCCCCTGCTGGATCGTCTCACCATGACGACGATGGAACTACAACAGTTTATGCTCAGGTATGCTGTGGCCATCATAAAGATCTTCTATTCCCCCCCCAATCATTAAGTTGTTTTAGCTGAGCTAGAAACATATTCAAACATCATTTGAATAGTGTCTTATGCTCACTGTATTTCTAGGTTTGGGGGGCTTTGCTATTTAGAATGAATAACTTTTTTTTAACATATATGTGTTTTGACAATAAGAGTTGCTAATTTCTTTGATTATAATATTTAGTTTAAAATAGTCATGAAAACAAGTCTAAGAGATGGGCTTCCAGTCTTGATATACATTTAGTTTTTTAGTCAAACTTTAAACAAATGTGAAGCCATAGATATGATATTGAATTATATATGTTAATAACTATCTTGAGTAACTTAGATTGTTAGAAATTTTAAAAAAAAATATACAGTATAGACAAATTATAATTGAATAAAATTCTTTTTTATAATATGAATTTTTGGAATTTGCCTATGTGTGGATCGTCATCATCTATGTCATTATCAGTTTTGATTGTTGCTTGTTTTTTTTTTTGTGTGTGTGTGTTCAATAGTTTTGTTTTCTTACTATGGAACTCTAGTGTGAAATGTTTGACTTGCAGGTGTCAGATGGCACATATCAAGCAATGGTTGGTGATGCTTCTCATGTGTTACAAGGACAGACCTTCACCACCCTTCAGACAGATGGCGGTGAAGAGACAATTATTATTGTGCAGGCCGCAGATCCCAATGAGGTGACCCACGCTATTGTGGAACAGGACGGGCCTGTCCAGTTCGCCATGCAGCCAGACGATAACCCCAACTCTGAGGGTCAAAGTTTTATCACTATGTAAAGGTAGGGTAGAATCCTTACAATTTGCTTTTTTTTTAGATTTCTATAAAATGATAACACTAATGCCAGCATTGACAAAACAGTACAATTTCATTTGAACTAGAAGTATTAGAAATAAATGACAAAGAAATTAAAAAATACAATGCAACTAAAAAGTTTTAACTCTTTTCATAACTCAGTAAACAATACAGAAATGCAAAACATTTTTTTAAAAATTGGGGCTATCTTTATTATTGTGACAAGAATAATAAAAATTATAATTGAAAAACTTTAAGGGTGACCTGGCAATAAAACAATCCTCTAATCAGTGGCCGTAGTAGTCAGTGTTGGTAATGGGACTAGAGTAAAGTTTCCTCTCACAAAATGTAACTGTGTTGACTGGTCATTGCCCCAGATGTTGTTTTTCCTCTGTATTTAACGTTGTGTTCTTTTAGGAAGAAACAAATCTTTGACCCCAGCAGCTATGTTTGTATTTTCGGTGGCATTCACTCATTCCAAAATGTCCAGATTCTGAGGAAATCCCCTCCACTCCTTCCTTTTCCCCATCCTGTTAAAGTGGATTCTTTTTGTTCTTTTTTTTTTTGTTGTCGTTAAGTTTGTGTATGCTGTATAAAAACTAGTCTTGATTGTTTGGTCACAAAAAAACTATTGTTCAAATATATTTTTGATGGTGCAACTTTCATGCTAATAGCAGTGCCCTACTGTCAAATCTCTTGTGTGGGGGAGGGGGTATGTAGGAGAAGGTTTGAGTACTGCCTTTAGGCAGACACTCAATCAACATAACTCTGCCTGGGTTGAGCTTCAAAACTTGAGCCACCTTGATATGTAGCCAAGCGCCTTCGTAGCTAGCCAAACTGTTTAAGCCTCTCAACCACACATCCCACAGATTAAGAAAAGGAATCCATTTGTTTTTAGCAGTATTTGTGGTTATAACATTTAATATGGTATTTAACCATCCATCAATTAATTTTTTGTATTCTATCACGTCATTCTTAGGTGTTTCAAGAAAAAATTTTTTTTTTTTGATTTTCAGAAATCCAAGTTTCATGCAATAAGGAAAGAATGCAAGAAGGTTTTGTTTCAGTTCATTCACACAATGTTTGCAATGATTCTCTTTCTGAACCTATTAGTTGGATGGTGACATTGTCTCTTGAATCAAAGTGTGTATGGAGTCTATTGTCTCTTGAATCAAAGTGAGGAGTCTGTGTATGAAAGCTTATGTCTCTCTCTATTTATATATACATATATATATATATATATATATATAATGTTTGTACATTTAAACATTATTAACCATTTCTTTATTATGATAAACATTTTTTTTGGTACCTATCAAATGACAAAAAAAATATTGTCAGCCTGGTGTATTGAACAATCTTCTCTGAACAACTTGGCTTCACAATTGTCACCAGGTTTTGTAGTTGAAGGTATTCATTCCAGCCTAGGATCAAGTCTAGAAATACTTTGGTTCAGTTGCAATGAAAGGAGTGTCACATTTTGTGTCAGGGATTGTGGTACATTCTTTTGTGTCATTCTCTATAATTGTGCTCAAAGATAGGATTAGATTAGGACCTTACCTTATCTTCACATCCAAATGCTCTGTTTATATTTCAAGGATAGGATTAGATTAGGACCTTATCAATCTTGACAGCCTAATGCTCTGTTTATATTTCAAGGATAGGATTAGATTAGGACCTTATCAATCTTGACAGCCTAATGCTCTGTTTATATTTCAAGGATAGGATTAGATTAGGACCTTATCAATCTTGACAGCCTAATGATCTGTTTATATTTCAAGGATAGGATTAGATTAGGACCTTATCAATCTTGACAGCCTAATGATCTGTTTATATTTCAAGGATAGGATTAGATTAGGATCTTATCAATCTTGACAGCCTAATGCTCTATATCAGTTGATAAAATTGATTTGTCAGGACCACATCAAATATTGATAGTTTGATGAATGTCTTCTCTCAATGGAAGGGAGATCATTTCAATTGTTTGTTAACTACATAGTTAATTGGTCTGAAGTTTTTCTTGTAAACATTTTTCTGATAAGACAGTGCTGAATACAAGCATTTTTAGAAGATACTGAATGATTCTTTTGAAAAATAACTTTCTATAAGTTTTATTTTGTTGGACTTTTTTTTCAATAAGCTTTCTAGACTTGAATAGAGAGACACATTTTGTGAAGTAAGAATTGCACGTCTGATCTGATTAACAATAACCTGTAGTGTTGATCTGTGTCAAACTCTTGTGTTATTTCTGTTCAAATTGTTTTCTTTGAAGTCAATCTACAAGGCTAGTTGTGTATCACTGGGTCAGTGATCTCATTTTAAGAACCTTTGCTGTGTTTCCTAATATCTGAAGCTATTGGGCTCAGTGTATATGTGTGCATATCATTGGAGTCACTGTGTGTGAAGAAGGGACTCCCTGTCCATGTTGACTTCGTCTATAGTAAGATGATAAATGTTTTAAAATGTTTTCCCCTGTACATAGCAAACAGTTGATAGATTGATTTACTTTGACTATATGTTTTGTTTTATATCTTTACCATTGAGTTTCATCATTTTTTTGTATGAAGTTTATGTGTTTTTTTTTGTTTTTTTTTAGTTTGTGCTCTGTGGGTCTCATGTTTCACTGAAATGTCCCTGTAGATACAGTTTGTGTTTTGTGACACAGGACTAACATTGATGTATGTTCCGTTGTTGTTGTTTTTTTAATTTTTTTTTATTAAACATGAGATTCTGTCTTGAAAATATGACTGTCCCAGTTCATGAAAAAAACAATTAATTCCATTATTTTTTTGGGTTTTATGTTTATGAATGCAATCTCTAAGATGATTTGTATTAGGTTTAGACAAAACTTGTCTGGGACATTCCAACATTCCATGTCGCCAGCATGTCTGTGGTCAACAGCCTGATGGTGTTAGTTTGGCTGGGATGTCTACCACTCTGTGTACTGTTGTGAATGTAGTACCCTCTGAATGTAGTGTGTGTCGGTGACACTGAAGGGGATGGCATCTAGTAGGTAATACACGGATGTCATTGATGTTAGAGTTACCTCCCTTGTCTCATTGAATAATGTCCTTTATATGTTAGTCCCTTTAACGTGGATGTCTTGATTGTTTGTAACTGTTTTGATTGTATTTAGGTCAGTGCATAGTCCATGTGTTAATAAAAGTATAATCAGTAGAATTTGTTTCTGTGTATTATGTTGAAGTCTTTACCTAGAAAAGGAAAAAAAAAATACATTGACATTTGTTTCTATTTGAAAGCCAACAAGAATGTGTAGCCAGCATGTTGACCTAAATGGCAGCCTAGTCTTGTGTACAATGGTTTCAAGTTCAAACCTGCATTTTACAATTTCTTGCCGTCCTACAAGGTTTGGACTAGGATGTAATAATCTTCCTTTCTGAAAACATTTTTTAAATGCCAAAAAACTTGTAAACCCCCCCCCCCCCCCCCCAAGAAATAGCTAACCCGGCACATAATAACATAGAAAGACTAAGACACCTTCCACTTATATGAGCCAGAGCTTGCAGATAGCTTTCAGTGAATACCATGGCCAACTGTTGTTGCTGTTGCTTCTGTACTTGCTGGGGACTGTCACTATCTCTGTGGCCTCCTTCAGTCGCGAAGCGACTATGGATCGTCTCATGGAAATGAGATCAATGATTGGGCATTAGCTGTGATCGGAACGATGTCGCCCACACATCAGTTCCCCCCACTCCACGCAGCTGATGTATCCAAAGGAACGGCAGTGCCAATGCAGTTAGGGGTCAGCGGCGTCGCAGGTTCTGCCAGAGTGTAGCACTGGGTGTTTAGGGTTGACTCCCGAAGCCTTTCCCATGATTGGGTATAGCTGCAAGGCAACAGAGGTTTGAATTCAGAGTTGTCCTTCTCCTAGGAGGGTAGCCAGCCATGGCTGACGAGCCCCTCCTGCCCGAAGCTGACTGGTTAAGGCGCCAGTTGCTCGCCTTTGTCCCTTCTCCTGTTAGTGAGAACAGTTCCGCCGGACTCAATCTCTGAGCCAGACGTTGGACTGGCAGTCAGAGGCTATTTGAGACGCATGCCAATAGGAAGCATTTTATAGGTAGTGGAGTGCTTACATCGATTACCACTTCCGGCAATGACAACCTTCCGAACCCTGGGGCTATCAACCTGTCACAATCAAGTGTTAAGGGTTTGTTATCTATCAGCATCACAGATCATTTCTAAATGACTGCTTAGACTACACACGTGATCTCTGTGTCCTCGGTCATTAGCGAATTTAATACTTAGCCTTTAGTCCATCAGTTAAGCACACCACCGAAGGAAATATTATCGACAAGGGGAAAAAAAACCACACACACTCAAATTATAATACTACAACTAAAAGTAGCAATAACTTGATGTAGCACAGTATCATTTTCTCACCTCATATCTGCTATTAAAAAGTATGTTCATTAAAGTTCTATTAACCCGATTTAATAAGCATTAAACTACATGACAAAAGTCAATCTCACTCTTTCTGTGATGTCTTATATCTTGTGAGAAAAACCAAGGCCTAGTTTTTTTTTTATATAAATATTTGACCCAGCTTTCAGCACGTGAATGTCTCGCTCAGGTAGCTTCTTTTAACAAGTCTCAGATTTAGACATAAGAATAAAAAGAAAATGTGGTCCAAAGGTGAGCCGGGAAAGTTGCTAGCAAGGCGTTGGCAGATTAATTCCTATCACTGGCCTTCAGGTAATCTTACCTAGACCTAGGTCAGTGGCATTAGCTTGTTGCCAACTTTGAGAAGGTAAGTGGATTTTTATTTATGACACTTCAGTTTATTTCTGCTTAACTTACATTGGAACTAGTCTACACACCCCGTCAATGTAACATTGTATTCGGTACTTGCTTGTTGAGTTTGAATACAAAATGTAAAGTGAAGGTATTTTGTCCATGTGGCCAGTACATTCAAAATAGCTTAAATCTCATGCTTTAAATTCTGTTTCAGGTTCCGTTGGAATAAGCTAAAAACTCTTAAACATTTAACTAAAGCTTCCACTTGCTGTACAAATATAGGTGTATGGACGTATACATAAATTGCTTAAATTACATAATAAAAATAAACGATTGTTTACATTATTGGAAGTAGATGTGAGCCTAGTTTTTGCACATTTTAGGCCTAAATCAACTATTTCCGTCTGTCTGGTAAAAATTTTGAAAACGTTTTTTTTTCTCCTACACCAGTTCTCAGATAAAGTTTTGGACAATCATTTATTGGCGTAGACAATAACGGAATCAATAAAAAAAATTAGTCAGTTAATTATTAGTAATCAATTATTTTGTTTGATATCGAACCTCTACATTATTAATATGTATATTTGTAAATGTGGAGTTCTTCCCCTTAAATAAGCTTAGTTTAAAAAAAAAGTATTTGTATATTTTGCTTGTTTACAGTTCAAATTCTTTGTTCTATTTATTATAGTGTACAATGTAGTTCTTGAGAAACTTTAAAAAAAAAATAATTAAAAAATCAATAGCTCCGCTTACTTTATATAGAAATAAAATTGATGCCTAGATATGATAGTAACAATAGACATCAAGTAAGCTGTTCAAACATATGCATAACATGTAAGCTGTTCAAAAATATGCATATGCTTACTGAGCATGTTAATAAAACAAAGCGTGTGTGTGTGTGATTAGATAATGAAGTAGATGACACTTCTTTCATCTTCGCAGAATCCATGAATGTGTCGTCGTGACGGTCGTGTGCAGGTCTACTTTCCAATTAGACGAGAACTACCAATCTTATCTTATCTTATTCTGCTCTTATCTTAAAAAGAGCTGTCATCTCCGAGTGATTAAAATAATTGTTAAATACAACTTTAAAACACAACTTTAAATATAACTAATAATATAACTTTTTTAAATAAAGGCCTAACTTTAAATATAACCTTAAATGTAATTTTTAACTTTAAAGATCAATGTAACTAGCCTTCTGTATAACTCTAAATATAAAAAAAACTTAAAATATATCTTTTAATGTAAATTTAAATATCTATAATTTTCAATATAACATTAAATATAAATTAAAATATAACATTAGATATAAATTTACACACTAGCACAAATATAGCTTTAAATATAACAAACTTTAAATATAACTTTGTTATGTAACTTAAATAACTAATTTTAAATATAACATTAAATGTAAATCTACATATAACATTAAATTATGATTAAATATAAATTTAAATTAACTTTAAATATAAATCTACATATAACATTAAATTATGATTAAATATAAATTTAAATTAACTTTAAATATGAATTGATATATAACTATAAATGTAACTTTAAATATAACTAACTTAAAATATAACATTAGATATTAATATAAATGTAACTTTAAATATAACAAAGTCTGTATTCACAGGCGGTCTCTTTAATTGTTCTTTTCCTCTGCGCCCCCATGTCTTCAATAAGAACTTTTCTTTGGGTCTCAAATGTGGTAGCCGTGGCCATTGTGAGAGCTCTCCATCTGTCTTTTTCAAAGGCCACCCGCTGCAAGATACGTTCCCCTATGCCAGTGAGGGCGAAATAGCGCCTGAGTTGATCTTTATGACGCTTATGGGAGCACCTGTCACACCGCCCTCCTCTATGCACGCTAAAGAAAATCGCATTTGGCATGCGGTCGTCTCCCATGTGGGATAGGTGTCTGACCCAGCGCAGCTGTCGAATGGCAATCATACCAAACGGCCCATTGAGGAACGGTGCCGGGACTGTTGACAAGGTTGTGGGAGCTCTTTTACAACCCCGCACAGTGTAATGTGAATACTCTCGCACCTCTAAGCCACTCCCTCGGGAGTCCTGTTTCGCTACCTGTTTCTTCTTACGGCCGTTTTCACCAGGGCTTCACTATGCGTCAGGGTTGCATACCCGGGTACCGCACGACCAGGCAGTATGATTGAATACAAGAAGATATATTACCATTCTAAAACCTGCTTATAAACTACACCACCTCTCCCCACAGACCTAATGACCACATCTCCCCCACATACCTAATGACCACATCTCCCCCACAGACCTAATGACCACCTCTCCCCACAGACCTAATGACCACCTCTCTCCACAGACCAAATGACCATCTCTCCCCACAGACCTAATGGCCACCTCTCTCCGCAGACCAAATGACCACCTCTCCCCACAGACCAAATGACCACCTCTCCCCACAGACCTAATTACCACCTCTCCCCACAGACCTAATGACCACCTCTCCCCACAGACCTAATGACCACATCTCCCCCACATACCTAATGACCACATCTCCCCACAGACCTAATGACCACATCTCCCCACAGACCTAATGACCACCTCTCTCCACAGACCAAATGACCACCTCTCCACACAGACCTAATGACCACCTCTCCCCACAGACCTAATGACCACATCTCCCCCACATACCTAATGACCACATCTTCCACACAGACCTAATGACCACATCTCCCACAGACCTAATGACCACCTCTCCCCACAGACCTATTGGCCACATCTCCCCCACATACCTAATGACCACATCTCCCACACAGACCTAATGACCACCTCTCCCCACAGACCTAATGACCACCTCTCCCCACAGATCTAATGACCACCTCTCCCCACAAACCTAACGGTAAGACGTTAATACCATTGATCACCAATTCACCAACTCTTTTTGGTTTACAGTGGATAGTGGGAATAAAGTAAAAAACAAACAAACGCCCCCTTATCTTATCTTATATACTACAGACGTTACTTCAAAAAAAGAAGATGATTACGTCCTAAGCGTCATGCATTTAGTCATGCATATTAACCAATGACTTCAATTCTGCCAAGTCACTGGTTTTCCTGGCTGGTTCAGGCAACCCATTCCATGCTCTAATAGCACTAGGGAAGAAGGAGTATTTGTACAAATTTGTCCTAGCATATGGAACGAGGAATGTGCCTTTGTCTTTGTCTCTTTCAGAGTATTTTATTAAATTTTGTTTTTGTATTTGAAGATTATGGTTCAGTGTTTTATGTATAATTGCTACTTTACTTTTGAGTCTTCTGTCCTGAAGGCTTTCTAAATTTAGTAATTTAACCAAAGGTGTTACTCTAGTCAAGTGTGAATATTCGTTTGTTAAGAATCTCAGTGCTCTATTTTGTGTCTGTTCCAGTTTCTTAATGTTTTCTTGAGTTGAGGGGTCCCAAATGGAGGATGCATATTCTATTATTGGCCTGACCAAGGTTAAATAACATTTAAGCTTTATGTTCTTATTTGATTTATAGAAATTTCTTTTAATAAACCCTTCTTGAAGCTATGTTTAATTACCACTATTTAATTAATTGATCGGTTAATTTTTTTTTATCCAAGATGTTTTGTTAGGAACAAGAAATACCTGTGCAAAGTTTCAACTTGATCCGTGAATGGGAAGTGGGAGAAATCACGTGTTCAAATCTGTACCACGCAGACAGAGCTGATATAACCCCTGTAATAAAGCAGCAAAAGGTATGAACTAATTATTGGTTCAAAATACGGCCTGTGGGTCATATCCGCTCTTCGAAGCGATGCTATCCGGATCTTGAAACGTCTGCCTGCATTTCTTATAATATAATGAAGTCACGGAGGAACGGTGCCATTACCTTTTTCGATTATTTGCTGTTATATGTGTGGTCTGTGGATCACGTGATGGAAATCCACGTGGCCAGCAGGTCAAAAGGGTTGGCTACCACTGATTTAAATTGATTTTATGGAAACGATATCCCCCCCCCCCCCCCAATTAATCAGATCTGCCAGTATGTGTAAATGAAAAGATAACAAAGAACAGAAATCAAGTATATGTTAAGATTGACACATGTTTTGTTCAAAAGCCGCTAAAAACCTTTTTTTTAATTTTTAGTCACCAGTGATAAGATAAAAAAAAAAAAAAAAACAAGGCGGTTTTCTGTTCAGTGGCGTACCTAGTAATTACAACCCATGTGGGGGGGGGGGGGGTGTCACAATTTCGAACCCTGGCTGACCATCGTTTTTGTTGTTGCAGTTCTAATTTAAATATCAACACAATATTATGGGGGCAGCTTATATGGGTAATTAGCCTCGTTCCAAATTAGCAAAAACCAGATCAGCTCGGCTTCCGGATCCCCCGCTACGTGACTAAATAATACTTACGACACTGATAGTGTGTGTTTGAGTGTGTACATGCATTTCATTTATCTGATTCGCTATCTCTCTCTCTCTCTTTTTTGAAAGCAGTATGTAGTCTAGACCTTGTGTCAATCAGTAGACCATTGTTATGGCAGGTGTACGAAAGGCCTACTACCAGCAGTGTCCTATTTTCTTGAAGGAACTATTTATCGTGTGGTCTTTAAGGATAAACTATTTATTATACCATTGAGACATGGTTCTACATTCTATTCATTTTATATGTACGCTTGTATTAGTACTACCATCCAACGATGATCTAGTAACGTGAAATTAACAACCATCTGTGTACATATGGTAGCTTTCTTTCATTCAGAGCACCATAATTCGATTCTATGTCGTAATGTAAATTCGAGTCTCTGTAATTTTGTGAGGACTAATGCTATGTAGACCTTCGAAAAATTGTGTTACTTAAATAATGTTAAATCTAATATCCAGGGTCGGATTTAAGAAAGTGCAGGCGGGGCTACAACCCCGGAGATCCATATCATCCATACGAGAGGGGCCCTCACAATAAAGAGAAAAAAAATCCGAATTGGGACGTTACAAACTTTTGCTTTGGCACCATTTGCGTGTGGTATATTTTTTCGCCATTTTTACCGACAGTATTTTAAATCTTACGATTGGTGACACTGTCCGTGATTAAGATGTGTCCGCTTGTACCGTGCTTTCAATATACAGGGGCGTACCCAAAGAAGTTCACAGTTATCACGAAGACTATATATTTGAAAAATTCGAGATTAGAACAGCGGGGAATATGTTTTTTCCTACTAACAGAAAATAATTTAGGTTAATCTCAGATGCTCAAAAATGTCCTTCTCCAACACAGCAACATTTTCCAAATCTCTACAGCAGGGCACTCCGTAATGTGAAATGAATGCGATTTAAATCATTAAAGTAAGGTTCCCCTCTTAGACATTGCGATTTATAGGGCAGATGATGAAAAAGGTCATCTGTTTCTTGGCGTCATGTGGCCAGCACAACAACCAACCGCCTTTACTTTTCCCCAACTAGTGTCAGGTCAGCTGGTTGGACTCAGAGGCGCCCAGAGATCCCGAAATTAAAAATCCCAGTCTTACCAGAGGATTCGAACCCGGGATTCTGGTTTGAAAGCGAAGCTTTACCGTTCATCCACCGAGCCACTTTTTATTCATTACATAATAAAATAAATTGCAATTAGCTAGAAAAAAACTATTCATGTAAGCAGTGCTTTTTTTGGTAAAAAAAATAGGTGCCAGTACTCAGTGATTAGGTGCCGTACTCGGTGATTAGGTGCCGGTACTCGGTGATGGATTGCCTAACTTTTAACTACTAATAAATTAATAACAAACGTTAAAATACAAGAAAAATAATAATGTTTCCCCACATTCAAAAAGGTGCCGGTACGCCGTACCGGTGCGTACCGTCACAAAAAAAAAAAACACTGCATGTAAGTAAGATGTTTTACATTGGTATTACTAAGCAAGACAAAATTCAGTCATGTAAAGGGTAGTTTAGTAACTGTACACCAAATTCTGGGCCACCCTGTATACATACAGCTCCGCATTTACGGTATTGCGTCAACCCTGGACCTTACCTTCCAGAAACTCAAAAATATACACATTTTTTTTTTACTAAAATATACATCATTCATATTTTTCGAAAAAAATAATTAAAAACATATTACGTGTACAATTACATGTACTTTTCTTTCTTCTAAAATATGGCATGCTTTTAGATATAAATATTTTTTATTACGAATATATAATAAGTGGATTTTTATTGAAGGTTTCGATAAGAGTGTACGGGCCTCCATAAACATTCTGCCATGGGGCCTCCACTGTCGTTAATCCGTCCCTGCTAATATCTAATTCTATTTAAAAAATCGAATTCTAATATCTACTGCTATGTTAACGTTAGTATCTAATTTAATCTCGTTGAATAGTATGTCTGTCCGTCCGTCCGTCCCGTTTAGATCTCGTAAACTAGAAAAGATAATAAAAATCCGACATCTTAATATTTTAGTCCTTCAAAGTTCTGATGCAACAGCTACGTTTTTCTTTTCTAAAAAAGCGAAAAATCTAATTTTTAAAGTCACTTATGCAAGCAGTTTTTTCATAAACATATACCACTTTTACAACTATTCACTATTAATAGTAACCAACATTGGAGTTTCTTTAATAGGGGAAATATATATATATATATATATATATATACGCTATAGTTTTAGCACATTTATGCAGATGGTTTTAGATTTTTGTCAAAAATTATTTCTTTTACAAATGTATTGCAAAGTTAAATATGCTCTGTCATACTTACTACTACATTTACACAAAAAATGTTTCCTTTTTTAAGAGAAAAAAATTTATTTAGTATGCATATAAGTTGGACATAATTTAAAACAATTAATAAGTAGTTTTTGTATATTACCGCGAGAACTGCAACGCCTACCTGCAGCCATGAAACACTTAACTAAGGAAAATATTATTTTTTTTACGGAAATTTTTTTTTCTTGAGGATTTGAATAAGAGCTTGACCCTATACAAAACAATTAGATCAATTAAATATCCATTATAAGACCATTAGTTAGGCCAGGTTCACATCTAACTTCACATTCACTTTCACCTATCCTTTGGTCTGCTGGGGCACCACACAGGATCTATCAGCTTTCTTTCTCCATTCTTCTCCGTCATTTGTCTTTGTTAGAATTTCATTCTGATGTTCTTTCTGAAAATATTGAAACCTGCCTTTTTACCTGCCTGGGTGGACCACTTCGGGGGCCGATTTTGAGTTTGTGTTTCCACACAAACTGTCTTTGTAACCTTGTTATCACTGTATTCCTACGTTTGCACCCCCTTCCCTTTTCATATTAAACTAGCAAGAGGAATTTGTTTGTCATTCTGAGTACTTTTTTTTTAGTCTGCTGGTTTTGGTAAGTCTTAAGAAGCAGTGAAATAGTAGTCACTAGAAACCAAATATAATGCTGCTCAAAGCACAAATCAGTTCATTGAGTCTTCAAGCAGTTACTTCGAGTGTCATGTCGGATTAATCTCTGCTGCATGATGGGATAGTGTCAACAATGTTGAAATTAAAGCGGACTAAGAACATGCCTGAGAAGGTAAGGAATTCTTTCATTTTTTAAAATTACAATTTCTATTATCTTGCCAACTTATGTGAGAACGGACACTGTCTGGGTGGAGGGTGGGTGGACATGGATCTCGAAAACGACTCTAACGATTTTCATAGAACATTGACACAATATGTATATCTTTGGTTAAAAAAAAAGATTACTAGCTAATTGGTCACACGGTGAACACTCTGGTTTGATATAATCTCAAATAAAGAGAGAAAGAGAAAAGAAAGAACGACTGGAGAAAGAGAGACAAGAAAGAGAGAGCGTGAGAGAGAGAAAGAGAGGGATAGAAGAGAGATATGAAAGAAAGAAAAAAAAGAGCTCTAGAATCAAGTGTGAGCGATGCAGATAAGAAAAGAGAGAGAGAAAGAAAAGAGAGAAAGAGAAAGAGAGAGAATGAATAAATGAATTAGATTAATATACTTAATAAGAAGAGAGACCTAAAGAATTCCATAATGATAAAACTCTTAAAGCTAATTACTTCAGTGGACATCATTAGATCCTTGTAGAATCATGCAAGTTAAACCATACTTACCAGGTAGATCCAGTCGTCCTGCATCAGGTTCCGTTACAAATCACTGTTTACAAACCAATGTCAGGGCAAAGATCTAAAAGTTACAGGTGGTGCCGTAAAAAAAGAAGGGGTGGGTGGTGGACGTTACCAAGTGAAACAGTACTCTTGACTTCAACGTGGCCTCCCTTTGAGCCGCTATTCTAGTACGAAACATTCAGTACGCGTTAACACTGCAGCGACACGCACAAATATAACTTCAGCTAAGAAGAGCAGCCAATGATCACATAGATCTCGAGCTACCACGGATCTACTTAGTGGCGTAGCTAGGAATTTATCATCACTTTGGGGCCAGGGGGGGGGGGGGTCTTGACATGTTTGGGGGCCCCAGCTTTTTGCGTAATGTTTAACATTTAATGTAAAAAAAAACTATTTCAAACACTCATTTGGGGCTCCGTCAAGATGGGACTCGCCCAGAACCGAGACGCCTGGAGGAAGCTGGCTGGTGGCCTATCCCCCAGAAAGGACCACGGGTAGAGCGAAGATGAGATGATCAAGTGGGAGCCCGGGGATTTTCAAATTTCCCCCCTCCTCTATCTATCTATCTATCTATCTATCTATCTATCTATCTATCTATCTATCTATCTATCTATCTATCTATCTATCTATCTATCTATCTATCTATCTATCTATCTATCTATCTATCTGTCTGTCTGTCTGTCTGTCTGTCTGTTTACTCATACGTTCATGGTACAGTGTTGTCCATTAACTTGACATGAGAGTCAAGACAGTATCTTATCATCTTATAAATTATACAGAACCCACTTCAAAAGAGAAGAAAATGACATCCTACTGGTATCTTTGGGGGCTCTAAGGATAAGATTCCCCTCCACTTCACTGGATGAACGCAATGTTCTTAGTTATCTGTGTTTTATATTAAAAAGAAAAAGACAAATATAAAAGTATACAGACATTTAAATATCTAGTATCCACTCCGCTAATTGAAAAAACACACAAACTAAATAAAATACAATGCATTCTCGTACATGTGTGGAATCTACACGGGGGAAGGCGCCATAAGTGGAGTCACTGTGTATCCGGCGTAAAAAATATGGAAAAAAAATGGAAGCATTGATAAGCTTTGTATTTTAAATGGGATGACGGTTTAAATAATTTGTTTGCATTTGTGTAACGCCGGAGAACAGAAAGAAGATGTAAAAATTTATTTCTTGAAATGTTTATAATGTAGTTGGCAACAGTGATATCACAAGATAGTGTCCTTGACATTGTGTCGTCTGCTCACCCAATCTTCCGTTTCTCATCCAGTCTTCTTCTTTTCATTTTCGTACACATTTCTTTACGTTCCATTATATCTCACCCACATTGCTCCATATCGATTTCGCTTTCTCTCTTATTTTATAAAGCTAATTATCAACTCTGTCTGTCTGTCTGGTACAAATTTTAAACAAGTTATTTCTCCCATTTCCCATTTTTGAATCAGATTTAAACTTTTCACATTTATTTAAAAAAAAAATCACATGAATAAATCAAAAAATTAACCAATAAACTAATTAAATAGAGAAAATTAATAGATTTTATTTGATTGCGAAAAGAGAAATTAATGCTACAGTATTGAGATATATGGCTGTAAATGGGAAGTTCTTACCCCTAGATGAGCCTTTTTTTTAAAAAAGTTTTTTTTTTTAATCTGTTGTATGTTATCTTGCTATAGTTTACTGCTTTAAGAGCACGACCCAGATCTTAACAATTAAATTTAAACACTCAATCAAGGAGACAGATTTCTAGAAACATTTTTTTTTAAAGCCAGTTTCAAACGAATTTTAAAAAGTGTATTTTTTCTTTAAAAAAAACCCCAACAACATCTAGATCTACAACATGTGTATCTCTTGAAACAAGATCAATGTGATTATAATATCCAACTAGACTCTGATTGCTAATACCGGACATGAAAGTAAAGAGGGCTAACAACATAAATGCGGAATGCTTTTCTTAGCATCTAGTCATTGTTGTAAATACCCTCTCTCCCTGCAGGTAACGTGTCTAGGCTGGTTTTTTTTTTTTTTTTCATGTCTAAACAGCACTCTTAAAAAAAAAAAAACACCTGCAAACTTCTGTCTGCGAGTTTAATTAATCGGATGAAATCAGCTGACAACATGGCCGCTGGCGAAGGGGGAAATCAATTCTTGTTTCTGCGGCCCTGGCCTTGGCCATACGTATTAAAGGACAATTACAAGTCTGCATGAGTAAGACACCTACCGGACATTTCTGTTTAACATCAGGAGCACGCTACTCTTGGCCGGAATTCGGGAATCGATTGGCACACGCGCTGCATCTTGTGTGACGTCAATTGTCAGAGAAAGTATTTTTAGATTTTATTTTTTACTTTTGGGAGTCTCTGCAACAGGGCCGTTGCCACAACGAACGCGTTTTGGTTAATTTATAATGCTCCTAGGTTAATGGCCTCGCACTAATTTTCATCCGCCACGCGTAGTAATTTTATTTGGTTTGCTTGTACATGTTCAATCTTTTATTTTCCTGCTCTTCCAACTCCTGTATCAGATTGTTGACATACGCGTAACAATACTATTGTCAGGGTGGCTTTGGCGTCTGATCAATGAAGTCATGAGTCTGCGTCGAGATAAAAGGGGGAAAAAAAAAACGCGCGTTCTGCGCGCGCGCTACGTTTTTTTGTTCTTTCGGGCCGATCAATGAACGGACGAGCAACATGTTGAGCCGGGGACGGTGTGTTTTTCAGAAATTTATCCCGATCTTGTGGTGAGCACACACGTAAACAGTGTGAAGGGAAGATTGTCAATCAATCACACAATCATGGATTGAAGGATTGCGGTTCAAGTGGATTTTATTTTCCTAAAGGGGACAGGAACGGATTTGACGACAAAGATGAGTCTTATTACAGTCGTGCTTTCGAGTCACGGAATAAATTGAACCGCTCTATGCTAATGAGCTCCAGACATAGTGCATGATTGTGTATCGATCGGTTGAACGTATTCTTGGGGGCCATTCCTTCTGGGCGCCGCTGCGTGGATGGAGTTGTTGGCTGACCATGGAAGAAGGGTCTGTGGAATCGGTGCATAATTGTGCTGGTCAATTTAGAGTGGGCACGTTCTTTTTTGGACCCAAGATGAGCAGACGTGAAATCGTGAGTGCTTGTGGATAACATAGCTGACTCACGCGCCGCATTGGATATTCAATATGGTGGGTAATGTACTAGGATATGTCTGATTGACTAGATGACAGATTTTTCTCTATGACTCTATGTATGACTGACTGACTGTCACATCTTTCTATCTGTATGACTGGCTGTCACATCTTTCTTTCTGTATTATTAAATCTGAATGACACACCTTTTTCTCTGTAAGCTTAAATGATAATTTTTTTTCTGTATGATTAAATGACAGATCTTTATCTCTGTGTGAAGAACACATCTTTCTTTCTGTATGACTGACTGTCACATCTTTCTTTCTGTATGATTAAATCTGAATGACACACCTTAATCTCTGTTAGATTAAATGACACATCTTTTTTTCTGTATGATTAAATGACAGATCTTTATCTCTGTGTGAAGGACACATCTTTCTATCTGTATGACTGACTGTCACATCTTTCTATCTGTATGACTGTCTTTTTTTGTTTGTTTTGTCTGTGACAGTATGTTTTAGTTTTAGCCCTGTGTGTATATAAAGGTCAGTTGGTCAATAAGTATTTACGTCTAAATCAGTGTCTCGTTTTTTTAATATTTTTATGTTCTGGATGTAGCGAATTATGTAGGTCACAGATGGGACTGCGCATCCATGTAAAATACTGCATTCATAATTAATCTTCGGACTCCAAGACAAAGCCTTATTATTATGTAAACAAGAGCTTGTTTTGTCAATCAGTCTATCTGTCAGTCTGTCAATCTCATCTGCCTGTCAGTGATGTTTCTTAATTATATCTGCCAATTGATTTCATTCTACGATACGATATATCAAACTACTGCCTTCATTCTAGACATAACATTCGCGTGACTCAAAGTGTTACTGTGTCCCCCCACCCCCCCGCCCACACAAGCGTAAGTTCTTGTTTGCTTATTCCATTTCTACATCTACACCTATAAAGAATAGAGTTTCCCCTTTCAGGCCATGTGGTCTATAGGCCAGATGATGTTAATGTCTTTTGTTTCTGTCATATGTTTCAGTGGCCCAGGGTTATCGAGGGTGGCCAGCACAATGACCAACCTCCTTTACTTTTCCCCTACTAATTTCAGGTACCCATTAAAGCTGGGTGGACTTAGAATGTGTCCGGTTCAGTAACCAAGAGCTTTACCACTTAGCCATCGCGCCTCTATATCTTCGCCTATAAGCTCACTAAATATTTACAATACATTAACTATATGCTAACTACATACTGAATATATATATATATATATATATATATATATATATATATGTATGTATTAGTATATTCTATCTATACACTAGCTAAATACTAGCTAAATGCTAGCTAAAAACTATAACGCTAGCTAATTATATACTGATAATATAGGCTAACATACTACCTATATACTAGCTATATATTAACTATATTATACCGACTACATTGGCTACTTACTATATACTATCTATACACTAGCTGTATTCTAAATATATACTGACTATATAGGCTACTATATAATATCTAATACACTAACTAAACACTCACTATATAGGCTACAAACTATATAGTATCTATACACTAGCTATAAACTATATACTAACTATATTCGTTACTAACTATATACGATCTATAAGCTAGCTGTATGCAAACTAGGTATCTTTCTATCTCCTCAACTCTTACGGTACCAACACTTTGGTTAACTATGCGAGTAGCGAGGGCTAGATTATTCAAATCGCACCCTGGGCTGAGTGGGAAAGGGGGCGGGGGGTAAAAGCGGTTGATGGGGAGACAGGTCAGTACATAGCTCTGGCAACGCCCCAAAAATCAAACTCCCGGATCGATAGCCTACTTGCACGATGTTGATTCTACAGCCACGGAAGTACATCCCTTTTAGTTATCGATACCATTAAATCAATAGACATGGGAGAGTCATTGTAGTGCTGACTACTTTGTCATGATGTCACATGAACACCCTCCTATATATACACACTCACACTTCCTCACTCCACACACACTCAGTTACTCGCTCCACACACTCACAGTCACTCACCCTCTTTCTCTCCAATTCAAACACTTACAGCTCCCCTTTCCCCCTCCCATTTACGCACTCACATCCCCCTTCTTTCCCTCCTATTTACGCACTGACAGCCCCCTTCTTTCCCTCCTATTTACCCACTCTCACAGCTCCACTATTTCCCTCTCGACCTCTTGGTTTCCCCCATTTCCCAATCCTAGATTGATGCAGCATACCGATATAGATATCAACAAATTTCCTCAAACGTTTTATCGACATCTTCATCATACGCTCTTATCCCGCTCTGAACTGCGTATTATCAACTCGCCGTTATTAGTAGATCCTTGCCCTTGACGTTGTGTACACGCTGTGACGTTTTCCCCACCACTCAGACCACAAGCCATTCGCATTAGTTTATCAAGAAATACACACGAAAACTTTTGGCTTCCTAGCTAGACTTTTAGTCTACAAATGACGTCATCAAACGTTGGCCAACCGATCAATGATGCCGCAAACAAAGATATTTTACTCTAATGTCGTGAAGAGAATCGCGGCATTAATTTTGGTAGACCGCGTAAGCAGCTTTGATTCCACAAACTCTTGTTCTAAAAATAGACCATCTTTAAAAACTTAAAAACATCTTATAAAAGCAATTGACTATTAAATCGACTAAATCCTGTTAGGATAATAATCCTCAAAGGTTTGATAATCGTGTAAGACTAAAAGCATGGTTAATAAAGAAAAAACCCATGTCTCTTTTTATGAGTAATTTTTGCTTCTGTACAACTAGTGGAATTTATATTGGTTAGATTCGCTTTACCCGTTTAAAAGGCTAACATAACTGACCAAACAATTGCCAAACTCTCAGTATTATGTACTGTTCTGGCCAGTGGCAGACTGGGTATCAAAATCGGCCCTGGCATTACCATGTGAACCGGCCCTCAAATGGTATATCATATCTTGTGCCTTGGGCTTAGCCAGGATTTTTTGGTGGGGGGATTTTTTTTCTGTTTGAGGTGTGTGCATTGAAAAAAAAAAATTAATTGGTCGAGACCAGACCGGTCCATTCGGTGCCGGCCCGCCGGGCATTTGCCTCGTTTGCCCATATAGCCAGTCCGCCCCTGGTTCTGGCTAGTATCTTTTATAACTTCACTGCCATTTCATTAACTATTCAACATTAGCCAACGAACATTACAGTTATCTATAAACACTTGATAAAGACTTTTTACTGCTGTAATTTATTCATAACTGGGAAGTCTGTCAACGTTTGATGACGGTCGCTATTTATCTGTCTCTAATATTGATCAACCGTCTTCTAAGCTATCGCCATATTGTTCTTCTTGTTCGCCTATTCTGCTACGTCATTCGTCTGTCTGACTACGTCACTACTTTTACTGTCGCTAAAAACAATACACAATATATTTGTCTACTATCTCTCTCTGTGGCATTTTGTGTCTCGAGAGACGATCTTTTCCATTTGCAACTTCTTGTGTGACTAAAGAGGCCAATCCTTGATACACAGTTGCGATCGCAGGTTGGGCATATATAACCACCAGGCGGCGTTGCATTTTCACCCTTCCTTCTGCTTCTGTTGTGTATGACATCTGCAATCTGTGACCCTTCCTTTATGCTCTCTCTCCATGTGGATCTGTCCAGTGCCACCTCTTCCCAGTTGCCAGTGTCGATTTTGAAGAGCTTCATATTGCGTTTGCATACATCCGTATAACGTAAAAGTGGACGACCAGCGGCTCTCCTGCCTTCTATTAGATCGCCATACAGGATGTCCTGTGGAAGTCGACCTACTGGCATTCTACGAACGTGTCTACTAACATACTCTCTAACTAAGTACACAACATCACTAATCACATTCATCTTTATAGTTCTCAATTTGCGACCATTAAAAGCGATTTATAAGATCCCTCGAAAATGTTAAAACTTTGATTATTACAATCTATTTATAAGATCCTCAAAAGTTCTCAAACTGTGACTATTAAAACTTATTTGCAAGATCCCACGAAGTTGTCACACTATGATAATTAAAAGTATCTACACGATCCATTAAAGTTATCATTAAAACCTGTCTACGCTGGAATTCAAACCCAAGTCAGCCAGTTCTTCTGCATCCCAGTCAGCTCTTGACTAATTCTTGGACACTGTCCGACTCACTGACCCACACGATTCTTTTACACAACACATTTGTCTTTACAATCTCAAATTCCGGAGAGCTCAGCTTTTCTTTTCACGTCTGCAAACAAACAAACACTTTCAACAAAAAAGATCGCTTTGTCCAGACTTGGAAAATCAAACACAAACTGAACAAAAGTAGAGAACCCAAAAAATAACCAAATCCGTGCCATGACACAGTGACATATTTTGTGGACGAACACGCCCCGATTCGCAAATATCACTGGTACTAAAGATGTAATCGTCTGCTTTTATGGACGCAGACGCGAAAGCTAGAGATATAGTTTAACAGGAATTATTCAGTATATTATTTTTTTAAACTGATCAGGTGATTGAACCTTAAAGTAGGTCAGTGCAAATCTGTACACGTTCAATTGCAGACGACAACCTGCTGAGCAGACGGCTATAAAAATAAGGCCCATTTCCGTTTGTGTGAATAATTAGATTTGAATGCAGGACTGTAGGAAGCGGGTGGCATATATAGAGACCCCCCACTTGTCCATTGAAATGTATTAAAATACTCAAAATAAATAAAAAATAATCAACATTAATCTCAAGCTCCACCATATTTCTGAAACAGACGTGAGTGCAGGCTGGGTGCTTAAACACTTGCTTGTTTAAACGACATTCTAATCCTGTTAATTGGACCAGCCGCTTATTCGGACCGAGTCCAAAAGTACCGAAACGAACCATATCATACAGCAGAATTCGGTTAATCGGGCCAGCCATATATTAGAGTCAAAATGATTGTGCCCGATGTAGTCCGATTAACCGGATTCGACTATTTAGCGAACAAATCAACAGAGTTTAGATTTAAATAATTGTTTCGGTATAAACTATGCTTTTAAAACCAAACGGAAGTGATAACACTCATCTTTTCCCAGCATCCATCGGCTGCAAGTTTCACGTAAAGTTGTCTGGTCAATGTCGTAACACAATACTTTGGCAAGCCGTGGTCAATGTTGTACTAAATATAGATCTATTAAGCCTTGGCAATATTCTTCTTTCTTCAGGCTTTGAAAACTGACAGGTGTCAGGACTGACACAAACATTGATTGGCATAGTGTGACATGTCCTTATGTCCTGCCAAAGTCAGTGAGTACTTGGCATTGAAACGGACAAGGTGGAGATTGTTAGGCTGATCTTTTTTTAGATTTGTTAGGCTATGTGCAACTCGGAACGTCGTTTATCTTTGCACTTTAAGGAAGAAAATATTTTGATGGGTAGATTGTCCCTCATTAGAAATGTGAAACGTCTGCTGCTTTGGCTGAGTGGTATGAGCTTCGGAAAAATGTTACGATTCACCTGAGTTCAAATCCTGCACTCTAGCACCCCCCGCGTCCTGCAGGAGGTTTTGGCTATTTCGTACTAATCACAAGACAACTGTACCTGAAGGGAAAAACATGAGATGACTGCAGCGATCAAACTTAGTCAAACCTAAACCTAAAAACCGGATGCTTAATCTTGCCGATGACGTTGCATCCACAAGTTGTGCAAGCAAAAGTAACCAATCAGTTCATTGGAAGTCTCTATTTGCAACTGAAAGAAAAATCCTCCGAAAAAAAATTATGATACATTATACGAGGGAAACGGTTGAAGGAATCGCACCAACCAAGAAATCTACCAGCTCTATGAAGACCTCTCCTTAGTGACACCAACCAAGAAATCTACCAGCTCTATGAAGACCTCTCCTTAGTGACACCAACCAAGAAATCTACCAGCTCTATGAAGACCTCTCCTTAGTGACGGAAATAAAATGGAACAGATGACGTTGTGGGCAGGCCACCTCGAAAGAACGCCTAAGAGGTAGTATAGATTGTTCACTGGCAAAAACCCAAAAGGCAGACGCTCCAAAGGCAGACTACGAGTACGGTGGCTTGCTGACATACAGGCATATCTACAACAGCTTAAAGTCCGGACATGGAGACGTCAAGCACAGGATAGATCAGAATGGAGAGATATTAAATGTAAAAAAAAAACAACAAAGAAATGATAATCGATTTTCGTAGGGAAAAGAAAGAAAATGATATTGTTTCTGTGGCTGGAGAGACTATTGAAATAGTGCAAACCTTTAAATACCTTGGTACTATACTAGACAATAAACTAAATTTTACTGCAAATACTGATTATATCATCAAAAAAGGGCAGCAAAGATTACGATTACTAAGTAAAATGTCCTAGTTAGCGAAAAGGCTTTGGCTATATTTTATCACGCTCACATTTGCAATATTTTAAGTTTCAATATCACTGCCTAGTATGGCAATCTGAGCATTACAAATTAAAATAAACTTTATAGAATCCTAAATGCTGCTGGTAAAATCATTGGCAAAAATTAAACACCATTTGGGCAGTTGTTTGAGACAAACATCTATAAAAAAAAAAGCTAACAAGATCCTCGAAATAAAGAATCACCATTTGTGTCAGGATTTTGTGATTTTACCATCACAAAAGAGATACAAGACACCGATAGCAAAGACAAACAGACACAAAGACTCTTTTGTTCTCCTGGCAATCAAATCATTAAAAAAGAAAAATCTGATATAAACATAGTCACGTGTAAAATATGAGTGAGTCTGGTGTGAATGTACACTTTGGTTTCTTATAGTTATAATGTTTTTTGTTTGGTGTAATGCACAAATTGTAAGACAAATTTCCATACGGACAATAAATATTATTATTATTATTATTATGTGCTAGAGCAGGCCAGAGCTCCCTTCAGGGGCTGTAGTGCCACTGGGATGGATGGATGGATGTATCTGTAACAACAAAGCATGAGTTAGAAAAAAAAAATGAATGGAAATAATTTAGTAGACACCCTATGGGTGTGAGTGAATTACTGTTTTTAATACGACTTGCTAGAAATGTCCAGCTAGAAGCTCGATACTTTCAACACATCCTCCTGTGATCAATAATATGAGCTTCTCTATTCTCTACTGGTACAACTATGTTGGCTGAAATTAATTTTGTATAGTGAAGATTAACTTACAATAATCAGAACATTTACTTTTGAGGAGTTAACATTTTCTTCCCCTGCTGATAATTTCTTTAATGGTTGAGTGGTAAAGATCTTGCTTTCTCGGGTTCGAATTTCCTTGACAGAGGCGTAGCTAGGGGGAACGCGGGGGATTTACCTTTTTTGGGGCCCCTACTTTTTGCGTAAATATTAATTTCTAATGTAAAAAACACTCATTGGGGGCCTCCTCAATCGGGGGCCCGGGGGATTTTTCAAATTTTCCCCCTCCTCCCCCCACCCTAGCTACGCCACTGCTCCTTGAAGACTTACGGGATTTTAGGACGCACCTTGGTCCACACAACACCAATTTTGGAAGTAAGGTCGGTTGGTCGTTGTGCTGGCCACATGGGACCACCGTTAACCGTTGGCCATAGAAACACATGATGTTTACACCATCTGCCCTATAATTTCAAGGTATGAAAGAAGTGCGCTTTATTATTTTTTAAATTACAATAATAACAAGTGCGTCGTTCGATTTTGTCCCCATTTTCATGTGGACCTAGCCAAAAATAGACACTAAAACAACAATAGTCCTCGGTCTATTTATACTTAGAATAATCACGTGGCTAGAAAAAGGCGCTGATAAATTATATCGACAATTGATCTAGATCTATACAGGTAATCAATATTATTGATTCATTATCAATTACACACGCCAAGGCCGGCGTGGGATTCTCAGAATAGCAGACGATATAACCAAGACATAAGCTGCAAATTGGATATGGGGAAATGCATACACAATATGTATTCCCGGCAAAACAACGCATTCCTCCCGACCCCCCTTTCCTTTTTTTTTTTTTTTTTTTTTACTTGTCTTGCACTTGTAGACATTGATGTGCGTGTCCCAACGATTGCGCGCTTCTGATCCTGGGTCCCCCTCTCGTCCCCCCCCCCCCCCTTTCCTGAGCGTGAAGCAGCGTGGCATGTTTGGCCCTAAGGAGATTCCTGTGTGTTTGTGACTCGGCCAGGTGTGTCACCCTGCCATCCAGTAGACTGCGTGCGTGTGTGTGTGTGTGTGTGTGTGTTCTATCAACGACAACACGATACTGTGCCAGCTACTAACGGATCTTGTTTTTACAGGAACGGATTTACAATTTCTGATTCTATCTTTAATGCTCTGTAGGCTACTCTCTTGGTATGTACCTAATTAGATCTGGATTTTTCTTTTTTTTGTTGCCAAAATAAAGAACATACTGACATCTTAATAACAATATATAACTAGATCTATATATTTTTTTAAATTAAAGAAAAAAAATTGAGTTCTGAGTGTGCGTTCGCGTGTTACACACCTCGCTAGCAGAAGACCATGTGCTCGTTTAACCGCGACAATTAGAAATTCTTTATGAGCGTCATAATTATATGTATTCATATAACAATAAATTTTGTTTGTAGATTTATGTGTTGAATGTCGGAACTACAATAAGTGAATAGGATAAGTCTTTTTTTGTTTGTTCAAGATATTCAAGTTCTTCAGAATTGATAATCTATAACATCCTAGCCCGGGCCTCCCTCAGAACTGTGGTGGGGGGGGGGGGGAAGAAGACGGCGGGCAGGGCTCGAACCCGGGCCATCTAGGAGACATTCCAGAGCGCATACCTTAGGATCAGGCAGCCGGTGTAGGCATAATAGAAAAAGTTTCTGACATTCTCCTGGGGTTGGGGGGAGGAGTGTTCATCGTCTGTATGTAGATAAAACTCCAGGTCCCTCTAGCGATCTTCAATTAACCGAAATTAAACATAATTTTTGTTTTCTAGGTCCGTTATATATTTTCGAGTGAAAAATTTTTCTTATTATTTCGTTATGAATGCCCTGATTGATAGAAATCCAACTTTTTAAGAGTGAATGTCGTTTTGATCGCGTGATAGAAAAGCTTAAAGTCTTGGCGCCACTACAAATATAGAAGCAAAGTGTTGACCCTTTTATGACGTACTCCCTGGAGTAGACCATCAGTTCTTTTTGTTCGTTTTGCTGTCACATGTCTCGGATGTTCCTGCGATCGATGGCGACAAGCAGGGTTTGAACCCGAGACCACCGAAACGACAGTCCAGAGCGCATACCACACGACCAACCAGCCATCCGATTTCACGACAGCATATAACCATTTGTATTGGCCTAACACACATTGTTGTACAGGTTAAAAATTCAATGCCAAGACGACAAATATTGATGTATCATCTATAGCAATATATCTAATACATGTGTATAGGCTATATACCTTAAAGTCTTTAACAACATCTAGGTATTGACTGAACATTGTAATCTAGGCCCTATTGGTATTGATTTTACCTCTGTCTATCATAAAACGACTACGATTTACCCCATAGAGCACTTGTGTTGTATGCCATATTCTAGAATGTATAAATCACTGATGTCCAATTCTTTTCGGCTTTGCCCTATTGGCCCTATACATTTCCAGCACTCAGTTCATCGTAATTATGCCCCTGAGGCTTCATTGTGGTGTTTATAAGGGCCGGAAAATACATTGTCACGGATACGATCATCGAATCGTAGTTTGGACAACACTGGTCTAAATAAATCTAGCTGACCACAATGGAAGCTAATGAATATGCTGGCAAATAACTCAGCTGATAACGAAACGTATTTATAAACTATTAGAAATGGAAAACTTTAAGAAGATATCCGGTGTCGTTTTTAAAAATATCGCTCTACAAATCTCCACAGGGATTTGATTGAGTTTTACAACAAATTCAACCATGTCATATTCCCAGGACTTGTTAAGTAATGGTTTTTTTTTGTGTATGTAAATTGTCTTAATATTTGAGTCTTAAGACTCTTGGAACTCTAGGCCTATAAAAGCTTGACTCAGTCTGCTGGTCTGAACAAACTTCTGTCTGGGAAAGCAGATTAAATTATTACATCCCTATTACAGATAGCTCGTATCCCAAGATGCTGCGATTTGACGCGAGGCCAAAGGCTAAGCACACAGGGGAAACTCCCACGTATTTCTTATCTGTACCACATCAGTCGTGCAGATGTCTGCAATTAAAAAAAATCGGCCTCACGAGGAACAATGTGTGGATAGTGACATGTTTGTTGGGGCTTTCTTCCATTCCAGCCTATGCAATAGACTCAGTCCTTAGGCACTCCAACGGGAGTTCATTTTTTTTTTCTTACCTTTTGACCTAATCATCGCCATTCTAGCACCACAGTGAGGCTGAAAAGAATTGCACGGGCCAGCCTCTCTTCCCTCTACACATAGTACCCTGTAATATGGTCTTAACCAATTCTGTAGCATGAATTTAGGGATACCTGCTGCTTTACGCGGTACTATTTGAGCCATTTTAGAACCGCTGAGAGAGGCATCGTCTGTATTAATTATCTCTATTTCTATGTACTGTACTCTACTAAGAATAGTGTCAACGCCATGATCTATAAATAGCGCTGGGTGTGTATGTAGCCTGCATTTTTTAAAAACAATAATTGTGTGTAAAATATATAAAGTTAGTGCTAGAAATAGAATGCCATTGTTATTTCTAATCCAATATTAGAAAGAACTTAGTGACTATAATGTTTTCTTCTGCATATATGCCTTATGGAGGGGAAGCTAACCGGTCATGGAAATGCGTCAAACCTTGACAATTTTGTGGTCATGGTTATATGCATAGAAATAAAGATATTCTTTGATCTACTCCTACTCCTCTTATTCCTCTGATACAGTGTTTCCCAAAGTGGGGTACGCGTACCCTCAGTGGTACGGGAAGACTTTGGAGGGGGTACGCGTTACATCTCATTAACTATAATAATAATGATAATAATAATAAGGCTAGTCTTCGAGTCCGAAGATTAGTGAGGAATGCAGTATTTCCTTTGGCTGCGCAGTCCCATCTGTGACCTACATGTTTTTCCACATCCAGGGCAAGCATAACCATTGTCCGCAGGCGGTCGATTTAGATTTTCTTTTCGCCGTCTACGTTTGTCCTCGGCAGCAGATTTTCTTTTGGTCTCAAATGTGTATCCCGCGTCCTTCGTCAGTGACCTCCAGCTGTCTCGTTCTGAGGCCGCATGCAACCAGGTGCTCTCTTCTATGTCAGCTAAGGAAAGTTGAAGCCTAAGCTGGTCTTTGAAGCGTTTCCGTGGGGGCGCCTCTGTTATGGCGGCCACCTTTTAGCTCACAAAAAAATAAAAAAAATATGACCGCCTTTGGCATACGTTCGTCTCCCATACGGGATATGTGTCGGACCAAAAGTCCCTCTATACTGTCCATACCGGCGTTCACAAGGACTACTATACTGATTTTTTAAATATCCATTTATTATGTTCTGAATTAAAATGAGGTGAGGGGGGTACTCATCATCTATATATATAATTCTCTTCTTCCCTCAACAGTTTAATCGAGTAGTAAGGAGTAAAGGAAAGATCACTCTGTTGATAGTCCACGAGAAAACAAGAGGGGGGGGGGGGGAAAGAACACGTAGTCACAAAATAGCAGGGCAGGACCGTTGCAATATCACTCTTTTTTTTTTTATTTCTAAATCACGTTAAAAAAGGGGGAGGGGAGTAATCTACTCTGTAGTAGCTATCGAAGCGACATAGCACGCTCAAGAGTTTGGACACAATGGAAAGATCACTCTTTTAGTTTTGCAACTCGGAGTTATCCTAGGTAATTTAAGAGTAAAAAAAAAAGACAATTTTCGTCTGTATATTTTCAGGAGTTGGTATGAGTTTTCAAAAGATTTTAATCATTTCCGGATATTTCTAGGACTTTTTCGTATATTTTGCAATTTTAGGAGATTTCCAGGACCTCCTGTTAAATCGACAGGAGGCCGCGGGAAATCTGTTATAAGTTATAAAATGGTTTAGATTAATAATTTATACACCTAAAAGTAGCGCGGGTCATATAATAGTGCTGGGACCACTGCGGTCACTTAGGTTGCACTGGCCTAAGGTTGGCCCTGCAAAATAGCGGCGTATGCTACGCCGCCGGTCGACTAGTTAAAAAATTATACAAAGGGGTACACATAGGTCAAATGTTTGGGAATCACTGCTCTAATACAAAGTTATCTTTCTTTAACTGTGGGTGCATGGTGCATTATACTGTATTCCATAGAAATGACTTGAACCAGTGCCGTAGTTTGACATAAAAAGGCCCTTAAGCGTTATGAGAAATGAATCCCTTCGGGGTCCAATATAAGTCCAGCTATTAAATGTCAGTGCTGAATATTTATTGTGGGTTTTAAGATGAGGCTTATGTTGGCTTTAGGTAAATCCGCCTGGCTTAAACGCACAGTGTCCATCTCGGCATACTGTTAATTGTCAGGCAAGTAAAGAGTTTAATTTACGCTCAGGGCTTTGTATGAGGGTATGAGTTACTGTTACGGGATGTTTTACCATAAGGAGGCCATCGTTATAAGTTACGTATACATTTCACTAGGGGGTCAATAACACAGCAAGGGGATAGTTTTTAGGTTGCAATTTTGATGTCGCAAAAATGCGTATAAATATACCATATTCCAGGTTGGCAGGTGTCGTGAGAAAATTACAGAGCGTTATTTTGATATGCGGAGCTGCGATGGCTGAGCGGTAAGGCGCTTGGCTTACGAACTGGAGGTCCCGGGTTGGAATCCTGGTGAAGACTTGGACTTTTAATCTCGGGGTCTTTGGGCGCCTCTAATTGGAACCTAACATTAGTTGGGGGAAAAGTAAACTCGGGTGGTCGTTGTGCTGGCCACATGGCATCCTCGTTAACCGTGGGCCACAGAAACAGATGACCTTTACATCATCTGCCTTATAGAACGCATGGTCTGAAAGGGGAACTTTTTTTAAAATTTAAAATTCTGATATGCGGTTGATATATTCACATTTCATCCATGAAGAAATTGTAAACTTATAGATGGCATTTAAATAGATTATTACATTTTCAATATATTAATGCATCAAATACATTATGTATTCATATAACAATCACGATAGAATGTTTTATCGTTGAACATACAGAAATACATTTTATTAAGTCATTTTATTGCCAAAAAAAACAAACAACGCCTTTAAAAAAATGGAGTTGTCTTTACGAAAGTAGAAAAGCATTCATTATTGATTTGTCGTTCTTGGACCTCGCCTCTAACCAGGGCGTCTTGGAATGTGAGCTATCGGTAATTGGGATGTAACCAATGACATCTGCCTGTCTCCCAGACACTATGGACGTTTCCATAGTTCTTCGAGTCTTTGACTCATCTCTTAGTGAGATTATAAAGAAGAATAAACCAGCAAAGTCTTTATGTTTACTAAGCAAACTACTGATCAAAACAGTGCCAGAAACTTTTTTGAAATGTGGGGTACTCAAAATGTTTTTAAGCCCTAACTAGACAAGAGACAAAACTGGCCATTGAAAGCTGGATAGAAGAAAAAGTCTTCTATGACATGCAGTAATTATGTGATACGTTAGCTAGGATGGAGAAGGGGGGGGGGGGGGGAGAGAGCTAGAAAAAAATCCCCCCGGGCCCCCATTTTTCCAAATTTTTTACATTAAATATTAAATATTACGCAAAATGCTGGGGCTCTCAAAGAGTTCAAACTCCCCGGGCCCCCAAATGATGGCAAATCCTAGCTACGCTACTGCCAACCAGTAAGAATACAACCTAACTGTTGAATGGTATCATTCTTCTAAAAACTTCTGCACACTTTGCCTCGTTATCAAGTCATTTTGTCAACCAATTTAATCTTACTCTCTGGCACCGTGATAGTCTAAAACATTCTTTGGATTAAACTGTCACCTGGTACGCCAAAGTTAAGCATCAAATCGTATAAACTTGAACCTTGGGTTTAACATGGAGCAGCAAGTAATCTAGCTATTCAAGAAACTTTCGCGTTATTCTGACCCCGTTATCGTTTGGATTCAGGACTTTTTGGCGCCAATTTTTTTGAACAATATTTTCATTTCATTGTCATACAAGTTAAATACTTGTGTAACTGTGTTTTTGTGTTCATGTTATATACTTATGTATGTATTTTTGTGTTCATATTTATGTTTTGTATTTGTGTGTTAGTGTGTGTGTGCGCGCGCGCGCGTGCAAAATAGACCATTTTGGCGCTATGGTCAGTTTTTGGCACTGCCTTTTTGGCGCCGTAGTAGTTTTGGCGCTTAATGTTTTAGACACATTATAAATGTTTATTTTATTTTGCGTTTAAAAAGAATGATACATAAGAAAGAATGATATATATATATTCGTGATTGACTAACTTAATAACATGTACATGCATAAATGATAAGCTACATGCGTTCACCTTTACCTATCCCATAATTTGTTGAACCGTTTGGGCACCTGTCATGTTTCTTCGACCGTCTTTCTCCATTCCTCTCTGTCTTTAGCCTCTCTCTACGGCAGGCCCGTCCATTCTTTTAAGTTGTTCTCCCATCGCTTTTTCTGTTTTCCCCTTTCTTTTTCTGGTTCTGTTCCCTGAAGGAAGGTCTTAGAGTTTTAGTGTTGTTTTTTTTACAATAGTTAGCAGGTCATCGTGAAGTCCATTTGCTGTAGTAACACTGTCTCCATTCTCTTTATTTGTGACGCGGTCTTTAAATGTGATACCTAGGATTACTCTGTAGCGTATCAATCCCATTGCTAGGATCTACCTCTCTAGCTCTGCCGCCAGCATCCAAGACTCGTAAGCATATAAGATTGTGGCCATAACCATTGATCGCACCAGTCTGAATTGAGTGTCTTTCCACATTATTTTGGGTTTTGCAAGTGCTGCTGTGGACTGTGCAATTCGGGCCAGTAGTTTCTTTCCCTCATCTGAGACAATAGCTCCGAGGTATTTGAAACTGCTGACACTAGTCAGCTTTTAACCCCAATGCTGATGTCTTTTAAAGCCCTGTTGGCTATTGGTCATAATTTGTTTTGATTTTTTCGGCATTTAGTTGCATACCATATCTTATCTTATCTTATATGCTACTTAAGTCTTGTCTGTGCGCATCACCAAGTCAGCTAGTTCTTCTGTCCCTGCTAGGCCATCAATGTCATCTGCGAAGCGCAAGTCAGTAATTCTTCTTCCTCCAATGCTTACAGTACCGGCATAACCCTCGAGAACATCTACCATCATACTCGCAAGGAAGATATTGAAGAGTGTTGGTGAAAGAAGGCAGCCTTGTCTTACTCAAACTGTGGTCTTAAACCAGTCTCCAATGTTATTGTTGAAGTACACCGAACTTGTGGCCTCCTTGTGGAGCTTCTGGATTACTTTAATTATTTTTTTTATTTATGTTGTACTTTTTCATGGTTTAAAGGACAATATTAGAACCCATACAATAGTATGGTGTAAAGTGGCATAACAATAACTACACAACAAAATTAAATCCAATATCTAACGGATACAAATACTTATGCTCTTCCCAGAAACCAATATGCCTTAACCCAAACAATCAGTTATAACCATCCTACTAGGGGCGTAGCTACGTATTTACAATCATACGGGGGCCCGGGGGGCTTGACTCTTTGGAGGGTGGGCTCTTGCATTTTGCGTAATATTTAATATTTAATGAAAAAAACAACAACACTCATTAGGGGGACCCCTTCAAGTGGGGCCCAGGGGGATTTTCAAATTCTCCCCCCTCCTCCCCCCTCCTCCCCACACCCTACCTACGCCACTGCATCCTGCCATTCCAGTGGCGCTACTGTCCACGAAAGACTCTAGTATACTTCAGCATATTGTTACATATTTCTGAATCTTCTGGCTAAATGTATTAGTAGGCACACAAATAAAAACACTGCAAAGAACTTGACGACTCAACTTTCAGTTTCATATAACTTTAATGACTATTAACTCTAACAATTCGTTACTGTAACATGTAGCGTAGAAGACTGTACAATATCTGTCACTTTACAGTTAGCTATACTTCGTTGCAATTCATCTCTTCACTTCGTTGCAATTCATCTCTTCTCAACTTACATCGAGCCGTATTCCACAGAACAGACCAACGACACATTTCCCAGTGTCGCTCCAGGTCTCCCAAAGCTGAACCAAGTCGTACTCAAGTCTACCGATTCAGAGCCGCACACGTCTTACATTGACTGTAACGGCTCAAGTCCACTGTAGTTCGCTGTATAGACTTTAACGACAGTAGTCCACTCCAGTTAACTCTACCCTAGTTAACTTGCATCGAGTCGTACACATTTCTCTTCCACTTGAGCCGCACACGTCTTACATCGTCTGTATTGACTGTGCCGGCTCACTCACGGCTCACTTACGACTGACTTTCACATTAACTCTCTGGCTTATATAGAGTCCCTAATCGCTCCTCCAAAGTTGCACAAACACTGCTAGTATCACCTGGAACAACAAGTGAGGAAACGTCACATCCTGTCTTTGTTTTTACATGTAGATTTCAGAGAACACCTGCTGCAGTGTCATCAAGCCGGGGTCACACATACTGACCTCTATCTGTCACTGTTCATTAGTAACTGCACCCTTCTTAGATCTGTTTGTCCCCTGGAACAACACGTGAGGACACATCACATCCTGTCTTTGTTTATACGCGTAGATTCCAGAGAACACTCGCTGCTGTGTCATCTCGCCGGGGTCATACGTTGACCTCTACCTATCACTGTTCATTTGTAACAATATATATTAAGTAGTGTCTCACATAAGCTAGCAATAAATCGGGGTTTTCCATGTTCTGTGCAGGTGCATATATGTTCGCCAGAGTAAATGTGCGTTCCTCTACAACTATTATCACTAAAAGTGTGGACCATTTTAAATCTATCAGAAACTTGAAATATTGCTACTCCCCTAGCTATGTTTCCTAAACTGAACCACCCATCTAGGAATCCCATATCTAATATGTATTTGCGTGCCTTGTATTGTGTGTCTATATTTGATTCTTGTAGGAATATCAAATCTGGTTTGTATTTCCTAGCCAGATGAACAAAAAAGTATTTTTGGAATAGATGTATTTCTATTAGCTATTTAATAGCATGGACGGCGTAGGGGAGAAGTCTCAGGGATCTCCCCGGTGCTGACATCCAAATTCTGTTGGCTTGGACTCACAGCCTCCTCGTCTCTAATGGCCCTTGGGCTCGCAAATATAACGTCAGAAGAAGATAGAGACAGGATCACTTCCTATTTCATTTAATCGGAGACCCAGGCGCAGATCTCACTTGATCTCCAGAATTCAGCTTTAAGTTTTCGCTACCATGGGCCTCTAACTCCACCACCTCATTTACCCCCGCGTTGGTAGTCTTGGTATTTTTCTTTGGCGATCTATTAGAGCCCTGATTGTCTCATTTTCTTTCGCTTTAGGGGTGTCCCCTTTAACCACTTGGGCATAACTTGGGGTACATCTCCTTCCCATAGGGGGCTCATCTCGAGCCGGAGCAGTCTTTCGGGCAGGACACTGATTAGACCAATGCTGGTCTAGTCCGCAGTGCCAGCATTGTTGCCTTCTCCCCGGGCTAGTTACTAGATCCTTGTATATCTTGGGGTCTCCTTCGTAGCGCAACTGTAAGTAGTGCGGAACAGACAACCCTTTTTTTTTTAACCTTGATGGAGGACACCCATTTGTCAGAAGTGACAATCAGTGCCACCTCCACCCTGGATCTTTCCTCTGCGAAACATTGGAAAATTTCCACGATTCTCCTTTTGGCTATTAGCTGGGGAAACCCAATGTCACGTGATTTAAGTTTTTTCCTCCTCAATTGGGATGACCTCAGTCTAGAAGCTCTCATTCCCCAAATACATACCTCCCTGATATCGGCACTAGAAACCATGTATATGGGTTCTCAAAGCGATACAACGAGGTGAAGTCGGCACCAGATATCTCGAGAGTCTCCAAGAGACTACTCACTGAACCTTTCATGGCATTGGTGCCCGACAACTTTAAGAGAAGATTCCCCATGGGGTGAACAAGCCCATCCTCCAAATCTTTCTTCTCTATTGTGTGAAAAGACATTTCTCGAATAGAAAACAACACAGGAAACGGAAAGAAAAGTGCCAAGGAAGTAATACGCGATTCAATAGCGATCACCATTTAACAAAAAAATTACAATGAAAGTAAAGAGATTTGTTAGAATAGCAAATTCAACTCTATGATTGTACTCACTGCACACATAAACCGCAAGAGTTTTTTTTTTTTTTTTTTTTTAAAGGAAACCTCAGAATTTGCGCTATTCAATTTTAGCTTTATCATCATAGGAATCCTTGGGCCTTAGGCCTCTTTTCTTTGCCTCTTTTTTGGGCTTAATGTGCCTCTTGTATGGGCCATCTTGCCTCTTTTGTGGGCTTTCTTTTTTTCCAGTATGTTTTTATTTGTAAGTTCTCATAATTCACAAGTATTAAATCATAAACAATTGAAAATTGATCAACCTAAAAAATACAACAATAGTAACAGAAACATTATTTAATATCACATAAACCACAAGAGTTTTTTTTTTTTTTTTTTTTTTTTAATGTTTTATTTATATATATAACAAGGATGACACTTTTCAAATGAAGGCATCCAGCGAAATCACTAACTCACAGTGTTAAGATTATCAAATGATCCTAGGAGTACATTCTATCAGCAACAAGTCATTCAAACTTTCACACATCATATGAAGAACAGCACATTAACACACAAGTGTAGAATCCAATCTATGGACTGTTAGCTGTGGTTCTAACACACAAATAACACTGTAGTTTGTCCTCAAAGTCAAGCAATAAATAGATCATTCCGTGAGGTGTATGGACACAACTAAATGGAGATCATCCACTGGTTATATTTTTGGTTCTGTTAAACGAAGCAACGTGATGGACATAACACTCAGATTATAATAATGAGTCTAGGTCTCTAGCCGGCTCTCTCCACGCATGTTGTGAAGGCATCCACCACAGAAGCACAATTGAGAACTTCTGTAGGATTGGCATGGTAACATTCTATGACTTTCAACTGCAGGTCTTGGCAGATAGGGCTACTGGTTGTCTTCACAAATTTCTCTTCTACTTCTTGCACTGCCTTAGCAAACTCTTCGTTAGTTAATTTCTGCAAAGCAGCGTTCCTCTGTTGAAGTTCTTGTAATTTCTGTGTAAAAAAATCTTCTTCATCTTTGGTCAACAGAGACGATGATTTACTCTCGAAAGTTTCTGGCTTAAAAAACTGAGGAGGTGCTGTAGGTTTAGTTTCTGGTATTGCTTCATAAGCCTCAGGCTGTCCTTGTAGCCTCCGAACAACAGCCTCAGAAATAGTTACTACATCTTCGTCTCTTGCATCCTCAACAACAACTCGTCTGGTGCTTCCACTACCACCCATTTATTTCTTTTTATGAAAATATAGAAAGGAGTTTAAGGAGTTTACAGCACTTTGAACTTTTTATATAGAGACACAGTCCCCTAGATTTAGATTTATTTGCCTTTCATTTAATGACACCACAAGTTTGTTTGTTTTTTTTTAAAAGGAAACCTCAGAATTTGCGCTATTCAATTTTAGCTTTATCATCATAGGAATCCTTGGGTCTTAGGCCTCTTTTCTTTTCTTTGCCTCTTTTTTGGGCTTAATGTGCCTCTTGTATGGGCCATCTTGCCTCTTTTGTGGGCTTTTTTTTTTTTTTCCCATATGTTTTTATTTGTAAGTTCTCATAATTCACAAGTATTAAATCATAAACATTTGAAAATTGATTAACCTAAAAATACAACAATAGTAACAGAAACATTATTTAATATCAAAGACATACTACCTAACCATCCTAGACATTGAATCCATAAAGGACAGAACAATGATACAAGTATCCTCCACCCCAGAACAATCAACACAATATCAAATATCCCTGACCCGCATTTCTGGAAAACTACCTGAGCATTGTACAAGTATATGAAAATCAAACTAGATAATTCTCTACCCTAAAATCCATTATTTTTCTAAATGTCAATTCTAAGTGATTAGGATGAAAAACCTTATTATTATGTAGAGCTTTGAGCCAGCTAGCCCAAACAAGGTTCCTGTATTCGGAAATAATAATTAAGTTTAAGTTATGTATCATTTTATTTTTTAGTTTTGGCAGCTTGTTTAATACAATTGACAAGTTAACATTTACATAGTTGCCACGGCTTTCCAGTAACTGTAACGAATAATGGACATTCCAAATACATATTATTTATTTAGTTTATTACTTTATAAGTGGTTAACTTGTTTGTGCATATTAATAATGTTTTTAATGAAAATAAAAGTGTTAAATAATAATAATAATAATAATCTTATTATCTTTGAGGATATTCTGTTTTACTATTATGCATTATAAAAAAAAGACATGATTAGAACTTGTACGATATAGGTAACCCGTTTACAATATAATTATAAATAAATCTCTATTTTTTTGGCAAAAGTAAAGTCCCCCCCCCCTTTCAGACCTTGGGTCTATAGAGCAGACGATATATAGGTCATCTGTTTCTGTGGCTTACGGTTAACGAGGGTGTCATGTGGCCAGCACAACGACCAACCGCCTTTACTTTTCCCCAGGTACCCATTAGAGCTGGGTAGACTCAGAGGCGCCCTTAGATCCCAAAATTAAAAAATGCCGGGATTCGAACCCGGTAGACCAGGTTTGTAAGCCAAGCCCATTACCGCTCAGCCAACTCGCCTCTTACTCTTTCGATACTTGTACTAACTTGTACAATAAAATACCAAGTTTTATCAAAAAGTTCAGTTTTCTTGTTTGGCCGTTTCTGCATCATGTTCTAGCAATGATAGCTGATTATTAGTCCAATGATTTCGTGTTTTGCATGTGGAAGGCAGTGCCGAAATATATTTGTATACGATGTATAGGCAGGGCTACATCCCTGTGGGCCTTTACAAGAAAGAGAACATATTTCAACGGGTTAGCAGCTTTACAGCTATTCTGTAGTAATGTTTTTCGTATTTTTACCGAGAATACTTTAAATCTTAGGGTCGGCGACACTGTTGGGGTTAAAAAGTGTCTGCCTGTTGATTACTCGTAATATAAAATCTAGTAGTAGTTCCCCTTTCAAATTTTGTGGTCTGTAGGGCAGATGATGGGTCATCTGTTTCTGTGGCCTACGGTTAACGAGGGTGCCATGTGGCCAGCACAACGACCAACCGCCTTTACTTTTCCCCAATTTATGTGGAGTTGGGTGGACTCACGGGCGCTTGAAGATCCAGAAATTAAAAATCCCAGTCTTCACCAGGATTCGAACCCCGGATCCCGGTTCGGAAGCCAAGCGCTGTACCACTCTGCGCCGTGAATGTTACACGTAATTTACTACATTGCGTAAACATTAGAAATTTACTTTTTTTTTTTTTTTGATTACTAAAATATGCATATTAAACATTTTTCTTCAACGAAGAAAAATTAAGTTTAGTTGACAAGTACCGCTACTCTTTTTCTTTTATAATATTGCATGCTTTTAGGCATTAGTTTTATTATAGTATAAAGCTTTTGAAGAAATGTAGAGGCCTCCACATACTTCATTCCGGCATTGTCAATATGATATGAGTGCAAATGATGTAAAGAATGTCAAGTAGCCAGAAAAAGTAATAATCGCCCCCCCCACCCTCAACGTATTCCAGGTAGCCATTAGTACGGGATGAAGCAAAAGGGAGGGGGGGTTGGCCTAAACATTAATATGTTAAAAATCCCCCAGTCTTGACCAGGATTTGTACTTGAGACCCATCGGTTTGGAACCGAGCGCTTTTCTTCTCGGCCACCGCACCTCCCTCAATATGTTATATTACTATCAGTGGCGTAGCTAGGGTTTGGGGCGGGGCGGAGGATTGAAGAGAATTTTAAAATCTCCCCTGGCCCCCAATTGAACGAGGTCCCCCAAATTAGTGTTTGCAAAATGCAAGGCCTCCAAAGAGGTTAATCCCCCCGAGTCCCCCAAATGACAGAAAATTTCTAGCTACGCCCCTGATTACTATTAAAAGGCGTGCTTTAGTGAGCCCTTTTCAATGTGCGCTTTTCTCACGTCGTCCATAGTCATTGAACATCTCTGCAAAGTATCGAGCTCGACAAAATGAAGTGCATGTACGATACCTCCAGATGGCGGGAAAAAACAACAACTGCGTCCTTGATTTGTGTGTGTGTGCGTGTCTATACTGAGAAGTCAAACTGATATCAGTCACATTGATCTTACCAATCCAATAACACTTGACCAGTTTGTCTTGCACTTATCGATATCAATACCGGACTCCCTTTCTTCTTATGTCACTTGATCTTAATTAATTATACGTGCACTTTGCAGTAATCGATATCAAGTAAGATGTTTTGCTATCGTGTTCACGTCTGCTTGAAGGTAAAAAAAAAGGTTGGGGGGGGGGGGGGGAGGAGTTGAAGAAAGATTAAATCGCGAGGTGTTCTTCTGCCATTTCCCCGCGCACAAAGCTTAAAGCAGACGATTGTAATGGCATTATCTGCTAGCTGGCTGCCGGTATCGTTTTGACCCGATGTCTGGGTATCGTATTGTGTGCATAGAGCGCGATTTATTGGAGACTGCCGAGTACTTTGGTTCCCCCCCCCCCCCCCACCCCCCGCCCAACTTCCCCACATTGTTTGAATGTCAGGGGCCCAGTGACATCATAGACGTAACCGCTGGATCTATTGTTTCAAATTTTATTGTGTGTGTGTGTGCGTTTAGGCCTTGCTGAATGTTTGTGAGTGATGAAGATATACTTGGTACTTGGCGATTAGTGTTTTGGGTCTTTTGGTTTATTGCAGATAGGTTACTGTACTTGTATTTAGGATGATAAATTTATTGGTACTTGGTGGTGATTATTTGTTGGTACTTGAAGATAAGTTTAATGGTACTTTGAGATGAGGAGTTTATTCGTACTTGGAAATGATGAATATATAGGTACTTGGGAATAATAAATCTATTGGTACTTGGAAATGATGAATATATAGGTACTTGGGAATAATAAATGTATTGGTACTTGGAAATGATGAATATATAGGTAATTGGGAATAATAAATCTATTGGTACTTGGAAATGATGAATATATAGGTACTTGGGAATAATAAATCTATTGGTACTTGGAATTGATGAATATATAGGTACTTGGGAATAATAAATCTATTTGTACTTGGAATTGATGAATCTATTGTTACCTGGCAATGATAAATCTAGCGGTACTTGATAATGATACGTTTATTGGTACTTGGGGATGGTGAATCTATCGGGGGGATGGTAAATCTATTGGGGGGATGGTGACTCTATCGGGTTGGATGGTGAATCTATTGGAAGTTAGAGTTGCTAAATATACCCATAATATCTGCCAAAAATAAATATGTATTGAATTAAAAAAACAACAAATCAATAAACAATAATCTGGCAGTACATACCTGCGGTCATGCATATAAAATGATTAAAAGTGATGATTTTCTAAAACACATGTACTTAGATGTCGTGAAATTTAACTAATTAATGACGATGGACGGGTCATATTGTGCATGTCATGCTGTCATAATCTCATTGACATCAGACTTGACACGATCGAAATCCCAGTGCCGCCCATGACACAGTCATTAACTTCTAATGAAGTAGTCACATGAAATGTCGACGTGACTTCTCTCCCCTTCTATAATTCACACATCTTATTAAATGGTCATATTTCGGATACAATCTATTAATAGCACAATTTACAACTGAACATTAAAGTAGATCCTGTGTTTGTTTTTTTTTTGAAGCATGTATCTTTGCACCAGTAATGCTTTATTACGTATTTTATATCCATTCTTACGCGTTTACTTGGTGGAGGTCGCGGGCATATGAAAGCAGACGATGTTTTGCAAGATGTGACGGCTGTGAGGCATGTGAAGTTGTGAAAACTCAATGAAGCGATATATATAGTCACAGCTAAGTAACCTCCAACATAGGATTGTGAATCAACTTGTGTTTATATATGTATTTGCTCGTTTGTGGTCTGATCTTTTAGTTCCTATCTTCTGCTATTTTTTAATGTAACTATTTGTTGGTTTATTTTCACTTCATGATTGTGTTGATCAGACTATGCATTTCTGATATTCTTTAATGTAACTATTTGGTGATTTATTTTCACTTCAAGATTGTGTTGATCAGACTATGCATTTCTGATATTCTTTAATGTAACTATTTGTTGGTTTATTTTCACTTCATGATTGTGTTGATCAGACTATGCATTTCTGATATTCTTTAATGTAACTATTTGGTGATTTATCGTCATCCCAAGATTGTGTTGATCAGACTATGCATTTCTGATATTCTTTAATGTAACTATTTGTTGGTTTATTTTCTCAGTAAGATTGTGTTGATCAGACTATGCATTTCTGATATTCTTTAATGTAACTATTTGTTGGTTTCTGTCTACTTTGAGATTGTGTTGATCTCTGATATTCTACTTAGAAATTGCGTGTGCGTGCACGTCGTGCTCTCTGTGCAGCAAAATGCAATCTATAACATCATCTAGGACAATCTAGGTCAATGTCAAGGATTGTTGAATCCACGTGAATAGCAATATTACATGGCAGTGGAGTTATATTTCATATTTAATGAAAAAAAATTGGATATTCATTTGGGGAACTTTCGAATTCGGACCCCCCTTTCCCTCCCCCCCCCCCCCACCCTAGCCACGCCACTGCGCATCACTGTGTTCGTGTGATTAAAGTGTTTATAATTAGAATAAAGTGGAAGTCTTAATGTCATCGTCTGCTACTAGACAACAAAGTGAACACTTCCCATTTCTTGGAGCGTTGTCTTCACTCAATCCACACTTTTCTCAGTCTTCCTTCTACCCTTTTTCATTGTTTTAGAAGTGCTTGTTTTCTTTCATGTTTCGGAACTAGTTGATTGATTGACTTTCTTGCTCCAAGGTGGCCCTAAACCAATTTATTATTTTTTTGCCAATGTTTGTTTGTGTGTGTTGTTGTGTAGAATTTTGACTGTCCTACTTTAGGTGTCATTAATTTTGCTAGTTTTTTTTGTCGACTTGTGCATTAAGGTACTTGAGGTGCATCCCCCACCAACCACTATAGTGGTACTACCCGATTAATTGTTCTACTTGAGTCGTAACATGTCTTTAAACCCCACAGGTTTTATAACAGGTTGCAAATAAATGAATATAGTTGCGCTCCCTTTTCGATATCTGACAATTTTCGGTTGACTTCTATTGCTATAGAGTATTTGAATCTATTCTCATTCTTCTGCCTTGTTCCCCGTCGAATTGCTTTTGGTGCACTGATGCTGATTCTTACACTATCTATATCCTTTGTTGTTATCATTGTTTCACAAGGAACAGTCATTTTCACTTTTTGGTGGCATCCGGAAAATTTGCCGACTCTTTCTCACTGTGTTTTTTTTCCTCACACTTTGTCTTGTTGGATTGTTTTGAAATGCCAGTTAAGGCATTTTTGGCTTTGTACGAATAAATGACTTATGGGATTATTTATGCGCGTCATCAATATCTTCATGACAAAACAAAACTGCTTATGAGAATAAAGTATACTAGATTTAAAGAGTCACGTGGGAATGTATTGATGTTTGTAAAATGCTATTTTGTGTATGTGTGTGTGTGTAAATGTAATCAAAACCACGTGTTACAAACCAACTCGGAGGAAACCAAAAAATGAACTTAAAGTAGTTAAAAATATTTAAGTGACTGTTTTATGTCGATATTTTTTAAAATAAGTAATAAGGGGAAGCGTTAAAGGGAAGACAAGGAGGAATGATTCTGTTTACCCCCAGCAGACAACGGCTTTCTCTGCGTCAGATGTTGCCAAATATTTACGTCACAGCTGGGCCCTAGTGGCCACGTACAATACTGTACGCTCCTAGCCTCAAAAGACATTTGCCACATAGATTCTTTTTCTTTATATATTTATTACAAACTTATTGTTTGTTTTGTTAATATATCTTGTATTTATGTTGGTCGGTGATGCTATTTGTAGATATGTGTGTGTGGTTTGTGAGTGTTAGGCTCGTGCGGGATGTTGTGTGTTAGGTGTGCCTGGGTGCGTGAAAGGTATTGTTTGTGTGGTGTTGTATCTGGAGTCTGTGTGGGGTTGTGTGTGTGAGGTGTGTGAGAGGTGTTGTGTGTCTAGTGGTGTGTGTGGTGTTGTGAATGTGTGTGATGTTGTATACATGTATACTGTTGTGTGTGTGTGTGTGTGAGGCTGTGTATGTGTATGCTGTTGTGTGTGTGGTGTTGTGAATGTGTGTGATGTTGTGTACGTGTATGCTGTTGTGTGTGTGATTCTGTGTACATGTATGCTGTTGTGTTTGTGATGTGTATGTTGTTATGTGTGTGACGTTGTGTATGCGTATGTTTTGTGTGCATGATGTGTACGTTTATGCTGTTGTGTGTGATGTGTACGTTTACGCTCTTGTGTTTGATGTTGTGTAAGTGTATGCTGTTGTGTACGCGACGTGTATGTGTATGCTGTTGTATGTGCCGTGTATGTGTATGCTGTTGTGTGTGACGTATATATTTTTTATGCTGTTGTGTGTGACGTGTATGTCTATGCTGTTGTGTTTTACGTGTATGTTCTATGCTGTTGTGTAAACGTGTATGTGTATGCTGTCGTGTAAAAGTCTAGCTAAGAATATGGTGAAGTTTCTATTACATCAACCCTAACCTACATATATTACGATAAGAAGCGCTCGTACTGTCTTGCTTTTACTTGCAACAGTTTTAGAACCGTTGCACACAGGCAGCGTTTTGTTGATGTTTTAGGGTTCAGTGTTGTAGTTACATGTTGTCAGTTTCCCCATCCGCGCTCCGCCTTCAAGCTCCGCAGGATCGCATTAAGTCCAGCCGTGTCGAGAGACACTGACACTAATCATTGCCACCGTCACCCCCACACCACGTGTTGATTGACATTCATGATTTCCCCGAGCCAGGTGGCGCTAGTGAAGTATGAAGTCAATCGAAGGGCGTAGGTGAATTAATGATCCCGTATTATGCTGTTCAAACCTAACACGGCCGTAGCCATTTTGTAACTGTGCGGTAACGTGACGAAACTTGTATCAACGTCCCCCCACCTTTTTTCCATTTTACGTCTTTGCTTTCTGTCATGCGACTATTTGCGGTTTGGGAAATTTTTTGAATATAATTAATACGCTAAGCCATCTTTGAAGTTATAGACTATACATTTTAGTACGCGAAACCTAATACACTTTACCTTTACTTATCCTTTAGTCTGTTGGACCTTTGGGGCACCATGCAAGATTTGTGGACCGTCTTTATCCATTCCTCTCTGTCTTTTGCGCTACGTAGAACCTCTTTCCATTCTTTTATGTTGTCTTCCCTACGCTGCTGCCTCTTCTTCTTTTCCTGGTACTGTTGCCCGGAGGAAGTTTTTTTTTTTTTTAAAATAATAGTTAGCAGGTCATCATGGGCTCCAATCGCTGCAGTAACACTGTCTCTAATCTGTTGCTTTGTGATGCGGTCTTTAAATGTGATACCTGGATCCTTCTGTAGCATCTCAATTCAATTGCTAAGATCCTCCTCTCTAGCTCTGCAGTCAGCGTCCAAGACTCTTAAGCATATAAGAATGTGGCCATGACCAAGGAGTGCATCAGTCTGATTTGGGTGTCGAGGGCTTAGCTTCGCCAGTCACTTAAATCATTTATCTTTTTAATCTCAACCGAAGAATACATTGATCTAGATTACAGATCTGTATGACCCGCGGCATTTTATAATGGTGGATCACTGATGGAGGGCGTAAAGGGGGGGGGGGGGCGAACTCTTCCGACAAAAATGTTTTCTACACTAACACAATTAAATACTTTTATTTCTCATGCATAGATTAATTCAGACAAATAATCAAAATAAAACGTGCACAGTACACTACTAACAACTTACGACTTTAAAGCTATTGGGGATTATCAAAGTAAAGTTTGATGTTACAGGCGGCGTCTGCCGCTGAGTGTGTATCAAGCGTACAGAATGCAATTGTTGAAGACTCGTTAAGCTTTTTTTTCTCTTTACATATTGTGTACTTCTTGGCGGTATCAAATTTCTGATATCTCCCTATTGTAAAATAAACAATAATTATTTATTTGGGTTAGTGATCTTTCATTATAGTAACATTGACATTGCTATTTGAAATATTTTGTTTATTTATTTCAAATTTTTTTCCCAATCTTTCTCATTTCCCTAAAATTCCTTTATATCACCCACACCTTTCTCCGTATCGCTTTCTCTTTGTTTTTTCACATATTGTGTTTTATAGAAGGGTAATAAATCAAAATATAAGCAAAGAGTAGATTACTGTGATTAACTTTATTTTGTAAATCTCCCAGAGTTATACACCCCTGAACTCTATAATCGTTAAACATCAGCATGAAATCATACTAGTATTACAAAAATACCGGCACAAAGATTATAATAATAACTATTGTTAATTTTTAATGGTACATACAAATAACTTTACAGTAAAGGTTAAAATTGCATTGAAATCTTGTGCTATTAATCTTATCCATTCAGTATTGACTTGTGTCACCTGGTCTTCATTGACTGTTACCCTATCAATGACACTGCACAGTCGACTGATACATTCAAGAGTAAACAACAAAATGGATCAAATTCCTAAAATAATCTTGCCCGTGTTAGACCAGGATTACTGTGTCTGCTTAAGTGTTACCAAAAATGTTATCGCCTACTAGGCCCCACTAACACTATGACGATCAATCAATCACTGCAGACGTGTTGGATGTAAAGTTTTATGTCATTATACGTCGGAGGAGAGAAACTTGAAGATTTAATTAGGATTAGTTTGGAATTTTAAAGGACTTAATTTAAAAAAGAAAATAATTTATTTCGTAATACTCGGATTGCGAACTCTCTATTGATTTAAAAAAAATAATCGCACTCAAAATAAATGGAAACAAGAAAAACCGGGTATCGAACTTGTGCTTGAACGAACGATTACACCAATTAGGCCAGCAGTCATTGTATAAGGAAGTAATTATTTATTGGTAGTCTATATTAGATATGCGTAAAAATAGAAGCAAAGCTTAGATAACCTCTCAATAAACTTTAATCAACTTTCAACTTAATAAGCAACTCTGTTATCGGTACACTACCGCTGACTACGCCATGTTTTTTTTAAAAATCTTTTTTATAGCCAAATTAAATTTTTTTAAAATTTTTTTTTACTTTGAAAAATTAAAATGGGCGAACTATTGTCAGGTGGCCAACGAGCTAGTAATTCTGTTCTCAATGATATACATCAACTGTTAAATTTCTAGAGAAATCGTTAGAGCCGTTTTTAAAATTAGCGTCCCTGAGCCGCCCTTCTGGAAATTATGACTTGAATTGAGGTAAAAAGAGCACTCCATTCAGACCTTGCAATCTATAGGGCAGACGATGTAAAGATCACCTGTTTCTATGGTTAAAGATATTGTCATGCGGCCAGCACGACTGGCTGTCTTTACTTTCCCCAAGTAATGTCACATACCCGTGAGAGGTGGGTGTTTGTATACTTGGACATAGAAACCAACTAGAGTTAATGAGCCTGTCCAAATTGTCTCCTCTGAAAATGACGTCATCACCAAACGCAATGATAAAGGTTTGGAACAGACCATGGCCAAAGCGTGCTGACGAGCAAAACTGACCATGAAATCAAGTATTAAGTTAAAGGCCCTGTACTCGGAGACATTAGTTCTGGTTGCGATCAATCATCTAGATTCTGAGCAAATGTCTACTCTAGCTAGGATGTAGAGGTATGACTCTTTGTAGCCTCCCTGAGGGACGAATGGCGTCATTTTGTGTGCGCATGTATATTCTCCAACTTCCGGGTTTCGTGGCAGTGAGACCACGTGACCCTGTAATGTGAAGGCGACATTTTTTTTCGCGATAAGGCGTGCATAAAGCTGTGATATTTGCATAAGTTATCAAGCTCTCTCCTCTCTCTCTCTCTCTCTCTCTCTCATTCTATACTTAATCATTCAAATTGGTCAGGGTAGAAGACTTCCAATTGTTTCAATGACCAAAGTCTTACGAGGACAATATTCAAAATCATAGTCTTCACCGCGATTGGAACCCAGGACCCTACGTTCGTAAGCCGAACACTTAACCACACAATTTAATAACTAATAAATGATCTCCAGACAAAATTGAATTTTAAGAAGATTATATTTGAAAAAATTAGAACGTTCCTACCAGCGTTTTCACCGTCAGACCAGTTATACATAAACACAGACATACATAAACACAGACATACATAAACACAGACATACATAAACACAGACATACATAAACACAGACATACATAAACACAGACATACATAAACACAGACATACATAAACACTGACATACATAAACACTGACATACATAAACACTGACATACATAAACACTGACATACATAAACACAGACATACATAAACACTGACATACATAAACACTGACATACATAAACACAGACATACATAAACAGACATACATAAACACTGACATACATAAACACTGACATACATAAACACTGACATACATAAACACAGACATACATAAACAGACATACATAAACAGACATACATAAACACTGACATACATAAACACTGACATACATAAACACTGACATACATAAACACTGACATACATAAACACAGACATACATAAACACTGACATACATAAACACTGACATACATAAACACTGACATACATAAACACAGACATACATAAACAGACATACATAAACACTGACATACATAAACACTGACATACATAAACACTGACATACATAAACACTGACATACATAAACACTGACATACATAAACACTGATATACATAAACTATCATAATTCTAGGAAAATCGCAATATAATTCAACTAAATTCATTGAACCCTAACAAAATCGATTAGAGGGACAAAACTGGAAATTGCCAACTTTTTTGGTGTATCCGGTGTACAAACTATAAAAAAAGTGCGGATACGCTAGTTATTTTAAGTATGCATTTTGTGTGTGTGCACTTTTAAGCACTGCAGATTCAAATTGTATAAGCACTTCCGTAGTTAGCTCTTCTTTCAGTTCTTTAGTTGGCAACTTTGCAGTACAGTTTTGCGCCCTTGACACGCCTTTGGCACTGTGACCGTGCACATCTCCAATCCGTTTAGATCTACAGATACATTTATCAGACTTTTCATAAATGCTAACAAAACCGTAGAGCTGAATTACATTAAGTCAACCACTTCTAGGAAAAACTCTTCACGTTTTTTGACATCATTGGTATTTCTTTCACTTGCCATTTTATCTGCAGCATCCGTTCACTTTTTTTAAGATTTACTAATTAAATTCTTAATGGAAAGAGGAGATGAGATAAACTATTTTTTTTGAAAAGATCTCTCTAATATCTACCCCCCCCACACACACACATGGCCCGCACACACCACCCCTTCCCGCAGCATCGGTACCTTGTAAAGACTAGATGGCGCATTAATTAGTACCTACATTACTGTATTGCCGAATCTTACAGACATTAAACCTGGCAAGAGGAGACTATCCCAAAAACTCACCAGTTACTTTTCCTTGAATTACTAATGAAGAAAGTCAAGTCTTTACCATCTTTAAAGTAGGCACTGGTTTGAACAGTCAAGCTAAGTATACACGACTTCTAGGAGAGCGTACCTAATGAGATTTCTAAGTTTAGAGCTTAATATAGAATTAAAGGGAGAAAACTTTCTTTTCCCCTGCGCACTCACTTTGAAGTAATCGGGCTTGATAAAAACGAATTTGCTTGTTTCGGATTTCTATTTTAAAATTCCAAAACTTAAAGTTTAACTCAAGACCTGTAACTATCTATGTATGTAGAGTAGGTCTACTACCTAATTTTCTGGATGATTTTTATTATATAATGTAACTTTTATGGATTCAATGGCTAGGATGGTTAGGTAGTATGTCTTCGATATTAAATAATGTTTCTGTTACTATTGTTGTATTTCTAGGTTAATCAATTTTCAATTGTTTATGATTTAATACTTGTGAATTATGAGAACTTACAAATAAAAACATATTGGGGGAAAAAAAAAGCCCACAAAAGAGGCAAGATGGCCCATACAAGAGGCACATTAAGCCCAAAAAAGAGGCAAAGAAAAGAGGCCTAAGGCCCAAGGATTCCTATGATGATAAAGCTAAAATTGAATAGCGCAAATTCTGAGGTTTCCTTTAAAAAAAAAATAACAAAATGGAACAAACATGACATAGAGAGACTTTAGGTGTTATTTACAAAGACTGTATAATGAATGAAGAGATAAGTAACAGGATTGATACAGTGAGTGATACCCACGTCACTCAATGGCCACAAGACAAGGTCCTCAGGGCTCGCAAAGAAATCCCTTTAGGGAACAGTCCCAGGAGGAAAAAACAGAGACAGCATCAAAGAATGGACAGGCCTGTCATTGAATGAAATTATATCCAAGGCAAAAGGACAGAGAGGAATGGAGCTAGACGGGTGCCCCAAATACCCAGCAGACTAAGGGATAGGTCAAGGTGAACCAGCAGGGTCGGTCTTAAGTGATAGGCCCTAAGAGAAGTGAATTTGATGGCCCCTAATACATCAGGCTCGAAATAACGTTTTGACAAATAGGAATAAACAAGGTTCTTCTAACAGTTAGTCCAACAAGTAGGTAAAAAAAAAATTCACGGATAAACCATTGGTTATAAAAGAGACCAAGAACTAGGCTAATAGATACACATCTCTGCTAGATTCATTTTTGAGAGTTAATCCAAGATTCGCATTTTAAATCTAAGTTTCGCAATTTTTAATACAAGTTTCGCATCTTTTTATCGAAATTTTTCTTCCTCTGTGAGGCCCCCAACACAATTGGAGGGCCTATTAGAGGCCAAGTTTGCCTATGGCTGGGCCTGTAGCTAGTTAAGCCTCCCTTATCGATCTATTGACATACTAGCAAGCAAAAGTCTACCTAACTATGTTATTACTGACAGTGCCGGATTTCAGTTAGTGGAGGCCCTGTCCTCTTCAAACTTGTTCACGAACTTAAAGATATGAAGAAATAAAAAATGAAGTGATATTTCTGAAGAAAGATATAGAGCGCTTGTACATTTTGATCTCATTTCCATCATTATGGTGCTGATCAGTTGCATAAGTTTGTTTAAGAATTATATTGTTCAAAATTATATATTTGTTTTAAATATGGTAGAGCACTTGTACACATTTTTATTTAATTTCCATAATTTTTTAACTTGTATAGTTTAAAAATTATATATTTTTTTTAAATATGGAGGTCTTGGGCGGCCGTAAAGTCTTTCACTGTCATAAAAGTTCGGCCCTGATTAATCGCTTACCAATCCACCTGCATTTCGATCTGATTATCGACACACTCTAATCCAAAATCACTAATTACTATTCAACAAGTCTATCAATTAAAACCAAAACCAATCGCACTACCTACTAACTGACACAATAGAGAATTCAGTATTTAACATATTTCACACTGCTCCCATGTAAACTGTGTCTCGAAGTGTCTGTGCCAATGTGTAGTCCATACAATGCCATACATACACTGTATATGTCAAGATAACTTTTATGTTTTATTGTACTGCATCCTGTGTAACGTTTTGGTGTGTTATTGTTATTGAAAGAAGAGCCATACGTCGGCCTGGAAGATTTTTGAAAAAAAAAAAAGAATCGCGAACTCTTCTTTTAGAAGCCGAGAAGGTGTGATTGTAAGGTAGCTCGCATGACTACGTCACTTCCGTTTCATTGTTGACAGTTTTCCTCCTAAGTAATTCCTTACTTTCAATGTCAATGCTATCTGTTGTTTTCATTTTTAAAAAAAGAGAAACGCTCTACCGGAAGTTTGGATACAGCTAATCTGGAAGTTCAGGAGTTAAGCCAGTGGTTCTAAACCTGTGGGTCGCGACCCCCTTGGGGGTCGATTGACGATTTGCCAGGGGTCGCCAAAGACCATCGAAAAAATGGATTGTTTTGTCTATTCTTCCTATTGCTGTGTGTGTGAGCGGGGGTAGGGGGGTCGCGGCAGAGTTGGGGATTGTAAAAAGGGGTCGCCGAGCTTAAAAGGTTGAGAACCGCTGAGTTAAGCGAATCATAAAATTGATCCCCGCCCCCCCCCCCCCCCCCCCCCAAAAAAAAAAACATCTACCAAGTAGTGCTTCTCTATTCATAGACTTAGTGGAATTATAATCCAATTTTTTTCCCCTAGAAGAGTGTTTTATAACGGAGACAACTCTTGAAAACCTTAATTAGTTTTGGGCGTTTGGAATCAAGAAAATGTTAATATGTTATCAATCTAATAAGTGTACACTTCTTTTTTTCTTTCATTCATGCATTTTATCAAAAGCGATAAATAGTTTGCTAAAATATTTTTTTTGTAAATTTTTTTTTTTCGATAGTCCACTATCCACAGAACAGAGGCTGAAGAGGTTAAGTCGAATTAAAAAAAAAAAAGTAAACTTGGCTTGGCTACATGTGAAGGAGGCTCGAGGTTCGACAGCAGACTCGAGCGGAGTTGTTTACTTCGCGCCCAAAGGCAGCACGGGAAACCTTCTCCCAGATAACCCCTCCCCCCACTGGTCCATTGATGAGATTGGGCCTTGGCGCTCTGAGCATGCTATAAGCATGAAGGAATCGCTATATAAATGGTATAAATAATAATAATAATAACCTGCATATTTTATTACTAATGACGCAGAAAAATGTAAAGTCTACCGAGCGGCAATTAACCGAATAAAATGAAAGTAAATTAACATTCAATTATAGGCAATTGTTAAATCTAGGAGATTGCCTTTAAACTTAGTGCAACGAAACAGTGGGTCGAAATTCCGTTCAGTTTGGGGTCTTGGGTGCTGAGTGTTACAGCGCCTGGTTTCCAGACAGAGGGGTCGTGAGTTGACATTCTTAGGACCTCCACCCGTCATAATGGTTGCCTGACATAGTTGGTGAGAAGTAAAGGGGGTTGGTAGTTGTTCTGCGCCCCATTACACGCTCGATAACTGAAACAAATAAGCTTTAGATCGCTAATTGCCGAAAGGGTTACTTCTTTACTTTTTTTATGCACAGGGTCGGATACCTGTGAAACTACTTTCAAAATCTTCTGAATAGTTTTAAATGGCAGATAATCAATTTGTGCATGCAATCTGATGTATATGTTCGAAACAAAATATAAATTCGTTACTCACATATCGCTCAAAATGTTATATTGCTATGGCTAAAACGAATCAAAAGATTTTTTAAAAATAAAAAACTAAAACAAAATGACATTGTAAACAAAAAAATCTGTTTCCTGAGGCCAACACAACGACCCATTCCCCATTACTTTTCTCCAACGACCAACCGCCTGTATTCCCCCCCCCCCCCCCAACAAATGTCAGGTACCCATATGAGGCTTCATAAAGATCCTAAAATTAAAATTCCAGTCTTCACATGGATTCGAACCCGGGACCCTCAGGTTCGGAAGCCAAGCGCTTTACCCTCGTCCACCTCGTCTTCACAAACAAATGAATAACTTTTTTTTTCACACACGAAAGTTTGTCAACACACTTTCAAGGTTGAATGCAGTAGAGAGTGTGTGGTGCTGTGAATGAACTAATATACAGTTCATTGTGTACAACTATTATTACACCAGTAGACTCACTAAAGACACCTGGTGTTTTAGAAATAACATAGCTTGGTCCAGGTGAATGCAGGATTCTGTACAGCTGATATTTGTAAGATGGTGAATTATTCCTCAACCAGAGCACATCCCCTGGCCTTCCACATAATTGCTTTGGTCACGTTTGTTGCGGGGAATACACGCGAATCACCGATACAAGCGGTCGGGGTTCAGGTTTCAATATTAAGTGTTTAGGGTTACTATTTGTTGAACCGAGTTATTCTTCTTCTTCCTCGTTCTCATTGTTCGGTTGGAGTGTTCAGATGACTAGACCAATACATGAGATGAACTGTTGGAGTGTTCAGATGTCTAGACCAATACATGAGATGAACTGTTGGAGAATTCAGATGTCTAGACCAATACATGAGATGAACTGTTGGAGTGTTCAGATGTCTAGACCAATACATGAGATGAACTGTTGGAGTGTTCAGATGTCTAGACCAATACATGAGATGAACTGCGCAGTGGTCTCCCAATCAGGGAGCTCTCCATGTAGTTTTCACAGAGTTATTCAAAATTTAGGAAATTGATGGCAAGCCATTACATAGGTTATACAATACACACACTATTGCTCTGTTCCAATGGTGCGTAGACCTGTCTGAATGGTTATTTTGTCTATTATATGATAATATAATCAGTAATGCAGTAATTAGCCCGCAAATATGAATTTATAAGATTAATTATATATAACTGATTAATTTTGCTGCTTTTGTTATACAGGGCATTAATTTTGAAAATTTATTTTATTTTATTGCTTGTGAATTACATTGCATTAATTTCGAACTGATTATATATATATATATATATTAAATGTTATATATTCCATTTATTATTTCTAATTTTCTATGTCTATTTATTTTTTCTTTCCAGGCTTCCCAGGGAGAAGGAAAAAAACGTCGATCATTCCTGCCGTCTTTTCGGAAAGCCTCCACTGCGTCAGTTCAGCAGTCGCCCCTAATTGAGGCGCCCGTGCAGCCGCCTTTTGGGGATTACAGCTCACATGTGTACAGCACGCCTTCGTCCCACGCGCCCGCTGTGTCATTGCTGACTAGTTCACCTGTTATACAACTGCCTCCACAAGCGCCGCCTTCGTCCGTGTCCACGTCTGCGTACAGTTCATCTGTCAAGGAAGAGACGCTGGGCGTGTCCAGAAAAGAGAAGGAGGCTGAAAGCCCGGCTTTCGGTGTAGGCTTGCGAGTGGGGGCCAGGATTAAAATAGGAGGAGTCAAACCCGGGATATTACGTTACCTAGGGACCACCCACTTAGCTCCTGGTATCTTCTGCGGGATAGAACTCTTTGACCCAGATGGCAACCACGACGGCGAGGTGAACGGCCATCGCTACTTCAACTGCCGGCCAAACCATGGGATATTTGCCCCCAAGGAAAAAGTCTGCCTGGACACGTACAGCTCCTTGAGCAGACTTGCCTCCAGCTCCGAGGGCAGCTACAGCAGCACAGAGAGCCTCAATGAAAGGACCAACAAGGCTTTCAAGTGTTTCGAAGAAGGAGAACTCGAGGCCATAGACTGCACCAAGCCTAGCCCCACAACCAGCCCACAAGATTCGGAAATCACTTTTCAAAGTGACCAGTCGAAATATTTCAGAAGTTCCCACTTCAGCACAAAAAATAAAGTCCTTTACGGATTGGCAGATCAAAACATTTTGTCAGATGTTCTAAACTACAGTGAGATACCACAGAAAAAGTCAAAGTCTAGTCTTCCTGTAGCAAAGTCTGGCATACCCAGCGTCTTCTCCAGTCACTCCAAGCTACCGACATTTGCACGCACTTCTTATAATAAATATGAAGAGCCAGAAAGTGTCTTCAAAAGAACTTCCGGTGTTTCCGGCCAGCATCAAAATGCGTTAATCACATCCGCCAATTATCAAGCTTCCGTTTATTCTGACCAAGAAAATGAAAGGTATAAAACGGCTAGCGCCAGATCCTCTGAAGATTCTGAGGATGATGGTCTACAGCGAGAGACTTTGAGCAGAGGCATCAAGAAGCAGCTGCGGGCGGACAGCAGGCAGTATTTAAACTTCACCTTTGACCCAGAGGAAGAAATGTCTCAGATCGTGCAACCGGAAGACAGCGAAGAAGGCGAAAACTTTCCATCTGACTCTTGGTACAGGGAGCACCGCGAGTCTTTCGACAAATATGAAGATTCCGCCCCTGAAGTTACTTCACAAGAATACTCAGCACCGAATTCGCAGACCGATCCAGGGAGTGCTCATTTTCATTACCAAGATACTGTGATGCTAGATCAAAAGACTAGCATCACCTACGAGGCCACACAATCAAATGGCTTTACTCAGGGCATATCAGAGTCGAATTCTTCACAGGGATCTTCGGTTCCTGACAGCGATAGCGTGGCAGTTGATATGCTGACAGAGGCGAATGACTCGAGGGGGTACCAGCATTATGACGAGGACGGCGTCTCCACAGGTGGGTATGCTAGTACACTTAGCGGTGGTGGTTGTAGTGATGACTTGTCCCGACCCTTAGACAGCTTGACCTCCCAGAGTGGCAGAATGACCCAGGCACGAGGTACTTTGTTAGAGTCACAGGTCCAGGCGCAAGAGGCAGACAACAAGAGGGGCTACTCCAAGGTTGAGAAGAGCCATGTCCACTCCTTCCAGAGCCAGTCTGACTCCGCTACTTCGTCCCCGTCTAAGAAGTACAGAAAGATCTCTACAGACAGTTTTAATTACGAAGGCGGCGACTCATCCTCAAGTGGAACCGAACCCAAGACAGACTCTTCAGGTGAGGCCAGGGGCGAAAATCTCGAGGACAGCTCCACCGGGGCGTCGCCGGAAGTTTCCCAAGCTCTTGAGTGGGATTATGGTCAAGAGTTTGAAGGTAAGATCCCAATAGGTCAACAGGACAGCACCATGACAACATCGGCGAGCACCGGCACTTCTGAGTCCCTAAGCGATGCTTCAAGAGATGTTTCTGAGCACAGCGATGGAGCCATTGAGCCGGAGATGCCTTCAAGTGTCATAGACGACTCAGAGCTTTTTGAGACTCCGGACAATGATTTTGAAAACATCGACAGTCTGGACGACTTTCCGATATTCGGCAAAGATTCCAAGAGCATGCTGACGGATTCGGGAATATCCGATAAAAGCTTCGATATGTGCGCCAGCAAATCTTCCACGGTTTGTGGCAGCTCTTCGGACGACTGTTCCCGTGAAGACGACACCTCTTCCCACACCACCACCAGGGCCGTCAGCTCAGACTCTTCCCAGGAAACGCTTGCCGCCGAATACGCTGCGGATACGCCCGTTTCCGTAGAGGATAAGGACTTCCTCGCAGACGAGGTGTGCCCGACCTCCCAGACGGCGGACTGCTTTGGAGACATGCATAAAGAGGGAGATAACTCTTTCGGGGACGGCAACTCTAACTCTCCAGCATCGGTGATGTCCCTTGAAGATGTCACTATCTTACAGGACAGTACCGTCCTTGAGGAAGACGAGACGAAGCCACATGACTCAGAGGCGTGTCCCCCTGGGGAGTGTGTCAGGGACCACAGAAGTAAGAGAGATCGCCCCATATCTCTCATCTCTACCACAAGTGCGGACACAGGTATAGATTCTCTAGCTCTATGTCTAGCCGTTAGGTGTGTATGCCTTGCGTGCATTTATCAGGCTCAAAAGATATGTTGTCATCACTAAGTTACTTTATCTCCCTTTAGGCATGTTTATATTTGCTTGATCCCGATTTAATTACATCAAACGCATTTTAGTTATTCCCCCCCTTTTTTTTGCATGTCTAAAAATACACTTGCACGGATTTCTTACTAGTCTTGGTAGTTAGTCATTTCTATTTTTAGCACGATTTTTTTTCACTATAAAATACAAATTAAATTAATACTATTTTCTTCATAATCAGGTCTTAAAGTATAATAAGTGGATTAAATATCATGAGACGTCTAGCTATTATAGTAAATCAATTAATCATATCTTGGGGCTTTTGTTTGTTTTTTTAAAACAACTTATGATATTATAATATGGAAAGGTAAAAGCAATCGATAAAGGTAAAGACAAAGGAAGCCGACAAAGTTTAAAAAGTCCTATACAAGACTTATATATGTATACTCTAGACTGGACAAAAATGTCGTGAATTTTTTTAGAAAGTTGGATCAAGGCGTTGTTTTGTAAAGTAGTCAAAAGAAATAAAGTTTTGTTTTTTTTTCAACCATAACCTATGTAGCATATAATTTAATTTTTAGATCTAGATTCTAGTAATTGAACATTGAAAATAAAGTACCCTAGTATCATAATTATTATTTTGTAATTTTTAGATACATAGTCTAAAAAGATCTAAGCAATCAATCTATTTAAATGTACATAAGATGATTTAAATCAACATGAATTATTTCGATCTAGGATTTTTGAAACATTATCTCAATGGAAACAAGCAGGTAATGGCTTTGTTTCATATATTTGCGTGAATGTCCGAGAAATGATTTTGCATTATTTCTAAACTTTGAAAACTAAAGATCATTACTTTTCTAAGACAGAAAAGATTGATTGGGGCGACTCCCCTTAGAGCCTGAAAAAAGAGTTTACATACATAAAAATCTATATATGTATAGGTTTGTGAATCGATCAATCGCGGATAAGAATTTATTTACTATACTTGTGATTTTATTTTTTACTATGCATTTTGTTTTAACTATGTGAAATTAATATTTAAATTAGTGTCTACACGGTGTGTAACACATTAAAGTTTCATTACATCTTTGTTAAGTGTAAGAGGTAGTATTTGTGAACACAATGCAGACTAGATCAACATTGTTTAATACGTACACACCATTCTTAGGTAATATTAATAAATATAGATTGTCGTAGCATGTATTGAAATTAAGAAACCAACTGGCACATTAGGTAATGTGATTTCGCATGCCAGATTTTTTTTAAACATAAAAGTGTATATCAAGAAAAAGTAAGAAATTAAAGGAATCATTCCTTCTACTTTAGCAGTGAATATCCTACAAGGCACAGAACTTGGCCAGGTTTTAAAAAAGAGATGAGTTTTAAAGTGTAATGTTATCCGTATTTAGCAGAGAAAAAGATGTTTGTTTCTAAGATATGCACGAATTTTTATAAACATCTTAACTTAATCTACATCTATGGTTTAGTAGAAATGATTAAAAATCAAATTTTTCAAGTTCATTAATTTCACACTTTGATCTAGTTAGTGATCTTTGCTAAATTTTTCATTAATCTAAAATGATCACAAGTTTATTAAACTTATTGTATTTTGCATCAGTTAAATTGTGACTCAATTAAACTACAACTCAGTTAAACTATGGCGCAGTTAAACTATGACTCAGTTAAACACATCGCAGACCTTATTTCATTCCTATGTCGTTATAATGTCTAGACTCAAGTGTCCTTATTAACATTCACATAGAAATGTTGTAGAGGTTTAGAATACACTAAGTGCAAATGATATCTAGAATATTATGATTTTTTAAAATATATTTTTTTTAAAGTCAATTTCTCTAAATTAGTGATACACTTAGAAATTATTCAAACACATTCATTGGCATGAATTTCATTACAAGTAAACAATAAAAAAGAAATATTGAAATATACCCTTGAACGAATTTTAAGTTAAAAATGAATCAACTTTCTAAAAATTATTTTTTAAAATAATATATACCTCTATTATATTGTGTACACCACAACATTAATTCACTTATAAGAGATATAATGGTATATTTACTTTTCTAAGTTAGTATCCTTACAACGGGTGATTTATTGGATAGCGACCTTAGTTTTTTTTATTCCTACACCTTAATAAGAGTTTATTTACTGTCGTCTGCTGTTTGAAAGCGACATGTGTCTTGATTTTCTAGAGACGTTTTTTTTTATTTCATGCATCACAAGAGCTCCGCCCGAGGCACGTGATATGTCTGATCACTGTAATCTTACAGTTAGTCGTATGATCACTGTATAAATCGACACACTGGATCCTCGACACGGAAACATCAGCTTTTTACTTGGGAGTAATGGAACTCTTCAGACTTAAGGAGCTAAAAAGATCTGTATGGTCTACGAATTCTAGTCACTGACTAAGTTTTCTTGTCTGTCTCTTGTGTTCAGACCTGTCGCCTGAAATATTGGGACTTCGGACAACTGGGCGAGCGCTATGCCAACCCCCACCCCTTCAAATACGCATAAAAGATGCATAACAATGCATGAAGGAGCCCCCCCCCCTTTTATTTTTGTTGTGGCCCCTAATTGCAGTCCTGTTTGTCCCCCCCCCCTCCTTTTTTTTATAACGTTGTACCTGCTGTTTCATCCCAGCAACTGATTTTCGGATCGGTTACTTCCGTCTCGAGACCTTTGATCTTACCAGTTGAAATGCCTGAAAATAAGAAATAGAAACCCATCAGGTCATTTTGTTTGTCGCCACTGTACGAAGAAAGCTGTGGAAGGGTCTGGACGAGATTTCACCTGTACTGTCCCTGTGGGTCACTCTACTTTTATTGTCACATTTTCTTAAATGCCATGTTCATTCAAGCGTGTTGTTAGCGTGTGTCATTGGGACCTAATGCTGAACTCAAAGCCGTTGTAGCCTCTTCTGTGAATGTTACAGTTTTGTTTCGGAAACTTAACCTTCTCATATGCTCGACTAGATTAATTTGATCTTAATTTGATCTTACGGCCAAGGATCGAAATCTGGCTACACTGTGGCTACTTTAGTAACAGAAAGGGAGGCGTGGAGGCTGTTAGCTAATCTTTGAAATAGATATAGTTATTGAATTTCTTTAAGTTTTTGGCCAGATGCTTGTTCACCAAATTATTAGGAATGAATTTAATATTTACTATAAAAGGTGTAAATGGAATCATGTCATTTATGTTTCTGTTGTCTGTCGGTTCAGGGTACGTGCCAGACACAGACTCAGAGTTAGGCACGCTGACGACCAATTCCCCCAACGTTGATTGGCTGGATAAAAGATGTGCTGCTCACTCGACATCGTCTGCTCCTGCAGACGACATTTTTGATGAAGGTAATGGATTAAATGGATCTAGTATAATGGACCTTTTAAAAAATTACCATATTATTCTAAATAACATAAAAACAAAAAGAAACACAAATGTAACAATTTTATTTGTAATCTTACAAAATATATTCAAAAAATTAGTAAAGTTTCCCTTTCAGACCTAGCAGTTTATGGGGCATATACCGTATTTTCGCGCATATAACTCACGGGGTATACAAGTTTTTACAAACTATTAGCAGCTGTGCGGGTTATATAAAAAGGTTTACACAATTTATATGACTCATTAACATTACGGAAACTATGAGGTTACCGGTGGGTCTTTTTGTGCCGGCTATAGGCGTATGCAAGATAGATGTGCAAAAAAAAAAAACAACGGTAATTTAGAACACTATTTTAAATATATTCGATGGCTAATAAAGGTGCCATGTGGCCAGCACAATGACCGCAATAAGTATAAAGCATTTATTTAGGATAGCAATGTATAACAAGGGACGACAATTGTGTCCAACTTAATTGCATTCCAATCACTTTCGCTATCAAATTTATCAAGATATTTAATCAGATCCATCAAGATCTACGACGTTTACAGGCTAAGTGAGATCTTCTCTAATACTTGTTCTACTTTATGTGGCCTACGGTAAACGAGGGTGTCATGTGGCCAGCACAATGACCAATCGCCTTTGCTTTTCCACAGCTAATGTCAGGTATCTATTAGAGCTGTGCAAACTCAAGAGGCGCCCAAAGATCCCGAAATTAAAAATCCCAGTCTTTACCAGGATTCGAAATCGTGACCTTCTGTTCAGAAGCCGATTGCTCAGCTACCGCGTTTCATATATAGTAGAAATGGTAGTCATAAAGTAGCAATGATAGCCACATAGCAGCAATGGTAACTTTACAGTAGCTATGGTAGCCATATAGAAACAATGATAATCATTTAACAGCAATGGTAGCCATGTAATAGCCATGTTACAGCAATGGTAGCCATGTAACATCAATGTTAGCCATTTAACAGCAACGGTAGCCATTTAACAGCAATAGTAGCCATGTAACAGTAATGTTAGCCATGTAACGGCGATTCTGTGCACTTTTTTGTTTGTATTTCAGGACTCAATAGCATGGACTTCAGTCTCGATGAGAACGTAAGTAGTTAGGTCTACTCGTGATGCACTTGGGTTTTTTTCTTTAGGTTTCGGTTGGCAGGGGCGGATTGATTGTTTAGCATAGGATAGGGCACTGGCCAATTTTTTTTTCTTCTCTTTTTATGGAAACTGAGGCTTTAGGGCTCCAGCCTCTTAAATTGTTGACTAAATCTTATCATGTGCATAGTTAGTTCCCTTTTCAGACCTTACGATCAGTAGGGCAGATGATGTAAGGGTCTTCTGTTTCTAAGATAACGGCTAACGAGGATGTCATGTGGCAATCACAACACAACTCAACACAACAACCAAATCTCCTAGATTTTCAGGTACCTAGTAGAGTTGGATTTTACTCAGGGTGTCCCATAGTTCCCTAAGCTCAAAATCCAAGTCTTTTAAATTGAGACCCCTCGGCTTAGAAGCCAGGGCACAGCCACTCGGCCAGGACCGGATTTAGTCTTCATATGTCGCTAAGATATTTGAAATATTGTACCCCCTCCCCCACCCCCACCCATGTAATTTACATAAGGCAGTTTATTCCTTTGCTTTATCTTTAAAACAATTTTCTGGGCGGAGGATCAGGCAAGGGGCTAAGGCACTTGGCCTGCACTTGTTTTGTAACTATATTTTACTAAATAAAACTGGTTGTAAACATTTTCGGAGAGAAGCCACATATATATACCCTAGGCTGGAAAAGGGACAAGCAAAGGAAACCGAGAACTATGAACAATTCTGAACAAAGTTCTTACATCTGTTGTTGTGATACCATAAAATTAGTTTGTTTGTTTTTTATGCAATGTATCTTTTGGAAAGTGAATAATAATAATAAAAAAAAAAAGAGCATTGTGGTCTGGAGAATGTTTATAAAGAGAAAAAAAAGTCGAAAGTAGTTTTTGATTTGTAAATTTGGATGTAGTCCTACTTGTCAACCAGAGACCTTCAGAGACCTACAACCAATGACTTATAGTATCTTAGACATTCTTGTCACTGTTACTGCCCTTTTATTGAATAGCTTACTATAGTGGTACCTCAGTATGTTAGGATTATTTGTATTCCAGTTGTAAGAGATACTAAGACTTACACAAGTTCTAAAGTGGATAGCTACTTCATAAAATCTCTGATAGGGAAAATAACTTTTCTTCCATTTTTGAATTGTGATCACGTGATATAACGCAAGATTGTGAGGAAAGCTATAAAAAATATTAAAGAAGAACTTGTCACAGGTAGATTATCAGGGCTGATTAAAATGTGGCATGAGGAAATGTAATTAAGTCACGCAAGAAAGAGAGAGAGAAGGAGAGAGAGAGTAAGAGAGAGAAATAGAGAGCTTGAGGAAAAGAGAAATAAAGAGATAGAAGAGGGATGACACTCAGAGAGACAGAAAGAGAGAGGTAGAGAGAGAGAGGCAATGACAGAGACAGAAAGAGAGAGAGAGAGAGAGACTGTGAGAGACTGAAATATACAAAAAGAAAAATAAAGAAAGAGACAGAGAGAGGGGAAAGAAATAAAGAGAGAGATAAAAAGAGTAATACTGAGAGACACATAAAGAGAGAAGGAGATAGAGAAAGAGAGCATAACTCTTGTTTTCATTTTTTCTTTCATCAGCTGACCACAGTCTTTGAGCCCAAGGCCATGTCCACTGACCACCTGAAGAGCACAGATGATGAAGACTACAACAGTGACCTGACCACCAACACCGAAGATGACCGCACGGAGGCCGACCAGGTGTACGGCCTTAGCAGAGACAACTCCATTTGTCAAGAAGACTCTTCTGCAAGGCTTGTCCCCCCTGGCGAGACTGGCGATCAAAGCCATTCAGTCCACGACTCGAACAAGATGAATGATACAGATGATAACAGAATGAACGTGGATTCGGCAGACAACAAGGAGGTCGATGACAAGAAGGATGACCAGCAGCCAAAGGTCAAGCACAAGAAGATAACTATCACCAAGAAACGCTCAGAGAATGTGGACCACAAACTACCCAACATCAACGTAACATCCAAACTGGCAGACTATATCAAGGCACCACTTCCGGCCAAACCCAAAGAAGAGAAGGAAGCAAAGAAAGCCCGGAATAAGGTAGTAAACAAAAAGTCTAATGCCCAAGAAGGTGAACATAAAGCTGCCAAAGAGGATATCAGCACCAGCAGACACTCCTCACCTGAGAGAGAACCAGTCATCATTGCGAAGCCGAAACCCATTATCAAACGTGCGCCCCCAAAGTCCAAGTGGGGCAACATCATGTCCCAAATCGAAGCCAGTAAAGACACCGTCAAATCAAAGCCCAAATCAGAAATTAAAAGCTCTCTGGCTGCGTACTTAAGTGCCCCTGTTCCCCAGCTTCCTGCCGACCAGAACTCTGGAACCAAAACTGAACAACCGCAGAACACGAACATAAAAAAGAAAGAGTTTGTGAAAAGGATAAAAGATTTGCCTCCTCCACCACCAAAACTGGATCTGAGTAAGGTGAAAAGTAAGCTGAATGTCCCCACGGCGGCCTCAGCAGTGAAGGCCATGCCCAAGAGGGACAGATCTCCAGGAGTGAAAGTGAGAAACACTTCCCCTGGTGGGCATGTCAGCAGGAAAGATCTGCTGAGCAAGAGACTATCTGAGGCTTACATTGTCCTAGAGAGACAAGGCATGTCTACCAACGCCAGCTCGGTGAGGAGCAGCCACACAGACATCAGCACCAACATGGAAGTGGACATCTCTGCTGAAGGAGGTAAAATAGAACTATTTCCTTTTTATGTAGTTGTTAGACGCCTCTGCTGTGTCTGGCGCGTGGCTTAGGGTTAAGAGGAGGTAACACTTAAGCGACCAAAAAACACAGGCCAAAGGTCAGCAATACAAAGGTACTCGACGCTGATGAATGATATCGAATAATACTTTTATACGTAATGAAGGCAACCGTCGAATGTCGTTAAGCCAAATAGCTACTCAGAAACTAAAGCCGACCTCTCTCTAAAGCTGACAAAAGAATTATGTGTTTAATTTCGTTACACTGCTAATCCTAGTCTATGTTTTTAATTGTTAGGTCTCTGTCGCTATGGAACACTCGTAGGACGTAATCATCTTGTTTGAAGTAACGTCTGTATTTTATAAGATAGGATAAGACATCAAAGGCTCAGGCAAGCAGCTCACCAGCCATCTCTGAAATCTCATCCGTGATAAAAAAAAATCTTGCGCCCTGGGCACGCATGCGCGCAGAACGAACTAATTAGCGCCCCACTACTAATGAAGCAAAGTTCTTTTATGTTGATGTTCTTCGTTACCCCCCCCCCCCCCCCGTCTCCTCGTCCTCCCGTACCGTTGTTTCCTGAATGTATCTGTAGTTTGTTGGACTTAATTACTTCCCCCCCTCCCCCCTCCCGCCTTTTATTATATAGTGGCCACTTATTAGGTACACTTTTAATTTTGTTGTCTGAGCCAGGTTTTAATCTAATCGATCAATTTACAGATGGCTGACTGGTTAGCTCTCTGGACTGTCTCGATGATCCCGGGATCGAAACCAGTCCTCCGCCATCTCCTGCTGTCCCGAGGGAGGTTTTGGCTAGGATGTAACAATTTAACACGAAATTTATGTAAAACAAACACTATCTTATCTTATCTCATTTAATCTCATCTTATATTTTACAGACGTGACTTCCAAAAAAAAAAAAAAGAATATAATCATAGCAATAATATCTTAAGTTTCGGCAATTTTGCTTGACCTTTCCCCTTTTTGACCTGGCTCACGTGCAAACTTTGACGATACTGCAATGTCACAATGACATCCTTCCTACCTGGCACGGAGCCAGGAGGAAAAAACGAAGCAAACTGAAAAAAAACGTTTACGGTAGAGACTAGAGAGGGAGTCAGGAAAGGGATTTTCGAGGCACTATAACGACCTTCCAGACTAGGAGAAAGGTCTAGGTTCAAACACACATTTTTATATAAGAAATGTTATAATATTATTGACAGAACTGAAATAAAATGCGAAGCTATAAAATGGAATCGATTGTAACAACAATCATGGACTCCCAGAGCATTAGAGCAGACGTGACCTACTTAAAGAATCTTTGTGTCACAGAGGAAACAATAAACTACGTCTATCAATGTTCTGTTTATTATTTCCTTGACCTTTGCCCCGTGGATGAGTGCGATTTTTGGATGAATATGCCGCACTCATGTTATGGACCTCATTCACCAATCGTAAACAAACAACATTGAGCCACTTAATAATATTGATAAAACAACGAGAAAAAAAACTGTCACGTGGTAGCCTGTGTGTATTACGTAATTTGTATAGAAGAGATAGAGAACCACATGGCTAAATGTTGTTTGTTTACGATTAGTGAATGAGGTCCATTTGTACCCCACCCTAACACTCCTTAGCCATACGGCTGGCATTGAAAAGAAATCCAAGATGTTTTTTTTTTGTTTATATCTACAACAATAATAATAGCTGTGGGAGGACAATTGACTTTTGAACATTTTTTTTTAAAAGAAACAAAAGTTTTTTGCTTTGAACAATAATGCCAGAACTACGGCCAGGAAAAGTGAGCGGATTTTATTTTACACGGCACGAGTGTCGGAAATTAAAATGGCCCTCAGTTTGAATTAGGTTGTGCATCACTGGCTTAGAGTGAAGAGTGCACGCAAAACAACAAAGTGTTTTAATCTTTTTTTTTTTCAGAAATAGAAATAATAATAAAAATCCTCGATACCAAGTTCTATCCGAAGAACAGGCAGGTTTGATAGCAGGTAGAAGGAAGCACTGTTCAACAAATATGAAACAGACTGTTCAATGAAAAATGACTTAGAGACCAAAAGAAAATTTGAACACAGCATCCTAGACTTAAAAAAAATAAAAATTTAACGGGGTTTTTCATGATGGCATTTGGCAAGCGTTGAGGGATTTCAACATAGATACTAAATTGATGTTACCAAAACTGTATATCAGAATACAAATAGGCCAGTACTGCTGAATAACCAAATTGGAGAAAGATTTAGGCCATCCTTTCGGATTGCATTCTCTTCTCTCTCCAGCTATTTTTTTAAACATATTTCTGGAGCATTTCATTATGGAAATTCTAGAATCCTTGACCATAAATGGGCGGTCAGGTTTGATATTGACCTCATTGGAGAAAATGCAGACCATGTACAAGATCTTACTTCAAAACCGGATGCTGCAGCTAGAGCAGTCGCCATGGAAATCAGTGCTGGAAAAAAACAACAAAGCATTAATTGGGGGGGGGGGGGGAGAGATAGTACGAGATGTTGCATAAGGAAAATGGCCAAACATGAGTAGAAGTTGACTTATTTCAATACTTAGGGTCAAACATAACAAGAGACGGGAGATGAATAAAAGAGATGAAAACCTGTTTAAGCTTGACATCCGCTGCCATGACCAATTTGTGGAAAATCTGGAAGAGTAACATCAGCTTCCAAGTAAAATTACAACTGTATTCTTCCATAGTGATCTCTATACTTCTATATGGTTGTGGAAGTTGGACACTGAGCGCTGAGGCTAAAATAAGAATTCAAGCCTTTAAGACTAAATGCTGCAGAAAAAGTCTGGGTATCAGATACAAGAAAAGGAAGATAAATGAGTTTGTACTTTTACAAGTCAACACTCTGGCTGGCAAAAAGAAGGAGCTCCTCAACACTCTAAAGAGAGGAAAGCCGAGCTGGTTTTGTCATATTGTAAGACATGAATCACTGTCAAGGGTATTTCTTCAAGGTACAGTGGAGGAAGGACGAAGAGAGGGTCGACCAAAGAAAGGCTCACTGGACTAGGTAGAAGGATTTTTAGATCTAGCTAAGAACAGCTACTAACTGGGTAAAATGGAGGTCACCGCACCACTAAGAGTATATGATTCGGTGTCCCTAGGAAGAAAGTCAAGGGACAGATGATGAAGAACAACAGATTTCTGATAATATTTTGGTCTTCATTAATTACATTTTTATATTCCAATATTAAAAGTGACAATCTCCAACAGAAAACCAACCTCAGGAGAGAGCAAGATATCCAGATCTGACAGTCTTCTGGGTGCTGCCAAAGAAGCAAATTCATTATTAAAAGCAAATGTTTATTAAACAAGATGCCAACTATGCAATCAATGCCACTAGGAAAGCGATGAATATAATATAAAAACATACACTCTAGCAACGTCAACGCGAGAATGAAATTTTCACTCGAGGACTCATTGGTGCTCAAAACAATAGTATTATTCATGGGAGTTTTAAAGCGTTACTGTAGCACCATTTAGAAAATAGCTTTTCACTCAATATACAAATATATAAATGTAGTTCGAAGCGTTTTAGTGCTGAAACATATAATAGCATCGTGTTTGTTCTCTAAAATATTGACCAACAAACAGCGTACCAATTTATGCAGATCAGGGGCGGACTGGCTATATGGGAATTCGGCCAATGCCCGGTGGGCCGGTTCCCTAATGGGCAGGTAGGGCCACCGAAAGGGCCGCATGGATGCCACAACGGCACGTATTGTTTTGAAGTAACGTCTGTATTATATAAGATAAGATAAGATTTTATAATATTCTCTTATAAAAGTAACCATTTGAATGTCATATTATAAAAAACAACAACAGACTCTGCAATGTAATACTACTTTAAATTAGTTAGATTAAATTAGTATTACACTGCAATCTAACACACTGTCCGAAATAATGTAATAGCCTACATCGTAGACAGTGCTTCTAGTAGGCTTCATTCTATTAGGATCTACACACATAGCCATTTTAAAAGCAACACAAGGCCTATATATAAGGATATAGTGTTCACTTTATGCATTTGTACTGTTATCGTTGCACTATAAAACATTTTGAGAACCTTATCAGCCGGATTGGATTGTATAGAATAGAAACACCTGGTCCGATTTTGACACCCAGTCCGCCCCTGATGCAGATGAATTATTTAGCGTTCCACCTGTAATCAGTCAAGTATTTTGGAAGTAAATTGGTGTGTTGTCTGGGTGTTATTGGAGTATTTAAGGATGTATTTAGAATGCAATTGTTTGACCGATCATAACTTTGAAGTGATAATGACTGTATCTTCTTGCCGCCAGAGCTCTCCAAACCCAGTTCGAACACTTCTGCAGACGTCACTAGGAATGAGCACAGACCAAGTGTGTCCAGTGTCAAGTCAGTCATGTCGGAGGTACGAACATGTGATCTCGATATAGAGATTGTGTAAACATTTATTACATTCAGATCAGAGCTAATGTATGGTTTAAGAAATATTATCTATTAATAAAAAACAATTTTTTATCTCCCTTTGCTTTTTATTAAAGGTGTATTCTGACGTATACAATCGTATATTGTTTAGTGTAATTATATAACAAGAAATGTTTGTGTAGTTTTGTTTATTATTTTATAAACTCATGAATACTAGTTAGATAATGCGTAGCATTTGTCAACTAGAAAAGGCAGTTGCCAGATTATCATTTTTAATTGAAATTAATCTGAAATCTGAACATCATTGATATACTTTAAAACCTGTTTTGTTACGACAATCTTGAGGTATAAATAGCTTTAAAACTGACACTACGCATGAGGAAACTCACACTGCAAAGTATTTTAGGTACAATTACTACTAAAGTAATTAAATTGTGTAATCATTTTTAGTGTTTTTTCATATATGTTAACAAGAGAATAATTTAAAATACTTAAAATAATAAAAGCAATTACAAAGTGTAATTGTATCACTTAGTTTGTTTCAGTTCTGTACTTAAATTTTTAATAGATCTAGGAAGTCTAGAGGGAAAAAAGAATAAATCTGTGCAATTAGAAATATCTTAACCAATTGTTTTAGTTCAGCGTTATTTCATGCTTTTTGCTGCTTTTCCTGATTGCTTATCTTATCTTGCCAACTTTTTACTTTTTTTCAAAGAATCTTACTTAAATATTGGCGGTGAAAGCGGAATGTTATAAGACTTAGTAATAAAAATACTATATACTGTAAGTAATGAACTATTATCTTTTCAGGCGCTCCACAACAAAGTGAATGAAATGAAGATACTGCAAGATGGCGGACCCCGACCGTCTGTCCGTAAAAATAGTAAGTACATTTAAGAACTATTCACTTGGATTTGGTAATGAAGCAAAATATTAACAACAGTTAATAAAACCACTAATAAAACTAACCACATACCAAGAGACATTAATATTTAAAGAAATACTAGACTTAAAAGGGGCATAAATACACAAGCCACTTGAAGGCCCATTGAACAGAAGTCAGTCTATTTCTTATCTTGTAATGAATCTAGCTTATAATACATCTGAACAAGTGCTTATACTTCTAAGTCATTGCTACAAACAGTTTGATTGAAAAGTGAATAGTTTGACCATTTGATAATTATACATTCTTATATGATAGCCTATTGGCAAGTTGAATTAAAATTACTGTCTGTCTAAGAGAGAAATATGAGTTTCTGGGTTTTTAGGACACTCTGATATTAGTTGGAGAAAATAAAAGGGTGGTTGTTTGTTGTGCTAGCCACATTAACGAACTCGTTAACTGCTCTTAAGCATATATATATATAGAATCATAGATGACTTTTACTACATCTGCCACATGGATAGCAAGGCTCAAAAGGGGACACTTCCACATATGTGGTACAAAAAGTTATCTTGGAGAAAAAAAATGAGCCAAGTGGTTGAAAAATCTACAAAGTTTAAATGTAAAAAAATTACCCCATATAATGCAATTTATAGATTAAGCTGTAAAACTTACCTTTTATAATGAAATCTATAAAAATCAGCTGTAAAACTTACCATATATAATGAAATTTATAAAAATCAGCTGTAAAACTTACCATATATAATGAAATTTATAAATATCAGCTGTAAAACTTATATAATGAAATTTATAAAAATCCACTGTAAAATTTACCAACCAGATATTTTATCAACGTAAAATTGATTGGAATATAAAGAACATGTTTTAACACTAGAGCATTGTTTATATACGGTCGTTGATTTGTAGCCCCACACAACTAGGCCAACTAAACCCTGAAGGCGTATTCCTATCTTAATGCAGAATCATAAAAAAAAGGCGATCAAATTTCTTTTTAAAACAAAAAATAAATATAGCTTTTATTAACAGTATATACACAGCTTTCAACATCAATATCTCTCTATATATATTGAACAATCTAAACAAAGCACAAACTTACTTAAAACTACACCTCATTTTATCACTCGACTCTCACTACAACTTACACTCTCCTAATTATAATCTCAACTGCAACGGACTTACTCGTGGCTACATCAGAATCTAGTCAGGCCAATAGAAACACTCACGCACACTCTAGAACAAGCATCTTCTCTAGAGTTCTATGTTGTCACTCTATTGTTTGCATATATAACAAAAAGTTGTTTGTAGTTTAAACAGATAGTAACTGTAGTTTAAGCATCAACAGATAGTCACGATATCTTATTTCCCACCAGTTAGTCACTGTGTTTTAATTTCAACATCTCCCCCCCCCTCTCCAACACAGCACCTGTCAAATTTCCCATTCGGGCAGTTCAAGTGAGCGACACGTCTGCCGTGTCCCCTCACAGGTCATCGCCTTCGCCTGTCATTCTCAAACCCATTAAGCCGAAATCTAAGACTAGCAATAAGCCAAATGAAGCCAAATCTGGCTCGGCCAGTGCCGGCCTCGCCATGACGTCAGCCAATGCCTCCAAGAGACGCGACTCCAGCGCGAGTAAGTTAATTACATGTTTGCCGTGTGTAGCTTTCATCATCAAAAGGCATTGATTTGTTTTCCTTCTAGCACTTCCTTTGTTTCCACCCATATATTCTATAGGCAAGTGACTTTTAAATATGTAGATATAGGCCAGTGATTTTTCTGTTCACATCGGCAAGAGCAGTGTTTCTCAAACTTTTCCTTAACGGAACATTTTCCCCATATCTGAGTATTTAGCAGAACACTTTGCTTATTTTTTAAAGAGAGGTTAATTCACAGGTGGCCCACTAGTTTAATTATTTTAATAGTTTGTGGAACACCTATTCAGGCCTTGCGGAGCACTAGGGTTCCGCGGAATAGAGTTTGGGAAACACTGAGCTATAAGTAGGGTTACCAGACACCTGCACTGCCATAGGAAAACAGAAAATAGGACAACGCTTTATTTAAAAGGAAAAAAAATATAAAAAAAACTAAATAGACAAAAAAAGTCTTACAATTTCATTGATAAAAGATAGCAGTAAATTATAAGATGCAAAACTAGTACATTAAGTATCATTAATACAGACCAAGGGACATTTTCCTTCAGAGAGTAGCTAGGAATTTGGGAGCCCGGGTGGGGGGGGGGGGGGGGACGGAAGATCTTAACCTCTTTAGGGTCTCTCTGCATTTTGACATTTGACAGCAAGACATGAGATAACGTCGTAAAGTTTAATGTAAAAAGAAATTTCGGGCCCTCATCTCTTGGGCCCCCCTCAACTGGGGTCAACGTGGTGATTTTCAAATTTGGACAGCTGCCCCTCCCCCCTCCAAACTAGCTACGCCACTGTCTTCAGAATTGTTTTTGTAATATGTGAGAAAGTCTATTTCTCTCATTTGAGAAACGTCTTTACCAAAAGAAAAATAATCAAATCTTGAAAAGCTTATTTTTCACCTGAACAGCCTTAAATATATCCGAACACCTGAGTTCATAAAGAGGGTGACATTCTCGTAGCAAAATAAAACAAAACAACAACAAAAAAAACGACATTGTCACATATGAGGCCAATGTCGTCTGGACGGAGGAATTGACCTCAAAACGCATGTCATTTCCTCCTTTTGTCGGATGTCTGGTAACCCTCAGTTTATATATTTACTTATAGACCAGCGGCTTTATATATTAGAATTTGAAAATATTTATTCTTGACAATATTTTCTTTGCTATCTCTGTACTTCCTAATTCCCGTAATTTTGACATAATTACTAAACTCATTTAAATCAATAAATAAAGTTTCACGAGCTAGATTTGAGCTACTGTAGAATGATGCTATATTTTTGTTACTTCTATGTATCAAACCTGCACATACATGCTTTTATGTCTTCCATGTTTGGTGTGTTTCCCCTCCATCAGTTTGATATATTTCTTTTTTTTTATGAGTCTCTGGACTCAATGTATTACTGTTTTTGTATTTAAATGGAGGTTCAGCATCTATGGGTGCTGTGGAGTTGTTGTGTGACAGGAACTTCAATACACCATGGAACTAAAACCTTTGTGAAGATCCCTATTTTCAGAAAAAAAAAATTATCTATCATATCAATTAATCAGAAAATGGATGAAGTTTTTACAGATCTAATAATAAAATATAGTGTAAGGAAGTCTTACACTCAATGCAGGTCGATCCAAGTGGCTCGCCGTGTAAATTTCTTCGTTGGCATCATCATTGATTTCTCAAAAAGGTACGATGCGCGAAAAAAGATGCGCGACGGCACTCCGATCATAAAATCTCGAAGCTGTGGTTCCATGAGTATAGTTCCATGAGTAACGTAGAATCTGTCGCATTTTAAAGTTGCTTATCTTATACATTCACTTGGCAGACGTGAGAATTTCAAGGGAGTGAATTCAATTAATGTGGAAACACATAACAGCATTAAAATAAAAAAAAAAAAACTTTTAAAAATACTTATATTAAGGGTTGTTGTAATTGTATCAATTAGTTTGGATCAGTCGTGTCATTAAATTTATATTAGATCTATACACTAACAACAGTAAATATGTGCGATTAGAACTCTTTGTAGCAATTGTTTTTGTTTAGAGGAATGTCATGCTGTTAGCTTTCCCAAATGCGCTATCGTCCTATCACTTACCTGGCACTAGTTTGGGCAGACGAGGAAGGAGGGGAAGGAGTTAGAGAGAGACGGGGGGGGGGGGGGGGGGGGGAAGGGTATCTAGTCACTGTTATCGTCATTGTGTTGTTCTTCTTAAGTTCGAACTCGGTGCTCAAGACTCTTCAGGGGAACTAATTCAACTTATACCACAACATCTGTCAAGTACGAGTTCTTTCCCTTGTTCGATACCAAACAAAATAATTATTACTAATAGTTAATTAACGAATTGGTTAAATTTTTTGTTTTATTGATTCTTGTTTTGTACAAACTTTTTTACTAGACAGACAGAGAGACAGACATCGATCAGAGTGAGATGATATAAGCTTTGTAAAAAGTAAAATATCATCAACCAATTTCTTTTATTAGTCTACAATAGGGACGCCTTAAATATTTCGGGATCTTTGGGCTACTCTGAGTCCACCCATCGCTAATGGGTGCATGACATTATCTGGGGAAAAGTAAAGGCGGTTGGTCGTTGTGCTGGTCACAGGACACCCTCGTTAACCGTAGGCCACATAAACAGATGACCTTTACATCATCTGCAACGCAGATCGCAAGGTCTTTCGTTGGGGCTCTCAATCTTTCTTTTGGTATTCCATTTTTTTAAACAATTTTTTTTATTAAAGGCCAAATGAGTTGACATCATTTTTACAACAATTTGATGTGTGTGTGCACATAAGCGCATTTTCAGACCAAATTGAAACTCTACGTACATCTGGCAAAAAGTGTGCACCGTATCTTCTTGCCAACAGGGCTGGATTTAAGTATGTGGAGGCCCCTGGGCAGGATTTTTTTCGAGGCCCCTACAATTTGAATGAAGTTCCAATTTTTTACCTTTATCTTTGCCTATCCCTTAGTTTGTAGGACCGTTGGGGCACCAAGAAAGACTCGTTGACCGTCTTTCTCCATTCCTCTCAGTCTTTTGCCTTAGTTAGAACCTCTTTCAATGGCAGGCCCGTCCATTCTTTAATGTTGTCCTCCCATCGCTTTCTCTGTCTGCCTCTTCTTCTTTTTCCTGGTACTGTTCCCTGAAGGAAGGTCTTCTTGCGACCCCCGAAGATCTTGTAATATGGCCTTAGATTTTGAGCTTGCGTTTTTTTTTACTATAGTTAGCAGGTCATCATGCGGTCCAATCGCTGTAGTAACCCTGTCTCTAATCTCTTGGTTTGTAATGCGGTCTTTGAATGTGATACCTAGGATCCTTCTGTAGTATCTCAATTCCATTGCTAGGATCCTCCACTCTAGCTCTGCAGTCAGCGTCCAAGACTCACAAGCATATAAAAATGTGGCCGTGGCCATGACCAGGGAGCGCATCAGTTTGATTTTGGTGCCGAGGGCTAAGCTTTTGGAAGATCCAATTATGAATGAAAATACTTGCAATCTAAAAACTATATTTTAGAAGAAAGAACTAGAGTTCTGGTACATTGAATGTCAGTCACGTTTTCCTTACAAATATTTATTATGCATAGATTAGTTTAAAAATGTGTATATTTTTATGTTTGTGGAGGATAAGAAACTTAAGGCCCATGCTAGACGTTGTAAATGCGAAGCTGTATTGACTTATTCCGAGCATGCTACAAGCCCACAGTTCTTAAGCACGACATTTTGCCAGCCGTAAAAATGCAAATTAGAAGGAAAAAAAAACACTCCCCCCCCCCCTAAGTTTCTGACCCGTCAAACTCGGATATATTTTTATATACTTCTTTCTTGCTGGTGCCCCAGGGCTGTAGCCCTCTCCTGCTCTCCCTTAACTCCGGCCCTGCATGTGCTGATTTACAAAATGATCAGCAGATAAATCTGCCATTCCCAAAAGAAAGAGGGATTTAATTTTCTGGAGCTACTGAAGGACTCTTTTTATCTCCGTGTTGACTGCAGCCACATTTTTTTTTTCCAAATCTAAAAAAAAACAACAAAAAACATTTTAAAAAATACTTATTAAAAAACACCAAGCTTATGTGAAGTGTAATTGTATCGATTAGTTTGGATAAGTCGTGTCATTAAGTTTATAAAAAATCTAAACCAGTGATTCCCAAAGTAGTCTATATAGACCCCAAGGGGTCTACGAAGACCTCCAAGGGGTCTACGAAAGTAAAAAAAAATAAATTGGGGGTCTATGAGATGTCCACGGGGGTCTACAATAATAGATTTCATTTAAGCAGAGCGAGCTACTTAATTTTCACATTCCATTAATTTAATTATTTCATACACTAATCTATGATTTGTACCTTCGTTAATTCTTTACATATTTATCCTGCTATTCAAACGAAAAATTGTTGTATTCAATTTCTATACTTATTTAAATAGCTTAATTTTGTCTACATGTAACTAATATTTAGGAAAAAAGAAAAGAAATGTAGACAGTACAGCATTAATTATTTAAAATTGGGATTCCTTCCTTCCTTGTCAAACAAGCAGTTGCCTAAGTGACTTTTTTATGACGATATGAACCAGTTAAGCTGGAGGATCATTTGAGACAATGCCACCCTGACAAAAATTAAAATTTGAAAAACTTTTGAACACTAAAAGTTCAAAATAGACCCACAAAATCTCTGTTCGACATCATGTAGAGAAGATGATGGTTTGTGAGAGTCTTACAAGATTTCATTACTTAAAGCAAAATACGAAAAACAGCAAAGGTCCAACATTGATTTTACCAGACGTTTTACATAAACCTACATCTGTTATTATTAAAAGAATTTCTTTAAGCGACAATACAGTTGAAGGTCGCTTCGGTGGCATGAGTTATAAAATTAAAAGCTTCTTATGTAAATCATTGCAAAAGACATAAATACAGTTTGTTCTGACAAGGTGTAGCGCTGTGTGCTACAAACTGTCTAATGGTCACCATCTCATCTCATCTATGCCTGTGGTCCCTTCTAGGCATAGGCCACCAACCAGCTTCCTCCAGGCATCTCGGTTCTGGGCGAATCTCTCCAACTGTCCGCACGTCTTGCCCATCTGGTTGGCATCTGCTTCCAAATCGCGGAGACCTGAAGAACAATCATCACCACCATGAAAAAAATCCAGGTATTCATCAATACCTGCCTGAGGAAGATTCGTATAATCCGCTGGCCAGACAAGATCTCGAATGAGGAACTGTGGCAAAGAACAAAGCAGCAGCCAATTGAAGTAGATATCTTTCAGAGACGCTGGAGATGGATAGGTCACACACTTCGCAAGTCTGCATCCAACATAACAAGGCAAGCCCTAACCTGAAACCCCCAAGGAAAGAGAAAGAGGGGACGGCCCAGGATTACATGGCGCTAATAGTCACCGTCTCCTAATATTTTCTTGAATTGACCAACGAGACCTTTCCCAAGGCAGCAGAGGTTTGAGTTAAGTTTTCCTTCTGCTAGGTGGGTAGCAAGTCAAGGCTAATGAGCCCTTCCTGCTCAACGCTTACTGGTTAAGGCTCCAGTTACTCGCCTTCGCCCCTTCTCCTGTTAATGAAAACAGTTCCGCAGATTCAATATTTGAGCCACACGTGAAAGATCAAGAAATACAAGAACAACTACTCTTTGCGAAACCTTTTACAATGATACTTAAGGCATATTAATTAATTAATTAATTAATTAATATTTAATGTTAGGAAAGACTACTTCATAGAACGACTAGTTCGTATATGAAACATAATAAGACATATTAAAAAGACATATTACTGAATTTGAACCAAGTAGATAACATTGAAGATATAGTAGTACAAGAAATTGGAATTCAAAAACTATTAGCCAACACCAAACCAAATAAAGCGTCTGGACCTGATGGTATTCCAGCTAGATTATTCAAAGAACTAAGCAATGAGCTAGCCCCAGTGTTCAAAATACTCTTTCAGGCTTCACTTAACCAGGGCAGAGTACCAAAGGACTGGAAAGAAGCTAATGTCTCTCCCCCTCCCCATTTAAAAAAGGAGAAAAATCTGACCCAGGAAACTACAGACCAGTATCACTTACCAGCATCACATAATATATAACACATAATATGTAGCAACATCATAAACCACTTAGACAAACAAAATGTCCTCACACCATACCAACATGGCTTTAGGAAATATAGATCATGTGAAGCACAACTAATAGGACTAATTGATGATTTTTCTAAAGGTTTAGATAATAGTGAACAAATAGATGCTATCTTACTAGATTTTTCTAAGGCTTTTGACAAAGTTCACCACCATAGTTTGCTTAAAAAATTGAAATGTTTTGGCATTAATGGTCCACTGCATCAGTGGATTAAAGATTTACTGATAGGGGGAGAACAAACTGTAATAATAAATGGCTCTAAATCAACACCGATAACAGTAAACTCAGGTGTACCTCAAGGAACAGACTTGGGTCCACTACTATATTTAATTTACATAAATGATTTGCCAAATTGCATTACTTCAGGAACAAAAGTCAGATTATTTGCAGATGATTGCATAATATATAGAACAATAAAAACAACACAAGACACAGATATTTTACAAAGAGAATTAGATGAATTACAGAAATGGGAATCAAATTGGAGCATGTCTTTCCACCCAGAAAAATGTCAGTTGTTAAGAGTAACAAAAAAACTAAAACAAATTAATTCCACATATCTTATTCATGGCAAACCAGTAGCACAGACTAAAAACGCAAAATACCTAGGTGTTATAATAAATGAAAACCTGTCATGGAATCCACATATTGATAAAACTATTTAAAAAATCAAACAAAGCATTAGGGTTTATTAAAAGAAATTTCTATAAATCAAATAAGAACATAAAACTAAAATGTTATTTAACCTTGGTTAGGCCAATAATAGAATATGCATCCTCCGTTTGGGACCCTTCAACTCAAGAAGACATTAAGAAACTGGAACAGACACAAAATAGAGCAGTGAGATTCATAACAAATGAATATTCACATTTGACTAGAGTAACACTTATAGTAAAATCACTAAATTTAGAAAGCCTTCAGGACAGAAGACTCAAAAGTAAAGTAGCAAATACATAAATACATAAAACACTGAACCATAATCTTCAAATACAAAAACAAAATTTAATAAAATACTCTGAAAGACACAAAGATAAAGGCACATTCCTCGTCCCATATGCAAGGACAAATTTGTACAAATGCTCCTTTTTCCCTAGTGCTATTAGAGCATGGAATGGGTTGCTAGCCAGGAAAACCAGTGACTTGGCAGAATTTAAGTCATTGGTTAATATGCATGACTAAATGCATGACGCGTAGGACGTAATCATCTTCTTTTTTTGAAGTAACGTCTGTATTATATAAGATAAGAAAATAATATCCGTAGTTGTGTAGTTTTAAATTACCTTTTCGCTCTTCAACTCACTAGTTAGAAATTTGTTTAAAAAAAATATGTTAATGAATTTGCAAAAATGTGCAAGTTGAGCAGGGGTCTACCGAAAACCAGAAAACATGGCAAGGGGTCTACGGGACAAAAAAGTTTGGGAACCACTGATCTTAACCAACAACAATAAATCTTTGCGATTAGAACTATGTTTATCAATTGCTTTTGTTTAGCGCTAACGCTAGCAAGCTATTTCATGCTTTTATCTTTCTATGATCCTATCACTTAGCTGAACCAATTGGTGGAAAAAAAAAGGGGGGGGGGGGGAAGAGAAAGTGATATCTGAATTTTACCATGATCGTTTTGTAAAAGAATTTAATAAAAAAAAAAGGGGGGGGGGGGAACGAGCTTAATTCGATCTCATGACTCAAGACACCTCAGTTCGGCATTCTGACCGCTCTCCTAGGGAGTTTTGTATGAAAATTGAAGATTGTAATAGTTATCTATTGTTTGTTTCAAACCTATAAAGAGAACTAATTCAGCTTATATCACCACACCAGTCAAGTACAATTTCTTTCCCTTGTTCGAGATACCAAAAACAAAATTAATTACCAATAGTTAATTAACAATTTTTTTTAAAAATGTTATTGATTCTTGCGTTGTCGGGCAAAAGAAATAATTGTTCAAAATTTTATCTTTGATCCGAGATTGGGTGTCGGAGAAATGACAGGTACAAACTTTTGACCAGACAGATTAAGTTTATATAAGCCTTGGAATAAGCGTGAAGAATGGCCACAATGCTTACAAGCACTGATTTGTGTGAACACACTTGGCCAGTAATGAGATGGGCAAAATCCTATGCTACGTAGGCTATTGCCCGATAGATGAATATCTAAAATTCAAAGCTCAACTTCGTACAACCATATACGCAGAAGTTGTTTTTGATAACTTTTATATAAATTAAATAAATATTAGATCCACTAGATTCTAATAACAGAGAACGTTAGATCCATTTAATTTCTTTTTTGTATATTTTCGGCCCGCGGGCCGAATAAGGTTAGCCATCACTGGCTTGCAACATTTCTTTTATGGTAGACCCTAACAAAAAATAAACAAAAACAAATGAGAAAGGATATGGTTGTTAATAAAGACATTTAAAGCATAATATTCATTTATAAATTACCAATTTATAAACATTTCATTTACCTATAAAATAATTAATTTTTTAGCATATCATTGCAGTAAAGGCCGGTTACTTTGAACTATATGGCTTTTGTATTGATAGGGCCACACCTTGACTAATGCGTACCATTGTGAGGATCCGTTATTGGAGTTAAGCTCCAAACATCTAGTACAACTGAATCGATGTAGGCGTATTATATTTTTAATAAATAAAATTTAAATAAATGGAATAAACTTCTCTTGTCAACAAAACCATATTTTAAATAATAAACTTTAAATAACTGCAACACACTTCTCTTGCGAACAAAATCTCAATATGACTTTTATTACAATGTTCAAAGATTTAACTTGAAATGAGATAAAGATCGAAATTAACAGATATTTAACTATCTATTTCACTAAAAAAAAAAAGTCTTTACTCTTTCAAATCTCTGGGCCGCCTGCGGTTTTTAACATCAATTATGACAGAACCTGTCGTGATTTCATCATTCTTCAAGACCAAAAATGCTCTCTTTCTTCTCACATTTGAAAAACACACACACACACACAGACTCCATAAGAAGCAGTGCAAAGCCAACAGCCCCTCTCTGAATGATGAAAATGGTAATCACCATATCAAACTGAAACGCATTCTATTTTATGCAGTGTTTTTTTTATTTATTTTTTAATTTTTCGCAAACCATGAGAAAAGACTAAAAATTTTACTTGATTTTAGTTTGTAAAGAAGAGGCAGACAGTGAACGCAATGGGAGGACAACATAAAAGAATTGACGGGCCTGCCATTGAAAGGGGCTCTATCCAAGGCAAAAGACAGAGAGGAAAGGAGAAAGACGATTGGCAAATCTTGTGTGGTGCCCCAACGGTCCAACAGACTAAGGGATAGGTGAAGGTGAAGTTTGTAATCTTGTCCACATAGCTATCAGATCTCACAGTGCAGGACTGGCCTCTTGTCTTGTTGGCTCAAATTTCTCACGTCTATGGCCAAACTTGGACTCACGGTGCCCCCGCTGCGGGGTAGAAGAGGAAACCACGTCTAATAGTCTTTACTCTTTTACTTGCTGACCTAAGTCATGATAGGTCTGAACTAAGTCTTGACAGGTCTTGGAAACCACAAATTCTCGACATGTATGGTGACATGTATGCACTACCAAGACAGCAGGGTTTCTGTCCATGGCTTTTAGAAGACAGGATTCAAACCTCTCAACCCTCACTCAAATGGAGTTTGATGATGAGGATTTGCTCTCTGCTGGTTAATATTAGCCTGTCAGTCATGGGAAACTCAAAGTGTTAAGAATTGCGCTATCAAGACTGTAAGCTTACACTTCGCACGCGTTTATAAGAACAAGAGACTATTTATGTACGCGGAGCTATCCAGTGAAACTAGGTCAACAAACAAAGAGCACTTTGTTCGTGATTTTTTTTTTATCACCACACAAATGCGCAGCTGATATCATTACACCTTTCTTGGCCTCCTGCTAGGGAAAAGATCGAGCCGATTCTGGAATCTTTTTATCCCACCGATACCTGGGTGAGAATCGAGTATTCTTTTGTGCAGTCAGCTTGACTTTTGGATTAGTATGGCTTACGAAGTTCATATAACAAATCTTGACTTTAAAGTCAAATTTCGAGCTTTTAATTTTGTCCTTAATTGTTAACTTTTTTTGATATATATTTAGCGCCAGTTTTACAAAGCAACTCACTCCGTCCGTCTGTCTGTCTGGGTGGAATCTTGAACACGTGATTTCCCCTATTTCCCATTCTCGGATCAAGTCTAAACTTTGCACAATTATTTATTGTCGAGGACCAAACACGAATCAATCCAAAAAATTAAGGGAAAAAAACAACATCTTGATCGCAACTAAAAAGTCACATGCTGTCAACAGTATTCTCTTTGTCGCTGCGGCATTGTGGGTAGCTCAGGCTTTCTTCTTAAGGCGCCATGATGTATTAACATTGTTGGCTCACAGTGACAAGACCGCACTGCAAACAATGATTTCTATGGACAGTTTAGAGAGACTTCTTATGGTCCGACAGTTACGCTGGACAGGGCAAGCATCCTGTATGGGGATGAGTTCACTTAGACAGGCCTCGGAATACACATTTGAGGCCAAAAGAAAATCCGCTGCCGAGGACAGACGTAGACGGCGAAAAGAAAATTTAAAACGACCAGCGGCGGACAATGGTTATGTCTGCGCTGAATGTGTCAAAATATGAAGGTCATAGCTGGGGCTGCGTAGCCACTGGAAATACTGCATTCCTCATTAATCTTCGAACTCAAAGACAAGCATTATTATAATAACAATACTTTTGAAACCAGGCGTAATAGAGAAGAGTACAATCTATTCTTGTATTAAATACTTTGGGGAAAAAAAAACAACCAATAATTTTACAGTTTACACAGTACTTAACTTGAACTAATAAATTAAAGTGAACTAATCAATTCGAATACATTAAATAGTATAGTCCATACTTCTTTCATCCAAATAAATATTGTTAAAGGTATCGACTTGAGTAGTTGAGTCTGAAATTTCAAGAATCGTTTGTTATTATCTTCTGCTAGCGGGCGAGTCTAGAGTTATCTTTCCACTATTCTGTGGAATCTTAGCGTTACACGGTCGTACTATCATGGCACCTAACTTGTAAAATGCGAGCAATTATTTATAGTTTGACATTTTATTTTATAAAGGTGGCTGGAGATAGACTCTGGTTATTGCAATTTTTTTTTTTAAAAGTGACAGTAATTAACCCATCCAGAGGCGCGCCTGACACACTTTCTACCAACAGCTGTGTATGTGTGTAGGCGAGTGTTTTTGGTTTTTATAAATGTGTGGGTACCTATAGTGTGCTTAGAAAATGGCGGAGTGGAAATGGTAGGGGAAAAACAATAAAGCGAAAATAGGTATGCAATGTAGCACATAATTACGACATTGATAAGCAGAAAGCACCCTAATCGTTAAATAGGCTACGCCTCTACTCATTCTTACTAAATATATACCACAGTTTACATTTGTTTTTATTTTTTTTTTGTGACAAGCAGATTAATTCAAGACCGCCATAGACACAAGAAAAGAATAAACTTCTTTGAGACTAATCTGTCACTGTTAGTCGTATTAACCAGCCATCATTCTCTGATTCACCTGGGCGCATCCATTGTCTTCCGAGTCATAAGGAGCCATATGATTCTCTGATTTTTTTTGTTATCATGTGAGATGATGCGAGATCTTCTCATCACAATCCTAGTTCCAACCTCCCCCCCCCCCCCCCTCCAATCATTGAAAAGTCTTTGGTCATTCCGTCTCCTTGAAGACTTCTTTCACTTTCAACCAACCAGATGTAAGACATTGTCAACACACCCTTGAAGCTAATTATAGGGTAATTCTGCAGGAGTTCAAGGGGCAGCCATCTTTGTTATTGTTTAGACTGTAATCTTGTATCTTAGGTTTTCTCTCCGATTTCGGTTTTTGTTTGTTTTTATTTTGAAGCTAAAAAATATGCTAGATCTAGCTATACCGGTATCATCTAGTCCTAATAAGTCTATTAATTAGACTCATAATCTAACTGCTAGAACTAGACTAATTACTATATTAATATGACAAGGTTCTTAAAGGCAATAAAAGTCAATTAATAAACTGTGCTGATATTTATTGTAGGCCTAGTAAGCCCTAGTTAAATTTAGATTCTCTATATCAGAATAATTCAGAATAGACCTAGACAATATTTAACAATTAAAAAGAAGACAGCAATACGAAACGTATTGTAATGACATCAAGTCAAAATTAAAAGAAAAAATAGCATTACTTTGAAAACACAGAAGTAATGTTAATTCTTGGTATTTTTTAAGACCCTATCTTGGGATTTCTTTGGAACATGAACAATAACAAAATAGTAACAAAGAAGCACGTTTAACGTTCAGCAGAAAGCTAAACAATAATGTTTACAGCCTGGCTTTGCTAGGTAGCTTTGATAGTCAAAATGTAAATCAGTCATTGTTTCGAGTCTCGAGATAAAGATTGAGTGCGGCATCTCACGTGACCACCCCAATATGTTTGCGACATACATATTTTGCCACCTATAATGCTGGAAAAGCAGTTGTCCTCGAGGAGTCGGGGATGGAAGGTCGTCTGCGTCTGTCTTTGGGACTCTTTGTGTCCCTCAACCTTGTGATAGCTCTCGAGCGTTCTCTTACAGAGGTCGTCTTCTGTCATCTTTAACAGACTAAGACTAAGACTGCTTTATTGATCCTTACGGAAATTTGTTGTGATTACAAGGACTCTTTTCTCATATAAAGACAACACAACAGAAAAATACTTGTTCCTGTGTAAAATGTCAAAAGTTAGTCACTTTTGTCAGGAATCCTTTGCTTGCTCGTGTGAAGGAAGCCGCCTCACGGGGATGTGGTGAGACCGACACGCTCTTGGTTGAAATATTTAAGGACGGACAGAGATTTGAATGCCTAAATGTCTATAACCCACCGCGAAGTGTCCTTACACTCGATAACAAAAGCCACTCCAGCACCAGAACGATAGTGGCGGGTGATTTCAATGCCAAAATCCAGGTCATAGGTTGTACAACAACCGATCTCTCGAGACAGAAGGTACTCGACATATGCGACGGAACGAATTTGGTTCTCCTCAATGATGTGGATTCCCCAAACACATTCATTCACTCCGGGCATGGAGGGGAATCGAAACCAGATTTGTGCCTGGTGTCTGCGGACATAGTTGCTAAGAGTCGACTGGACGTCCTGGGAGACTTGGGATCGGATCATCTACCACTAATGGTCTCAATTGATCTCGGTACGACAAAACAATCAGCCTTCCTAGAAGTAAGTGGGTGTACGCTAAGGCGGACTGGCAACTTTTCAGGAGTTCATCGGATGCGCTCCTGGAAAAACTTGATATTGATTTTGAAAACATTGACGCAACTTACAGTCTCTTTGTGAAGGCTCTTTTATCGGCGGCTCGTAGGGCCATTCCGCGAACCAGTGGCAAGCGCAAGTACCGATCCTTTTGGTCTCGAAAGTTGGCACGTCTTGTCAGGCAACAAAAAGCAGCACGAAGAAGGCATGCCCGACAAAGAACCGAAGAGACGAGCCTTCAATAAACTTACGGCATTGGTGAGGGAAACAGTGTCAGAAGAATCGCTTAAAAAGTGGTCGGATACTTGTGCGAACCTGGACCTTGCGGATGGGAGACAGGCATGGAAGTTACTAAACAACTTGGCTGGAGTGGGGGAACCGAGATTAGCGGAACCCCTGCAAACGCCAGGTGGCCCTGTTATTACTGACAAGAAGAGAGCGGAGGCTGTGAACAAACACTTTGCTGGAGTCTCTAAAGCTCACAAAAATCTTCCGTGTCGATGGCCCTTGACCGTGTTAGAAGAGCCAATGAAAAACGCAAATGGGTCGACGGCAAGGCTGGGACGGAAACATTCTCGGAGCACTCTTTCATGCACTCGGTGCGGGATATGTCCAAAGATGTCGATTTACCCCAGAACAGAGCAGCTCTCGCTCTGCATGGGGCTTCTTCTCCGGCGAATGCTCCTGGAATCCCGGAGGTGAGGAAATCGTTGATTGACCCAGAAGTTAACAAGAAATGCACAAAAACTGTCCTACGAAACACAGCCAGGAAAACTATCGCCCAGTACCCAGCCGACTCCATTAAGGTGTACACAGATGGTTCCACGAGAGAGAACCTTGGACAAAAAATCTCTGGGTATGGTGTGGTGGCTCGACCGAAAACGATGAGATTCTAGGTTCATGTTCTGGCAGGAGCAATTACGTAGCAGAAATGGTAGCAATTCAAAATGCAGTAGAGTACATTGAAGAACGACTTAACGAGAAAACAGCACAACCCAGTCCTATTGTGCTATTTACAGACTCTCTGTCGAGCCTACAAGCCATTGAAAGCTCAGCCGATACGCTCCCGGAACCACTGGCAAAAACGTGGGACGCCTCCAAGAAAAACACGAAATTCGGACGATATTCCAATACGTACCTGGACATGCGGGGGTCGAAGGTAACACGAAGGCTGACTTATTAGCCAAGCTCGGCACAAAGCTGGACCCTGTGGACGAGCCACAGACTTTTGAACAGGCGCGTGCGATAGTGGACGAATGGGCAAGAGATAAATGGTGCAAAAGCTGGGAAAACGGTAATACGGGAAGGGAAGTCTGGCAAAACTTAAAAGGGCCCTCAAAATCGGACGAATGGTGGCAGCTGAATAGGGAAGAACAGGTTACAATCGCTAGGTACAGAACGGGACACTGTCCAATCGGTGCCTATTTTGCTAAATTTCAACCAAACTTCGATTCTCGCTGCAGGCATTGTCAGGACGACGTCGAGACAGTAAACCACATCCTTTACGAGTGCGCAACACTACACCCTAAACATGGCCATATGAGTGAAGCAAAAACTGGTTTGCACGAGGAGCTGGCTCTGTACGGAGACAGAGAAACTCTGAGAAGAACTGCCGCTTTCCTTGTCCGTGTTATCAGAGAATAGAGTTCTCAACACGTTGCCCTAGTGCGATGAGACTTACACGGGTCAATCTAATCATGCATGTTAACCAATCACTTAAACTCTGCCAAGTCACTGGTTTCCCTGGCTAGCTCAGGCAACTCATTCCATGCTCTAATAGCACTAGGGAAGAAGGAGTATATCTATATAATATAACCTACTTATTGATATTTTGCTCTTAATAACTAAATCAAAGATAGAGGTACAAATCGTCCCAATCCTACCCCCCCCCCTTTTTTTTTCCAAAAAAAACAACAACAACAAACAACAACAAAAAACCTTGTTAACACGAATGTATACATCTACTCATTATACCATCCTAATGATAGGCTTGTATACCAAGACTTATAAACCTTTCTAAAAGTATGTATAGCCACATAAAGAATACATGCGGGAATACCCGCGGACGTACGTGCGTTCAAGCTAGAGATCTAGAACAGGGGTTCTCAGCCTGTGGGTCGCGACCCCCTTGGGGGGGTCGATTGACGATTTGCCAGGGGTTGCCTAAGACCATCGAAAATTAGGATTGTTATTGTCTATTCTTCTATCGCTGTATGTGTGTGTGTGCGGGGGTCGCGGAAGAGTGGGGGATTGTAAAAAGGGATCGCCGAGCATAAAAGGTTGAGAACCGCTGATCTAGAATGTCTAGACCTCCAGATCAATTTAAATTTTAAAGAAGATTAAACTGTGAAAAGGCGGCGCGGTGGATGTGTGGTAATTCGCTTGGCTTCCGAACCCAGGACCCCAGGTTCAGAAGCCAAGCTCCTAACCACTCAGCCACCTCGCCCCCAAACGTAATAAGAAACGTAAAGAATTGTTTACAAAATAGTTTTTTAAAAAAATGACCCAACGCTTTCAGTTTCTTTGCCTGGTGAAGATCTCGATTTTTAACTGCTATTCAAAAGTTCAAAAAAAACAACAACACAAAGCATCTGGTTCTGGATATCTCCACCACACACGAGTATCTTGCTCTTTCAAGCACTGGTTTCCATGCCAACTGCTCTAGCTGCAGCGTCCAGTTTTCGAAGTAAGCACATTTAAATAAATTATGGACTATTAATTGCTGTTCCATTTTATTATTTCATATCTACAAATGATTTAATATAATTTGGAGTCTTAGACTAAGTCCAGCCAAATAAAAGGGACACTTCTTTTAAAATTTAAATAATCCATTCATTGTCTATAACAACACATATATTAACATAAAACAAATAAACAAACAAACAAACCAACAAAAACAAACACAAGATAAATAAGAAATCAGAAACAAAAAAAATCTTAGGCAGCCCCCCTGGGTCCGTTATTTTAAATAAATGTAGGTAAAAGGGCATGTGTTACTAATTTGTAACTCTGTTACGTGCAATGCCGTCTCACACTGTTCAACACCGGGACAGTAATATTTTGAAGAGACCGAAGCTTCCTTTCGCCTAGGTTACATTGATAAGAGAGAACGAGACGCCCTGTTATGGAGTGTGTCTGTGTGCTATGGTGACGATGGAAAGAGGCTAGCGATTGGTTGTGAATGATGCAACATTGGTGGCATTGTCGTCACTTGGTCTGAGGGGAGACGACTCCAGAACGTAAGACTTTAGTAAAATCACTAAATTTAGAAAGCCTTCAGGACAGAAGACTCAAAAGTAAAGTAGCAAATACATAAATACATAAAACACTGACCCATAATCTTCGAATACAAAATCAAAATTTAATAAAATACTCAGAAAGACACAAAGATAAAGGCACATTCCTCATCCCATATGCTAGGACAAATTTGTACAAATGCTCCTTCTTCCCTAGTGCTATTAGAGCATGGAATGGAGTGAGCTAGCCAGGAAAACCAGTGACTTGGCAGAATTTAAATCATTGGTTAATATGCATGACTGAATGCATGACGCGTAGGACGTAATCATCTTCTTTTTAGAAGTAACGTCTGTATTATATAAGATAAGACTGAACGATTGTGTTATTTTTGTGAGTTAGATTTTGTTAATTATCACTTAAGTCTACTACATTCATTAGATCTCATATCAACTTGATTCTGTCTACATTATAAATAAAGTTCTATTTAGTCTTGTTCACAAGGAAGTTATTCAAGTGAATTTAAATTTTACAAGCTAAACTATATTACGCCTACAGCCGTTTAGTTGTCTACCAGCAGTTCGTCCTGTCTGGCAGCTGCTGTGTGAGGAAGTTGTCTCTGTGGACCTGGAGCAACACTTGGAAGTTGTGTTGTTGGTGCTGTACGAAGGAAGTACCTGGAACTGGCAGAAGGAACACTGGGAGAAACGCTTCTCAAACTTAAAATGGCGCCCGGGTGGAAACTGTTGGAAGAGGATACGAAAATCTAGTTTCTAGACCCTTGTTCGTTTTACTGGCGGGGGGAGGGGGGTGTTAGAGAGCCTTAACAGCGAGGCCGTTGTGGTACGGAGAAGGTATGGAGAAATGAAGAAATTTCCGCCATGTGCTTGCCTTTGAGTCCTTGGTACAATAGCTCTGTTCGACGTAGAATCCTTGGATATACGACACACGGTTCACCAGTGTGAAGTTTATGCGTCGTTTTTTAACTAAATAAATAGAAAAATTCATTCTATCAAAATACACTTAAAATAAAAGCAAATTTCTTATTCCATAGTGCTTTCATTTCATTCATAGTGCTTGAATCAGCCAGGAAAATTAATCAATTTTCAAAATTTAAGTCTCCAATTAACATGTAGGACTAGATTAACACATGGATATTCATGGAACGTAATTATCATCTTGTTTTTTTTTTAAAGTCTGTATTTTATAATACGAGTCTAAATATAACAGTTTCACTCATGATAGTGTGCTCTTAGAGTAGGCTACAACACAGCAGTGTGCTCTGAGTGGAGGCTATAACACATAAACTGTGGGATGTGTTTATAGGTTTCAATAAAACCACTATACACGAGTTTTCTCAAATCTGTATGAGTTTGTTTACCTGTTTTTTAAGGTGACGTCATTCTGGGACAGTATTCAACAGCTGGTCAGTAAGTTATAATTAGACCTTTTGTTTATTTCTCTTCCACCTTTCTATCTCCCGACATGCAGCTCGTGTCTCAGCCACTAGGCACCGCTCTCAGACGCCTGAACTCTTTGATAATATCCCAAGATGCTCCTTGGTGCTTAGATTTTGGCGATTTCGTATTGTGGAAGTCCGATACGTTGAGCTTTTACCTTTGTTTTGTTTCCTTCGAAAAAAAAAAAAAAAAGTGGATATGTTTTTACATCTGGATCTTTTGTTTCGATGTAAAGGGTGTGTGCATATTTTCAAATAAACTGGAGATGTTTTGTCATGGTTTTGTGAAGTGATGCTAGCTTATCTGAATCTAACTAACGAATTCCTGATTCGCTTGGATCTTACTTTTATGCTATCATGAGCAAGATTTATCTTTTTGTGTATTAATATGAAGAATAGGATTTTCTCTTTTAATTGTGTACAATTAGCCTACATGTTTATATCTAGAGGTTCTAACGGGTATAAAACATAAGATCTCAGTTCGATTTATATCTAGAGGTTCTAACTGGTATAAAACATAAGGTCTCAGTTCGATTTATATCTAGATCATACTAGATCTAGATGATGACTAGATCTAGATGATAGATCATAGATCTATTCTAGATTCTTTTGTAGACGACACAGTATGACAGTAGTAAATAGTAATATACTCAAAAATATTATGATTATAAACTCAAGGGTAGTCTAGATCTAAATATATTCTAGATCTAGGTCCAATAGATTATGTTAGATTTAGATTCTAAAATCTAGTTCTTTTCTCTACTACTAGATCTATGCCTTCTAAGTACAAAAAAATATCCACCTCTGTAAATCACGAAATATTAGAGACTATTTGGGAGCATTATTAGATCTACTGAAAATAATTAATTAAAGATTGACTAAAATGCAAAATAAAATACTATAAAATAAAGTCTCAGAAATAGGGCCAAATGTAGGCTTAAAAAAACATTTAAGTTTTTTGTTCTATATGCTGGGACAAAACGATCTCTTTCATTTCAAGTACATTTCCATTATGGAACAAAAGACTTCTAGAGATTAAATCATTAATTAACTAAAATGTTTAGATAACCTCGTATGGGTATAATCTTTTTATGGGGAAAACAATATAAGATATAGACAAGGGTTAATATATATATATGTATTTTACAATAGATAGTAAGTCTTTCAGAAAGCTGAAATCACAAGAAAAATGTCTAATTGAATATCAAAGGTGACTACAATAGGATTTTAATGATTGGCCATGATTAATGTAGTATATCCCAGGCCAACATTTTCTGTAGTTTTATAAAAAAATTCATTTCCAGAAATTGACATTAATTACCACTTTTACAAATAACAGACTTGCAGGCCAAATAACGCTTTAGAAAATCTACTAGTTAATAGACTCAATACTTTATTTGCTCTAGAAACATTTAATTGTGGATATCTTTTCAGTTTATTTTATGGAGTTGTCGACCTTTGCTAGATCTAAAATATGCTCTACCAGATTTCTTTGTGACACTTGCCTCTATGCACACTGGCTAGTGGAGCATATCGACCCCTTGCTATTCTATTGATTGTTACGGGGGAAGATAATCGATTATTTGGGGGCGTATTGGATTTTGGGAACTTTGAAGTAGAAGGTATTTATTTGTCATCTGCGTCAGACAAGACTTAACGCCGAACCAATATGGATATAGATGTGAAATATTTTTTTTTAAGGGGATACTATTCTTGGTCATCGATACTACGAACTGATTGATTCTGATGTAACAAAATGGACTTCAGTTTAATTTGGCCACATCTGATCTGTTCGAGGACCTTGTTAAACGTCGGTCTATGTGCCGTGATGATTTTTACTTTAGTGAAGATGACAGGATTTATACGAAGCATGGTGAGATGGTTGTATAGTATACTATGGCAGAGGTCACATCAATTCAACAATCAAAGTGGTCAGAAAACCAGTGATGAATCAATCTTGTCACAAGCCCCAGAGTCAGAATTACAAAATTCTGAGCATGTAAATCGTTCGTGTCATTCACATCCTAGGGTTGAAGTGACTCAAAGAATTAGATGTTCGACTTTATTCGAAGGAAATTCAGCGACTTCTGAAAGTTGGGTTCAGCTCCAGAATGAGGCCGATGACCTCATTGCTTGTATTAAAGAGAAGCTGAAGGAAAAGTTGCAGTCCTTGGAGACGCTAAATGACACGGAAGTGATTTCTTTAGTGGATATAGTTAGTGGCAGCATACTTGAGATCAGGAAGGGGCATTTGCGCCTGGAAAAAAACGAATTAAATCTTCTAGTGAATCACGATGAGGAGAAAAGCCAAAAAGAGATTTCTACAGGTGTAGGTATGTAGATGAGTAGAGAACAGATTTATTTAAGAGAGATGTGTTGTTGTACACGAATTCAGCGCCGGCCTTACGAATTGCTGGGCCCAATTGAATGTATGCTCTAATGGCCCCTCTTCTAAATTTGTTTACAATGACTATTAATTAGATCATTATACCAATGTTTATTATACAACTTGCATAGGAAGCAACTCAAACGCAATAGACGCCTGTGGGTTAATTAAAGTTACATCAATCGTACGATAGGCCTACTCTACATATGTTAACCCATTAAGTCCTACATCTTTAACTCTTTCTCTCCGTAATTATTTACCACATTCTGGTGAAATCAACGTTGGTATCGTCAGTTAGGATAGAAAGAGTTAAAAGGTTTGGGCATGAGCCATCACAGTTATATGCTTAATTGGCCCAATCGGAGCAACCAGGCAAATAGGCCTAAGGCCGGCCCTACATGAGCTCGTGTCTGTGTGTAGTCAAAGTGTTTGCGTGTCAGTGTGTGGCTTGAAATTACCTGTGCGGCATAATCACTTAGCACTTTTTGTTTTCATAACGCTAAGTACTTTTCTTGTGGCAGACAACGGGAGATCAAGGTCCTTCTACGTACTAATGTCTCGTGGTGTTGACATCATGTTGACAAGGAGAAGGGGTGGTGGTGGTGGTTTTATTAATAAATACAATTGTAAAAAAAAAATAGTCTGATCTATCATCTTTCTATCCCTTCCCCCTTCCCAATCCAGCTCCGCCCCTGTTTTCATGTGGTTAGTGTAAACATCAGTGGCGTAGCTACCAATGTGCGGGTGGTGCGGGCCGCACAGGACACCAAGTGGAGAGGGGCGCCAAAATTCCCCCAGTGTGTATGAATTTCCTATTTCCCTCAGCGTTTCAGTAAAAACGACTAATTGTATGGGCACGAACAAACTTAAACTACTGTATTTTAAACATGAACAAAAGATTTATTTATAAACTAGTCATGTCGCTATTTTGTTTCATCTCCTTGACTATTTCTTCCATACAATGTAAGCTATAAAACAGTTTGAATCTAATTTACCTAATTTATTTAGGACACACGGTACATGTTGTTACTACACTGATCAATGCTCTGTAATATAAAGAAGAAGAAGAAGATAGGCCAACCTTTTTTTAACTTCATTGTTTAGTCCACTGGTTTAATCTAGATATACAGTTTACAAATATATTTCTAAACTCTAGCTCTAAACAATTGTCTTAGTTTATTCATTTCTTTATGATTCTTTATAGTTTAATTTTGGAAATAATTCTATTGTAATGTCAATATTTTTAAATAAGCTAACCTTTGTTTTCTACGATTTTTTTAAAAACTAACTAGTTAATTCTAATACTGTAACGTAAACAAAATGATGAACAGTGCTCAAGACTGACTAGTCTAGCTGACGCCTCAAAACCATTTTAAGCTCAGACGGAGAAATCGGCATCACTGATTGAAACGGCTTACGGCATGGATCAAAGAGTCTAGAGGGTGAAAATCTGTTACTTATCAAGAATCAGCAAAAGGAAAGGCTAGAAAGCTTTTAAAGGCTTGGTTTTTCCAGCAAATGTCATACGGCGAGAAAGTTCTTATAAAGTGGATGTGTTATTCGCCAAAAAAAAAAGAATCCTTATTTTGCTTCCCCTGCATACTCTTCTGAACAAGATCAAGTACCAAATCTTCATTTAAATCCAAATATGAATTCAATGATTGGTGGAGGTTATCCCCGAAAACAGAAAACCATGAGACCAGCAGAGCTCACAGTCAGTCATCGCTTGCTTGGAGGGAAGTTCACCTGAGACTAGGGAACAGTATTGACAACAAGGCCCAAGATTGGATTCTACAAGAGACGAAAACCTGGAGAGAATCTTGGACATCATTCGTTTTCTCTCAAAGCAAATCTGGCACTACGTGGGCATCGCGAGCGAGCTGAAGAAGTGTTGGAAGGGCAAAATCAAGGAAATTTCATGGAGTTAGTAAAATTACTATCAAAGTACGGTCCACTCTTGAGGGAGCATGTGCTTCGAACTAAGTTTTGTTCCAGACCGAATACATACATGTCTCCACAAATACAAAATGAATTTATTACAATATTGGAGGATCACGTTAAAAAACAAATCATACAGCAAGTAAAACAAGCCAAATATTTCTCTATTATTTTTGACAGTACACCTGACATCTCAAAACTGGATCAAACTTCCCAAATTTTACGGTACGCTGTCATGAATAATGACGGGGTGCAGGTTCGTGAGTCTTTTATTGACTTCATCGACACAAAGGACAAGTATGCTGCTGGAATCGCTGAGATGATTCTAGAGAAACTGCGTTCGGATGGCTTCGACATAATGGACTGTAGGGGTCAAGGCTATGATAATGCTGCGGTCATGAAAGGTTAAAACTACGGTGTCCAATAACGTATTCTAGAAGTCAATCCCAAAGCACTATTCATTGCCTGCTCAAACCATTCTCTTAATTTAGCAGGAATTCGAGCTGCTGAGAGTAACATTTTTTTGGTACACTGGACCTTTTACACGCCCTTTTCTCAACTTCAACACACCGCTGGGATATCCTCATCAAAATAACCGGAACTAGCCTTAAACGTTTAGTTGAGACCCGCTGGAGCGCCAGAGGAGAAGCCGTCAAGATGGTTAGGGATAAATTTTCTAAAATTATAGAAACTCTGGAGACATTAAATAAATCGACTAGATCTGAAGCAGGTGGATTATTAGTTGCTATTCAGTCTTTTAGTTTTCTCACCTATCTAGGATTTTGGGCTCATGTATTAACTGAAATTAATGATGCGCAAGTCTACCTTCAAAAGCAAGGATTGTCTATTCGAGACTGCTCACTCAAACTAAAAACATTAGAGACATTTTTAAGTAGTAATCGAGAGGACATCGCTGAAGCCAGCATTACCTTTGCCGAAAGCGTGTGCTCAGATCTGAGAATCAGTACAGAACCTCAAAAACGTGTTGGCCATAAGAAAAAGATGCCTGGTGAGAAAAGTGACGACTCTGTACTTACACACAAAGAAGAGCTACGAAGGGAAATTTATTCTACCTTGGACAGGATAGTTCAAGAAATAATCACCCGATTCGAGCAACTTTATGATGTAGCAGATAGATATGAATTTTTGTCGCCTTCCCAGCTATTAAATCCTCAGGTCGAAATCAATCTCGATAGTACTCCTAGCGACATTGATAAAAAACGAATTTCTGCTGGAGCGAAAGAGGCTTCAACGGTGTCATCAGAAGCCTCCGAACTTCCAAAACAAGGACCTGTTGAGCTCTTGAATTTTATAAAAAAAATATCAGCTAGATGATTCAGTCCCGAATATCGTCATCATGATTCGCATATTTTTGACTATTGCGGTAAGCGTCGCTACATGCGGGAGAAGTTTTTCCAAACTGAAACTGATCAAGAATAACTTGCGATCAACGATGACAAATTTACGACTCACTAATTTGGCCATTTTGTACATTGAACACGAGATGGTGGAAAAAAATTGATTTCGATAAAATTATTGATACTTTTGCCAGCAAGAAAGCGCGTAAAGTTCACTTGTAGTATGTTTATGTAAAAGTGATTTTTTGAATTAACACTATTTGATTAATGAATACATATTATTTTGAACAAAAAAAGTAAGGTTTTGCAATGTTATTATCTAGTTAGCTTTTTTTTTGGGGGGGGGGGGGGGGGGGGGGCATCAAGATGAGGTATCGCACCAGGCATCATATACTCTAGCTACGCCACTGGTAGACATTGTCCAGGCCACGCCATACCCCTGGTAAGCAACTCGTTAAAACGCCTCTTCCATAACAGTCTCACTTCAGCGTTTCTGAAACGATTTATTGATAAGTCTTATTTAAATTTTACAAAGCACGTTACGTTTTTGTTTATTGCGTTTAATCAATGTCTGTTTGAGCTCATTTGTTTCAAGAAGTGTCCCATATATGTTGTTTGATGTATCATTTTATATGGCAAACCGGAACAGATAAATTACTTGGTCTATCTTATCTTCTTTATATGAGCTATATTTTGAGGCACAGTACATTGCATTGGACTGTCACCCTTCGCTTTAAGTTCCCATACAGCTCTCGTACTAAGTTAAGTATTGTACTAGTTATTGCCTTTTTTTTTGTATCTAACTCTCCTGGTAAAGAAATAACAGATGGTTACTTGCTTTTTAAATTGGAACTATGAATATGAGAGACAATCTTTTATTGCTTCCCTTTTTTAATAATACACACGCACACACACACACACACACACACATACATGCATACATACAGATAGTTGAATCATAACGGCACGGGACAGTTGGTTTTAATAACAGGCTAATCCGATTAAATAAACGTTTTCTAATTTACCGAAACGTTTCTATAGTTCAGTTTAGTTTTTATAAGCGGCTGTTCTGATAAAACGACGATGAAATAAAACGAATCACCTTCTTCAGGTATATCCCTGGGCTTCTTGGAGTAACAAAGATATTTTACAAACCCGTCACTTTGCTATTTAAAGCAAATCTTCCCAAATGGAATAGCTTGCAAAATATCGAAATATTTCAAGATTTATGCCTTTTTTTTATAATAAAAAAAAGGTATTGAAATAAAAAGGGGGGGGGGGGCGGCGTCACCTTGCTACATCATTAAACCGCCTCGTGACCACTTTCGTACTGTAGATAAATATTTACTCCCCCCCCCCCCTGTTAGAAAGCTTATATCAACTCTGGTACAAATCTGCGTTGAAACTGTACAGTTATCTAACTAATTAGTTGTAATAAATTATTTTTATTTTATATAGAGAAATAAAGATAAATCTTGCAGTATTGGGATAAAGGGACAGTAATTGTTCGGTTCTTCCTCTTATATTACCCTTTACAGTTGTTTTTTCTTTCTCCACTTCCTTTGTCTAGTGAGAGCGGTTGATGCTGTATGTGGCTGTCTTCCAGATCGGGTCTTGTATATTTTTTTTTTTATTTGTTTTAAATTAAGTTGCTTTGTTCATGAATATATCAAATAAATCTGACATAACCTAGCCTCAAATGGCGCCACTATCTATATCAAGCATTTTTTTTTTTACTGTTAGATCCCTAGACCTTTCAACTCATCGTCCTGCAAACTATCTACTCGGCCAGCGCATAGACTTTTCATTGTAGGACAGTCCCATTTTACATATTTATTTTTTTACTAGTAAAATGTGTTTTAAACTCAGGTAGAGTTGAGGAAAAAGGGAGTTAATAATCACTTCATTTACATTAATTTAAGCCGACTGGAAGAAAGTGGGCCTGCGTGGGTGGAGGGTGGTTGAGTGCCAACTACTGCACATCAGCACATTCATGTTGTGTCAGGGTGAGCCTTCCACAGATTATTGTGTTGTGTGCTCTAAGTGTGTGCGTGTGTGTGTGTTAATGTGCGCGCTTAACACAACTACCTGTAAGAGCAGCGCAGTACTATTTTTTTTTGTGTGTATTCTTGCACCCTTTCACGTGACAATGTTGAGGGATAGCGCGCTCGCGCGCGTGAGCAGACGATATAGACAGGGAAAATGTCATTCCCGGAGTTCTGTTGTTGTGAGACAAGGGATATCACTCTAGCGATAACTGCAGTGTTGGTTTCAGTTCTACACAGCAATGTATCAGGATTATCTGTTCGCTATTTCGATGTAATCTTTTTTTTTTCCCAAGGAACTATTCATGAGGATTGTAAAAGTGCATTGCTAACGTCTAGTGCGATCATAGTTCAGAATAATTCATCATCGATTCTCGGAATGTCTTTGAAAATAAAAGTAAAATTTCAATATTAATTAAGTGCGTAAGTTATTTTCATTGCTCGTATACAACAGTTTGCGAATCTATTTATAAACTCACTTTAAGGCTTCATTGAGGTGAACCGTACTTGCTCAAAAAAGTAGAGGGTTTTGTCCACCGGCTACGCCCAGCATTTTAATATAATAACACAGGTAAATGCTTGTAGTTTCAGCTTTTAATGTTATGAAATGGAAGGGGTTTAGGGTGATAGGGTACTGTCATGAAATACTGCACACCAATGCTATATATCAGTGGTTCCCAAACGTTTTCCTTAATGGAACACTGCTCATTCGAATATGTAACGGAACACTTTGTTTATTTTTTTTTAGAGAGATTAATTCATGTGGTGGCCTACTAGTTAATTATTCCAGTAGTTCGTGGGACACCCAGGCCTGGTGGAAGACTAGGGTTCCGCGAACACACAGTGTGGGAATCACAATGTCAACACAATATCCTTTCTTTTATGCTCAAATCGATCGTTAGTTTTTATTTCATTGATACATTGTTGGCCTTCTTCTGTCGTGGAACAAATATGGCTCGACTTGTAGGGCCTTGCTCCAAAGAGACATTCCCGTCCACGATGAAGGTGCCATTTAGTTTGGTTGGCAACATACATATACTCTAAGCAACATCAGCTTATCAGTATACTCACGATTGGTATTGAAAATCGTTGGCCATTATGGCAAAAGTTCTCTGCTGATAGAAATTGGGCTGTGCTGGGTGTGGTAGTATACTGACCACTAGTCGCATTCATACTATCTATGTTTTTTTTTTTTAAATCATGCCTAAGACCAGGACCGGATTTAAGTATGTGGAGGCTCGTGGCAAGATTTTTATGGAGGCACCTACACTCTTTTCAAAGCTTTAACAAAGATCCACTTATGAATAAAATAAAAATACTTATAACTTCTATCTAAAAGCAAAACTCTAATTTAGAAGAAAGAAATAGAGTATTTTTAAATTAAATCTCACTTTCCTTTTTTTTTTTAAAATATTTATTATGCATATTTTAGTTTTAAAAATGTGTATATGTTTGAGTTTGTGGAGTGTGAGATCCTTGGTAAACACACTTCCGTAAATCCGCAGCTGTGCCGATATTCACATATTCTAAGCATGCTACAACTACAAGCGGACATTTCTTAATCACGACATTTTTACCACCCGACGATATATTTAAAATGTTAGCCTTAAAAATGAAACAAAACTACTTTAAAGTACCTGCCGAAATTCCGATATTTTTCTCTGTTGTGGAGGCCTCCTTTTCTTTTGGATTCCCCGGGGCTCTAGCCCCTCCTGCCCTCCCTTAAATCCGGCCCTGCCTAAGACAAGTAAATACTTAACGCAAGCCAGTGTGTGAAGTGATTTGATAGTTGCACAAAAGTTATATGGCCTAGTTCTTTAGCGTAGCTTGATCTTGTATGTAACTTCCTCATAGATTTAAAGTACATACTTGATCAAGTTTATTGTTATTTATTGTTAGTTGAAAATCAATCCAGATTATTCCTTCAACATTCGAAGTGTTTCAGGGTGCTAGAAGATGTCACTTTGCAGTGCTTCTGTTTTAAAAATTCATATAAAACAATCCATTTAGTTATAAATAATAGACGATGATTAGTACTTGAAATAATGTGTGACTTTTCAAACAATTGTTCAGAAATGAACATCACTAGACCTCTACCCCTGTTCAAACTTTCTACATGACGACAGGGGAAAGTAGCGAGCAGGAAATAGGGGCTAGCAGGACGACAGGGGAAGGTAGCGAGCAGGAAATAGGGGCTAGCAGAACGACAGTGGAAAGTAGCGAGCAGGAAATAGGGGCTAGCAGGACGACAGGGGAACGTAGAGAGCAGGAAATAGGGGCTAGCAGGACGACAAGTTTAAGTTTGCTGTTCCTTTTTTGACTGGAACCAAAGCCTTTTCTTCCTCTTTGTAGATATAGAGGAGGCGAGGTGGCTGAGTGGTAAAGAGGATCCTGGGTTCGAATCTCTGTGAAGACTGGGATTTTGAATTAGGGGATCTTAATGGCGCTTTTGGGTCCACACAGCTCTAATTATTACCTGACATCAATTGGGGGAAAAGTAAAAGTGGTTGGTCGTTATGCTGGCCACATGACACACTTGTTAACCGTGGGCCACAGAAACAGATGACCTTTACATCATCTGCTGTATAGACCACAAGATCTTACTTTTTTTTCTTCCTCTGTGTACAGAAACTTAAAATCCAATGAGCCTGTTTAATCTGACTGCAAATAAACTTGTAGAAATAATCCAACAGTCACTTGACATTGGTCGTCATTGCATAAGACGCACTCCCCAGAGTGTATACATGTACTGACATTGCCACGCACTAGGCTGTATATTGCCCCCCCCCCCCCCCATTCCCTCCATTTACACTAGGTGAGTACTCCCAAGTAAAGGTCACTCCATAACTCGAGCCGCTGCTTGCAGATTTTCATGCACTCGAGAGATGATGGTATGACCTTAAGGCTGAGTGCCACAAATTTCACATCTCAATCATATGATAGTGTTGGATGATTTGCTGTCAAGGTTCTAAACTTTTGTGGTCTTGGATGTTGTTTTTTTTGTCAAGGTTCCAAACTTATTCCAGTTAGTGAAACATGTTTAGTCCAGTTAGTGAAACATGTTTAGTCCAGTTAGTGAAACATGTTTAGTCCAGTTAGTGAAACATGTTTAGTCCAGCTAGCGAAACATGTTTAGTCCAGTTAGTGAAACATGTTTAGTCCAGTTAGTGAAACATGTTTATCCCAGTTAGTGAAACATGTTTAGTCCAGTTAGTGTTACATGTTTAGTCCAGTTAGCGAAACATGTTTAGTCTAGTTAGTGAAACATGTTTAGTCCAGTTAGTGAAACATGTTTATCCCAGTTAGTGAAACGTGTTTAGTCCAGTTAGTGAAACTTGTTTAGTCCAGTTAGTGAAACTTGTTTAGTCCAGTTAGTGAAACATGTTTAGTCCAGTTAGTGAAAGGTGTTTAGCCTAGTTAGTCACTGTTTCTTGATAAGTAATAAGAATGTTTAGGTAAAATTCCTATAAACTCTTGATATGAGCCTTCACTTTAATCTATCACACATAGTGACGCTAAGAACATATGATCTATATTTTATATTTAGCTGTGTCATACGGAGGGTTGGAAAAGGGAAGTAATTCTGCTTTGTCTTCAGCGCGTGTTTTATTGGACCAGAATCTTTTTTTTTTTCTCCTGTAATCTGTAATAGTTGGAGACATTTAATGTTGTACATTTAAGAAGTCTAGTGCTGCTGTGGGAAGCGTGGTCGAGAGGCTAAGTGAGCTGCCTGATAAATTTGAGAACCACTGTTCTCCTTGGAAGCGTATAGCACGAGCGCCTTTGTAAATTTATTTTTCAAATCTAAATAAAAGTGAATCGATGGAAGGGAGGTGGGGTATTTGGGACTAAGGCTAAAAGTATCAGGCCCACTGTAAACGTTAATACTACGCAAGACGTTCATTATATCATTAATAACGAGGTTAAGTCTTCGCAGGACAAAAATATCTTAGCAGTAGCGCTAAATCTGGCTCTCTTATTTGTTTACCAACAAGCATGTCACTCCACTAAAACTGTCGCGTCATCATTCTTTGTCCTCTTTTTTTTTTTTTTGTTCTAGATGATTCGTTTCTTGACCTACCATTACGTGACACACCAGTTTAGTAGTTTAGTACCTTGTAAAGAAGCTGCATGTGGTCTAGATGTGTGAGTCATTGAATGTAGGTCTGTCGAAGGTCATTGTGGTCACAGTTCTTGACTGGAGGAGATGTCAAGGCATTACGTTGATGAGTTATCAGTATTGGATGGGGCAAAATGTGTAGGTCACAGATAGGTCCTTGTTTTATTCCTTTTTAATCTTTGGACTTAAGGATGGGCATATATAGTTCGTCCATCGTGTTTCGATGATGACCACTTTGTCATCCAGGAGGCTGGGGTTCTATGCCTCCCATGTGGCTGGTGAGACCTATGTGAGCCCGGAATGTTCGGCTACACACTGGGCAGGTTATTCCAGCTGGAGCTAGTGTAATTGGCCTTGCATTTCTTCTCTGACGTTCTTCTTCTGCCAGCGTTGTTCTCTTTTCCTTAGCAACCTGTGCGCCAGTTTTCACAGCGTGAGGCCATGATGCTCTGTCATGTGCCTCTGTCTCCCTGGTGCCTGGGTCTATGCTGAACGCCTTCAGAGAAATTTTGAGAGTGTCTCTGAAGCGCTTTCTTTGACCACCTTGCGAGCGCTTTCCTTCGTTATTTATCTATCTATCTATCTATCTATCTATCTCTACACACTGGGCAGGTTATTCCAGCTGGAGCTAGTGTAATTGGCCTTGCATTTCTTCTCTGACGTTCTTCTTCTGCCAGCGTTGTTCTCTTTTCCTTAGCAACCTGTGCGCCAGTTTTCACAGCGTGAGGCCATGATGCTCTGTCATGTGCCTCTGTCTCCCTGGTGCCTGGGTCTATGCTGAACGCCTTCAGAGAAATTTTGAGAGTGTCTCTGAAGCGCTTTCTTTGACCACCTTGCGAGCGCTTTCCTTCGTTATTTATCTATCTATCTATCTATCTATCTATCTCTACACACTGGGCAGGTTATTCCAGCTGGAGCTAGTGTAATTGGCCTTGCATTTCTTCTCTGACGTTCTTCTTCTGCCAGCGTTGTTCTCTTTTCCTTAGCAACCTGTGCGCCAGTTTTCACAGCGTGAGGCCATGATGCTCTGTCATGTGCCTCTGTCTCCCTGGTGCCTGGGTCTATGCTGAACGCCTTCAGAGAAATTTTGAGAGTGTCTCTGAAGCGCTTTCTTTGACCACCTTGCGAGCGCTTTCCTTCGTTATTTATTTATCTATCTATCTATCTATCTATCTATCTATCTATCTATCTATATCTATCTATCTATCTATCTATCTGTCCGTCTACCTTCCCATCGATCTAGCTATTTAAATATAGAAATGTATAGAAAAATGAAGCCTTGTTATATATATATGTCCTGTATTAAGATTTAGATTACCCCCTAAATTCAAAATATACAAATATAAATAAAACTTTAATTTTCAAACTCATCTTAGAGTGAGAGATTTACATTCCAGCCTTCAAGAAGTTTGAGACGACTTGAATAGATCTTGAAATTACTCAGATCCTCTTTCCTCTTGGGATTTGCTTTTTGTTATTAATAATTAGCCTGGTCCAATTCTTTTCACATGTTTGCAGTAATGTTTTGATTGACTCATCGTGGTCTAAGTTCAGCAGACGTATTAAGAAGCAGTGGCGGCCCGGGCATTACCATATACACCGGCCCACAAAATGGCATGTCATATATTTTCGGTGGGGGTGGGGGGATTTTTACCCCACTCCGCAATTTATATATATATATATATATATTAGTGTGTGTGTATAATGTAATTAACCTTCATTACATTCGGATCTTTCATTCTTTCAAACGCCTAGAATACTCTCTTCCTATAATTAGTGGAAAGACAGTACACACCGCCAAAGGGCAGCTAGGAAGTCCGGGGGAGCGCTGTGAGCTCCTCCTAGTGGAGTCCGGGGCGAAGCCCCGGAACAAAGAATTATTTCCGTTATTTTAAGCTTTAAAAATGCATATTCTGAGGTAGCTACAGTGCAATTAGCCTGCTACTCTTTCGCTTAAAAAATTCAAAAACCAAATCTGCTATTCAATGGAGTCCAGCGACTGGTAGAAAATGGTAAAATGCTTTAGTTTTTGTACTGGAGGGGGAAGGGAAACCACAAAACCCCTTTTGGCTACGCTCATGAAATTTGGTGACTGTAGTTTGCTTAAGTTGCTGCACTGGGCAGTAAGTAAAATTTCCCTTTCAGACAATGATGTCTGAGGCAAGTGATGGTTTGAAGACCCTCCCTTCCCGGCTAGGCCCATCTGATATATTATAGGTGTAAGCTTAATTCTCTACAAAATGTATAAAGTTTGATAACGCATCGAAAACTGGATGTATGCATTCGTAGGATTACATAATGTATTTTATTTATACATGTATGTAGTCTGAAAACTATAAACAATGCAATAGCAGCCTAATGAGTAGGAAGCTTTTTGGTATTACTAACAGATAACAGACGTTTCTTCAAAAATACAAGTGTTACGTCTTACGCATTTCATGTGTCAATCTAGTTATGTGACTTAAAGTATGCTAAATCATTGGTTTTCCTGGCTGACTCAGGCAACCCATTCCATTAAAAGACAAGAGAAAGTAGAACGGTTAGAGAGGCACTTACTTAATGTGAAAAGCTCTTGCTTGAAAATATAAGACTCCTTTCATTAAATATCAGATGTGACAGCGCTATATAAATTATTGTAATTATTGTAATAATTTTCATCATTAATGACTTCATACTAAGTTGCTCGACCGACTAACCCACTCTTTAGTGGACGAGGTCTTATCTGAAAGCCAATGTGGTTTCAGAGCCGGTAGAGGTACATCTGACATGATATTTGTTCTGCGACAATTACAAGAAAAATGCAAAGAGCAGAACCTAAACCTATACTCTGCCTTTGTGGACCTTACCAAGACTTTCGACACAGTCAGTCGCGATAGTTTGTGAAGGATTTTAGCTAGGCTGGGGTGCCCACCTACGTTCCTTTCCATTCTCAAGCAGCTTCACGTGGGACAAAGAGGCCAGATCAGACACAATGGTGCCCTTTCTTATCACTTCCCAATAGAAAATGGTGTGAAGCAGGGCTGTGTACTTGCTCCTACTCTATTCGCTATCTTCTTTGGCGTAATGCTGGGTCAAATGAGGCAGCGATTTCACGAAGGCATCTATATCTAACTCAATGAGTTCAATCCCATACAAAAACAAAGGAGATGGTCATAACGGAGCTACTCTATGCCGATGATTGCGCCCTGCTAGCTCACAATGAAAACATGATCTTCAGAACGCGGTAAACGAATTTGCATACGCTGCCGCCTCTTTCGGTCTATGTATAAACCTCGGGAAAACAGAAGTCATGTTCCAGAAGTCACCCAATAAAACATACTCAGCCTCAAGGATCACCGTAAACAGACAGCCCCTTAATGTGGTAGACCACTTCACATATCTAGGTAGTATAGTGTCAAATGACGCCTTACTTTCAAGGGAAGTTGATAACCGTCTGGCCAGGGCTAGTAGCGCTTTTGGACGCGTTCAGGCTAGAGTTTGGCGGAACAGATCGCTCCGCCTGCCTACAAAAATCAGTGTCTACGAGGAGGGGGTTCTCTCAACCCTTCTGTATGGCTCTGAGACATGGACACTATACAGGAAACATCTAAGACTTCTTGAGCGCTTCTACCAAAGATGCTAGCGCTCTATCATGGACATACGGTGGCAAGACCGCACTACAAACAGCGATGTCCTCTGCGAACGCCGGTATGGACAGTATAGAGGGACTTCTTTTGGTCCGACAGTTACGCTGGGTAGGGCGCGTATCCCGTAAGGGAGACGAACGTATGCCAAAGGCAGTCTTTTTTGGTGAGCTAAAAGGTGGTCGATGTAACAGAGGCGTCCCACGGAAAAACTTCAAAGACCAGCTTAGGCGTCAACTTTCCTTGTCTGGCGTAGAAGAGAGCACCTGGTTGAATGCGGCCTCAGAACGAGACAGCTGGAGGTCACTCATGAAGGCCGCGGGATACACATTTGAGACCAAAAGAAAATCTGCTGCCGAGGACAAACGCAAACGGGGAAAGTAGAATCTAAATCGACCACCTGCGGACAATGGTTATGTTTGCCCTGGATGTGTCAAAATATGTTGGTCTGAGCTGGGGCTGCGCAGTTAAGGGAAATACTGCATTCCTCACGAATCTTCGGACTCGAAGACTAGCCTTATTATTATTACTAAGCATAAGTTTGCCATTAATTATAATAGTATAAAAATTGATTTAGATCTAGATTTATTTTTTTTTATTAAATATTTTAATTAAGTGTAGTATTTTTAGATCTATGTTATTAAAAATAAACAAAAAGAAACTTACTTTTTCTTTTCAAATCGCAGAAAGAAGAGCTTTATACCCATATTGAGCTGTGAATAAGTTGGGTGGTTTGCAATTTCGCGGCTGTGTGTATGTGTTAAAGTTAATTTCTAATTGTCGCGCCTATTTTTTGCTGCGTTATAGCAATGTTTTAACCTCTCTCAACCCTCTTTTTGGTTAAATTTCATTGGAACTATTAAAAGACGGGGAAGGGAAGGATCAAATAAAAATAGGGAGTGCCATCAAAGGTCCATGCCAACCAGTAAAATGATAAGGCCAAACACAGCCTCGAAGACATCAAAGCAGTCCATGCCGGTCGTGCATTGCGGAAAGTACGGTCTAACGTTTTGCAAATGATAACACATACAGTGAATAGTGTATTTTTTTGTTGTTGATTTTCTTGATGAATTTCAAACAAAATTAATTGTAATAAGAATTTAAAAAAACAACAAGAAAACGTGTTCGTGCCTTTGTGTCTTGCTGCTGTCCATTTTTTTGTACAGTTGTCTGCGTTAAATTTTTTTTCTTTGGTCGCGACCAGACCGGCCCATTTGGTACCGGCCCACCGGGCATTTGCCCTTTTGCCCATATAGCCAGTCCGCCCCTGTTAAGAAGTTATCTCCTTTTGCCCCATTCTAGTCTTAATCAGGACCTGGTAGCTTAGTTGGTAAAGTTAAGGATTGCATAACAAGGGAAATCATTCTAGAGCTGTTGGAAGATGTTTCCCCAGGTACGCTGTTCTGCCTCATCGTGGCACCTGGGTGGAAACGGCTACTTGAGGGGGTAGCTAGGCTAAATGAATGGCGAAACATAACTCCCGTGGGGATGCCCACGGGTAGACGAGAGTCCACCCCTTGCACGGGCGGGGTTGTAAAAAAGTCCCCACAAAACTGTCACACATCCATGCGCCGTTCCTCAAAGGACGAGTCCCCCACGGTTAGCTTGGTATATAGAATGAAAATGACGGAGGCTCCCGGTGTCCTCGGCCTTCGGCCATGAGTCGGGGGTCAAAGGCATTGGAAACAGCAATGCTTTACATAGGCATTGACTCGGGTCGCTCTCAAACAGAACTGTGTTCCCACAGGTTTTTTTTTTTTTTACTGTTCTGGCTGGACGACCAAACAGGTTTTTTTTCAAACTTTGAGCTCAAAGAGCCTTCGGCTCAGCTCATATGACAATCAAACGGAAGATGTTTCCTGAAATTTCGTCTCGACTTTTATATTACGCCATTTACACTTCCTAAAAGATGAAAACAATCTATGTTGTCTACAGGTCACTGTGACCTCTTCCTGGACCAACATTTTTAAGTCTGACGTCTGCTTTCTAGTTTGTCTGACTTATCTTCTCTTGACTTCTTGCTACCTAGAGTCTAGATTGTTATAGTCTGTCTGGCTTTTGGTTTCTGTCTATATTGTCTCTTCTTGTGTTTTTTTTCTTCCTAGATAGTCTAGACTGTCTGTATTATATTGCATTTTCTGTACTTCAGTCTAGACTGTCTTATATTTTCTGGAATTCTGTATGGATTATCTGTCTTATATTCTCCTGACTTCTATGCTTGTGTGTTATAAGTTAGCTTTTATTATTTACTCAGGAGGGGTAGAACCTTTGCTTGAAAATGGTTTACTTAAACTTGAGGCTAAGTACTTCAAAATTAATTCTGTAGTTTTTTGTTTGCTCTTCTTTAATCTTTCCCTTGGGGAGATCGAATGAAAGACAAAAAATTATTAAGAACAGAAAGCCTAACCGGCCTTAGTTATGCTGACGTCACAGAATTGATCAATGATCTACCTGTAATGTATGTTTACACATGTGGCCAGGATTTTTCAACATGTCTTGAACATTATACTCTTTCTGGATTATGCTTGTATATAAAGTCAGACATGTTGAGGATTAATTGTTGGTTTTAGTGTAAAGTTTTCGTATCTACATCGTAAATTATATTTAAAAAAAAAAGAGGTTTAACAGAATATACAGTAGCGCTATATTCAAGATGTCGTTTGGAATAACTATTATAACTATTATTACCTTTAATTATAGTTAGATTTTCGAAAAATAGTTTAGAAAGTGATGTATATCCAATAACCATGTCGACGAACACAAAAATTAAATAGCTAAAATTACGTCATCGATGTTTGTGGACTTTTTTTTTTTCGAAGCGTTGGTATAAATATGAGATGTGTCTCTTAAAGAAAACCAGTGAAATTTCGTTTCGAATATACAATGGTTTACGGGTGGATTAGAGGATGACATTCTAGGAAACGAGTTATTCTTCAGCTTTAACCAATCAGCGCTCGTCTTTCTGAAAAGAAAAAAATGTCTGTGCCGTACACAAGGACGATTCGTTGTTCTAGCGACAGGTTCGCTAGCGGCAGTATCAGAAGTGGCGCTAGTAGCAGTATTGTGAATAGTGCTAGCAGTAGATTAAGCTCTGGCACAAGCGCGTTGGGAAGTAGGTTTAGTACAGGAAGCAGCTTGGGAAGTAAGCTGACATCTGCTAGCAACTACACTAGCAGTCTGAGCAGTCACGCGGATCGTGCCAGCAGCTACCTCCGCTCAGCAGACGTCACATCGACAAGAACAGGACTATTTCCTGTCAGCAGCAGTAGCTCCTCCCTGAAGAGCTACACCAGGCCAAGCACCGAGTCCGTTCCCAGAAGACTTAGCTACACCGGTTCTTCCGGCAGAGTCTTCGAATCCAACAAGAGAGACGCTCGTACCGCTGCTCCGGCATCCGCTGAAAGAGCACCAAAGATATCCACGGAGCCAACTTCCGTTTCGAAATCAAACAGGGAAGATGAGCCCAAAGACGATGAGCACAGGAAGCTAGACACGGACGATAAGGAGAAAAAAGTCAGCATCCGTTCACGTGACCTAGATGTAGCCCCAACAGATCTTTCACGGCGCCTTCATCGTGCTAGAGGTGACTCTTCAGACGTGGAAAGTGCTAAAAGCACCGTGTTAATTACATCAAAAAGCACTTCTCAAAGCGACAGACAGAACGCTGCTCATTCTGAAACCAGTTGTCGCACTGAATCTGTAGCCTCTTGTAATCAAAAGTGCGAGGACACTGTTGAAAAAACGAGAGCGCCACTTCCGGATATTCACGAGATTGCCATAGCAACGAGTGATTGTGGGCAGACGACAGGAGCAGGTAACTCTTGCATGATGCGTAAAAGTACTAACCATCCATTTGCAGTGTTTGTAATAAAATCTAAATAACAAAATAAGCAAATAGATCTATATTTCTAAGTTTCAATAAAATTGCCCTTTTAAAATAGAGTTGCCTTTCCTTGTTGAAGAATCGGACTCGTTTGAAACCCAAACATTATTGTGTTTTATTTTAATCAGGATAATAGGATATTACAATATGACCTTTATTTCAAACTTTAATCTGAATGACGTTTTATCTTCAGAAATAATAAAAATCGGTAACGAGGGCTGTCTACGGGTCAACAGTTTGTCATCCTTGCCATAGAAGTACTTAGAATGTATTATATTCTAAAACAAGGGGGTTGACTTTTAGATTTAATTGAGCAAAACACATACACACACAATATACACAGACTCACGCCTCGTTGTTATTTACAACAGACCCACCCCCTTCCCTTTCCACTCTATCAAGTAAGAATTCAAGGGAGAGTAACCCACTGCCTCACTTACGACAAGAGCTATTTATAAAAAAAAAAAAAAATCTGGGCCCTGCAGGGGAAGCAACCTGCGGCACATTCTTGCTTTGATTTATCTCCCTTCTCATTTGACTTATTAGCGTTCTTCTAGAACTTTGATTTTCGACTCACACCTGTATGTCTGCATACGTTTTTTTTTGGGGGGGGGGGGCACTTTCAAGGGCGGTTAATGTGATGGGAGTTTTTACAAAAATGTTTGCTTTTCCAAATGTATCGTTGACTAATGACTTGAGTACATTGTTTGGTACTCGTAAAGCTTATATTAAAGACTTTCTATATCAAATACTACTTACAGAGCCAAAAGGCAGGAGTGGAGTACATTATCACATTTGAGCCTTAGCAAGTAGATCTACAGTTGTGTTTTTTTTTTTTTTTTTTTTTGTCGAATTCCTTACATATTTAAGATTTGATTTCAAGTCTACATACAGATGGGCCTGGGTAAGATCTAAAAGACCCTAATTAACATCGACAGCGTTGTTCCCTCATTAGAGAATGAGAATGGAAGATGTATACTGAGGGTGTGTGTGGTGAAGGCTATGCGTGTGCGTGTGTGAGGGGGTGAAGCGTGTGTTTGGAGGCTGGGGTGTGTGTTTTGTGAGTGCTGGTGTTTGTAAGATTGTTAGATTTTTACCGTTTGTGTTTGGAGTCTGTAGTGTGTGGTATAGAGACTGGTATGTGTAGAATGGACTGTGTGTGTGTGTGTGTGGATGGTGAGAGATATAGGTTGGTGTGTGTGGGATGGAGGCTAGTGTGGGTGTGAGGAGGCTGGAGTGTGTGAGTTGTGTGGAAGCTTGGAATCGTGTCACTGTACCGTTGCGTAATTTTTAAAGAGACCTTAAACACCACGTGACCTCATACGTTGACACCACGTGACTTCATATGTTGACACCACGTGACTTCATATGTTGACACCTCGTGACTATATAAGTTCTCATTGTCTTTCATGTTTTGATTTTCTGTCCACTGCTAATTTGTCCAGTCTGGCCTTTACTTTGAAGACCAGTTTACTGGTGAACAGGAAGCGTAGTGGGTCGTAGTTGGACCGATGCTAGCTGCCTGGTCGTGCGGTATGCATGCTGGTTCCTGTCGTCTCGATGGTCTTGGGTTCATACCCTGCTCTGAAGGGCCATCCAATACATGTTAAATATTTTACCTAAACATAGTTTGCCTTTTGTTTCGTTATATCTTGAAGTCTTTAAGTGAAATTGAGGTAAAAATTTTAATTACCCATTTCAATTTGTCAAAGATCTAGAAACTCACTCTTATTTCATTAGGCCTAGAGATTCTACCTTTTAGAAATCGTGCTATTTTTGGAATGACGACAAACTCCAAAGGTGATAGTTTAGTAGCGCGGATGAATTTTGAAACGAATTTAATGTGTCTCCTGCCAAGTGTATTTACACGGTGTTTACAAAACAAATGACACATTAAATCTTTTCATTACGAGTCAAGTGTGTCTTGAGCCTGGCGCCGCTGATGTCTGCCAACCTTTACAAAAATCAAACGTTGACTGCTAATTCATCTTAAAAGCTCTTAGTAAAACTTGCATGGCTTGTGCTCATTCAAAAAGTTGCTGCCAACTCCAAGAGTTAATTCGGTCATGTAAACAATCTCTACATTCACACTCATACCGGTAGGCATCGACTTAAGGGAGGTAATTTCTAATTCTAAAATCTTCCTAACTTCTTGTCTTGATGTTCTGTTTAAATGTTGCAGTTTGTTTTTGTTTAATTGTGTCCATTTTATGTTGCCTTTTCTTTTTATATCTTAAATAAAGAACATTAAGTGAATGCTTTGGTGTCATTATATAGGCAAGTGATGTGATGTGCTATTGTACTAAACCTACGACTATATAGTATGTTTACATTTGTACTTAAAGCAATGCAAGAAGTAACTACATATGTACATAAATGCTTTATTAAAATAAATATTTATATACATTTCATTTTTCTTTTCATTCTGTAATTTTCTTTTTCTATAACATGTAAATCTATTTCACTATCAAACAATAAACATTTAAGTTGTTGCTGCTTATGACAGAAGTGTATAGATGGATACTTAAGTCAGGACCATTTTGCACATTTTGTTAAAAAAAATGTATAATTGAATGAATGTTAACTGCTCACAGGCTAAAGGAAATCTTAGCCTGAGTTGTGTTTGAATTCAATTTATTTAGCTTATCCTTTTGAACAGCGTTTAACCATAAAATTTAAATTTAACCCAGTACCAAAAGTTCAAGATACTTTTAGAAAAAAATATTTAGATTACATTTATTTAATCCATTCTGTTTTGTTTTTTTTTTTTATTTATCCTAAGTTATAAATATTGATTTTTACAATTTAAAATTTTTTATGTGACATAGTTTAAATTTTATGCCAAAAAATTCAAAGAAACAAATAATAACCTGCATTCTAGCATCCATGTTTTGTGTTTACCCTACAAGCCAACCAGTTGTTTAAATTTTGTTCTGCACTAGTCCATGTTTTTTAAATACTCCTGTCTCTTCCATGTGTGTTCCTTTTATACATATTTTGATTTTGACTTTTGAATCCATGCTAAATTTAGAATCTATGAACTCAACAGCTAGATACATTTTACAGTTACAAAATTAAACAATTTCTTGTACAGTAACAGTGAACCAAAGCATGAGCTTAAAATAAATTAATATAAACTTATATATCTACAGTGTTTATTATTCATCAGTATACTAAACTTAAAATAAAGAATAATTATGAGAAAGATTTTCTAAAAAAAAAAGTTTAATTTTAGCTATTAATATAGCATTTCCCAGAATGTAAAATGATAATTATAAAATAGAATTATTATATATTTATAACAAATTGGTGCACACTAATTCCAAACCATGTTTTTACAAATATTTTAAGTACATGCAAATAAGCACATTGAATAATTAAGAAATATAAAAACATAATAAATTAAAGCATATCTATAAACAATCTACAGACATTTGTTTCTAAGAGTAACTTCTATTTTTTCTTTTACTGTAGATCAAAGTAAAAAGCCCAGAGTGATAGGCCCAGCTAAATCCTCCACCATCAGCTCTGCCTCCAGTAACAATGCCAATAAATCTCAGAAGGAAATCATCCGGCTTGAGTCCCTGTGCGAGTCCAGAACCAAAGAACTGATACAAACCAAGATGCTGCTGAAGGATGCTGCCACTGGTTTTGACGCCATGACCATCCTAGTCAATTACTGTTGCAATGAGGTACAATGTTGTTGTTGCTGTTGCTATAAAGTTAGAGCATGTCCAAGAGCAGCTGTCCTAATTTTTTTCCCCTCCTCCACTAATTTACTCCTCATCTTAGCACTTGCCAGGATGGCATTAATCACTTTATTCTAAACTAACAAGTTCTGTAAGCTAATCAGAAAGAAAAGTATTTTTTACTCATCCAGCCCAACTCTGACACACATGATGGGTTTAGTATTACCTGGCACCCATCCCTATTAACTTATGATTTACTGCAAACCAACTACACTTATTCATTTCATTACATTATCACTATCACTCATTAAACCTTTTAAAATGTATGAACTGTGGTACTTTATATTTTTAACAATTATAGATTTGATTATTCTAAAAAGTCTAAATTTTTACACAATCATGTAGTCTATTAACCAAGAACTGTTGGCTGTTAGTAAACAGTTTGAAAGAAAGTAGAATAAAACATGCACGTTGTACTTTGAATGTGTAAATCTTTATCTTTGATTAAAAAAACAAACCTTGTCGAAATCTAATTATACTTAGAAGTCTACTAATTATACAGTAAATAGGCACATTGAATAATTAAGAAATGTAAAAACATAATAAATTGAAGCAAATCAATAAACAATCTACTGACATTTATACCATTAATGTTACTTTGAAAGTCGACTAATTATACAGTTAATGTAACTTTGAAGTCAACTAATTATACAGTTAATGTAACTTTGAAGTCAACTAATTATGCAGTTAATGTAACTTTGAAGTCAACTAATTATACAGTTAAGTAACTTTGAAGTCAACTAATAATACAATTATGTTTGTAACTGAGACTCCTGTTGCCAGTTTGTAATTTGTAATTTCAGTTTTCTTTTTAAATTTAGGACCATGTGCACAATTAATTGTTATTAATCATTCAAATGAAATACACTTTCAAGATATTGTAGCATCATTTTTTTTTATTATTAATATATTTTTCCATTTCACAGTTAAATGCATTTGAATGTCCATTCCTGTCACAGAGATTGGAAAAGATAAAAGGAAAGTTGGCAGAATATCTCAATCAGATAAGTAAGTTTTTTTTAAACAAAGTTAAAACACTTTTGTAAGGCACACACGTCTGACTTTTTAAGTTAAAATAAGGTTACAATAAGCAAAATATTTGATCATTTTTACATGCTTTCTAAGCATCACTTTTTAAAAAATAAATTTAGCATACAAAACAGACTTTATAAGATAAAATAAGATTACAATAAGCAAAATATTTCATCATTTTTACATGCTTTCTAAGCATCATTTAAAAAAAAAAAAATTTAGCATACAAAATAATCCTCAAATTTCTTATGATTTCAGATGAACTTAATAATGAGAAGGAAAGACTGAACCAATGTTTAGCCACAGCTTTACAGGAGAAGGATGAAGCCAGCAGGCAAGTCCAAGAGACTTTAACTCTTGCCAACCAAGAGAGAGAAGATCACATGAGAATAACTCACGAGATGGATGACACACACAACGCTTCACTGACTGCACAGAGAGATGAACTCACTAAGAAACATGAGGAGGCTCTTCAGAAATGTAAGTAGCAATCCAGAGTTGCGATCAGAGTCTTTAGTAGGCATGTGACATAACCTGTATCGTATCATTGAATTTCTTTGTTTGAATAATTGTCTGTAAAGTTCATTGAATGGTTCTGTAAGTCTCTACTATAAGTGCTTCATTTACTGTATCAGATGTCAGGGATAAGAATTATTTTTGTTGTTCAATAGCTTAACAAAATTAATGTCCAAGGTTCAGCCTTACAAGAACATCATTCACACACAGTGGTACATAGAGTAATCAACTATGTGGATGATTTATATAACAAATTATAAATTTAGTTACATGAAATATATATATATATATATAAAATGAAACTGATGGAAATGTTTAATAGATTAATGGTATATCTATGTATTCAATAATTATAAATTAGCACCTTGCTACTGCTAGAAACTTGTCACCATGGTTTCATAGTAAACCAGATGCTGACCATATGAAAAAACAATAATGACAACACTGGCAAATAATCGAGTTCAATAATACAACTGCAAAACTGGCCTGACACCCTATAAGAAATAAACACAAACTCAATGTCTACTCTAAGACTAGAAATAGTGACAACCTCATAGAACATATAATAAGAGATGTAACAAACAAAGTAACTCACCCTAAACAGGCGTCCAAAAATCCTACAGAATAATAAGTCAGGGTAGATAGAATTGTTTAAACAAATTAATAATCTTTTATGGACCAACTCACAGTCTGTTGGTTAACTTAACAGAGTAGGGAGAAAGAAAAATACACTTATCCAAATTACTCGTGACAACATCGCTTGGAATAAATCACATTGTCTCACCAGAATATATAATGGGAATTTTGTGTTTTCAATCTCTTTATGGTTTGGTTTAACAAAAAAAAAAAAAAAAGTTTACATGTTTCAGATTTTCCTTCTAAATTTGAAGATAAATGCTTTTCCGAACCCAATTTAAAATCCTGCAGGAAAATTGGGGAGGAATATGAATTTTTTTTTTTTTTGAAAAGTTGTATTTGAAAAAAAAAAGTATTTTCTTATCAGTAATTTAGTGATAATTGACCATAATCATTGCTTTTCCGTGGCATCAAAATCCAGTTGAAGGCTGAGATAATGGACATTAAAGATTAAAATAGAATTAGCGTCATTCAAGGAAAAACTCAGGACCCTCTGTCGATCATTTGCAATAGAAATTTCATAATAGATGCAATATTATCATTTTAATGCTTAGTTAGTACAAAATAATACTTTTTTTAAAGACAAATAGTAACTTGTCCATTTAGATTAACCAAATGGATTATTGTAAAAAAAAAAAAAAAAAAAAATCTTAACTGCATGAATCATGTTGGTCACAGTCTCATGACAGTTTGATCTAGGAAAATAAATATTCTTGCCGCAGTGAGGTTTTAGAGGATTTTACCCTTCTAGTTGTATTCTCTCATAGAGAATCTCTTTCATGAAAAAACATTCTGAGAAGTCAACAAATCTTTTATTTTACATCTCTATTACCCTTGGGATTGTATACAATGATGCTCTTGTTGAAAGTGAGGCTGAAGGCTGAGCACACCTGGGTAAAAAAATTAAGGAAGGGAAAAAACTTAGGTTAATGAATTTATAAATTGGACACTGTAATATTATGTATGATATAGAGCATGAAAGGGAATTATGACACACTTTATCTAGTTCTTATCAATGAAGGAGCTTAATCCTTAGAGCTAATTTACAAATTCATTAATGTTTGGCTGTTGCTTTGTCCAATTTTTTTTCGGATATGGATATTTATATATATATATATATATATATATATATACACACATAGAGAGAGAGACCGACAATATAGGCCCATACAGTAAAGATAAAAATAAATATACCTATATAAATTAATATAAATATATATTGTATTATAGGCCTACGTACATACTTTACAATTGGCAATATAATCTAGTTTTTTTTTCTTCCCCTCTCTATTATTATTAAGCTTAAAATTACTGTAATGTATTTACCTGCAGATATTCAGTACTATGATAAACAGTTGGACCTAATGAAACATGCACATGAACGGCAGGTGAGTTCCCAATTATTTCTTTTTAGGTTTTTTTTTTACAAAAAATTAGTTTAAAAAATAGAATTAATGAAACTAATAAATCAACTTGAGTGAGTGTCTAGTTACAAATTCTTTGAGATTAAAACTACCTTTTAAAATATTAAAAAATTTAATAAAGGAATAACATTTGATGTCATATCATATTTTAAAATCTTTTCATTTAGTAAAATTAAACTAATAAAAAATGGTTTATCAATTCTCTTTGTAAACTTATTGTTTAGGATACTTCAAAGAAATATATAAAAAGAATACATCATTCTGATGGTGTGAATAAACCAATAGTTTTTATTTAGTAATGTATTGACAAGAAACAATATAATTCTTTTAATAAACACTTTCATTATATATAAAATAGTTGTATGAAAGACATATAGCTAGGAATCAAAATCATAGAGATAAAAGATGACTGAGAATGATTAAAAATCTGGCAATAAAAATTGAAAAGTATAGCTAGTGATAAGTAAACAATAGACCAAAATAAATGGCACAATAACTTTCTAGTACGGATGTGAACTTGTATGTCCACTTGTTGGGAAGATGTTTCCTAGTTCTTTAAGTTCAATCTTTTGATCCCTGATTGATTCAACTTTAATTCCTAAACATTTTCTTTGAGATCAGCTATGACAATATGCAGTGCTTTGATCTAATTCTAAGCTATATTATATTTAAATTAAGATATCATATTTAAATTAAGATGTTACATCAAAAGAGAAAATTATTACGTCCTATAATAGGATATCAGATAAAAATAAGTGCAATGTCTTTGATTTTAAAGATTAAGGATTGGTGCAGTGTTATATAGCTATTCAAACCCAGTTGTGACATGCATATTTTTCCCCATCTTATGCAGACAAAGCCGTTATCTCACCTCCAAGAAAAACAACATCATCACATTGAATATTAAGGATCAATAATTTTTAAAAATATTTCTCTTAGTAGAGAAAACCAAATGTGAAATTCCACAAAGTTATGTACACATTTGAGGCCAAAAGAAAATCTGCTGCCAAGGACAGACGTAGATGTTAAAAAAAAAATCTAAATCGACTACTGGCCTGTGCTAGAATGGTGAAATATGTAGGTCACAGCTGGGCTGCATAGCCACAGGAAATACTGCATTCCTCATTAATCTTCAAACTTGAAGACAAATCTTATTATTATGTACATGATTCCATTACATCCATAAATTTGTTATTCTAAATTAATAATATCTTTTAGAACATTAATAAAGCAATGCAATTTTTTTTAAAAAAAAGCTTTCTTTAAGAAAAAGGAACATTCAACACATCCATGCAAGTATAACCCGAAGCAGATCACATTAAATGTATTTGAAAATGTTTCATTAAAACTTTTAAATTAGAAACTCTCCATTTAGATTTTAAAAAGCTCAATATCTTAAAAAAAAATAAAAAAAAAAAATATAACTCCCACTATTCCTCCATAGTATTTTTTATTGGATATACTTTATATGCCCAATATTTGTGATGTATTTCAGGTGTCTGAGATGAAAAATGAAAACAAATTAGAAATCAATGGTTTAAAAATAGCTCACCTGGAAGAGATTCAAGGGCTGAGGAATAAACATGACAGCCAGATGGAAGGTAGGACTTGTGTGTTTGGTCTGGAGAGGGACAGCTTTGGAAGAAAATAATGATATCTGGGTGGCATACACACATAGGATTGAATGTAATTGTACTAAAAAAAAACCTGAACAAACTGCAAGGCCTGCATTACCAAAGTTGAACATTCACTTATCTAAATATAGGCATATCTAATATTGCTGTGGAAGGCACGGTGGCTGAGTGGTTAAGAGCTTGGCTTCCAAAATTGGGGTCCTGGGTTTAAATCCCAATAAAGACTGGGATTTTGAATTACATGATTTTTAGGGCGCCCCTGAGTCTATCCAAGTCTAATGAGTACCAAAGTTTAGTTTGGGAAAGTAAATGCGGATGTTTATTGTGCTGGCCACATGACACCCTGCTTGTTAACCGTTGGCTAAAGAAACTGATGACCTTAACATCATCTGCCCTATAGATTGCAAGGTCCAAAAAGGGAACTTTACTTACTAAATATATTCATATATATTAAGCTATAAACATTTCTGAAACTCTGATGACACAGCATTTTTTGATGGCTATATTCCCAGACTTACACCAGCAGCACAGGAACAAGCTTGAGGATATAACTCTTCGGTTCGAAAGTATAAAATTAACTTTGTCTGTAAGTATAGAACATTGGTTGTAGATTATTGATGTTTGAAATGCAAGATTATGTAATTGTGAAACAATGAATAGTCTTTTAGTCTAAACTTTATTTTTGTTTCTATGTTTTCTTCTCAGGATAAAGTTGAATCTCTGAGGGGTGAGTGTGAGGAGCTGAGACACAGAGCGAGAAACAGTGAAGAAGCTTTGCAGAGAGATGCTGATGTTAAAGTCCAGGTAAATGAGAGCCATTAATATTGACAGTAAGGAGGCACGGTAGTGGTTAAGTGCTTGGCTTCCTAACTGTGGTGTCTCTGGTTCTGATCCTGGTGAAGACAGTGATTTTTAATTTTGGGATCTTAAAGGTGCCTCTGAGTCTACCCAGCTTTAATGGGTACCCAGCTTTAATGGGTACCCAGCTTTAATGGGTACCCAACTTAAGTTGGTGAAAAGTAAAAGCGGTTGGTTATTGTGCTGGCCACATGACATCCTTGTTAACCATTTTGTAAATGTTTATTTTATATAAAACATGTTTATTCTAAAGTTTGCTTATGCTGTGATCATCCATATCCATATTTAAATCATAAATAATAAAAGTTATTATGATCTATTGGCTAAGCCAATTATCATATACTTTAGAATGCATTTGTTAGGTCTATTAATATATTTAAAAAATTCCTTTCTTAATAATTATTGAAATCAATTTCCACAAAATATCTAACAGCAACATTCATTCAAATTTGTCCGTCATAGCTGATAGTAACCATTTCTGTCATACAGGGAGCTGAGAGCTTGCCTCTACATTTCTGTGCCTCCACATGTAAAGCAACATTTCTAATATCTGATTCCTGCCAATGGTGGAGATACCCATGCCTGAACAAGCTGTTATAACATAGTTCAATGCATTGTTCAGTTGGTTTAGTGCATTGTTCAGTTGGTTCATATTTTGCATGGTTCAGGCCAAACTTTAATTCACAGTGCTTTTGGTGCATGTCTCATTTTTTTTTATTGCCCAAGACTTGCTGAATTCACCTGTGTGGTGAGATATTACATTAATTATAACTACAGGGTTTCTCTCCAGAGTTCAGAAAGAGAGAATTTGAGTTTCTTAAGCCCACACTCCCAAGGACTTTGATAATGATGATGATGATAAATCCATAGTTCCTCCACATCACTGCCAGGAACTTTTGTTTTGTATGATACTTAGCACCAACATATTCTCTTTCATATGTTCTCTGTCATTAATTCCAGTCTCTTTTTCATTACTTCTTTAATAGCTATTCGTTGCTAGCTTTAACCCAAATCTTTGTCATCAGGGTCTCTATGTAAATTTTAAAAATTCAGACTTTTTTCAACATTACTTAAAATGTTTGTTATTTATGTAAAGGTTGATTTGAAGTAACTGATTAATTCAAGAACATATTAAGCCTCTATCTTTATCTCTGTCTCTATCTATCTTTTTATTCATCCATCTATTTATCATTTCCCATTTTGTTTTGTTCTATTTCAGATGGCCCTTGCACCTTACATGAGCCTGCCTAAAGAAATTGAAAGTTTAAAAACTGTAGTAGAGATGAGAAATGAAGAAATTCAGAAACTACGAAACAAAAATACTGACCAGGAAAAAATAGTAGGTTTTTTTTATTTTAATATGAGCCAGAAATGCTGTTAATTAAAAAAAACCGTTGAGGTCAATTTTCATTTTAAAAGTTAAGAACTTTCAATCAATACAGAAAACTCATTATAATAATTCATAACAACCCATGCCTAGTGTGTGGCTGGCTTTTCAAAGATAAGATTGGACTGCATAGCCATCTTGGAAATGAGATTGTGTTCATTGGTCATGCAAGAAGAGCTATGTGTGTTTGTAGGAATTTAGCTTTGTGTGATATGTATTCTTTAGTTTCCCTTATAAGTTGAATAAACCATTCTAATTTGCTATCAAGAAGGCCATCGCGTTTAAGAAGGCCATAATTTGTTGAATGTTCTAACAATGATAAGAGAAATAAATGTAAGAAAAGATTATCGTTTTCAAAATTTGCTTGTGAAAGTTTCAATTTCTGTTCATGAACGCAGGTTCAGGTTTTGCTCATTCTTTTATGAAACTTCTGTTCACTAAAGATTCAATACGTTTTCTTGTTTTTCCAGCTCGAAGAGTTGCCAATAGCAAAAGAGAAAATCATTTCACTGCAACAGAAGGTGGAAAATCTAGAAGCCATCATCAATATCAAGTCAGATCATGAAAAGTTAGTCTTTGTTTTCATCATTTGTTTCACTTCATGAATATTGATACAAGAGAAATAAAATAAAGAATGAGAAAACATTTTTTTTTTTTACTGTAACGGAAAAGTATGTCAATAAAGTGCAGGAAAAAGTGAAAGCTGATGATAAATCTAGTGCAAATGGTTTATAGTTGAGGTTATAATTTTTGCAAAAAAAACAACAAACAAAACCCTAACATTAGCTATGTTCAATAATGATTTGTTAGCATTTCTTACCGTTGGTCTAATATACAATGTATATAATTATTTCTGGGTTTTTTTTTTTTTTGTTTTATTTTCAGGCAACTTCATGAACACTGCCAAATTTTGATGCGCAAGTATGACAGAGCTAGTCGAGCCAACAAACGACTATCAATGGACTACGAGCAGGTTATGTGGCGCATGTCTCAAAGCTCAGAGTTTGGGTCCAGTGAAAGCTTGACTCACCGCCAGTTGAGCAAGTCACCACCTCCCAGGAGGGATCATGGCTCCCCTGAGGGCAGGCACCGAAACGTCTCCCCGAACGTCGCTGGGGATGTGGTAATGAGGAAGAAGAGAAACAGTCACAGCGTCGGTGATGGGGATAGAAAGCTGAGGTCAAGGTCAGCGACCTTCGTTGTGGAGAAAGATGACAATTCTGACATCCACTCTCCGTCATCGAGCCCTCAACCAAAGCTTAAGAGATGGAGGAAAAAAATAGTAGGTGACGAAAAACTTCTAAGTGTTGAAGGGAGAGCAGAAAGAATGTGTCGATCTGCAGGGTCTGAAATCTTTTCAGACTTTTCTCAAAAGCAGAACAAACCAGAGTCAGACGACAGCAATATATTGGCAGATGGTACTGACAATATGATGTCGTCAGTTGAGATGGCTGATTCATACTCAAGGTCAATATCAGGAGTAAGTGACTCTGGTGTTTATGATAGTATGTCAAGGTCAGACATGCTAAATAGTTCTGTCATCAGCACTGACTCAGAGTGGGTTGTCTCTGCAAACAGCTCTTTGATCTTAGACAACAGTGCAGAGGATGACAATGCTCTGCAGTCTGGAGATTACAGCTCACTGAATGAAATGTATTTAGCGCAGACTCCTGGAGCTTGGAGCTTCATAAAAGCAAGCAATACTGTGGTCTTTTGTCCTGCGAGCAAGGAGGCAACAGGCGAGGACTGTCTGGAGTCTGGACCTCTGGATAATGTATTTGATGACATTCTCTCCATGGATAGTTCAATATGTTCCCTGGACAATCTGGACATTAACGACAGTAACAAACCAACTTCATAAATTTTTTTTATTCTATAATAAGAGAGCTCTTTCAGAGATTCACAGTTTTCTATTTAAATAGAAACATTGTTATAATAATATTTTCAATAAAAAGTCATGTTTCTAGGACTGTAATCTATAATTCGGAACTAGGCAAACATGTTTTTCAACAAACATTAATCCAGGAATAGTTAAGTATTAAAAAAAAGGTCAATGTAATTTGAATTTCTTTCAATCATAATTTGCTTGCTTGTCTACTCACTATTTTCATTTGATCTTACACACATGGTATCATGTACAGCGATGTTACAGTAAGAGTGGCCTTGATATTTTTTTTTTTTATTAGCACTTGTGTCTTCTTTCATTTTTTTTAAAAGCACAACTTGTTTATTTTTTATTTTCCCTGTGTGTTTAATATCCTTGCTACTAAATGTCCTGGAACATGTGTATTATATTATATAAAAGATGAATTTTTTTAAGTCAGAAGAAATGGTTACAGATTCTGTAAAGTTGAAAAAAAAAAAAAGTAAAATTTTGTAACACACAATTGTAAATTTGATTATCAAAAAGGGCAATTTTTATTTCCTTACTGATATACTAAACCACATTAGTGCTACAGCGTCCTTCTTACTTTGCCTGTGCTTTTAGAAATGAGTTGTCCAAATTAGGCTATATATTTTGATTTTTTTTTAAGGAAACCTGTATCTGGAATTTAAGATTGTTAATAAAGGGAGGTGATCATGCATGGATGTAATCTGTCTCCTATATGATTAGTAATATATTTAATGTTTACAAAGTGGTAGGGAAGACAAACAATAATTCTTGTACAAATAAATGTTTGATATTTTTACAATTTTGGAATGTATCTATGCCTTTGTTTTTTTTTTAAACATCAATAAGTGTTCAATCTTTTTTTTTTCTTTGTAAAATTTTACGCATAGTAATATTCTGAAATGCTCCATTAGCATTATAATAGAATTATATTCATGATGCTATTAGCATGTAAATCACCTTTTAAGTAAAGGAATGTCTCTTTACATCAACAGATAGAGTGAAATTGTTTATTTCTGTAATAGTTTTTAAAAAGTCAAACGCTAAGAGTTCTTTTGATAGCAAGTTTCTAAATTAAATGTGTTTTCACTAATGGTAAACAGTAAACTATTGCAACTATCCTTCATGATGCTGGCCTACATATAATGGAAACTGATGCGTTTATCTTTCAATATCCATAATAGCCTCTAAATGGATTAAAAGGATTATGGATGAAAGTAACTATGTAATTTATTATCAAAGCTAGAATAAGTCAAGTGCGAACATTATCTAAATGGATTATTGTTGCTATTTCAATGAATTCCATTTGTATTTGAAAGTCTTTGGTGAATTTACAATTCAGTTATTAGACAAAGTGTTGTTGTTTTTTGTTTTTTTTCAAAGATGAGGTCAAAAGCTTTTAGAAATGTCATAAAAAAAATTTTAGTTCACAATCTGTGTGTGAACATTTCTAGATAGATCAATGCACTTTGTTTGACAGCATGGGAAGCACTTGTGATTGGATGATTAATTAAATATGTATATATAGATATAGGTATTAGATGTATTTATAGCATCAATAGAATTATGGAATTTGAAGAGACGATGGTCTATGAGATTTTTCTACCACTGTTGTCTAAATTTTGTAATTGTACTTAATTTGGTTTGATTCTTATAAATATTGTATTATTTGTCCAAGATAGTTTCTATGTTTTGAATTATACCTGTATATTTTCACTATTTCCCTGGTGATGTATTTTTTTTTTAATAGAGTTCAAATTGGGTGGCCAAATATAGCAATGTAAGGTTAATAATTGATCAATCTAGTTAATTATAGGTTGGTTCTATTTTGTCAAATAGTTTGTCCATCTTAGGAAGCTAAGAAAATCTGGGAACAATGCAAAATTACAAGACAAAAGTTTCTATTATACATTTAAAAAATTCAATCCCTAATTAAAAAACATATTTAAAAATAAAAATAAAGTAAAATTTTTCACTTTTAATTTTCAAGCAAATGATTTTCCTTGCAATAGATACATAGTCTAAACCGTGCCGATGTGCCATAAAGTCTAAAAGCTAATCTAAATCTGTAATAGATCAAGGGTTAATCGTATTCCAAATTAAGTAACTTTTAATGCTAGTGTTAGGTGAATAGGATCAACACTGAGGGACAATGCCAAAATTAACTATTTCCCAAAGACTGGCATTTTCATATAAATTTCTATGTAAATTGAAAAACTTCAAGCCGCATTATTCCAAAAAGAAAGAGAGTGCTCCATTTCTAAATACATTTCTCTTAGCAGTGCAGAATAGTTTTTTTCTTAAATAAAAGAATTTTATTTTTAACATTATAATTATTTGACTGTACTAAAAAAAACCATAAAATCAGAGTATTATTGTCAACTATAATGTTACAAATCCTATGTTTTAAACTTTGGAAACAAAACATTGTATAGAAATGGTTGAGATGATATTAAGCATATTTTAGAACCAAAGGAAGACCATGTTTGATGTGGATTATGAAAGTTTTGGCAATGTGACTGTGGGTTAATCTGGAAGTCTGATGAAGTAAACTGAATAATTGATACCATAGATGATATCCTTAGGATATATCATACATTATAGATATCTCAAGATAAGGAAAAAAATAGGAGTGTATTTTTTTCACGGTATCACTCCCCAGACAGTTGTTGTGTGCTATTATTCCTTAATATTGTTTTCTGTGATAGCAAAATTGGTTTTAATGATTGTACATAATTATCATGTTTCTATTAGTTTTCTGTATGTCTTCATTTCTTTATTTCTTATTACTCCTGTCTGACTAGCTCTTCATAACTGGAGTTATGATTTCATAATAAATATTAGAGACTATACAAAACATTTGTCAAGAATTAAAGGTCAGGGGAGCACAATGTCAAGTTCAACTCTTGTTGTGGGTCAACCAGGGGATTTCTCCCCCCACACACTTACACCCACCCACACAACAATGCGATGTGTGGAATCAAAGACTATAATACTGAGCAGAAGTAAAAATAAAAATTATAAATAACTCCTCCATTGGAGATTTTCTGACTTGATCAATAGTAAATCTGCGCTTTGTTTACTTGTTATATTCAGGATCCGGTTTACATTTTTCAAAGCAATAAAAAAGAGCAAGAGAGAAAAAGAAGAGAAATTAATATTCAGGAATGTGGGGGCAATATAATGGAAAGTATACAAATTATATATACAAAAATAAGGAAGTTGGACAGAGATTTTGAAATACAAAAGACAAAATTAACACTACCAAGAATAGTTAAATAAATTGCACTTGTTGCAAACTAAATAATGATTACTTTGTGTTGCAAGTGGGAGTTATTATGCTGAAAGGACCAAAAATAAATGATAATTTTGTTGTTTAAAATACATGCTTATCAATACTTCCATTCAACATTGAATGGATAGACCGGAGACTCTCTTTCTAAATATACCTCATACTTGTGGATTGTATTATGGCACTGATGTAAGACCTTTATGAATGATACAGGAATGTAGAATACAGGATAAGATCTCAGAAATTTTGTTTTTATTGAAAAAAAAAACTTTTTATCATTGTTCATATTTGTTAAGAAATAAAATCAAGTTACATGAAGCATGGCATTTGTAGGAATGTGTCACTACATGAAATCATCTTGTTTCAATTCCTTTCAGTGTAGTGTTTGAGTTGGCTTCAACTCTCTCTATACATTAGAACATTGTGTCTTGATTCATTCAACTCACTCCAATACTCTAGATCACTGTTTTAACTCATCTGTAAGTTACAGCCTCACCATTGAAGTATATCACTCCAAGTATAATCTGTGTATCTCTATGTACCCAATACCTGTGTATGATCAGTACTCAGCTTCAAGCAGCAGGAAAAATAATTTTGCAATATTTATTGTTATTTGTTCTTTTTTTTTTTCTCTCCGTGTATCTTTGGTGTGTTCCTTGCATAACAAACAAACCGGTGAGGCCCCACAGCATGAAGGTGTGCTGATTGAAATTAAGCAAATGTGTACAAGTTTTTTTTCTTCAATGTTTTTTAAACCTCTGTAAAATTTTAATGATGCCACTTAGGCGTAAAGACGTCATTTAGGCTTAGAGATGTCACTGAACTTAGTTGTGACATTCAGCTTCAACTCTGTAAGATCACAGTTAGTGTTATTAGTTGCCAAAACATTCACCAATATTCTTTTTTTTTTTCTGTTTTCTGTTTTTTTTCTTATGTATTCCCATAATATAATTTGAAACAAAATGAAACCCAAAATAATAATGGTTTAATTTATATGTGGCAGTTAAAAAATCCCAACATAGGCTCACACTTGAGAACAGAGCAGAGCGAGATACGAGTTGAAATATCAAAGAAATAATTAGGGGAAAGAAAGTGTAAAGGTTAGACAACTTACCACAGTGTAATGTAGTGATTTAAAGACACCAATAGTTTTAGAAGGCCTGATTTTGACCTGTGAGCAGTTTAGACCAATAGCTCGCTGCCTTGTCACAGGTGTAAGGATTGGTCTTGCGTTCTAACAAATACCATGTTACGTCAAGAAGTCCAAAGTCTCTTCCATCATGAAAGTTCATTAACTTGGGGGTCCCACTGTTGTCCAATAGAGAGCTGGCGAAGAAGTTTTCGTCCGAATGAGAACTTGCTATGACTTAAGCCACCACTTCGGTCTTAACTTTTTCTAATCATATTGTTTGTACTTATTTAATTTCTCTGTAACTGAATGCAATTTTCTATTTGCCAAACTATTTTTAATTCTCAAACATGAAAGTTTCATTTATAATTTAGACAATATTTGTTTGTGTAGATATTTTAAACATTCAGGAAAAATTTAATTTTTTATTTCATCAGATGTATGAATCAATGGAATGTCTCATTTTTTAAATATTTTCTTCTCTGAGTGTACAATTTTGTTCCAGATGGCTGGCATTAAATTGAATTTTGATTTTGATATAAAGCTAATTGTTCAGTTTTGTTTCTTTTTTTTTTTTTATTATACATAAGAAAATATTTTTTAAAAAGTTTTGAATAATGGCAATGTCTTTGATTCCGAAGATTAAGGATGTGTGCAGTGATTTACATGACTATGCAGACCCAGTTGCGACCTGAATACTTTACCGATTCACGCGCAGACAAAGCAGTTGTCCGTTGAATAGAAAATAAATTCTTTTAGTTTAGTTGCTTAGCGAAAAGCAGATGCTTAACATAAAACAAGAAAAAAACATAAAATACTTTAAAAAAAACAACAACTAATATTAGGTGCAATTGTATTAATTAGTTTGGGATCATATAATTGAATTTAAGCTCTAGACAAATAATAAATTTGTGGGATATGTGCAATTTCATGCTTTTAGCTTTCTCAATGTGCTATGATCCTATCATTTTTCTGGACCAGTGGGAAAAGAAGAAGGTATCTGGGTGAAAGTTACCGTGATCCCTTTTTAAATGCATAAAAAAGGTGTACGACTTGAATTTGAACCGAAAGTCTCAATCCTACTCAAGGGAACTAATTCAACTTATACCACCACATCTGTAAAATATATTTCTCCCTTGTTCGATACCAAACAATTTATTGCATTGATTCTTGTTTTGCCAGGTACAAGAAATAATAATTTCAACTTGATCCGAGATAGGGTGTGGGAGAAATAACGTGTACACAATTTTTACTAAACAGATTGAGATGATATTAGCTTTGTAAAAAAAACAACACAAAAAAACGCATCATACTGCAGCAATGTTAGAAGACAAAGGGTCTTAATGTGAGGTAAGCTGAACATTGTACATGTGAACTCCATAAACTGAAGAGGTACGCTGATTAATAAAGCACCCAATGCTATAAGCTGGAAAGACAGCTACATTGATGTACACAATAAAATATGACGTCATGCACAAACATGGGAAGAAAAAAAAAAGAAAAAAAAAAAAGATGGCAGGGACATGTTTTTTTTTTTTCATGTAAACCCCAACACGCTAAATCAGTGTTCCCCAAACTGTGTTCCGCGAGTCCTGAATAGGTGTTCCACGAACTACTGGAATAATTAACTGGTAGGCCACCACGTGAATTAATCTCTCTTAAAACAAAAAGGAAAGTGTTCCGCTAAATACTCAGAAAAAGTTTTCGAAACACTGCGCGGCTAAACCTTTACTGGTCCTTGCCGTCCACTATTGCCACGACTTTCTCTATCCGAGACCGGTCGTCATATAAGTCCAGAACACTGACCTGCGACGTCGCAACCTGTGAGTAGTGGAGACCAACAGCTCATTGCCACCTCACAGATCTGGCAAAAAGATATAGGTCTCCACTGCCCACAAGTTGTGACGTCGCAGGCCAGTGTTGAGTACTTCAATAACGCATGGTCTCGGTCTATCACCCCTCCCCCAGACATTACGTAACACGACTCAACTAATTCAAAGAACTTGACAACCCGGGCTCCAGCTAACTTTATTACAAAGCTTTTATTAACTCGCTGTCGTCTGCTCCAAATTGTACACACGTTATCTCTTTTGCTTCCCATTCTAGGATCAAGATGAAACTGCACAATTATTCTTTTCTCCTAACAAAACAATCGCAAAATTAATCAATTATTATAGGAATTGTTTAATTAATTTTGTTATTATATAAAATATTTTTAAAAAATACAACTACCTTTAAATTTGGCTTCAGATAAAAGATTTCCACGATAAGGAGAGAAGTTTTTGGGTAGGCGTTAGGAATTGCAAGATAGCTAAAGTGAATTAAAGTAATTCAATTTTAGTGTAAAGATTCTATTTGAGAGACGTACTGGATTCTGCTGCACTGGAACGACTTCACAGTGGATTCACTCGACTGGACTGGGTATGAACCGTCTTGACTCTCACCTTCGCTCTTTCTATAGCGCTTATCTCCCGTGTCACCTGCTCACACAGTTACCCGCGTCGGAACCAGTTAGAACAGGGGTACTCAACCTGTGGATCGCGACCCTTTTGGGTTCGATTGACAATTTGCCAGGGGTCGCCAAAGACCATTGAAAAAATGGATTGTTATTGTCTATTCTTCAATCGCTTTGTGTGTGTGCGTGGGGGGGGGGGGGGGGGTCGCTGCTAAGTGGGAAATTGTAAAAAGGGGTCGCCGAGCATAAAAGGTTGAGAACCGCTGAGTTAGAACAATAAATATATAATTTGATTGATCAGAATGTGACATAAGACCATGATAAGACCTACTTATATCGGAAAGTCCGAAAAGAACAAAAAAGAAGTTAGGCTGAGATCATGATTGTCAGGTCAAAATGCAAGAAAGATTTGCTACCAATGCTAAGATGGGTGCGTCAGAAAAATCACACAACTCGTGTAGTTTATCTAAAAGGTTAAAGGTGTAGCTTTTGAAAATATAAAGAAAAAGAAATTAAACCCAACAAAAACCAAGATAAACATGTTTTAATACCAGTGAAAGCTTCGCTGATATCAAATAAGTTACAACAATCACAAGCTGGGTTTTAATAAAAACATTTTCTATGTACAATTTGAAATGCAGCCAACTTGAAATTTGTTACAATCAAGAGCACCAAAATGAAAGAGTGTAGCTTTAGAAACACCACCCGGAACATACAGAAACATGTGAAACATCAGTCAACATACAACATACTGATACATGTGAAACATCAGTCAACATAACAACATACAGATACATGTGAAACATCAGTCAACATACAACATACTGATACATGTGAAACATCAGTCAACATACAACATATTGATACATGTGAAACATCTAACATCACTCCTCATAGCAACATACAAATACAGTTGAAACATCAGTCAACATAACAACATACAGATATATGTAAAACATTAGCCAACATAGCAACATACTGATACATGTGAAAGATCTAACATCAATCAACATAGCAACACACAGATACATGTGAAACATCACTCAGCATAGCAACATACAGATACAGTTGAAACGTCAGTCAACATAGCAACATACAGATACAGTTGAAACATCAGTCAACATAGTAACATACAGATACACGTGAAACATCACTCAGCATAGCAACATACAGATACAGTTGAAACATCAGTCAACATAGCAACATACAGAAACATGTGAAACATTAGTCAAAATAGAGACATACAGATACATGTGAAACATCAGTCAACATAGCAACATACAGATACATGTGAAACATCAGTCAACAAAGCAACATACAGAAACATGTGAAACATCTATAGTCAACTTGGCAACATACATATTCGTTTAAAACATCACTTGTAATAACAACATACAAATAAAGTTGAAGCATAATTCAACATGCAAACATTTGAAACATCAACCCCGCTACATAGGCAAATACATTTTGAAAATCGACATAGCTATCTACAAGTGCATTTGAAACATCACTCAAAATAACATATAAATACATTTAAAACATCAACCAACACCGCTATACTTTTAAATACATTTTGAAAATCACTCAACAAAGCTATATACACAAATTCATTGGAAAGATCCCTCAACAGATACAAACACTGGCACACACAAAATGCAACAATGTTTTTCGAAGCTTCAAGATACAAATGGAATGTGTTTCATTTCAAACGTAGACAGTTTTAAAAAAATAATAAAAAAAATAAAGCTTTTCATGAATTTCAGCCATTTCAAAGTGCACACTAAATATACTGGGAGGGTGGGGGGGGGGGGGGGGGGGTTTGTGGGGAAGAGTTAAGGGACTTTTTTTTTTCAAAACAAAAACTGTATTAACTCCCTTACTTAAGTTAAAAGGTAAATGTGAGAAAGGAAACGATGGAGAATTGCGCTGCTAGTATTCTAAAATAAAAATTATGTCATAACACTTCAAAAAGGGGGTCTCACACAATGTCGGGTGTCACATCTTGCTACAGACTTGTCAGCTACATCTTCCCGCGACAAAAACAAAAAAGCGGAACGGTGAAGCAAACAAAGAATGTAAAGATATATTACAAGCACTCAATTAATTAGTTGACATAACGTGAAAGCCTGGTTTATTGCAGCACACGGTGATTACCTCCCTTGTTCAGAGAAAGAGCCACCCACATACACAAGTGTCTCAAATACTTATCAAGCATTCCACTTTTTATGTATTTGAGCAGACAATTTTGTAACGGAAGTGTGACGCAATATATGGGGCTTAAAAAGCGATAGCATATAAAATGGCGACAAAAATGTTATGGCACAATACAGGGGTCAAGGTTGGTCTTCAGAAATAATCAGGCCAACTATAAAATACGTATTAGTCATTCTGGCGCCATTTTAGATCCAAGCTTTGGAAAAAAAAAAGCATATTCAACATACATAAAGACCAAATTCGGCCATTTTGATTCCTACATTAACAATAAAGAAAATTTAAACTTAGATTTTACAGGAGGAAAAAATTTAGATTTTTGCTCTAGATGTTAGATCCAATATGAGATCTCGTGTTTAAAAAAAAGAACTTGAAGGATACAAATCTATTATGTCCATCCAAGAGGCCCTTCAAGTTTCTGTCGTCTGCTGTCTGAACACAAAAATTTAAATAAAAAGGAATGTTCATCAATATGTACACATTCTACGCTGTTCTGAAAGAAATGGAATTTACATGTGTTAAAAAGAAAAATAAAGTTCCCCTTTCAGATCTTGAGAGCAGGATGTCATATGGCCAGCACAACGACCAACCTCTACTTAGGCCAAGTATCCAATAGAATTGGATGGACATTGGGATGTCCTAAAAATCCCCATTATTCAAAATCCGAGTCTTCACCGAGATTTGAACCCTGGATCCCTGGTTTGAAGCCAAGTGCTTTACTATTCTGCCGTTATATGTTTAAGTTAAAGAAATGTGAAATTATATTTAGTCTTTGCTGCCAACAGATTGGTTAAGATATTTTGAATATATTCTGCTTGCTGCCTAACAGAGTAGATAGTCATCAGTTGAATGGAATACAGCAAAACATATTTTTGAAATTAAAATTGTAATTGAAAAGATAAAAACAAATCTAGTAGTAAATATATAATCGAGATAATAATCTAACTTTTAGTATTTTTCAAATTATGATTTGCAAATAATGATATTAAAAATAGAAACTATTAAGTGGAGATAATAGCATTTAAGAAATATTCCATTTAACAATATTTGACAGTGCTAGTGTTGGAAAATGATTTGGTTTACAGTTTTTAAAAAATATTAAATAAAACAGACACGTCATTATTAAAATATCAGATGTCATATAATCGGTTAATAAAAACTTTTTTTTTTAAATCTGTAAATCAAACATAGCAACATCGGAATAAAACCTAACATCTGTACTAAACACACGAACATCTGATTCGAATGTAGCAACTATGCAGCACCATCATAAAGCGGTGGAACATTGAAATTAAAATATCAAATTTTTTAATCAAACGTATCAGAATTAGAGTCAAACATAGCATAGCAACATGTGAATCAAACATTTCAACATCCGAACCAAATATAGCAACGTGAATCAAACATATCAACATCCAAGCCAAATATAGAAACATCTACTTCCAACATTTTAACTTTTGAATCAAAGCACTTTCATATTTCATTGTCGTAAACCTCTCTTTACACGAAGATATCTTTAAAAAACAGTTCGTTAATTTCCTGGCACAAATCTTCAGCGTTGATTGTCGTAGTCAGGGAATCGTCGTCCTGGTAACTGACGCCGTCACTTATGGTGGTTCCATTTTTGAACACTAAGTCCCCATTGCGTCTTGGAGCAGACTTGGGCTCCAGATCTTCTCTAACCGTCCTGTCAGCTCTCAGCGTGTTCTCTAGGATCTCGTCTATGTCGTGAAGAGAGTAGCCTTCGGCTAGAGAGATGAGAGTCTGGGGATTGCATCTGCTGTCCTTGTCAGGGACATACCTTGAAGCACAATGGCTGTGGTTGCTTCTTTGACCTCCTGACAAAGTCACGTCATTAGACTTGGGCAAGTTGTTAGTGGGCAGTCTGCTGGCATTGACGTAGCTACGAGAGTGACCAGCGCCTGAAGGCTCAAAGATGGACAAGCTGGACCCTTCCACGTACATACCGTGAGCTGAATCAACGGATTGAATCTTTGAAAGATTGGTGGTCAGTAACCTGTAGGGAGTGCCAGAATAACCAAACGGTGTAACTTTCTGGTTGTCAGGACTCTGGGATCGCCTCGGGGTATACGGAAATGGCCGAGGAGACGTTTGGCTGTTGTGAAGCGGCGTGGGTTTAAGGTTTATGTCTTTCTGTGTTGTCTTTAGCTGATCTTCAAAGACAGAGTCCTTTGGCGGTACCGAGACCGAACTCTCAACGACGGTGTTGGCCGTGACGCTGTCATCGCTGAAGCTAACGTTTGGTTTGAACCCGGCCTCGGCGAACCCAGACTCATGTCGGGAGCTCTCGGTGGAAGAAGCCATGTCCTGCCACAGCCTCTTTCTGGCTGAGCCAGTGCTGGCAGTTGTCGATAAGGACCGAGGCTGCGTTGAGGAGCCTGACGATATGTTTGCTGTGGTTGTAGTACTGGATGTCTTCGGGGTGATTGGCAGTTCTGAAGTGCAAAGGAATCCGTTGGGATCAAAGTAGTCTGAAAACAAAAAAAATTAAGAAAATATTCACATTGGTGTTGACTAAAAAAGAGTCGAAACAATGTTGAGGACAGTTGGATTAATAATAAGTTCTTTATTTATCCGAACGCAAAATACTTCAAATAGAACTAAAATGGAAAAGAAGATTTCTTCTTCAATAAAACTACACACTGAGCACCTAATGATTCTTGAACTAGAAGAAAAGCTAATGGGATAGGAATAATTAAAAGTCTGATTTTTTTTTTCTATAAGGTCAGGGAGAATTTATCGAGTGGAAATGTTGAGTTTTAAATTATTTTCTTATTTCTATAGGTCAGTGCAGCAATAAACTTTGTGCGGAACCTCCAAGCAAAAACAAAAATGAGACTAATTTTATTCAAGATTTCTTTTTCATTAAAAGCGGGCAGGATATGAACCCAGGATAATCGTAACGACAGAACGGCAGTCCAGCGCGCATACCGCACGACCAGGCAGCCATCCAATGAAGATCTCAAGTTAGTGTCACATGGGTATGTTAAATTGAAATGAATTATGAGAATTCCTTTATTATGTTTAGGTTTATTATGTTAAACATGAGCTGTGAAGATCTTCTGATATAGATCACGGACAAAGCAAACAAACAACAACAAAACCAAAACCAAAAACAAAAACAACATAAAAAAACAACAACAAAAACAAAAACAACAACAGAAAACAACAACAGAAAACAACAACAAAAACAACAACAAAAACAACAACAAAAACAACAACAACAACAGAAAACAACAACAGAAAACAACAACAAAAACAACAAAAACAAAAACAACAACAGAAAACAACAACAGAAAACAACAACAAAAACAACAACAAAAACAAAAACAAAAGCAACAACAGAAAACAACAACAGAAAACAACAACAGAAAACAACAACAGAAAACAACAACAGAAAACAACAACAGAAAACAACAGAAAACAACAACAGAAAACAACAACAGAAAACAACAACAGAAAACTACAACAGAAAACAACAGAAAACAACAACAGAAAACAACAACAGAAAACAACAACAGAAAACTACAACAGAAAACAACAACAAAAGCAACAACAGAAAACAACAACAGAAAACAACAACAAAAACAACAACAACAACAAAAACAACAACAAAAACAAAAAACCACAATGAAAACAATAATGAGTGACTGGGCGATACGAAAAAATAGCCCACAGGGCCATCCTTACAGTTCAGCCTCAAGGCGAGCCCAAGAAAAAAATTGAATGAACAACAGAATGGACAAACAAACAAGCCTTTTTAAAATCCTTTTACCACTCAATCAAGTCTCTTATTCAATTAAAAAAAAAATCTGTACGACAGAATCGGACGACCCTTAGTATATTAGTACAAGTACAACAATCAGAAAGACTACACAGAACTGAAGCGTTAAACATGTTGCGAAGCACACAGGCACATGAATGGCGATCAAAGGGAGATAATACAGAGAACTGAAGCAGACGGCGAGACTTACCAATTAGACATAACAGGGTTGACCATTAACTGAAATAAGGCACAGATAAGGTTGTCATTTGGGGGATAGAAACAAAAAAAAAACAACACACTAAGAGAAAAACACAGAATATTTATTAAAAACTGAAATGCTAAATAAAGGTGAGTACACATTAAGAAGAATCTTATGCAGACCACTATTTAGTTACAGAGAAATGATTAAATAATATAACGCGTTTAAATCGTATGTGATACTCTACTTCGACATTCTATGTAATATAACTAGGATATTAATAAGTAAAGTTCCATTTCAGACCTAGATATCTATGGGGCAGATGATGCAAAGGCCATCTGTTTCTGTGGCCAACGATTAAAATAAGGAACCAGGAGCGAACACGTGAAAACCCAGGAAAAGGGAAAGAAGAGTAACTCCAAGAACAAGGGCAAACCTTTACGTTTTATGTAAACACTGTTTTTCTTCTGTTGTTCCTGTATTGAGAATCAGGCATGGCCACATGATATCTAAGCAAACAATTCTTTGTATAAATTTGTACTTTTTAACAATTATGTCCATAGTGACTTCTTTACGAATATTGAAAAAATACCACCACTCTCCGTATTGTGCATACCTGTGCAGTCTACATACAAATATATTATTTCTTACTACCTTGCAGACGTTTACAGTCTGTGCACATGCAGCCATTTTTCTGTTGTTCTAATATTGAGCATCAACATAACCTCATATCTCAATAAGCTTCTACATCAAATTGTTACTAAATTAGTATTTAGTTTCATTTTTTTTTTACATATGTCAAAGTTTTTACTATTGTTAAAACAAAATTCTCCACCACCATTGTCAATATTGCGCATGCTTGTGCAGTCTACAGAGAAATAATATATTAAAGAGGGGAAGAGGAAAAATATAAAAAAGGGGGAAAATATTCAAGAATTAAAAAAAAAAAATATATATATATATAATAACTTTCAGTAAGACTCTAATTGGCCCCTGTGACCAAAAAAAAAAGCCACAGAGAAATCGTCTCTGAACAGAAACTCCCGATATACTGACTCTAGCAGACAGGATTTCCACCTTGATGATGAGGAAGTAGTTTTCCAAATCTCAAGGGAGGAAATCCAAAATTGTCATTAAAAGGGAGACAACAAAAGAAACACTATAAATGTTTCAATGCCTATGTTCACATAAGTGTGTACACACATAGATGTGGATGCACGTTTGATAGAAGTTAATATAAAGAACTGGGGTAATGTAGCAAAGCACAAGGGAAACAACCATAAGCAATGTAGACAAAGTGGAAAAAATGTGACTACGATGTTTAAATTGTTTTAAAATCATTTAAGTTTCTACTTTCACTCTTTGATTGTTTCTATTTAATTACCTGTTGTTGACATTCTCACCACATATATTTTATGAACCTTAAATTTCAAAAATATTCATTATATGCTATTGGAAAAAAAAAATATCGCCATATACAAAGCAATTTAAAACGTTAAAATATTATGACAACCTAAATGTAACTATATGCATTGCTATGTTCTGCAGTCATTGTACTTTAAAATGTAACTACTACATTTGTACGCTTACTAATAAAATATGCATCTTTTTGTTAATTTAAAAAAAAAAAAAAAAGCCCAATAAAGAGGCCAATAGCCCAAAAAAGAGGCCAATAGCCCAAAAAAGAGGCAAAGAAAAGAGGCAAAGGCCCAAGGATTCCTAGGATGTAAACAGCTCGACAACTGAAGTCAAAAGCTAAAAAAAAAAAAAGGATATTAATATGTAAAGTTCCATTTCAGACCTAGCGATCTATGGGGCAGATGATGTAAAGTTCATCTGTTTCTGTGGCCAACGATTAACAAGGGTGTCATGTGACCAGCGCAACCACCAACCGTCTTTACCTTTTTCCAACTAATATCAGGTACCCATTCGAGCTGGGTGGACTCAGGGGGCGCCCAAAAAATCCCGAAATTCAAAGTTTACATAGAGGAGAAAATTGTTAAGATAATTGTGATCAAGGTAATTGAAATTAATTACTAACATCACTAGTCCAGAAAGTGCTTTCTGCTCTAGTTCTGCTGTAACACTGATATTTTATGCACATTTGCACACTAGCGCGCCAACACAAATATTCTACACCTGCTTTTAGTTCTGACATCTAGCTGTACATCTATGATCTAATTTTACATTCCCTTGACAATGAAGACAACTTGTAAAATGTTTCTAGTGTCGCCTTTTTGTGTATTCCTCCATCTACGTACTTCCATTTTAATCTCAATTCGTACATATTTTATTTCGCGTTTTAATTAATGTTTTCATATTGAAACAGTTGCTCTACCTTTGTCTAACCCGCAGTGTTTTATTGGTATTGTCTACGACTCGCATATTAAATGATTGATTTTAGGGATAAAACAACAAAAGATTTGATAAATCGTTATGGGGACAAAATAGAAGAGAGAGAGAGAGAGAGAGACACACACACACACACAGAGAAACAGAGAGAGACACACAGAGAGAGACACACAGAGAGAGACAGAGTCAGAGAGAGAGACACACACACACAGACACAGAGAGAGACACAGAGAGAGAGAGAAATACAAAGAGAGACAGAGAGAGAGAGACAGAGAGAGAGAGACAGAGAGAGAGAGACAGAGACAGAGAGAGAGACACACACCTACACAGAGAGAGAGAGAAATACAAAGAGAGACAGAGAGAGAGAGACAGAGAGAGAGAGACAGAGAGAGAGAGACAGAGAGACAGAGAGAGACAGAGAGAGACAGAGAGAGAGACAGAGAGAGAGAGACAGAGAGAGAGAGACAGAGAGAGAGACAGAGAGAGACAGAGAGAGAGACAGAGAGAGAGAGAGACAGAGAGAGAGAGACAGAGGGAGACAGAGTGTGAAAAGAGACAAGTGATAGAGATAGAGAGAGACAGGGAAAGAGAGACATGGATGGAAAGAGACAGAGATAGACAGGAGAGAGAGACAGGGAGAGAAAGACAGAGACAGAGAAAGAGAAAGAGACACAGAGACAGAGAGAGAGAGAGAGAGAATGCCAAGACTAAAACAAAGGTGTAGGATCAAAGATAATCTCGAGACCGCCGAGGAGTTTGATGATGAAATCAAAATGAAAAACAAACCAAAAAAAAATAATAATGAAATAAAACAATGAAAGAGAACAGAAGCCTGAAATAAAAGAAGATGGGGGCGGGGAAAGGATCGGGGGGGGGGGGGGTGATTGCGGGCGTGGGGGAGATTATGTCACTGCAATAGATTATTTGCGAATCTTTTCCTTTCTTAGAAACAGCTTCACAAAGAGAGAAGGAACAGGCCAATGAAACAAACAAAAAAAATCTGGAGGAGGAAATTGGAAAAGAGGGAGGGGGAGGGGGGAATGATGCAAAGCTGCAGGAGAGTGGTTGCGTTGGGTAATTGTTGTGATTCAAAAAAAAAAGGGGGGGGCGGGCGGGCGGGCTGTCCAGGGCAGGGACGTGATGCTATGAGGGAATCAGATCTGCCATTACTCGGCGGGTACGAGGGACAGGACAATGGCCAGATTAAACTTTAATTAATGGCCAGAAGCTGGAACAAAACGGGGAGGGGGGGGGGGAGGTAAGGCCAAAGGAAAAAACAAAACAAGAACAACAACGTTGTAGTGAGGTCATATTAAAGTGTCCTACTAGAGAGGACAACACACACCGACAAGGGCACAGGGTTATAGTGTACCGGAAACTTAATAGGTTTTAACTCTTTCTCTCCGTAATTAATTACCGCATTCTGATGGAATCAACGTTTGTATCGTCGGTTAGGAGAGAAAGAGTTAATCCAAGGGAAAGGAGAATGGCAAATATAGAAGCAATTTGTTGAAACATAAACTGTACGTTAAAATAGGCTTGCTCTATACAGTAAACAAAAAATGTTCCAATTACATTAAAAAACAAAATGAAACACTATTATTATTCAAGTATATTCTCGTCTATTGGCACAATACTTGTCAATAGAAACATTTTGATGACAATAGAAATTAAGTCTGATTCATAAAATATTCACTTTCTGGGCGTTTTGGGAATTCGCTTCGGGTGGAACACCTTAATGAAAGATTCACATTTGAACTAGAGACTTAGTAACAGGAATAATTCAAGATGAAACAACTTAGAATTAGTTATTAAAAACTCAGATGTCTGACAAAAATCTGAACCTCAAAAGGTAGTAATAGAAATAAAAAAAAGATTTAAAAAAAAAAACTAAGTTAAAATAAACTTAGATACTGGATAGAAAGCTCCGACTTAATTTTAGCAGCTTTTTGATAGTCGTAAAAGATGCAGACGACTTTTTGACCCAACGTTGCGCAATTTCATTGAACTTGATAACGACAACAAAAGTGTAATAGTCTATCTCATCTATGTAATACCGGAAACGTTCGCACCTTATGGTAAGCATGTTAATACCATTACGTAATTTGTAAAATAACCAATAAGAAGTGCTATGAAGAGCAGGGTGCTAGGATATCGGCTGTGTTATCAGCAGCAGACGCCTTGGCTGGCTTGGCCACGTTCATAGAATGCCAGTAGGTCGACTTCCATAAGACATTCTGTGTGGCGATCTAACAGAAGGCAACTACATTCTGTATGGCGATCTAACAGTAGGCAGGAGAGCCGCTGGTCGCCCACTTTGGATGTATGCAAACGCGACATGAAGCTCTTCAAGATCAAAACTGGGAAAAAGTGGCACTGGATAGATCTGCACGGAGAACGAGCATAAAGGAATGGTCCTGGATTGCAGATGTCAAACACAACAGTAGTAGAAAGAAGGTTAAAAATGCAACGGCGCCTGGTGATTACATATGCCCAACTTGTGACCAATCAAGGATTGGCCTCTTTAGTCACACAAGAAGTTGCAAAGGGAAAAGATCGTCTCTCGAGACGTAAAATGCCACAGACAGACAGTAGAAGCCGCTCTCGTCCGAAGATACTCCGCAATGCTGGGGTTCCACCCTGTACCAGTTGGACGTACTCGAGACAAATATTTAATAATCTAGAACATTAGACTGGGCAACGTTGTAGCAGACGACTAACATCGTTTCGTTCATTCATTATTTACTCTCTGCATCACGTGACACAATCCCCACGTGACCACACGCCAGCTATCCTCTTACGCAAGTAATATTTTTAAAACGCTTCCATTAATTACAAGTATAAATTACAGTCAAACTAGAGGCGGGAAAAAAAGAAAAACTTAGCGGACGATGGTGTGCACCCCCCTCAAGGGAGACCAACAATACCACAGCCTTCGATTTTTTGATTGTTTGAAATTGTTTATAAAAGGTATATCGTATTCTGAGCAGAATCAGATGGACTACATTTTATAGCGCGAAAGGTTACAAATGTAAGGACTTTTTTTAAAAATATATTTTAGACGCTAATTGAAATGAGTATGGTTAACGTTAGGGACCAAGGGTCCCCGGGCTTGCAAAGACATACCTTTAGGGGACAGTACCAGGAAAAAGAAGAAAAGGCAGACAAACAAAGCGACGGTAAGACAGCAGCAAATATTGGACCGGCCTGTCATTGTAAGAGATTCACATCATCGTCTGTCCCTTGACTTTCATCGTAGATGCGCTGTGTAACCAAATCCCTCCAGTATTCCCGATCAGCAGCTGTTTTGAACAGAACATCAAGAGAGAGGCCGGTCTATTAGTTTTAAGTTATCCATCCAGTTTTTCTTTGGACGACCCTTTCTTCGTGCTCCCTCCACTGTACCTTGAAGGAAGACTTTTGACAGTGAGTCATGTCTTACAACATGACCAGACCTGCTCGGCTGGTTGAAGTATTGAAGAGTTCTTCATTTTCCCCAGCCAGAGTGTTGTTGACTTGTACGAACTTTGTGTTTTCTTTTCCAGGGCTGTGTCATACCCAACATTTTTCTGTAGCATTTGCTCTCAAAAGCTCAGGTTCTTCTATCAGCCTCAGCGTCCAGAGTTCAACACTCTCAGAGTATACTGACCACTAGCGAGAATACAGTTGTAATTTTACTTGGAAGCTGATGTTACTCTTCCAGATTTTCCACAAATTGGTCATGGCAGCGGATGTCAAGTTTTTATATCTTTTATTGACCCTCCATCTCTTGCTATGTTTGACCGTAGGTATTTAAATTGAGTAACTTCTAATGTTTGGTCATTCAACTGTATACAACATCTCGTACCAACTGTATTCAACATCTCCTATCAACTGTATACAACATCTCGTAAGCCTACTATCTCATCCACAAACTAGTATTTTGTTCGTTTCAGCACTGATCTCCATGCCGACTGCTCTAATTGCGGCATCCAGTTGTCAAGTTTGATTCTACTTAATGCAGAAAGAGAGGAATGGAAGAAGGTCGACAGATCATGTGTGGTGCTCCAACAGGCTAAGTGGGCAGGTGGAGTATAGTTTTCATTTAAAAAAAACAACAAATTAATTCGTATAATATACATTTTAAAATAGTACGAATACAATCACAGCTAAAAACATAACTCTTAAAAGTTCCACGCACTAAGAGTAGTATTAGACCAACTTTTAGTTTGAAATCTAAAAATATAAACTAAGGGGAGATACCTCCTTAAGTTTTTGTAAGTTTAAAAAATTACCAGATTCTTCTCATTAGAATCAATATAATAGGTTGTGTGGGACAGTTAATAAGATATTTATTAGAAAAGTTTTATTTAATTAAAAAAAACAACAGAAATTTAGATTAATAGAATGGCTTTTGTGTTATTTTGCATAAAAATTAAGAAGTATTAAAACGTTTGTTTTGTTTTATAGACAGAAGAAATAAATATAAATTTTAAACGCTCACTCTTGGTTACAACGGAATAGAAACAAACTTTCTAAATTTTCACACTGGGGTAAATGAAACTTACAAACAAAAACATATGGGAAAAAAAAAAAAGAAAGCCCACAAAAGAGGCACATTAAGCCCAAAAAAAGAGGAATAGAAAAGAGGCCTAAGGCCCAAGGATTCCTATGATGATAAAGCTAAAATTGAATAGCGCAAATTCTGAGGTTTCCTTTTAAAGTTAAAAAAAAAAAAAAAAAAAAGGGGGTAAATGAATTGTCAACTGCAACCTGCGGCAAGCGAGCCACATGCGGCTCTTTGGATGTGAAGCTGCGGCTCTTTAGTTCCATACGCAAATATTATTTATTTTATTGAAACTTTTTTCAAAATAGTTCTGAATCGTTTAACGAAGAATAAGCATCGATTCTATCTCTCAGCCTTATACCACCCCCACTACACGCGTCGTCAGTCGTCGGAAGCTCTCAAATTTCGTGATTTAAAAAAAAAAACAAAAAAAAAACAGAAACCTTGAAAAAAAGATCAAAAAGATATGCCGATATCCGATAAAACAGTACAAGATAGAATAGTTAAAATATCTTCAAAAATAACATATTCCCAGGTGGAAGATATTCAACTTTCTTCTGACTTATCACTTGCTAGTCTTACAACATAAAAGGCACGGCGCAAGTTGCCCATTTTATCAGGCAAATGTCTTCCCATGGTCCAAAAGAAGCTCTTCCAGGGTTGCTACTCTCATGACAAACTAGACGAGAAGATAGAGCGAATGCGGTGCAAAAATGCCTTGAACACAATAAGATCGAGTTAAATAAAATCATTTAAACAGCATGGAGCCAGAAGTATGACAGGAAAAATAAAGGAGCAACAACGATCCTTCGAGCCAAATAAACCACCGAATTTTTACACTTCACATATACCAAGAAGCGCTTTGTGCCCAAACATTTATGGCCGAAATAGTTGAGGTTATACATTTGATAATCAAGATTGTAAACATCCTCTTATCAAAAGCACTCTACTATCTTCAGTTTAAAGAACTCTTTAACGAGATGGAGACACAGCATTTCGATATCCTTCTTTACAATAAAGTGCGATGGCTTGAAACGTTTTTCTTTGTGTTTAAATGAAATAAATACATTCCTAAATGATAAAGGCATTAATCACCCTGAATTAGAGAACGACAAATGGTTGCAAAAATTGTTCTTTATGGTGGATATAACAGCGAAAGGAAATGAGCTATATCTAAAACTGCAAGGAAAGTAAAACTTATCCTGTGTTGGTAGAAGAATTAGTTTATTTTGAAGAAAAATTAATTCTTTTTGCAGAAGATATGCAGTTACTTCATTTTAAATGTCCAAAGCAGTATCACGACACAATCAGTGCAACTATTGACACAAATTACATCAGCACAGTTAAAAAATAACCAAAGATGAATTTCTGGACAGATTTGAGCAGTTCAACAAAACTATTCGAGCATTCCTAATAAATCCCCTTCACACAAATCGTAACGAAATCCAGATTGAGCCATTTGAAATGGATACTGGATTTTTAGAAATTCAATGGATCGATTTAAAAAGTAAAGCTTTGTGGAGTGGAAAGTTTAGTCAAAAAGAAAGTTGAAAAAGTTGGAGGTCCAGAAATGTATGTACGTTACGCAACAAATGTAACAACTTTAAAAGAAATATCTCGAGCTGAGGCACTTAGCCTATATTCGACGCATGGAAGTCATCCAAAATGCTACAGTGAGGTGAATTTGGCATTTGAAGTACTGACTATCTTCGGATCGAGATATTCGTGCGAGCAAGTGTTATATTCATACAAAATAAAAGTACAGAAAGAAGCCAACTAACAATTGAAAATTAAGAGTCGTGTTTGAAACTAAAAACAAGTCATGAGCCAAATGCATACAAACTTTCTAAAACCTTGCAAAGCCATCACTCCCATTTTGAATTTTCTCAATTGTTTGTTATTGAAGTACAAGCTAGTGTTGTAAGTAAATGTTTAACTGCTTTAGTTGTTACCGAAAGAAAAAAAATATGTAATAAAACCATATATATATATATATTATCTAATTTGGTGTGAAAAACACGTATATGTGAATTAATATATTCGTTTTTTTTTAAATTAAAAAATTTATAGTGTGAGAGTTTATTTATTGTTGGCAAGAAAAAATGTGTAGCTCTTTAAAAACTTTAAAATTTGGTAAATTGTAATATTTGGCTCTTTCGCCTCAAAAGGTTGCCGACCCCTGAACTATTGAATCACAAAGAAAGCGAACGAGAGGTATTATATTCAAGTGCGTTGGACATCGTTTTTAAGCAAAATATTATATCAAATAAAATGGAAATATTTCTATTTGGTGTTTATCTTCACGATTGCTTTCATAAATAATAAACATTCTCGCCCTCCCTCGTGCGTTAATTTATTAATGCTAATTTACGTTGAAACCGAGCCGCAAACTTCAGTGACAGATTCATAGAAAAATGAGAGAGATCTACAACAACCGAATAAGAAAAGTTTCATTTCCTTTTAAATTGCCCTCGAGTAGTAGGCTTCTCTTGCTATAAAATGTGCTGTGCGCTTTGGGTCCGATATCCTTAGTGGACATGTGGGGTGGTATCTAGGTGGTCTCAGTGCTGCGCTTAGGCGCTCAGCAAACACAGCTCAGATCGAGTAAGGATACGAACTCGAATACGATTAGGTGGCCAAGCAATTTTTTGCCAGAAATCCCCCACACCAATTCAAAGTTATTATTTTTTGACTTACAATTACAATTTTGTTGGCTGAGATAGCAAATAAAGTTTTATTTTTATTAAGAAAGAAAAAAAAAATATGAGTGAACATGATGCTCAACACTAAAGGAGCTCGGTGGATTAGGTCGACGTGACACGACGGTTAGACCCAAGATGCAATTTTGAAATATCAGCTTCAGCCTCTTCAAAGTCTCGATGTCACTACAGCATCGTTCTGGAAATTGATAATTATCAATAATCAGCCTCTTTCTATTTTACCTAGGTACCCCTACATACAGACACTACCCCCCCCCCCACCCCCGGAAAAAAAAAAAGGGGCCGATTAGGCATGATTAAAATAAGAATATATAGAGAATGGCCATTTTACATACAGATACTATTCCCCCCCCCCCCCTTTTTCCGAAAATAAAACAGTTGCCGATTTGGCGTGATTAAAGTAAGAATACATAATAATAATAAGGCTTGTCTTCGAGTCCGAAGATTAGAGAGGAATGCAGTATTTCCCGTGGCTGCGCAGTCCCAGCTGTGGCCTACATATTTTGCCACATTCAGGGCAAGCATAACCATTGTCCGCAGGCGGTCGATTTAGCTTTTCTTTCCGCCGTCTGCGTCTGTCCTCGGTAGCAGATTTTCTTAAGGTCTCAAATGTATATCCAATAAGATCAAATAAGAATACATCAAATAAGAATACATCAAATAAGAATACGAGGAGAATGACTATTAAGGCAGTACCGGAAAATCAGCCATCTTTTGACTATACAATGGACCTCATTCCCCAAAATGAACGGTCACGTGATAATATTGTTAAAACAACGAAAAAAAAGTCACGTGATAGCCATTGTTTATTAAAATTAGGTCGTAATTCGTATACAAGAGACAGAAGCACGTGACTCAATGACGTTTGTTTACGATTGGTGAATGAGGTCCGTTGAGACTACATCAATATAAGAAAATAACTATAACAAAGGAAAAACTAAGATTTTTTTTTTTGCTAAACACTGGGAACTTCCATCAATATCAAAGAAATACAAAGAAAAAGAAAAAAAATAGGAAAAAAAAAAGGGGGGGGGGGGAGAGTAATTTAAAAGAAATTTGATTGGTTAGCTTACCGTTTTCTGAAGCACCAATGACGTCACCGGGCAATCTGTGACCGTCACCTTCTTCGCCTCGCCTTCCACTGCACTTTCTGATGACGTCATTTACTGGGTGCTTGAAGGCTGACGAAGGCGGGGTCTGTCAGGGCAAGAGAAGGAAAAAAAATCACGAGTCAAGATGTTATTAAATCTGGAGGGAGCTCAGTTGAATCGGTTGACATGACACGCTGGTCAGTCCAGGGAACCACTTTATTTTTTGTAATATCTGCTCCACGAATTATGAGCTTGACCTATGACCAACTTTAACAACCATATTTTTTTTTATTGAAGGAAAATAGTCCCATCAATATGAAAGGCCAACGGGTCTTTCTTTTCCCCATTCCTCACGCTAAACATTACGGGGGTGGGGGGGGGGGGGACCTCAATTTAGGAATCGCTCGACTACAGGACCGTATCATTATCAACCAGAGGGGAGGGGGGGGCACTTTTGCCTGGAACGTGCTCAACGAGACCTTTGTATCCTACGGTCAGCTCATACTGGTCCCATTGGTCATCTGTTGTCAATGCGATCAATGCCACAACTATTTGACAGACTCTGCGCACACCTCCCCCCCCCCCCAACCCCAACACCCACTCCTGAAGTCCAGACGATTGGGATACACGAGATATGTCAAGGAGCCATCATTGCCTGGGGCGTATACTGGTGGCATTTACCAGGGCGTAGTGGCGTCGTGTGAAAAATTGATAACTTACGACATCAAGTGATACTAGTGATCTTGTTATTTTGTTTTTTGTTTTGTTTTTGTTTTGTTTTAACATTTCCGCCTGCCAATTTTTTTCTCCAGCGCTGCCTAATGCGCAGCAGCAAAACATCTCCCACTGATATCTTTTATTAGGCAGCCCCCATCTCCACGATGAGCACTGGAAGGAGCTTCATTTGTTTCGTCTGTATTTCTTTCTCACTGCGAGAATGTGAGAATAGTTTTTTTTTTACACTGCGGGAAAACGAGAATACTTTTTATTTTACACTGTACGACTATGGGAATACTTTTTATTATACAAAGCTTATATCAACTCGCGCTGTCTGCTTGGTACATATTCACGTTAGATCTCCCACTTCTTATTCTCGGATCAAGTTGAAAGTTTGGACAATTATTCCTTGTTTCTTACAAAGTTTGAATCAATCGAAAAAATTAACCTAATTAAGATTACAATTGATTTGTTTGATTACAATTTAGTTTGATATTAAGTGAAATTAATCTCACAGTTCAGATAGATATCTTTATATATACAGTTCTTCCATTTAGATAAGCTTTGTTGTTGTTTTTTCCTCCAATACATTCTAGTAACTGTCGGAAGTCTAGACAGCACTTAAGTAGGTCTACATTGTAAAGATATATCAAACAGAAAAGATACAACGTCCATTCCTCTTTTTTTGACGTGATACAAATCGTATGTTGTATATTTCTGTATATGATATGTTTGATGCACGAATATGGACCCTAGTAAGAACGGAAGTGGTTTTGTAACAGAGCACTTGTCGCAGAGCTAAAAATAACTCATAAAAGTCCATGGGCGATGGAAATTCAAGCTTTTCATACTATGCAGAATCTGGGTGTTTCTAGATTTAAACCTAGAATGTATAAAGGTTATCTCTTTTAGCCCTTGAGATCTATAGGACAGAGGAGTTTTCTATGGATCTATAGATTAGCGAGCGTGTTAAGTGGCCATCACAGTGGCCATCACAGCGGCCAAACCGCCTTAACTTTATCCAATTTATGCCAGGTGGTCATTAGAGTCAGATAGTCTTTAGAGTCAGGTAGCCTTTAGAGTCAGGTAGCCTTTAGAGTCAGGTAGCCTTTAGAGTCAGGTAGCCTTAAGAGTTAGGTGGACTCTCAAAATCCAGGACCATAGGCATCACCGGGATTTGAATCCGAGATCCCTCATTTCAGAAGTCAAGCGCTTTATCACTCGGCCACCGCGCCCCTGAAAAAAAAAGTCTATAAAGGACAACAGATCAAGGTAGCAGTCAGGGAGTCATATATTAAGTTTTTTTTTACATACATCGCAGGTCAAGGGTCTAGGGCTATGTTTTCCCAATGGTCAGTACGCTAATTATTTTACAATTCTATTGCGTTCTTTGAATTGTATTCGACCACTCTCCGGGTACGCTTTAATGTTATGTCTCTATATCTACAGTAATGACCACACCACTATCAGCGATCCCTACAGACAAAGACATAAATAAGTAAATAATATAAAGCTATTTTTTCAGTTCTGTTTTATTTCTATATTTTTTTTTTGGGGGGGGGGGGACTATTATTGTCTGGCTATGAATAAAACTACAAGATCTGACTTTGTAATATTAGTATTTGCTCTCCCTATATTTATCTTGATTTTGCTGTCTGTAACGCAACCAATGAATTCCACAGAGGGATTTAGACCTACACTGTCTACGTCAGTAAATGGTAAGCTAACTCGTAGACTATGAAATAGACACGGTAATATATATTTAGACAGGCTGCCCCGTGGAATTAAGTCCAAACAAAGTTATAGGCCTATATGGAGAAGTGGGTTAGAGAGTACGGTAAACGCTTTGCAAATGACGAATTTCTCTTCGCAACAAATATTCATAGTTTTTATACTCACTTGTAAAGTATTAAACAATGTGACAATGTTGTTGATTCCGAAGATAAAGGATGACTGCAACATTGTACGCGACTACGCAAGCCGACCTCCTTAGTTTGCCATATCGGATGCAGACAAACCAGTTGCCCGTCTATTTAAGTCTTCTTTTCGTCGTCTGCGCCTGTCTTGAGCTTTTCTTTGGGTCACAAACGATCTAAAGGGCATCCGTTTCCACGGCCATTGGTTGCCGAGAGTGTCATGTGACCAGCCTAACGACCAATCGCCTTTAATATTCCCAACTAATGCCAGGTAACGGCATTCATCAGGGGGAACTCAGGGGCGTCTTAAAAATCCCAAGATTCAAAATTCCAGTCTCACCGAGATTCGAACCCGAGAAGCCTCGAATCGGAAGCCAAGCCACCCCTTTTTTTAAAATTTAACACACACAGACACACATATCTGCGTTTCTGTAAAAAAAAAAAAAAAAAAAAAAAAGTTTGTGTGGCCAACACAATGACAAAGATTCTTTTTAAATCAATGTGATCTCATTTAAAAAAAATTAAAACCTCGAGTTAAAAACGCCAACCCATGCATGCATTCGAACTCAAGACCTCTAGCTTTGCAAGCCAAGCGCTTAATGCACTAGGCCACACAGGATGCAACTAGGATGCAACCTTGCTCCTTAAAGGAACGGAAATGTGGCCGCCAATATTTAATGATTGCCTTTATTTTCCTAACACAAGTTACGTGCCCTTATGTCAATATGGATTGTGCATTATTTACATGAGTGAAGGAAAGGACTTGGCAAAAATCTTGATTATAGCTACAGGAAGCCACAGGAAATGAGCTTTTGTTTATGGTTCAAGAAACAGAAAATTATATTTGGCATGGATTGGGGAAGAATTCTGGGTTTATTCTCATCCACAGTTCTCCGTGAAAGTAAGCTGGGTTTTATCTTCACCCAAGTGATCTGGGAATGAGCTAGGTTTATTTCCTCCTGCTCAGTCTCAATGGACCAACGCGCACCCCCAGTGCGATATTAAGTTTACACTGGATTTTCGTTTTCTATTAACCAAAAGATTTTCAATCGATTGCAAACCGAGAGGGACCGTGGTGGGCCTGGCACGTCCCTGCGGAGTCTCGGCAGCACCGGAGTGATTCACAAGGAACACGGGGACGACACTATCGAATTTGGCGGTTGGGCTACGTGAATCGGATCATTGGTGTGATTCGCTAAGGGGGGATTTAGAGTGCTACAGCACATCTTCAGAATCTACTTTACAGTTAAAGACAAGACAAGCTCTTTTTCAAAAGTTCAAAGTAGACAAATAAAAAAAAAATACAAAGTGATTAAATAATTAGTAAAGTATTCTCTTTTAAACCTTGCGATCTATTGGGGGGGGGGGGGGGTGGGGGGGGCAGATAGTCCACGGTTAACGAGAGTGTCATGTGGCCAGCACAACGACCAACTGCCTTTACTTTCTCCAACTAAGTTCAGGGTTGGGGTAAGCTTATAAGCGTCCTCAAAATTCCAAAGTTTCAGAATCTCAGTATTCACCTGGATTTAAACTCAGAATCGCTACAGTTCTTTGCTATTCAGTCAACAGTTCATTTAAAATAATATAAAAAAATTTTTTTGTAAAAATGTTAAAACGAAATCTTTAATTTGAAATGCTGGAAGAATAAAACGTGTAATAAATACATATAGATAGAGTTTAATAGCGCACCCAACTCTAATGGGTACCTGACTTTAGTTGGGGGAAAGTAAAGGCGGTTGGTCGTTGTGCTAGCCACGTCACACCCTGCTTGTTAATCGTTGGCCATAGAAACAGATGACCTTAACATCATCTGCCCCATAGATCGCAAGGTCTGAAAGTGAAACCTTTTTTAAAGAGTTTAATATAACTTTAAATATATCTGACAACATGTATGACAAAGTGTATAAAAGCACATTTCTCGTTCCATATGCTAGGACAAATTTGTACAAATGCTCCTTCTTCCCTAGTGCTATTAGTGCATGGAATGGGTTGCCTGAGCTAGCCTGGAAAACCAGTGACTTGTCAGAATTTAGGTCATTGGTTAATATGCATGACTAAATGCATGACGCGTAGGACGTAATCATCTTTTTTGAAGTAACGTCTGTATTATATAAGATAGGATAAGAAAAAATAATATTTCACACAGTAAGGCTTGAAAAAGATTTGTTTTGGCCCTTAAAATCTCACAATTGGGCAATGCTAAATGGTTTAACTCTGGCTCAAGGTTAAACATATAAGGACCCCCCAGAGTTCACGAAGGGTACATGACTTTTGTTGGGGAAAGTAAATGCGGTGGATCGTTGTGCTGGTCACATGACACCCTACTCGTTAACCATTGGCCAAAGATACAGATGACCTTTTACATCATTTGTCCCATAGATCTCAAGGTCTGAAAGAGGAAACTTTACTTATTTATTGAAACAGCATTTCTAATTTATGAGATGAGTAAATAAATATGAGACTCCAGTTTCAATCTACGGCCCGCGGGCAACGCTTCGCCACTTTTCAAAACTTTTTCCCCAAAGGTTTAATTCTTTGGATGACGACTTTGCAAACAGTGACACGAGTCTTGAAAAGGTAGCAGACCCCCATGCCGAAAAAGGTCGTGACGTACAGACTTATCAGGGAAAAACAAAAATATTTGTCTAACAATATATTCCCACAAAATTTCAGTGCATTTAAGTTGTTTTTGACACTTACAATAAATTCTGGAAAAAACGTTCTTTCTAAGCTACATGTATCAACTCGTCCTACGCATGTCCGCACCTTATGCGGGATTTTGTTTTTGATCCGCGGGCTATTGACCTGGACTACAAACAGGGAGATAATGCCCTTCATTAGTCTTGTCCGGTGGCCGTACCGCTCGGACCATGTCCGAACTTAATTAAGACTGAAGGCATACTTTCTAGCTGCATTACTTGTTATACTTGGGTCAACATCTGTCTTAGTCATATAGCCACAGAGCAGTGGGACGTGTTCTCTGGAGAGCTCCTCTCTAATAGAAAGAGAAAGCCCGACATCTTTAGTCCGATCTGCATAATTATAAAGCGACATGAAGCAGTCTCAAGAACACTTATCTTTTACAAAAGCTCCGACCAGAAAATATGACAGCGACAGACCTAAACTGTTTTCCCTAAGCTGAGGTTTTTAAAAGCTCATATCAAAGCTGCCAGATTTCTAAACGTAAAATATAAAAAAAAAATCAGTGGCCAAAACAGTGAAATGAAAGAGTGGCCAAAAAAAATAAATAAAGTCATTAAAATATTGCAGAAACAATAAAAACAAATGGTACAACGAACTGACAATATAATATGGTCAATTAGAAAAACACTGTTTTAATGGTTAATGTTAATGTGTATAAGCAGATCCATAAAAACTAACGCCGATAATATAAATGGGTCATTGAAATACTAAACGACAATGCTTAAAAGGGCAATATATCTCCTTATTGCCACATTAAGTGAATACAAAATGTTGTAGTAGGCCATCCTGTAGTTGACTAACAAAAAGTCAATAGTTAAATAGATAGTTCGGTTTATTAAGTTGTCTCTCACATTACAGCGGAGAACATAATAAAAGCAAATCGTCCAATATTGTCTGCTTCTTTTATTTCACCTAGAGATGTCTTCATGAAATTAAAAAATTGTTAGAACCTGCGTATTAAAATTAGGCACAATTGGCAATACAAGAATTTTTTTTATTTTTTTTAGGATACCTCAGCTTTTTAGCTTTTGACTTCAGTTGTCGAGCTGTTTACATCTTAGGCATCCTTGGGCCTTTGCCTCTTTTCTTTGCCTCTTTTTTGGGCTATTGGCCTCTTTATTGGGCTTTTTTTTTTTTTTTTTTAACAAAAAGATGCATATTTTATTAGTAAGCGTACAAATGTAGTAGCTACATTTTATAGTACGATGATTTGGAAACATAGCAATGCCTATAGTTACATTTAGGTTGTCATAATATTTTAACGTTTAAAATAGCTTTGTATATGACGTTATTGTTTTCCAATAGCATATAATGAATATTTTTTAAAGTTAAGATTCTTAAAATATATGTGGTGAGAATGTCAACACTAGGTAATTAAATAGAAACAATCAAAGAGTGAAAGTAGAAACTTAAATGATATTAAAACATTTTAAACATCGTAGTCACATTTTTTCCACTTTGTCTACATTGCTTATGGTTGTTTCCCTTGTGCTTTGCTACATTACCCCAGTTCTTTATATTAACTTCTATCAAACGTGCATCCACATCTATGTGTGTACACACTTATGCGAACATAGGCATTTAAACATTTATAGTGTTTCTTTTGTTTTCTCCCTTTTAATGACAGTTTTTGATTTTCTCCCTGAGATTTGGAAAACTACTTCCTCATCATCAAGGTGGAAATCCTGTCTGCTAGAGTCAGTATATCGGGAGTTTCTGTTCAGAGATAATTTCTCTGTGGCTTTTTTTTTTGATCACAGGGGCCAATTAGAGTCTTACTGAAAGTTATTTTATATGTGTATATAATTTTTTTTTTCTTGAATATTTTCCCCCTTTTTTCCCCCCTTTTTTAATTTTTCCTCTTCCCCTCTTTAATATATTATTTCTCTGTAGACTGCACAAGCATGCGCAATATTGACAATGGTGGTGGAGAATTTTGTTTTAACAATAGTAAAAACTTTGACATATGTAAAAAAAAAAATGAAACTAAATACTAATTTAGTAACAATTTGATGTAGAAGCTTATTGAGATATGAGGTTATGTTGATGCTCAATATTAGAAAAACAGAAGAAGAATAATGTCTGTACATACTGTAAACGTCTGCAAGGTAGTAAGAAATAATATATTTGTATGTATACTGTACAAATTTATACAAAGAATTGTTTGCTTAGATATCATGTGGTCATGCCTGATTCTCATTACAGTAACAACAGAAGAAAAACAGTGTTTACATAAAACGTAAAGGTCTGCCCTTGTTCTTGATTTCTTGGAGTTACAATACAAGAATTTTTTATTTTTTTTTCAGAAAATCAGTTTTTATTTCAGAATTCATATTATTAATAATGCAAGCATACATTTAGTCTGTTCCTTTTTTTTTTTAAAGGAAACCTCAGAATTTGCGCTATTCAATTTTAGCTTTATCATCATAGGAATCCTTGGGCCTTAGGCCTCTTTTCTTTTCTTTGCCTCTTTTTTGGGCTTAATGTGCCTCTTGTATGGGCCATCTTGCCTCTTTTGTGGGCTGGTTTTTTTTTTTCCAATATGTTTTTATTTGTAAGTTCTCATAATTCACAAGTATTAAATCATAAACAATTTTAATTTTTAAATTGATTAACCTAAAAATACAACAACAGTAACAGAAACATTATTTAATATCAAAGACATACTACCTAACCATCCTAGCCATTGAATCCATAAAAGACAGAACAATGATACAAGTATCCTCTACCCCAGAACAATCAACACAATATCAAATATCCCTGACCCCAATCACCCCATTTCTGGAAAACTACCTGAGCTTGTACAAGTATATGAAAATCAAACTAGATAATTCTCTACCCTAAAATCCATTATTTTTCTAAATGTCAATTCTAAGTGATTAGGATGAAAAACCTTATTATTATGTAGAGCTTTGAGCCAGCTAGCCAAAACAAGGTTCCTGTATTCGGAAACAATAATTAAGTTAAAGTTATGTATCATTTTATTTTTGAGTTTCTTGTATCTATGTGTTTAACAATTTAAGCATAACTGTACTGATTATTGTATAAGGAAACGTAATCGTCTTAAAACAAGTTAGTAACAAGTTGATTCTCAAAATAAGCTCGTGTAAGCTCGTGTGGCATGGAGATCAGTGGGTACGAGAAACAAAGATAGCAAGATGGTCATTGGCTCAGCTGGGGGGAGTTGTCCAGAACAGATACCGATGCTCCACTTTGAGTTAAAAGAATTAATTGTACTTAATAATAACAATACCATGTTACATTCAAAGCTTTATTTCACTGAATGACAAACAACTACACACATAGTAGAGTTCACAACACGGACTACGAAATACGGTCAGTACACACGTTAACAAATGTAACAAACACTAAAGGGTGGCAATCCAAATAAGCAAATTCACGACATTCACCCCACGTTTAAATTTTATACATATGACACAACATCAAGTAGTCAAAGCAAATACAAAGATTAATAAGCATAAGCATCTAAACACATCTGCAATACTGGTTAATAGCAAACTGTTTATCAAACACATTAGTCTATTATACAGCAACTGTTTATCAAACACATTAGTCTGTTAAACCCGGTAGTTGGGTCTTGATTTTCTTTCTCTTAGGTTGTAGCGGCAGTTTGGATCGGCACTATTAGTACTATCAGTATCAGTACTAACAACATTACTTGGTGACTCGATGGTCGGGGCTTCAACCGGGTCCACTTCCCCCGATAGGGTTGGTTTGGTTGTTCGGTTAACAGAAGGGTTCAGAGAAGAGTTCTCTGCGTTGTTTTCTGTTTCGCTTTGAAGTGAGGGTGTCGCATTCCTGAACGAACCGTCTCTCAGCACAGGGGGTCTCACATTCTCTATGAAACAGTCTTTTTCTTTGGGTGCCAACAATCTTAAAGAAACTGTTTCTTATCGGCCCGTAGATGTTTTGATAAGAGCGTATTGAGGGTTGCTGTTCACAAGCTCTACCTCTTCTGTTAAAGGGTCATACTTAGAGGATCTATTATTTCTTTTTAACAACACGGGACCAGGAGATGTTAACCACGTTGGTAGGGATGTTCCAGAAGTACTTCTGCGATAGTATCCAAAGAGTCTCTCATGTGGAGTTTTATTCGTCGCCGTACACAAAAGTGACCGAATTGAGTGCAACGCATCTTGCAATACTAGTTCCCACTGAGACGTACTCAAGTCCTGGGAATGTAAAGCTAAGGTTATAGCTTTCCAAAGGGTACTGTTCAGTTTCTCTATTTGACCATTTCCTCTAGGATTGTAAGCCGTGGTCCTGCTCGTAGCAACTCCTCTTTCGTTAAGGTACTTCTGTACTTCAGCAGACATAAAGGAAGTACCTCTGTCGGTATGGACATAGGAAGGTAGCCCAAATAAGGCGAACAACTCATTTAGGCATTTAACAACAGTAGCAGATGACATATCTGGGCATGCAAAGGCAAAAGGAAACCTAGAGAATTCGTCGATCATGGTAAGCAGATATTTATTGCGTGAGTTGGAAGGGAGAGGTCCCTTAAAGTCCATGCTTATTCTTTCGAATGGCTGAGTGGCTTTGATTAATAGTCCTATTGGTGGCCTGAAGAATCGAGGTTTAAGTTCAGCACATGAATGGCACTGGTCGATCACTGTTCTGACGTCATCGGTGGAAAAGGGTAGATTTTTTGATCTCAAAAAATGTAGCATTCTTGTTACACCAGGGTGACACAAACTATTGTGGAGTAGTTTTAGGTCGTTACGTGACATTGCGGATAAATAGCGATTTCTGCTGAAAGTGTCAGCAGCAGTGTTCTGTGTACCAGGTCTGTAAACGACGTCGTAGTGAAAGCAGGATAGCTCTAACCTCCACCTTTGGATCTTCTCATTCTTGATCTTGCCTTTATTTTGTCTACAATACATAAAGGACACGGATCGCTGGTCTGTGACAAGGGTAAATGGTCTTCCGATAAGAAAGTGTTTCCACTTTCTCAAAGATTCTACTATTGCATACGCTTCTTTTTCCACTGATGAGTGCCTTCTTTCGTTTTGCGATAGTATCCGGGAAAAGAAAGCCACAGGCCGGCCATCTTGATTAAGTGTAGCTGCTATAGCTATGTCAGACGCATCTGTCTCCACTGTTAGCGGGCGAGTGTAATCAATGGTGTACACGGCAGATTCCTCGAGCTCGTCCTTTAGGTTCTGGAATGCTTGTTTGACTTTCTCAGGGACAGGAAATCGTTTATTTCTAGCTAAGAGGCTGATTTTGTCTGAGAAGTTAGGAATCCATAGAGAATAATAAGCCAGCAGGCCCACTATTCGTTTCTGTTCTCGCAGGTTCGACGGAGCATTTAATTCCCGCAAGGCTGTGAATCTTTCTGGGTCAGGCTTGAGCTGACCTTTAGATATTTCGTATCCCAGCAGTCTGACACTATGTGTTCCAATCTCACTTTTAGCTTCGTTGAAGGTAATACCATACTTCTGAGCTACTTTGAAGAATCTCTGCAGGTTTCTATCATGAGATTTGGTATCATATCCACAGATGGTCACATTATCTACATAAGCGAATGTATTTTCTAGTTGCTCATCTTCGATTATTTTATCTATGGTTCGCTGGAAACAAGCCACTCCATTTGTAACTCCAAATGGAATTCTTCGAAACTGGTAAAGTCTACCCCCAGCCTCGAAAGCTGTATATGGCCTTTCTTCTTCTTTAATCGGGATCTGATGATAAGCATTTTTGAGGTCCAGAGTGCTGAAGACAGAAAATTGTGATATCTTCTCTGCTAATTCATCCATTCTTGGCATGGGATAGGCGTCTAGCAGCGTAAATCTGTTGATCGTCTGACTGTAGTCAATAACCATCCGTCTTTTGTGCCTCTCATTGGCTGTTATTAGAACCTGTGCCCGCCAGGGGGACTTTGAGGGTTCTATTACTTCTTCTTTGAGTAGTCTCTGAATCTCATCATTAATAAACTTAGAGTCCTGTAGTGAGTGTCTGCGTGACTTAGTTGCCACTGGGGTGCAGTTTGGAGATAAGTTACCAAAAAGACTAGGCGCCTCTACTTTACCTGGTCTAAGGGTACTTACGCACAGAGGTGGTCTCTTTCCACTAAAAGGAATCTGTAGATTCTCGTGTAGGCTTATGAAGTCCAAGCCTAAAATAACATCTGAACACAATCCATCTAAAAGTGACAGTTTAATATTTTCATATGTTTCATCTTTGAGTTGAATGGTAGCAAAGGTATGGCTTTCAGTAACTCGAGACAGGTGAGTAGAAGCCATAAATATTCTGTCCACGGAGGTTTTTATCGGCCATTTGTGACTCCTGGCAACTCGAGCTGATACGTAACTCTCACAGCTTCCAGTGTCTATCAAGGCTTTAAGTGACACCTCATTGAGAAGAATCAAGGAGGTTGATTTGCCTAGTCCTAAAGAGTGCAACGTAGCGAGGGCAAATGCAGTAGATTTTCTTGACTTGCAAGATCTCTGAAAATGTCCCTTCTTGCCACACTGGTTACATGTGGCTTCACGTGCGGGGCACTCATTACGAGGATGTCTTCCTCTGCCACAGAAGTAACACTTGGTAGATATAGCGCTTACCTCTTGTTTTGTTTGAGTCGAATTAATCGAGGCTCGTAGATCAGGCAACTGGGGAGCGACAGGATCAGCAGGGTGTTCTCTTACAGCATTTGTAGTAGCCCCACTAGTGGATTCTGGCTGTGACTCGTACAACAACGAATGTTGATAGGCGTGTTCAAGTACTCTGGCTTCCTCAAATGCATCCTTCAACTTTAAATCTGTTTTCTCTAGGAGACGTTTTCTAATGCTGTTGGAGGCAATCCCTGTGATGAATGCATCGCGTATGGACTCGTCACGATGTTGCTCAGCTGTCACAGCTTTGAAATTGCAATCCTTGGATAGACTGCGGAGTTTTTGTAGAAAGGCGTCAACGCTTTGACCCTGTTCTTGTTTGCACGTGGCTAACTTGTGCCTTGCGAAGACCTCGTTATTGGGCTGCACATAGATGTTGTTTAGTGACTGGATCGCTTCCTCATATGTTTCCTTGTCACTAATCATCTGGTACACCGATGGCGAAATGTAGTTAATTAGTAGTTTTTTGTTATCTACATATTCTATAGTAACTACAGACACAAAGTTTTTAAATGTTTCGTACCAGTGCAGCCACTTTTCTTGTGCTTGAGGTGCGGTAGGTTCCACGTCGCCCGGGTTCGCTGTTCTGCCTCATCGTGGCATCCGGGTGGAAACGGCTATTTGAGGAGATAGCTAGGCAAAACGAATGGCAAAACATAACTCCCGTGGGGATGCCCATGGGTAGACGAGAGTCCACCCCTTACACGGGCGGGGTTGTAAAAAAGTCCTCACAAAATTGTCACACATCCATGCGCCGTTCCTCAAAGGACCGTTCCATAAATGGCGGTTCCCCCACGGTTAGCTTGGTACAAAGAAGGAAGATGACGGAGGCTCCCAGTGCTCCTAGGCCTTCGGCCATGTGTCGGAGGCCGAAGACATTGGATACAGCAATGCTTTATATAGGCATTGACTCGGGTCGCTCTCAAACAGAACTGTGTTCCCACAGGTTTGTTTTTCTTTTTTTACTGTTACGGCTGGACGACCTAACAGGTTTTTTTTCTTTTCAAACTTTGAGCTCGAAGAGCCTTCGGCTCAGCTCAGACGACAATCAAACGGTTCCACGTCGAACCTTTCAGGCCGAAGTAGTCTATCCATGTCTAGACAGATTCAGTGAAATAAGTTGTTGTACTTAATAATAACAATACCATGTTACATTCAAAGCTTTATTTCACTGAATGACAAGCAACTACACACATAGTAGAGTTCACAACACGGACTACGAAATACGGTCAGTACACAGGTTAACAAATGTAACAAACACTAAAGGGTGGCAATCCAAATAAGCAAATTCACGACAAAATGATTTAGCTAAAGTAAATGAAGATACATGTAGATCTATTTGGGGTTATAGCTATTTGGGAGCGCGCATTTTCCCTTCTCGTGTATGATTATTAGTTAAATTTAAGAAAAGGGAGCTTAGTGTTGGTTTGTTTGTAAAACGTTTGACATGTTTCGGATGTTCCATCATAGTTAGAGATAACCTATTTCCTAGTCCAAACCTCCCGCAGGAAGACGGGTGATGGTAGTTGGCACGGAATTAACCCTGGACCATCGAGACGACCGAACGACAGTCCAGAGCGCATACCGCTCGATCAGGCAGCCATGGGAAGGCGGTTGCTGCATTATGGGAAGAAAAAAATTCAATTTTGATTTTTGACATTTTAACTTGTGTGGAAGAGATGGAAAAGTTAACTTAATGATTTTGGTTCTCGTTTGTATTGGCCAATTGGACTTTTATCTCGAGATTTGACCAGGTCTGTGATATGCTTGGTAAATTTACATTTAATTGTTAGCTTGCCAAAAGTGACACATTATACCCTTGTAGACAGTTTACCATAAGAACTGTGGCCCCTATATGTCATTAGAGTTTGAACTAAATGTCCTTTTACCATAGGAGCTGTGGCCCCTATATGTCATTAGAGTTTGAGCTAAATCTTTTACCATAAGAACTGTAGGCCCTATATGTCAGAGTTTGAACTAAATTTCCCTTTACCATAGGAGCTGTGGCCCCTATATGTCATTAGAGTTTGAACTAAATCTCCCTTTACCTTAGGAATTCTGGATCATATATGAGTTTGTATTAAATTTCCTGTTGCAATTCCTTTGCAATGGTTTAATAAAACATTACAGGTTTGGAGCAAATCTAACAGAACAAGAAATTACCTTGATTGTGGGCCATTGGTCATTTCTGGTCATGTGAACAGCAGTCTGGACCTGCCCTGGGGACGTGGAGGTCAGTTTCTTGATGTCAACATCTTTGTCCACATAGTGGCTCCTCTTCACATTGCCCTCGGCAGGGGAGAAAGTGTTGTGAAGCACTGACTGGTGAGTTAGTGAATCCTGCAATAGTGAAGTATCGCTATGTAAGTGATTTCTGCTATGGAGAAGTATCGATATGTGACTTCTATAGATAAGTATCGATATGTGAATTCTACAGAGCAGTATAGATATGTGAGTTCAGCTATTGAGAAGTATCTATATGTGAGTTCTGCTATAGAGAAGTATAGATATGTGACTTCTTCTAAAGTTAAGCAGCGATTTACGAGCAAGTCCTGCGATATTGAAATATCGATATGTGAGCTAATGAGTCCTGCAATAGAAATATGCGGGCTTCAGACCAGTAGCCAGTAATCAGTGCAGTACAACAGTATAGAGTTTATAACGAGTTATTAGCAGGACCGTCGAATCCTATAGACCCAGTAAGCTCCTTGCCCAGGGGCGAAGAACCGAAAAGTGTCAATTAAATTTGTTATTGTAACCTACTTTTATAAAAAGGAGATTTTTGTTTTGTATGTGCACCATAAATCTCTTCTCTTACGACATATTAAAAATACATACAAACTTATTAAGCTAATTACTTTTATTAGTAAAATGAAATGCAGCGATATTTTAATTACAACCATATTGACTTGCACAGTCAATATTTTAAATGATGTTCACAAATTAACTTTTTAAAAAAAAATGTTCAAACAACACGCACATGCGCATTGGGTATCGTCTGCTATCGAACTCCCAGGATGCCTCTGCACAAATAAATTGAAAAGAATGACGCCATCGCGCACTGGGGGGAAAACACAGAGCGCTCAGAGCTTTCAACATAAACAAAGCTGTTTCCACGTATCAAACAAAGTGCGAAAACAAAGATGAAACAGCGTGACATCAGGTTTTAGTTGCTTTTCATTTCAATCGTCGCTTTAAAAACTTGAATACGAGTCAAAAGTCCCAGGGGTGCAGGCCTTTGTGGGCGTCTGGCGTTACCAGAGACAAAGATATAAAGACAATGAGTTAATTGAGAATGTTTAAATTATATCAAGTTTACTTTCAGGTGCCTCTGGTTCTCCCCGAGGACACCTCGCCCACCCTGTTTTGTCGAAACAACAAGGAGGGGGGCTGGCCACTGCATCTGATAACGCAATTAAAAGCAGGGATTGATTAATTTAGCAAGTGGGACCCTGCATTAAGTATTGTTTTGCACACATTGGCTGGTTTTATTTATTTATTTGTGTGCGACAACACACGTGTATGTAAAATGAAAATCATTACTACATCCTTGGTTGGGACCTAACAGTTCACTTTTGTTTGGGGGATTGACACGATATAGGGCGCTAAATTGAAGCGTCAATATTGCCAACTACATAATCAAATATTGAACTGTAAGGGAAAAAGGTTAGAAAATGATTCTGCAATGCTAAATTATTATCAAAGAACTTTAACACAACAAAAAAAAAAAAACTTGCTTGCCAACACTGCCTTCCCTTTGTACACCGGATACACCAAAAAGCTAGCTTTTTCTAGTTCTTACGCTATAGATGAAAATCTCTAAGAGAGAACAGAAAACAAAAAAAAGTTGAAGATAATCGCATGAGAGGTGGAGGACGAGGGGTTTGTGGGGGGGATGGGGTGCTGCACCATACGCCCCTGAGCGAAACAACTTGTGGGGTGTCCAGGTCCTCTCAGGACTTAACACCTTGTCTCCACCCTAGCGCTTCTATCGCTGTCAAAAAAAAAAAAAGATGCGATGGGGAATTGAACGACTGGGCGATTGCATTAGTGAAACAGGTTTGAACAGCCTCAGTGGAACCAATCCGATTGTCACCTCCATTAAACAAAGAAACAGACACTAACAGAGTAGAGGGCGACATTCTAGCGGCTAGACAACAGTCTAGCGTCTTACATTTAAAACCAATGCTACCAAGAGGAACCGAAAAGGATTTTTTTTAAAAATAATTTTGGGATTAACATATGGCTTGGCACCTATGCAGCATCCTAATTTTTGGAATAAATAAATTATATTTTTAATAAAGACGAAACTACAATGAATTGTGTTTGCCTGTATAGAGTCTCAACACTGGCAGTGCCAGAAAATGAATTTCAGTTCATTTCTATAATAATAATAATTATAATAATAATAATAATAATAATAGTAATAATAGTAATAATAATAATAGTAATAATAATAATAGTAATAATAATAGTAGTAATAATAATAATAATAATAATAGTAATAATAATAATAGTAATAATAATAATAATAATAATAAAACTTGAATAAGAGTTAAAGGTCCCAGAGGTGCAGCTCTTTTTAGGAGTTTGGCATTACTCGTATCAACCGAGGGGATAATGACAACTGACCTCACAAATACCCTTGACATTCCTAGGAATATTCTCATTGCCTGTCAGAGGGCGGTACTGTTGGCTATGTGAATAAACGTTCGACGTTTGACTTTTTTTTACGTGAGTATAACTGGTTCTTCTAATTAAATATTAGCTCAGCATTGTAATATGCTTTTAAATGTTTTGATGGTAAGGTCAGATTAAATATTCAGATTAAAAGATGAAAAAGGCTTTCATAAACTTTCCTATAGGGCACAAATCCATGGGTAATAGAGAGAGAGGAGAGAGAGAGACCGGGAGAAACATAGACACAGAGATAGACAGAGATAAACGAGAGAGAGAGAGAGAAAGACAGACAAAAGAGACAGTCAGATAGAGAAAGAGACATACAGAGAGAGACATACAGAGAGAGACAGACAGAGAGCGACAGACAGAGACAGACAGATAGAGAGCGACAGACAGAGACAGACAGAGACAGACATATATAAAGAGAGGGACAGACAGAGACAGACATATATAAAGAGAGGGACAGACAGAGACAGTATAGACAGATAGAGAGAGAAAGAGAGATATTCATTCATCAAGAAGTGGATGAGCACAGAACCGCGACGGACAACGAAGTTGTGAAAGAGTCAGCAGTGAGTACTCACAACACAACCATGGGGTTACGGGACACAAGAAGAAAAATGAGTTTCCTTTAAAAGAACGGAAAGTCAGCAGGGGCGGACTGGGTATCAAAGTTGGCCCGGGCATTACCATATAAACCGGCCCACAAATGAATGGCATGTCTTATCATGGGCGTAGCCACGAGTTGTTTTTTTTTCGGTGGGAGGGATTTTTTCTACCCCATCTGCAATGTATATGTATGTAATTAATCTTCATGACATTCTGACCTTTCATTCTTTCGGACGTTGTTTTAGCCTAGAATAGGCTCTTCTTTTAATTAGTGGAAAGACTGTCAGCTCCCCCAGCTTGGTCCGGGGCGAAGTCCCGGATCCAAGCATTACTTCCTTTATTTTTTAAGCTTTTAAAAAATGCATATTCTGAGGTATCTATAGTAAAATTAGCTTGTAGCTCTTCTTTTAAAATATTGCAAAACCAAATCTACTATTCATTGGTTTACTTAATGGAGTCGAGCGGCTGGTGGAAAATGGTAAGAAAAGTTTTGCTTTTGTTTTGATATGGGGGTGATATTTCGGTCAGGATAAGTAGGCTGCACTGGGGCATTAAGAAATTTTTGTCAGACAATGAGGTCTGAGGCAAGTGATGATTTGAACCCCGTTCCTTCCGGCTACGCCCATATGTCGTATTAAAGGTGTAAGCCCAATTCTCTTCAAAACATATACAGTTTCTTTATTTCTTCTAGATAGAGTGAAATATTTAACTGAGTTTGTTCTTCCACTTTTGGCGGGTGCGTCAGCCTTCTCATTTCCTTCTAGTTCTATATGTGCTGGTATCCATTGTATCCGTTAAAGAGCTAATTATCGCCCCTATTTTTTTCTGCGTTATATCAGTGTTTTCTAACTTAACCTCTCTCACCGCTCTTTTTCGTTAAATGACAATGGAACCATCAAAAGACGAGTAGGGAAGGAACAAAAACAAAAGGGTGTGCCATCAAACGTACATGCCGACCAGCAAAATGATTAGGCCAAACACAACCTCGAAGACATCAAAGCAGTATTGAAGTTCATGCCGCTCGTGCATAGCAAAAAGTACGGTGTAACGTTTTGCAAATGATAATAATTGGCTACAGTGTATATTGTAAATGTTTGATATTCTTGTTAAATTTCAAACAAAAAAAAAAAGAAAAAAAAAGCGTGTTCGGGCATTTGTGTCTAGCTGCTTCTCACTTTTTTTTTAAAGTTGTCTGCATTGAAAAAAAAAATTCTTTGGTCGCGACCGGACCGGCCCATTTGGTACCGGCCCATCGGGCATTTGCCCGTTTGCCCATATAGCCAGTCCGCCCCTGAACGTCAGGGATCAAATCCTGGACTATCTCACGTGGTTTGTTTGGGTGGGGGGGGGGGGCGGCACATCACACACACACACACACACAAACAAACTGCAACAGATCTCCAAAACCTAACTCCATTAAAAAAAAAAAACATTCCAAAAAAAAAAAAAATTCTCCATAGCATGAGACCATCTCATGTCAAAAACGAGACTCCTTTGTAACGTGTGATTATTTAGATGACAAATCCTGACCAATCGTAATAGGCCAGACATTTTTTTTTTTTTTTTGGAAACGGGGATTCTCTTTCCCATTGGATAATACCAGCTTTTATTTTCTCCGTTTCACCCCCCCCCCCCCAACCCCCAGATTGGTGAGAGTATGTGTTTGTGTGTATGCGCGTCGTCTGTTAATGAGCGTTCGAAATCGAGCAGACGATGGTCACGTCTCTAATGACCCAGGGTTTCTGAGCAGACGACATAGGCGAGCTCGTCTTCCAAAGGGAGGGAATTCAGAAAGAAACTAAAGCGGGTGTCAAGTATGAATAGGATTAGACCAAGAGCAAGGGTCAACGGACACGGAGGTGTCATCTGATTGCTAGTTGGGTGATTAAATACTCATGAGCGTTGAGATGACAAAACAGATCTAGCTACAAGAGCGTGAAACACTAACTATAAGAAGTGATAATATGCCATTCTGTCCAGAATATTTCACATTCTTGGCATACAAAAATGACTTATTTTCTGGCTTTTATATAAATACATTTGCCAGCTAGATATCAAATAGTTACATAAAAAAATGTGTATAGAAAAATAGAAGAATAATGTAGATGAATGCTCGCAACGTAATCTTCCGCGGAACTCTACATGTTCCGCGAGGCCTGAATAAGTGTTTCACGAACTCTGGAATAGTAGTAGGCCACCACGTGAATTGATCTCTCTAAAAAAAACATAATCAAATGATCCGCTAAATACTCAGAATGTGCGCATTGTCCCGTTGGGAACAACGTTGGGGAACCGCTGATGTAAGAGACTATACTGAATAATGACAAAGTCTAAGGAAGCTATATAGAGAGTATCCACTTTGAATGTTCAGGAAGTAAAGTAAAGTTCCCCTTTCAGATCTTGTGGTCTATAGGCCAGATGATGTAAAGGTCATCTGTTTCTGTGGCCTACGGTTAACGAGGGTATCATGTGGCCAGAACAACGATCAACCGCCTTTATTTTCCCTAACTAATATCAGGTACCCATTGGAGTTGAGTGAACGCAATGGCGCCTTGAAAATCCCGAAATTCAAAATCCCAGTCTTCACCAGGATTCGAACCAGAGACCCCCGGTGCCAGTTATGAACCGTAATGCCCGAGCAATTAAAACATTAACCGAAGCGATAGTGACTAATGACCTTGCAGAACATTCCTAGCAAGATTTTCATTAATTGTCAGAGGGCGCTACTGCTGCAGGCAGTGGCCCTTCTTAAGGGGAGACTGCAATGAATTTTGCTTATATTAAAAAGATCTATCCTAGTAACTCTTAAAAAAACATCCGAAGAGAATGGCGTCCGCAAGAATCCCACCTCACTGTTATTTCGGTCTATAACGAATTGGTATGCTACATTAGAATTAGTGGCAGGGGACTTGCATAAATGTATGATGGGCTGAGGGTGACATCGCAAGGGTCACTCTGGTGGGGACTTTAAACAGTCGCCCAAGATCTGTGCCGACCATCACCCCTAGCGGTCGCCTCTGTAAAGTTTACATGTATCTTTTTCAGCACCATGCTATGGTGAAACAAGCAATATACATATATCTATATATATATAATAATTTTTAAAAAAAATGCTTATCTAAGGGGAGATAAGTCCATTTTTACTACCCTCATCTCTCAAAACTGAAGATTTATATCCCTTTTTGATAATAAACAAAATTAACTAATTAACATTGTTTCATTAGCTAATTGGATATTTTTTTTTTGATTGCTTCATGTTTTTTAAGGAAAAATGAATATTTGTGCAAAGTTTCAACTTTGGGGGGGGGGGGGGGGGGGGGAATAATGTGTTCAAAATGTGTACCTGACAGACAGATCGTTAATATAGGTTTTGCAAAAAAAAAAAAAAATAATAATTAAAAAATAAAATTCCCATTTATAAAAGCGTGATCTAAAGTGCAAGTCCAGTTTAAAAAATAAAAAGATCTAAGGAGAATATATCTGCGAATGTATTTTCATTGTATAATAATGGCTACACCCATTCCAATCAAAGCGTCTCGTAAATAAATATGTACTGAGTCAGGCATTTCTCCAATTGCATCAAAACTATATTCGAAATAGTGCTAAAGATAAACACCCTATAACGCTACACTATACTAATCATTTATATGACCGATCATTATTAAAGCTATTATACATCTTAATTATACATTGTGGCCGACATCAATAATATAATTCTTCAATGTGTAATCTTATAGTTATAAATATTTCCTTTCCTCTGTGCCCCGTTTAGAAATGAAATCGAATGTAACTTTTCACGTTTCATTATCTATTACTTGCAAATGGAGAAAAATCTGGCAACAGGTTTTTGATTTGAAAAGATACATGGTTGTCGATTGTATGCCGCTGTACTTGACAATTACATGGATCTCAAGGTACCAAGGCTGTCATTAGGCTGTACAGTGGCTCAGTAGAGAGTCGAGCTTCTAATTACCTTCTGATGGGTGACAGCTTTGCGATCGATGGAGAAACGGGAAGTGAGAGAGCCGGAGATGGCACTCGTAGATTTTTAAAAATTAGACTTGAACTAAATGACACTCGAAACGAAGGCTCGCTGCGATGGCAACGACATGTTTGGTCTGATACAGAGGCGTATACAAATAATGTTCATTATAGGCTCGGCCCATGTTTTGCAAGGGGTGGAGGAGGGGGGTCTTTGTTATAAATAAAACATGGGTGTCTGTATTTCTAGGCTTAACTTATCGAAGTTTTTTTTTTTAGAAAGTGACAGGAAAGTGACTAAAAAAAAAAGGGGGGGGGGGAAGGGGCGCCTTGCCGCCTTCCTACCCCGGGACTTACCGTCCTTCCAACAATATACGCCCCTGTTCTGATCATTAATCTTAATCTTGAACCTCAAACTTAAGACTAACAAGGAGATCATATCGGCTAGAAAAAACAAGCTTGAGCGTGGGGTATGGAATGAGAGAGAGAGGGGGGGGAGAGAGAGCGAATGTTTGTGTGTATGTATATGAGAGCGAGAGAGAGAGAGAGAAAGAGACATAAGAAGAGAACCTGTTTAGGCCTCCAGTAAAAGTGACAGAGTGTAGAAAGGGAAAGGCTTTCAGACGACTTGCCCCCACACACACACACGCACACATCAATAGACTCAAACCAGATCTAGAGACACGCTAATACGAAAATAATTGCGAGTAGGGCGCCGGCCTCCACCCCCCCTTTCCCCAGGCACTCAAGTTTCCTCCATTTTCCATCCGTCTCATTAAATCCTTCTTTCAAATTGTCCCCTCCACCCCACCGCGGCCCCTCAAGTCCTTCTCACACACGCCCCACAGGCCTCCACCGGAAGTGACCTATACGCAGAAAGTGAAAGTGTCCAATACTCTGACGGATCAAACATTGTATCTGTTTCTCCTCCAGTGGGCAGCGTGACCAAGAGCGAAAGGATAATCCAATAGTTCACGGTTGGAGTCCTGGTCAAGTGACAATTTTTTAGGGTCCTGGGGTCTGCCGCGAAGCCCCCACCAAGCCCCCTCCTCGGCCTTGATCATTTTACTCTAATTAGTACCCGACATCCAGAGAGGAAGAAGGGAAAAAAAAGAGGAGGAAGCAGTAGGTCACGAAGGAAATAATTACTTAAGCCAGAATTTCTAAGCCAAGGGGAGAGGGAGACGGGGGAGAGAGAAAGTGTATGTATGTATGTGTGTGTTTGTGTGTGTGTGTAGGAAAGCAGTTTCCTCCCCTTATTTTTTTAAGAATTAAAATCATGTACTAGCAGTCTTGCTATGAATCCATATTTATGAATTAAGTTCAATTCATATTACTACCAATTTTAAAACCAATATTTTCCGTTTAACTTTCAGACTTGACCACTTGTTAACAAGCAGCGCTATACTCACAAAAATTTAATATGAGCAAATCCACCGACTCTTTTTCATGTCCCTTTTTCGTAACTATTCTCCTCGTCCTTCAATTCTCTAGGAGAAACATAGCATTCTTTTTTTTTTTTCTCTAGGAGAAACATAGCATTCTTTTTTTTTTTTGCAACTCTAAGAATGACGTCATGTGTTTGTGTTTTTTTAAAATGATGTTTCACGTGTTATCTTCTTTAAAAAAAAAACAGATAAATTCCCCCCCACATACAAAAGGCAAAGATCAGTATTTTTTTTTTTCAAAGTTTTACAATCAGAGTATAGTTTTTGTTTTCTTCGGTATCCCCATTTCATTAACACACACACACACACACTGAATGGCACAGTACAAACTTTCTTGATACCAAAACGTCACGATGCAGACATGATGCCCTGCGCTGTACATGACATGGCTAGCTCTAGACTACAAATGAAAACATTTGTTTTCTTACAAGAACAACAAAAACAACGAAACAAAAAAAAAAAAAAATCTAAAAAAAAATGAATATAAGAATAACTGAGAATGAAATTCATGAATGAGAGAGGGAGAGCCCTAACATAGGAACCCATACAGTTTAACGGCTTTTTTTTGTATAAGCCAACTCCCCCCTTTCAGAACCTGCGATCCTCATCCAATACGAGGCAGATGATGTAAAGGTTATCTGCTTCTGCGGCCCATTGTTAACAAGAGTGTCATGTGACCAGAACAACGACCAACCGCCCTTACTTTTCCCCAACTAATCAGGTACACATAAGAGCTGAGTGGACTCACAGGCGCCTTAAGGATACCAAAATAAAAAATCACAATCTTCACCAGGATTCGAACATCGGTTCGAAAGCCAGGCGCCTCCTCATTTTTTGAATGATTGTGTACTTTTTGTGCTGATGTTTCGGCGGTCGGAAAACCACACGGGTCGAAGTTTGGGCATCACTGGGTTAGATTCTAGAGTATTGGGTGGCCTGAATTACGGGGGGGGGGGGGGGGGGGGGGGGGGGGGGGGGAATGTCGTGGTACATAAGACTTTTATTTTTAACACATTCAAATGACATCACGACTTTTGTTTTTGAGTAGTCGGTAGGTGTTATCAGGCAATCATAGTGCTAATAGTTAAGAGACCAAATTATATTATATCATGAATATACGAAACGCATTTTAAAAACTACTTTAGCAGATTCAGTCTGATTTCAATATGGTTAGCTAAATTAACATATTTTATACAATTTTCCATCGGACTGAACATCAAGTAATTTAAACTAAAAGGATAAAAGCTCAGTGTTATTGTAGAAGAGGGACCCATACAGAAACCATGAAGCCAGTTCCAATATGAAGTCTCATGGTAAGCATATCACTAGATCTATAGACTATACTCTCGTTACTCACAAAGAGCAGGTTAAGGCTATGCTCTATTGAAAATAGAAAACATTCACTACTGACCAAAAAACTTTAAATAGTTTGTTTTTTTTAGGTGTATCCGGTCACATTGCGGCGTATAAAATAAAGTGCTGATCTGTCCAATTTGTTTACGTTTGAAGCACTTTACTTTATAATTCCAATATAGAGGAAGAATAAGACTTTCAGTCTTGGACTTAAAACTCACTATTGGGCCACAAACGTTCAACACATACAAATTAAGACATGTTATACAAGTAGGCTACAGAAAACCAGGCGAGATGGACCACCATTTCAGACAATAGAAAAAGGAATAAAACAACTCTTGTGTTGGTCTATTACAGTACAGCGAAGGCCAGTAATGACAAAGAGACATCTAATTAGAAATTTATGACTTGTTCTCTTTGTTGTAGATCCACAGTCAATAGACACTCAGTATTGACTAAGTCAGTGCTCTAGGGAGCATTTATTTATGAGGTCCTACAAAGGAAAATGGAGTATGGCCAAAGAGGAGGAAAAATAATAGTACACGGAAAAAATATAGTAAAGCGCCCCAATGACGTCATTGGAATATGTATACAATTTTGATTGCAATAGTAAGAGAACTAATAATACATCAGGAAATGACGCATGATGTTTTGTAATGGACCTCATTCACCAATCGTAAACAAACAACATTTAGCCACGTGATAATATTGATAAAGCAATGAAAATTACGTATCACGTGTTACGTATCTAGGTAACAATGCCTAGATACTATTTATTTTTTTTTGACCTGTAGGTTGTCTGCCCCTTTGTGTAATAAGTTTTTTTATTTTATTTTTCACGGTGAGTCAAGCCACACAGACAGTGACCGGTCCTTGACCTATGTGTGTACCTCTGGTTGAAAGGAGGGTGTTTTTTTTTTCTTCTGTCTCTTTGAAGAGCGTTCTAGATCTGGGTGTTGATGACTTATTCTGTTCTAGAAATTACTAGATTTGTCTTGATATCGACGCGCGGTATATTATATAAAGACCGCCCGTGTAACGTTGACAGACAGACATACGGAGACAGCCGTGAGACAGAATAGCGGAGACATTGCGTGACCCGTGCGTGGTATACCAATTGATCGTGTAAGTTAAGATTTTTCTTTTTTTCAAGGCCTTGCTTGTATTTGTAATTATATTTTCAAACTTTTGTATTGTAATATTTTTACATGCCATTTTTGTAAAAGGGTTTTGGTCAACCCTTCCATTTTGTATTGAGTAAATGTTTTTTTTTTTTCTTGCTTTATGTGATTCAGTTAAAAGTACTATTCGAGTTATATTTTATTAAACATTAAGTTGATATTTTACCTTCCGATTTCTTGTGTCATTTTTTTTTTGTTATTCATTGTAAGTCTTTGATTAAATTCAGACTTAAGATAAGTGACACAACTACCTTTTTCTATTGTCACGTTCCCCTAGGCAAGCCATTTAAAAGTAGAATTCAATTTGTAATACGTGACACACGTGACATCCTTTATGGATTGCGTAATTTGTATAGAAGATATAGAGAACCACGTGGCAAAATGTTGTTTGTTTACGATTGGTGAATGAGGCCCATTAAATTGAAACATTAATGAATTTTTTCCTTGAAATAGAACATTTTGTTCCGTCTTAGAAACACATCCTGATTTTATATAAACAAAACTGGCAGACGTTAAGTAGCACTTCCTGTCGTGTGTCTGGTCTCTTCTGAAACGTCTCTTCCATAACCAACGTAGTAGACACTCAGCAAAGAATTGTTCAAACCTGTTTCAATCATTTAATAATGTTATTTAACCTTGGTTAGGCCAGTAATAGAATATGCCTCCTCCGTTTGGGACCCCCTCAACTCAAGAAAAACATTAAGAAACTGGAACAGACACAAAATAGAGCAGGTGAGATTCATAACAAACGAATATTCACACTTAACCAGAGTAACACCTTTAGTAAAAATCACTAAATTTAGAAAGTCTTCAGGACAGAAGACTCAAAAGTAAAGCAGCAACAATACATAAAACACTGAACCATAATTTTCAAATGCAAAAACAAAATTTAATAAAATACACTGAAAGACACAAAGATAAAGGTACATTCCTCGTCCCATATGCTAGGACAAATTTGTACAAATACTCCTTCTTCTCTAGTACTATTAGAGCATGGAATGGGTTGCCTGAGCTAGCCAGGAAAACCACTGACTTGGCAGAATTTAAGTCATTGGTTAATATGCATGACTGAATGCATGACGCGTAGGACGTAATCATCATCTTTTTTGAAGTAACGTCTGTATTATATAAGATAAGATAAGATAAGAAGATAACATTACTTTTTAATCTACGTGTCGCCATTCTGTTCACGTCCACGTGGAGAAGAAGAGGTCAAGGGCAGATGATTGTGTACATGCATGGAAACTAGTATTTTTTCGACGACGTCGCAAATGGAGGACTCCGTACTTTGCTCATTAAAATTTTTTTTAAAATTTGTTTTAACTTGAACATTGCTTCCCACTACGATTGAAGTCTTCTTCCAGAAAGCGTGGCTACTTTACTTCGAAGAGGCGTTGGGTAACCCTTGTTCTGGTTTCCCTTCGGGCGCCGTAGGGTGCCAATCAGATACTTTAATTTCAAGAGTCTCCCCGTGAGCCTTTACCCCATTCCACTCCCTCTTGGCTCCCCGCTTTGTATTTTTTATAGATTCCTCAAAGGTGATGAATTTTTATTGCTTGGGACTTGTTTCAAGCCTCTTGGGTCAGAGGTTAACAGTAGCACTTGGGCGAGCTCGGGGGAGGGAAGAGATTCCCCTGCGACACTTTGGGATTTGAGAGTTCTTTTTCAGAATCTCTTTTTTTTTTTTACTTTAAAATTTTCTTTGAAGAATTTCTTTTCATGTATTAATTGGTCTAATTATTTGTCTTAGAATCACCAAACTTTAGACTATTCAATGACCATAGACTGGTAAAGATTGGCCGAATGGTCGAAGTGGACAAATCAGAAAATCTCGATATGTTTGTTTTTGTTTTTTTCATTATTATTATTGAACTGAATAATTGTTTTTGATGGTATATATATATGTTTATAATCTCCAATTAGATGTAAAAAAAAAAAAAATCAATGTCTGCGTGGAGAAGTAAAGAAAATGCTTAGTCGGATGTATGGTTAGTTGGATATGTAAATAGACAGGCAAACATGCAGAAAGACAGACAGACAGACAGACGGATAGATAGATAGATAGATTAGATAGATTAGATAGATTAGATAGATTAGATAGATTAGATAGATTAGATAGATTAGATAGATTAGATAGATTAGATAGATTAGATAGATTAGATAGATTAGATAGATTAGATAGATTAGATAGATTAGATAGATAGATAGATAGATTAAAAAAACAGTTTACTACAGGGGGAACTTAAAGAAAAAGTTTTAGCTGATCTTGGCCTTACATTTCAACCCAGAAAAACGTAAATTTAAACTAGAAGCACTCATTTCTATTTATAGCACTTTTGAAAAGAAATCAAAACATTCTAGAATGCCAATCAATGACCTTGATCTGCTACGTAACCTTGGGCTAATTAATAAACAGAAGATATTTGAGCTCGTATTTGTTTTTAGTGCAAATTGGTTATATCTAATCATTCATCTTTTAATTGCTAGAACTGTCCTATTTACTGCATACAAATGTTAATTTTTCAAGACAGGAACTTCTTTTTTTTCGCGTGAAGTAATCGCTTTGAGTTTATGCAAAGCTGTAATTGGGCTTTATTATTCCCAAATTGTTCTAGGGTGAAGAAATGTGACACCTCTTTTCATGGCCACAGGCTTGTAAGGGTGTTGTGTGTTCAGGACAATAATGTGCAGATGTTTGTTCATCAGATGTCAAATATCAACTACCCAAAGAAAAAAAAATTTAACAGGACTCGAACCTAGTACTTTTTGGGCTCCATAGATAAACACTTCATAACTTGGATCAGATCATCCAATTTCGTTGGGAAGGTGATGAAACAGTTTTTACTTTGTGGCAAGTTTCTTTTCATACATATATTATGCTATGGAGTCCGTGTATTCTTAGAAGAGTCTGTGTATACTTAGTGGAGCCTATGTTTACTTAGTGGAGTCTATGTTTACTTAGTGGAGTCTATGTTTACTTAGTGGAGTCTATGTTTACTTAGTGGAGTCTGTGTATACTTAGTGGAGCCTGTGTATACTTAGTGGAGTCTATCTTTACTTATTTTACTATTTTTACTTGGTGGAGTCATGTATATTTGGTGGATTTTATAAATACTTAGCGGAGTCTACATATACTTACATGTACCCTGTCCTCAGGTAAAAACTTGACAGTTTTAAATGTTGAGAAGGACGTCTTGTTATGGAGCTCCAGTGACGTCTGCCTCGTGTAGTCAGGGTCGGCCTCAAAGCTAAGATCCTGTTTTATCTTACGTTTCAGCCTTTCCTGCTCAGTGTCGGCGCTCTCCATCACAGCGGTGGAGATATCCACGCCAGGTTTGTACATATCGTGTGAGTCCACCTTGCAACGGCCACCTTCCCTCTTTCTGTCCACCTGCCGGATGACGCAGATGGCTATCAGCACGGCCACGCCGATGACGGCCGTAACGCAGACCAGAGCCACGATGATAGCCATGTTGGCGCCAGCGACGTGATCGTCCTCCTGGGGCTCGGCAAAGGTGCCGTTGGCCAAGAGAACTGTGATGCTGACATCTCTCTGGGACTCGAGGTAAACCACGCCGTTATCTCTGGCCATTACTGTCAATATGAAAGTCCCAACATCATTGACGGACAGTCTCTTGGCCAGAACCAGCTCTCCATTCATAGAGTTCATATAGAACATTCCCTTCTCGTTTCCTCGCAGAATAGAAAATTTCACAGAAGAGTTCTCTCCCGAATCTGCGTCTTTGCACTCCATTTTGAAAACCACGCTTCCTGGAGGTGACGTCATTGGGATGAAAAAAGTGCTATTGAACTCGTTCGGGTAGATAATTACAGGCTTGTTGTCATTGTCGTCCGTGACAGTGACAGTAACATGGGCAGTGTCAAAGTAGGTCGGTTTGGAATCATCTACTACCAGAATATCAAAGCTGTAACGATCCTGTGTTTCGCGGTCCAGTGGCGCCTTGGTGGACAGTATTCCAGACAGGTCGTCGAGAAAGAAAAGGTCGGAATAGGTGAAATTTGGAGGGAATCTGTAACGCAGGTGGTTCTCTGAGACAATATCCGCGTCGTTGGCTGACACGCTACCAACTACGGTGTTCTGAGGCCGATTTTCTTGAACTCTGAGCTCGAAATGGGGCGAGGTGAACTTGGGAGGGTTGTCATTTATATCCGCCAGAGCCACGGTCACTGTGACTGAAGAGGACAGTGGAGGGGCGCCGTTGTCCTTGGCCTGAACGACCAACTCGTAGAGGGGCACGTCCTCCCTGTCCAAGGTTTTCGTGGCCTTGATGACGCCCGATGTCGGATTCATGTGAAATTTTTTGTCCGGGTTGACGAGTAAGGAGTAGGATACGCTGTCGCCGTCCGGGTCTACGGCCTGAATTTGCGTGACAAACTGGCCGACGTAATTCTCTTCGTCGAAGTTAATCTTGTAGGAGCTTCTCGTGAATACAGGCGGGTTGTCGTTGACGTTCTGCACAAACAGGATGAAGGAAGAGGAGTCGCTTAAGGGAGGATCTCCCCCATCCTGGCAGGTGATGTTGACAATTTCCCTCTGGCTCTTCTCGTAATCCAGGGGCGCGTTCAGAATGACAGTGAGGATAGACTCCGAGCCGGGGAAATGCTGGAGGATGAAGTGGTCATTCGAAATGTTGCAGGATATGACCGAGTTTTGGCTGCTGTCACCGTCAGAGACTGACACGTGCGCCACGTAGCTGCCAACTGACATGGATTCCTTGATGTAAGGGGAGGGGAGGGTGATGTCAATTTCAGGCGCGTTGTCATTCACATCAAGCACGTCAATTTGAACAGTGGCCTGGGAGGATCTCATTGGATAGCCATTATCATTGACGGTCACCCCAAACCGGAATGTCCTGTCCTTCTCAAAGTCAAGTCGTTTTAACAAAGACACTTCACCACTGGACTCATTGATCGTGAAGTATTCTGTAATTTTCGGAGACGTGGGGACAGTGAAGGTATAAGACAGCCTGGCATTTTCTCCCTCGTCAGGGTCGCTGGCCTGTAGTTGTAGAACCACTGACCGCTCCGCCTTGTCCTCGGGCACACTGGCATTAAAGAAGGCCTTGGCGAATATTGGCGCATTGTCATTAACGTCAATGACTCGGATGTTGACAATGACAGTCCCCGTGAGTTGGGGAAAGCCACCATCCTCTGCCGTGATCTTCAATCTATATGTTGATACACTTTCCCTGTCTAATTTTTGCTTGAGGACCACTCCAAGCTCTGTTAAACCGCTGCCGGCATTGGGGATAACCCGTAGCTCAAATATGCCATTCCCACCTTCCATGGTATACTTCTGTACAGTATTGTTTGGCGGGGAGTCCCGATCTATGGCCCCGCTTGTCATCAAAATCTGGCCAACTTCCAAAGACTCTGGAGCGTCTAGGGTCGTCTCGTTAGAAGGAAATTGCGGGGCATTGTCATTGATATCTTCCAGCGTGACAATCACTTTAATTATCTTAAGCAGAGAATAACCGCTGTCTTTGTTCCCCCGGAAAATGCTGACGTCGAACGCGATGACGCAAGGCACATCCGGGCGATCACATTCCGCCTCCCGGTCAAGGACTTGCGCAGTTTTGACGGTTGACGTCTTGCGATCGATCGTAAACTTAGACACAGTGGAAGGGAGATTGTATTCCAGATTCTGAAAATCCGAAGCGTTGAACTGGCTGTAAATTAAACTGTCCCTGGCTATGTTGCCAACATAGGTCCCGATGTCCTGTTCTTCTCGAAGCCTGTATGTTATATCCTTACTGTCCCCATAAACGTGGGAGAAAGTCAAGGTTACGAGTATTAAAATAAACTCCTGTAACTCCATGTTAAAGGAGTTGCTACTAGCACTATAGGTCTATATGCCTGGTACTTAAGTTGTAACATAGAAACACAGTTACTTATCCTTGGTCCAACTTAAGACCTGGTGAAATAAACGAAATGTAACATTAGAAATATTTCGATAAAAAACAATACAAGAAAAAGTCAACAACAAAACTCAAATATTTGTAAATGTATAAATAACGGTGGCCGAGTGATAAAGCACTTGGCGTCGATCCAGATGTCTAAATTTTGAATCTAAATGAAGACATAACAGTGTGTATGTTTGTCTTACACGTTTCGAATTTCCTCGCTTTGGGACGGCTCGGGGGGGGGGGTGTGATTCTGACGGAAAAGGTTCGAACCCGAGACCGTTGAGCCGACAGTCCAGTGCATACCACACGACTTGGATTTTCAGGACGCCCCTGATTTCAGCCAACTCTAGTGGAAACCAGACATACAGTGAGTAGGTAAAGGCCGGTTGGTCGTTGTGTTGGCCACATGACACCCGTCGGTAACCGTCGTCAACAAAAACAGATAAAGCTGTACATTATCTGCCCACAGTGATCGCAAGGTCTGAAAGGAGTTCCTTGACCTTGACATATTAGTTATAAATAAGACCAAAAGTGAAAAGCAAAAACTATTATTAAACGAAATAAAACAAAAAATATACAAAAAGAAATAGAATAATAGAATGATATAAAGCTTCCAGTAGCGTAGCTAGGGTGGGGGAAGGGAATTCCAAAGTCCAAATATGAAAACCCTCCAGCCCCAGCTTGAGGGGTCCCCCAAATGTGTGCCCCGAAATTTGTTTTTATATGAAATATTAAGCGATTATCTCATGTCATGATGTCAAAATTACAGGGGCCCTTAAAAGGTCTCAATCACCCCGGGACCCCCAAAACCCTAGCAACGCCACTGTAACCTTCTATGAAAATCTTATTTGCTTTGTACAAGAATAAGGAAAAAAACGATATTACGACACGTGACGACATTCTGTGGACATTCGTTCAACGACTTCAACCTCCAATGATGTGTTGAGCACACTGAAGACAATGCTAAGAAGATCACAATACTGTGTTGAAAGGCCGTATGGACGTTTGATTCATCACTCAACAATGCAGTCCGCATGCCCAAAAGGCATGTCGTAAAATAGAATTTAATTTTGACAAAAGATCCCTTTTAATGCGCGAATCCTAACCTGTACCCAGGGGCACACAATTACCCCTGAGTTGAGAGGGGGAAAAAACAGAATGAGGTCACGTTAGCCAATACGAGGCTAGCGAAACAAAAGCTAACGTAATGCATTAAAGTTCTTTGCAAGGGGCAGGGGAGGGGGGGGGGGGAGACGAGAAAAGGAAGAATTTGAGGGGAAAAAAATTGGAAATACAGAGGGAGAGAGAAAAACAACAGCATTGAAGTGGATGGCAGCCAAAGAAAGGTTTTCTATAGCAGACACTCAAGAGACTCGAAATGACTTGATCAATGCGGAAACAGAACACTTCCATTAACCTAAAACTGGATTCTCCGCTCGTTGGATAAGATGACCGAGAGGTAGAGCGCTCAGCTGTCCACCAGACGATCTTGAGTTACTTGTTGAGAAAAAAAAAAATGTCTTTCTACACATAATCGGAAGACGCTTTGTTTTGCCTGGCCCTGTGCTATGCGCTTGAACTGAATCTCGCCACGGAAAGAAACGACACTATAGCTTGTAAGTAAAGCTTGATCCAAAGTCTTAAATCTAGAGTATTAGTTCTCTATGACATGTTGGAATAAAGAAATTAGGACCTGGTTCTGATCACACATTCAACTTGTCAAACATTTGGCCAGTATAGACTCACAGAACCCCGTAGACAGAGAACCTGTAAATCAATTATAACTTCAATTAGAGACCTTGAGATCTAAATTATCAAATAGACAGTTACTCAAAAGTTTTCAAGTTTTATACCAGTCTCAAGTTTTATGTCTCAAAATTGCTTCAGAAGTGAAGACTTCTAGTTCAAGCCCCAACCAGAACAGCTGGGGGGGGGGGGGGCAGCAGACAGGTTTTAAACTCGAAACCATCATGACCACTGAAGAACATACCACACAACCAGACAGACGTTAGAACTACCATTGCATTGGACTGTGAACAATTTCTTTCAACGGTAATCGCGTGAAGCAAACCATAATTTCGTTCGAACTAACTTAGCATGCCATAACAGGACAAGCCGCTCAGCTGGAACATACACGCAAAGCTGACAAGGGGAAGGCCCAGAAATACATGGCACCGAGATTTGGCAGCAGATAACCAAGTAGGTCTAGATGCGCCCAACCGAGACTAAAAAAAGTTTTTTTTGGTAGCGCCCCAGAGGACCCTAACCTTCGGGCAGAGGTGAGATGAAATAGCACCAGATATTTAATATCTTATTTTATTCATATTTGTGATGACCAATTAAAGCTTACAGCATCTACTGTATAAACGAATAATTAGGTTTCACTAGCTGAAATCGAACATTACCATGTGAAATTTTGACTGAAAATGACAATGTTGTTAACCAGCACACATCCTTTTTTTTTTTTTTTAGATGTTTCCTAATGGGGGATAATTTTGGTATGGTATCGTTTTAATATGCTGTGACTAGTCTGAAGTGCAATGACAGAACGAGGCTAGGGTTAAAGGTCAACTAGATACTGTTGTTTAAATGTGCCACTAAATAATGGAGAAGGGGGTGCAATGGGAGAAATGTACATAGTGAAACTGCGTTGGGGGCGGGGGGGGGGGGTGCTTGCGAATGTTAACTAGCAGCTGGACACAGTGATGATGAGAAAATGTGTTCGACACCCACCAGCCCCGCCTCAATAAAGTTATTGCTATAGCATTATAACTTATTAGACACACCCTACGACCTTATAGACACAATTACACGGGTACCTCAACATTCGAACGATGCAGTATTCGACCAAAGTATTTTTGAGTCCCAAAGGTCATGAACTTGATCACCCGTGGCAAGCTGACCAGCACTAAGCGAATGCACGCGCCGCTTGATGCAGTCTGCCTTTAAAGGGAAAACTCGAATGTTATGTGTTGTGGTTTCTCTTTCTTTCTTTTCTCAATTTGAATCTTGAATCCAACGAAGGTCATTGGTGAAAAGAAAGAGAAGAGAAAGACAGAAGGAGAAGAGAAAGACAGAAGGAGAAGAGAAAGACAGAAGGAGAAGAGAAAGACAGAAGGAGAAGAGAAAGACAGAAGGAGAAGAGAAAGACAGAATGAGAAGAGAAAGACAGAAGGAGAAGAAAAAGACAGAAGGAGAAGAGAAAGACAGAAGGAGAAGAAAAAGACAGAATGAGAAGAGAAAGACAGAAGGAGAAGAGAAAGACAGAAGGAGAAGAGAAAGACAGAAGGAGAAGAGAAAGACAGAAAGAGAAGAGAAAGACAGAAGGAGAAGAGAAAGACAGAATGAGAAGAGAAAGACAGAAGGGAAGAGAAAGACAGAAGGAGAAGAGAAAGACAGAAGGAGAAGAAAAAGACAGAATGAGAAGAGAAAGACAGAAGGAGAAGAGAAAGACAGAAGGAGAAGAGAAAGACAGAATGAGAAGAGAAAGACAGAAGGGAAGAGAAAGACAGAAGGAGAAGAGAAAGACAGAAGGAGAAGAGAAAGACAGAAGGAGAAGAGAAAGACAGAAGAAGAAGAGAAAGACAGAAGGAGAAGAGAAAGACAGAAGGGAAGAGAAAGACAGAAGGAGAAGAGAAAGACAGAAGGAGAAGAGAAAGACAGAAGGGAAGAGAAAGACAGAAGGAGAAGAGAAAGAGAGAATGAGAAGAGAAAGGGAGAATGAGAAAAGAAAGACAGAAGGAGAAGAGAAACACAGAAGGGAAGAGAAAGACAGAAGGGAAGAGAAAGACAGAAGGAGAAGAGAAAGACAGAAGGGAAGAGAAAGACAGAAGGGAAGAGAAAGACAGAAGGAGAAGAGAAAGACAGAAGGAGAAGAGAAAGACAGAAGGAGAAGAGAAAGACAGAAGGAGAAGAGAAAGACAGAAGGAGAAGAGAAAGACAGAAGGAGAAGAGAAAGACAGAAGGAGAAGAGAAAGACAGAAGGGAAGAGAAAGACAGAAGGAGAAGAGAAAGACAGAAGGGAAGAGAAAGACAGAAGGGAAGAGAAAGACAGAAGGGAAGAGAAAGACAGAAGGGAAGAGAAAGACAGAAGGAGAAGAGAAAGACTGAAGGAGAAGAGAAAGACAGAAGGGAAGAGAAAGACAGAAGGAGAAGAGAAAGACAGAAGGGAAGAGAAAGACAGAAGGGAAGAGAAAGACAGAAGGGAAGAGAAAGACAGAAGGAGAAGAGAAAGACAGAAGGGAAGAGAAAGACAGAAGGGAAGAGAAAGACAGAAGGGAAGAGAAAGACAGAAGGGAAGAGAAAGACTGAAGGAGAAGAGAAAGACAGAAGGAGAAGAGAAAGACAGAAGGGAAGAGAAAGACAAGGAGAAGAGAAAGAGAGAATGAGAAGAGAAAGAGAGAATGAGAAGAGAAAGACAGAAGGAGAAGAGAAAGACAGAATGAGAAGAGAAAGACAGAAGGGAAGAGAAAGACAGAATGAGAAGAGAAAGACAGAAGGAGAAGAGAAAGACAGAAGGGAAGAGAAAGACAGAAGGGAAGAGAAAGACAAGGAGAAGAGAAAGAGAGAATGAGAAGAGAAAGAGAGAATGAGAAGAGAAAGAGAGAATGAGAAGAGAAAGACAGAAGGAGAAGAGAAAGTCGGAGAACTCATATTGAACTGAATACAGAAATAATGGTGAATTCAAAGATTCCGACATTGCCAAGAATAAAGAGGCAATAAAGTCAGATAATGATGCGAAGTAGGGAGGGATTCAAAGAGGAGCATGACAGTTGCCGATCACCTTCATGGGAAGGACTCCCCTTCCCCTCTTCTTGCCTCCTAGTATGATCTTCGTGTTACCACATTTGCTAATGATACAAAGGGGGGCCTTTACTTATATTTTTCTCTATTTCTATTTAGTTTTATTAATTTGCATACAGGCTTTTGCATAAATTTAACTGTGTTTGGTTTTGCCAAGTGCATCTTTACACGGTTTTCTTGTCCCTAAGAAGGAATTATATGATTTTACATTGTTTCCTCAGTGTTGGTGCTAAAACAAATCGGCTCTCGACCAAGATTCTAGAACATAATGCGGTCGAGACCACTGTCCATGTTGGAAGGGGGCTAGGGACTCTAAGGGACTCCTTGTTGTTGTTTTTTTTTTTATTTGGAAGGTAGGGGCGGTTAAATTTGGTTTAAATAAGTGTTGTATTTGAACTTGGGCTACTTTGTAGGCGAAGTAAGGATCTTTTTCTTTCTTGACGCCTTTGCAAGTAACGGGAGCGACTACATCTTATTGGCTTTTTGCTTATTATGTCAAGTAGATCAATAGTGCCTGGTCGTGCGGTTTGCGCGCTGGACTGTCGTTCGGATTTATCGACGGTCGAGGGTTCAAACCCTGTCCGCTCCCATCCCCCGTCGTCCTGCGGGAGGTTTGGACTAGAAAGTAAACTATCTTCAACTCTGAAGGAACATCCGAAATATGTAAAACATTTTACAAAAACGTTCTCCTGTGCCGAGTGAGTGTAGTGATGTCTGTACCGTAGCGACCTACATTGGACTGATTCAACCACCAACTTCATTACTATTCTCGGAAAGTCACGTAACTGTTGCAAACTACTTAACATACAGAAAAAAAAGTACCTTTAAATTTTATCATGCAATGCCAACCTCAGTATTGGTTTAATACAATTTCAAAATTATATGTATAGGAAATATAAATATTTAACTAGTCTCGAACCCTATGAATACAAAAGTAAAACGATAAAGAACAATAATGTATTTTTTTATATACTGCAAATTATCTCCCCTATTTATGTCCTCATAGCCTATGGGCTAAGCAGTAATTAATTTTTTTTCCCCTTAATTTCAATCTTTCGCAGTCATGCATTCAAGAAGAAAAAAAAACAATATAAGAAATTTTAATTAAGAAATTGCTCATTAAAAATGTTTTTTTTTTTTTTTTCCTTTAACGACAATCACGCACATCTTCTCGAGCCTTTGTTCCATTATTGTTATGAGCAGAGACACACACATTCGCTTGCCACTAAACACGTAGGCCTGCTACATTTGCTCGAATGCTCCCCTGATTAAGCCTTGGAATACAGACCAGATTTCTGGATGAAAGCAATCGATAATTTCCCAGAAAAAGTCAACAAAGCCCCTAGGTTATCCGCTTTCAAGAGATTTGGAATCGCCAGGAAACGGGACGTCTAGTTCTGACATAAGAAGGGGAGATAATTGAGCTTGATTACGATATAAAGTAACATTAACATGTAAAACTATATTTTACACACCCAAAAATATACCCTTAAAACGTAATTTAAATTACATGAATTTATGATCAATGCAGAGGGACAGAAATGTAGATAACATATACAAGTACTGTAAACTCTGGGCGGACTGGGAATCAAAATCGGCCCGGGCGCTTCAATACAATTCGGCCTACTATGGGCATCCAATCATACCTGTCCTCAAAAGCATGGTGTATCGAAAGTAGTTAAGCCATATGAGCTTATTATGAATAAGATGATAAGCTCTTACTGAATGACCAAAGTATAACACTTTGAATGGGGAATCCCCTAATGTCAAAAAAATTAGTGCTAATATATACATTAACATTTACATTGTCATTCATATTTAAGGCATCTGAAGATCCCCAATTAACAAACATATTGTCTAAGATTTAGTTTCACGCCTCGACATTTTCCCAGACATATAGACTTCAATTTACAAATTCAACACTTCATCCTCCATTATTTAACTTCCCATCTCACAAGGTCATGGAGCGCTTGGCTTGCGAACCTGGGGTTCTGGGTTCGAATCTCGGTGAAGACCTAAACGGGTACCCGACTATAGTAGGTGAAAGAAACAGATGACCTTAACGTAACATCATCTGCCCTATAGATCGCAAGATCTGAAAGGAGATCCTCACTTTTTACTGAAGTAGCGGGGTCAACTCGAGATCAAGCGACAACTCCATCAAGCCAATTAAAAACTAGTATGTGACAGGACATGTCCTCTATAGGACTTGGAACGTTGTTGTTGGTCCCTTTATAGGTTCATCCGAATATATTTTTTTTGTAAAATGTTTGACATAATTCGGATGTTCCTTCAGAGTTGAAGATAAGTTTACTCCCAAGTCCAAACCTCCCGCAGGACGACGGGGGACGGGAGCGGGCAGGGTTTGAACCCTCGGGCGTCGATAAATCCGAACGATAGTCGGAAACCGCACGACCAGGCAGCCATATATATGAGTGTTTCTCCAGTACTGGTATCAAAAAGTGTCACATCAAGTCAAAAATTAAAATGGAAGTTTTTAATTTCATTTTAAGTGTATACATTTCTTCACCCATTGTACTTTAAGAATTAATCAATAGAAAATGAATTGGAATACATACATTTCCTCAGCAGTGCTGGCTAAAGGGGTACCCACTATTGCATTTCAGGTGCATCACCGGGACACCATTGAGGATTAAAGTACAACTAACTGTTAATTTGTTTGCTTTCTTAGCATAATTTTCATGTTTCTATTGTATTAAGCAGCTAGATAGAGAAATTGAAGTTTTTGAGCACTTACGTTATGTTTGCGCTCAATTTAAAAAATGGGACACCGTAGCACCTGTAACACTACTGGTCAAAGTTTTTTAAACAAGATTTTTTATAATAAAATAGAATGTATGCTATACTTGCATTGTAGCTAAATATATAGACTATTATTTGCTGCAATATCTCAACAATAATTCAAGCATTTATTATAACATAACTATTATATCACAAGATGTTGCGGGTGCTACAACGGGACACCAATATGAAATATATAGTTGTTTTTTTGTTGACACATGCTAAAATACAATTTTTTTAAAGTCTGTAAATGTAAATACATTAGCAATTATTCTTTTATCGATGATTCACAAAATAGTTTTCTATAACCACAAATAAATGTACTAGACCTTTGTGTGTGTGTGTTCAATAATCATTTAAAAATATATAAGACATACCTAATCATAGACTAAAGCAGCTTTATGACTTTCAATGCACCAAGAACAAGATCCAAAACTAGATTTACATATAAATTGAAATATAGAGTAGATCTAAATCTACACAAGACCTATATCTAGATCAAGACTTGTTTAGTGTCCCGTGAAGCACCACAGACAATGATAAAACAATAAGATTTACATTTAACTTAGATTAACAAATAGTATTCTAAGTATTTTAGATCAAACTTGAGAATAATAAGCTTAATTCTTATTATAATTCAAAACTTTGGTGAGAAAACTACTTATATCTAGATCTCTGAGATTTTCTAATATCATTCAACATGAGGCGTTTCGGGTGCTACAATGAGACACCATGTCTATTAATGTCTCCTGTTAATTACTATGTAGCTTTTTCCCAAGAAAATGGAGCTTATTGTGTACTAAGCAGTATCTGAGATAGCATTAAGTAATTCCCATCTCATTAATAACTTTGTTTTAAAAAATATTGTTCTTTTTGTTAAGAGCGTTTGAGGTGCTTCACCTGGGACACCAAGAGCTATTTTACTAAAATTATATAATTTTTTACAGTTTTAAAGAAAAATTACACTGTGTAAATTAATCATAGATGCTTTTAATAACAGAAACACATTTGGGAGCAGAATCCTTTACTTTGTTTACAATTGATAAAAGTTTAAAATTTCAAGTTTAGTGGGACACCATGTGATGCACCTGTGACGCATTTTTTACAGCGACATCTAAGTAATACCAAAAATAAAAAGATATAGATAATGCAATAACATTATATTGTTAACCTATTTCAACAAAAATGTCTGTTGAATAATCTTTGCTTTTAGTAGAATATTACTTTAACCTAAGACTGGTATTCCATGTTACATCAAAAGATGCCATTTTGTGCACTATTTCACACATTTTCTACAATTTTGAAATTCCACAATGCACCTTTCAAGCTCAAATATCACAATTTATAGATAAACCATTTCTACATGAAATGAAAAGAAAATTGTGACATTTTAATAAGAAGTTTTTGAGTTATAGACTTTTTAGTGAGCCAATACCTATTTGTCACAAGTACTGGAGAAACACTCATATTCACTATGTATACACTAATGTCTATCACTATAAGAAATAAAGGCCTTAAGTTTCTTGTTTATCGATTAGTGAAGTTTAGTGTGTATAAGGAATTGAAGTCTACTAGGAACACTATATACGAATATAAGGTATTTACTACAATGCTTTAGATTAGTATAAGACTTTAAAGTGTATAAGATGTTTCTTTCAGACCACATTGCTCAAAGTGTTGCTTTAAATAGAATATTATGACGTCTTGATACAATTTAGAGGTATTCATGCGGCCTTTTCGGGTTCCGGCCCAAACGCCCATATAGCCAGTCCGTCCGTGGTCTTTAATAAATAAAGCAATAAACATGCATGTTGTTTATCCCTGGAAGTCCTTACTCAAGGATACATGCTGGTCCCAAACCTAACTAAAATATCACGGCGATAGTTCTGTATATAATTGATCAACGCCAATATTATTGAGTAACAAACTGATTTGAATAAACTCCCCCCCCCCCCCACGCTACAGTTCAGTGTTAAGTCTGTTAGTACGACAAACTAGAATCCGTAGCAGGGGCCTCTTGTATACGTATGATGGGCAGAAGGGGACCAAAAAGAAATATAAATTTCGCGTGGCCCCCAACTCATGCGATGGGACGTTGGTGGCCGCCCATGTTCGCTACATCCAAAACGCTCTTTCCATATCGCGGCCACACCCTCTCATGCCAGGGACCCGGGCCTCCGACCATGTTCTCCCCCCCCCCCCCCCTCGCGAATGCCGCTTCTCAGATACAGATGTCTATAACACTTTGTTTATTGTAAATTTTGAATATTCTTTCAGATTGAAGATTTGTTGCACCCTAGACCCCGTTGGCTGCAGCACTGCCAGGGGATGGTTGCGGAAAGGGGCTTCAAACCCGGGACCAGCGAAACCACAGTCCAGAGCGCATACTACAAAGGCATACAATTAACACTAACGACTGGTGCAAAGATTTATTTATCTAAACTTCAAGACAAATATATGAAATGGCAAGTCTGTTTCTGTTGTACAATACAAGATATGCTCTATTTGTTATTATTTACAAGAAATATTTTGTTACTTACATAACTTTGATATCCATGCATAGAAGATCTATTGAAATTATACAAATCAGGTCGAATCTGATATATTCCAATTGAAGACAAGACTTACAAAGGATGAAAGTATCGCTGTGCTTGCAATCAAAGGGATGTGTGTAATGTGTGATTCTGTGAGCTCGACTTACGTAAAAAGGTTACCGCGGGTCAAGGCCGAAAAAAATAAATAAAGGTCAACATTCGGCATAACGGGACGGAAGTACAGGGGACATACTTCTTATTAGACTAAATGAAGTTATCTCCCACGCTGAAAACACAAAACACATACACACATGTATAAAAGAAAAAAAGTTCGAATCTCGTGTTGGGCTTATTGTAGTTCCGGCACGTGCAAACACGTCTGCTTGTCGATGAAGCCCGAGAGAAGGAATTCCTTCCCCCTGAAATGAGTGAAAGGAGAGAGAGAGACACACACAGACGAACGGATGTGTTGTCCGGGGGCTGAGCTGTCTTGTCAAAAAAAAAATAACATCGATGCACAATTTGTTTAATTGGCTTCTCCCCCCCCCCCCCCCCCCCCATCCTCATTGGAGACTGACTTTTGATAGGATAGGAAGAAACCCAAGACTGGGACTAATTTACTAGGACACGTCATCAGCGGTAGCAGACATCTTGTCACGATGCCGCGAAACGTTTCTGTCTTCCCGCCCCACCCCCTTAGGACATATTCCATTCATGCGTCACTAATTGTGTCCCCACAGTCCCCCCCCTCCCCTTTTTTTTTCTCAAATTAGAGAGAGAGGAATGGAAGAAGAAAAAAAAATGTATTTATGACCTTTTCAATTCTGCTGTGTTTGTATCACTCTTTTATCCTTTCACCTCCCTCTCTCTCTCGTCCCCTCTTTTTTCTTTCCTCTGTCACTCTTTCCTTCACTCTCTTCCCCCCCCCCCCCTCTCACTTCCTCACTCGCTTCCATTCTTTCTTTCCATTGCCCTCTTTCTTTCCTTCCTTTGCCCTCTTTCTTTCCTTCCATTGCCCTCTTTCTTTCTTTCCATTGCCCTCTTTCTTTCTTTCCATTGCCCTCTTTCTTTCTTTCCATTGCCCTCTTTCTTTCTTTCCATTGCCCTCTTTCTTTCCTTCCATTGCCCTCTTTCTTTCTTTCCACTGACCTCTTTCTTTCTTTCCATTGCCCTCTTTCTTTCTTTCCATTGCCCTCTTTCTTTCCTTCCATTGCCCTCTTTCTTTCTTTCCATTGCCCTCTTTCTTTCTTTCCATTGCCCTCTTTCTTTCTTTCCATTGCCCTCTTTCTTTCTTTCCATTGCCCTCTTTCTTTCTTTCCATTGCCCTCTTTCTTTCTTTCCATTGCCCTCTTTCTTTCTTTCCACTGACCTCTTTCTTTCCTTCCATTGCCCTCTTTCTTTCTTTCCATTGACCTCTTTCTTTCTTTCCATTGCCCTCTTTCTTTCCTTCCATTGCCCTCTTTCTTTCTTTCCACTGACCTCTTTCTTTCTTTCCATTGACCTCTTTCTTTCCTTCCATTGCCCTCTTTCTTTCTTTCCATTGACTTCTTTCTTTCTTTCCATTGACCTCTTTCTTCCTCTTACCTCTAAATCTCAAATTTTTTAAATATCTATTTCATTTCATCTTCCTAGCAATAAAAGAGGAAGAAGTTTGTGACCCTTGACCTCACGTACATTTTCAAGCCCTAAATTCCTAAATATCCCCAAGGGATTCTGGTTACCAGCCACGCCGTTCCACAAAGAGGACCGACACCAGTGTCCATGTTAGCTGGAGTGACGGTCCCTGCACGAAACAGTGGCGGTTTACATATAGGAATATGAGGCAAGCTCCTCATGGTTAGCGCTGCCCTCAGCCATTTATAGCGATTGGGGTCCAGGAACGAGGCGCGGTGCGCTGTGTACGCGTTTCGGTTCCTTTAATCGGTCTTTGACCGTTACTGCTGGGGGCCCACAGACACGACTTTGGGTGAAGAGCCTTATGTCCAGGCCTGTTCGTTGGATAAAAAACCTTTCTAACGATCAATGGGTTAATGGCGCCTTCAGTGCAGATTCCCTATTGGACTTTATCAAAGGTTACCTGCCAGAGGACAGTACTTCCGCAAATCTACAATATCATTAGAGAGTTCCTCAGTGGGCACTAGTAAATAGAGTCTACAGTATCATCTTCACCTAATCCCATAGTCCATTGGTTCTCAAATGCGAGAGGACCTTAAGGAATCCGCATAAAGATTTTAAAAAAACTGTATACAATTAGAATAATTTCTTCGCTAAAAGCCAGTTTATAAAATCTGATAATTTTGATAATAATCAGCTCGCGCGTCACTACTGTTTGATATTTCTAGTACCGACTATTCTATGTCGACCTAAACCTACGATTTGAAGATATTCTTCACTTCATCACCCCTTTGTGCGTGATCAAACTCAGATTCCAATCAAACATGTATCCATACTCATACAGGAGTATCTTATTGAAATATCCACAATATGTAAAGTTAATTTATACTTTGAAATTCAATTTTTAAAAAAGCGGTTTAAAAAAATTCTTACACGCCCCTTGGGTGCCATTCGCCCTTAGGGAGGTAGGCGCTCTAGAAGTAGACTTTGTCCGCACCTACAGTTGGACAAACAGTGTGTTAGTCAAACATGTAAGATAAGCCAAGACACTGACCACTTACATACTTCCCCCTCACACTTTCTTTATACACACACATACACGTACACTCACAGCCCCACACATCTCAGATGGCTGCTGGTCCCCTGTTGTAGACTTTCTACGCTCCTGTCCGTCCAAACAACCACGTCACGTCTGTTGTTGACTCTGTCACCTTTAAAGCTTCTGTCAATATTGTGTTGTCCTGTCAAACTCGGCCAGGCCACTTACCCAGGCTTCTGTGTTATCTCCCCTTTCCGTCATATAGAGCCTGTAATATAGTCCAGGCTTTCTCTTCTTGTGACTATAGGAACAAACTTTAATTTCAATAAAGTTATTGCCATTGATTATAGCGTTACGTCCCATGTCATTGTAAATAAATAAATAAAACACAAATATGTTCTCTCTTTGTTCAATCTGTACAGAGAATATATACATTACTGTAGACAATTAAACATAACAATTAATGGACCTCATTCACCAATCGTAAACAAACAATATTTAGCCACGTGGTTCTCTATCTCTTCTATACAAATTACGCAATCATTAAGGCTGTCACGTGATACGTAATTTTCATTGCTTTATCAATATTGTCACGTGGCTAAGTGTTGTTTGTTTACGATTGGTGAATGAGGTCCATTAACAGAAACTTGGTGTTGAGAAAAGTTGACATCGAAAACTCTCACATTTTTACGTCACATCCTTTCAAGTACTTTCACAAAAACATACACAGCAATCAATGACGTAATATAAACATATTCGCACACTCTTAATTGTCCTCGTAATCATAGGCATTCGTCTAATTATTGTACAATGTTTAACTTGATTCGCATTTTCCTTCAGATTCTGAGGATACTTACAATCATTATTAGTTTAGAGTTGGAAATCTCTTAGAGTTTTGTTTTACACTGTAACACTCTTCACTGTTTTCATTATGAAATATACACTATATATAGACATTCCAAAGTCCAGGAATGCGCCCCACAGAGGAAAATATACACTGCGCTTGCGGATGGAGTCAGACCCAATTGTCGCCCGAGATTAACCCACAGAGATGTCTGCATGCGAGATATGAGAACCACTGGCAATGAATAAAGTATGTGGGAGGAAACGACTGGACAGTATGCCGAGAGCTAAAGAAACGAAGTCTGCATCAGTCAAGAAAGCTGCCTCCCTGCCAGCCAGCCCTAGGACAGATGCATCTACATGCACGAACTGTGGCAAACTCTGCCGCTCCAGAATTGGCTTGATCAGTCACTCCAGATTCTGCCCGTCTCAAGACGTAGCCAAAGCCAGTGACTCATCTGGACTCATCCATTGTCTTCCGAGACAGAAGACATTCCAGCCATGTAATTATACAGAAGTATTGAAATGACAAAGAAAGCGAGATGAACAATGTAAACAATAAATTGGCCAATCTTTTGATTTTCTGCTAAAAATATATTTATTCAGAAAAAAATTATCTTGAAAAAAAAAAAAAAAGGTTTATTAAAAGAATACGCAGTCTCTGAGAATCTGAACTCAGTACCTTTGGCTTTAAAAGTCAACATTCAACGTAAATGCCACACAGCCGATATGAATCTCTCAAATCGAGATTATAGAAAACCACTTTTAATAAAAGGGCGTTACTGCTGCAGATCTGCCATACTATTTGTCCATTTTCCTATTCCTGACAATGTGATTCATGAATTATTCTAGCACATTTTGTTTGGAAACACTGTTTATAGTTTTGTTCTTGCTTCCGATTGAAGACTAAAAAACTATAGAAAGATCTCATCATTCTTAGTCTATGCTAAATCTGGACAGCCCATTGTTCTTCTATCCAAGCTCCTGCGTGTCTCATATACTAATACAAAGATGAAAACAAAGCCTGCATAGGTGATAGCGAAACAAAGATGATTAATCTCACTACGCAAGGCAACGCAGTTATTTGAACATCGATCTCTTGTCCTCGAATAGTTTCAACCGAGATTAAAATCTCAAAGTTTTCGTTCGCGTTGAGTTGCCGGTGGGCGGGAAAATGTTGTGTCTTCCCGGGAATAATTTCGCTCGTAAGAAGATTAACTCACCACATTTGACTAGTTGATGGAAAATGTCTCCGAGAACAAATTGTGTGCGTGCGTGTTTGCGTGCGTGTATGTGTGCGTTTACAAAAAAAAAAAGGCGGGGCGGTGGTAGAGTTTGGATCAGAGAGTAGTTAGTGTTTATACGCTCAGATCCGTTTTATAAATAGTCTTAAGACGATTTCTTTACTGCTTTTGGTCAGTGAAAGGGGAATGTACGCAAGTACTCATCCTGGTTGGTTTAGAAAAGAGGGATTAGACCTTTGCACAAAAAAGCTTTCAATTGGACACACATTCCCACGAACTATTTTAGTTGGCGTAGTGTTCCGATAGTCTTTTGCCGAACAAACAGCGCGCAGTCTTTCGGAAATCTCCGATTCCCTATTTTTGTTTGCACGCGCGTGTGTTCCAAAAATGAGAAATTTGATTCTATATTGTTATTTTAAAAGAGGCTGCTGTCGGGGCGCCTTTCACTCCACGACCCTGCCCTGAGTGAATGCATTGAAGTTGAAGGATGACAGGACGTTTTAAGCCCCATTTCACCTTCAGGGCGGCGGGGTTAACAAGCGAGAGGAATGGAACACGTGACAAAGCAGAAGCGATGAGAACAGTCAAGTGACCAAGTACATAAATAATCAAACTTAGTTTTATCATTCAAAACATGTCAGCCCGTTCACTAATGGCCGTAATAAACATTTTAAAATTAGAATTCGATGTAGAACTAGGAGCGTGTCCCAGCAACTAGCAGGGGCGGACTGGATGTCAAAATCGGCCCATGCATTTCTATACAGTACAAGTCATAAATTGTATATCATATGATGGACCTCCAATTATAGGCCCATATCTATCTGTTCTCAAAATCACAATGTTATTATTTTATAATGTATTGATAACTGTATGATTGCACTATATCTTTATAAGAAATATAAGCCTAATGTTGCTTTTTAATCGCTATGTTTATAGACCCTAAAAAGATGAAGCCTAGTAATATCACTGTCAACGAATTTGGGCTTTTACATTATTTTTGAAAATGTGTTAGATTAAATTAGTATTACACCGTAGTCTGTAAAAGCTGTTTTTAACATGACGCCCGTAAAGCCCCCTATTTATATGAGAATATTATAAAACCTTTAACAATTTAATGCGTACCATAGTGGTATTCATGAGGCCCTTTAGGCCCATTTGAGTACCGGCCCACCGGGCATTTGCCCGAATGCCCATATAGCCAGTCCGCCCCTTGCAACTAGGAAGAGTATGATTCCACCGTTTATGGGGGGAAAAAAAAAGGTTTAAAGCTCTGACCATATTTAGCAGACTAAAAGATATGACCTACTTAAAGGTTTGAAAGCTTTACTTCCGGATCGATTGTTTTCCCCTGTTGATACCGGAAGCGAGACGACAGTAGATGTCATAGTCCGTAGCTACAGAGACTGAAACGAAAGAATAAACTCAACATTTAATTTTTACTTAAATTTTGTTTATCGGAGAATTTCGTAATAAACTAATCCATGTCAAGGCCGCTAACCTGAACTTCCTTGTTGCAAACTAAAATTTAAAAAAAAAGAATTGAGCTATAGTTTTAACACTATTTCAACGCGAGGCAGTTGATCTTCGAATCCATTCCCCTCTATACCGCTAATTTGATTTAATAGGCCTATAAGTTTTAAGTCGTTGAAAAAAGGTTCTAAAGTTTTCTTTGTATTTTAATTTTTTTTATTTGCTTTGCTATAAATGGAAGAGATTACTGACTAATCTCTTCGTATCAAGACTCCTTTAAAAAGAGATTTGGAAGAGATTAGAAAATTTGGTTCTGAAGTTCTAATGATATGCACAAAAACTTTCATATATCTTTAAAAAAAACAGAGCTTAACACCTTTTTTTAAAATTTCGTACACCGGATACACCAAAAAGCTTGCTATTTATACTTTTCCCGCCATGTCTGAAAATTTCCAATAGAAATATTTGTTTTTGATATGTTTGTGTGTTTGTTTGTAAAATGTTTTACATGTTTCGAATGTTCCTTCAGAGTTTAAGATAGTTTACTTCTTAAGTCCAAATATCCCGCACGACGACGGGGATGGGAGCGGGCAGGGTTTGAACCCGGGTTCATCGATAAATCCAAACGACAGTCCAGCGCGCAAACCGCACGACCAGGCAGCCATCCATGAGAACCACAGGCAAGAAGATATGTCAAGAATAGACTTAAAAAATAATTAAATTACAATAAAACTACAAGGGTCACAGTGTTTAAAAAATTTTTGAGAAAAATTATTTGATTTGTTTTGTTTTTTAATTCTCAAAGGCGTCGCCCTAAAGATAACGAAATCAAAAATAGTTGTCTTCGCCAGGATTACATTTTTTTTTTTAATTGTCACGTAAGCTTATCTTTTCCAATTCATAACCCCATCTGGTATTGGGTTAATCCTTCACTTCACAACCTTATTCTCGTATTGCCTGGTTCGAATCTCCGCACGTACCCACAGTATGAGGTAGACTGTGTTGGGAATATTTTTAGGTCTCAAGGCTTTTATCTCACTGGTTGTTGTTGTTGTTTTTTTTTTGTGTGTTTTTTTGTGTTTTTTAGATATAAAAAAAAATACATATATAAAAACAAAATAAACCAAGACTATTGTTAGTTGGGAATATAAGTTGTGCGTGTAGCTATGCAGTTTATAAAAAACTTATAATAATTAGAGAAGGGCGAAGGAAATCTCCATAACATTCAGGTTGAAGTATAAGTACCACTACTGCTAAGAGTTGGAGCGGTGGCTGAGGGGTTAAGCACATGGCTTCCGTAACGGAGGTTCCCGGGTTCGAATACTGGTGAAGACTGGTATTTATAATTTCGCTATCTTTAGGGCGCTTTTGAGTCCACCCAGCTCTGATGGGTACCTGACATTAGTTAGTAAAGGCGGTTGGTCGTTGTGCTGGCCACAGGACACCCTCGTTATGGAGTGTGTGTGTGTGAATGTGTGTGTGTTTCTATGTTGACTGTGGGAATAGGTTAGTGATTGGTTGTGAATGATGCATTTATTACAAATTTATATAATGACAGAAGAAACATCTCCATGCAATGCCATCTTTATGGGGAACCGAGCAGAAGTTTGAACACTGAGCAGAAATTAAAACATTCAGCAGAAGTTAAAACATTCAGCAGAAGTCAGAATACTCAGCAGAAGTCAGAATACTCAGCAGAAGTCAGAATACTCAGCAGAAGTTAGAATACTCAGGAGAAGTCGGAATGTTTTAAAAAAAAACAATAATTTCCACTTTGTGACATATTATTTTGACATTGAATTGAAATTATGGAGCTGGGGGCGGATGTTTGACTAAATCAGACAAAAAATAAAAAGCTTCCGTAAAGGAAAAAGTTGCATTTAAACATGGCCATTGCATCCTAAGTCTTAGATCATAGATCATAGGCATGCGCTAGGGACTGTCGTCTCGATGGTCCTGGGTTCGAACTCTACCCTTCGGAGATCTGAACTCATCTCATCTCTGCCTGTGGTCTCTCGTGGGGCTTTCAGGCATATCGGTTCTGGGTGAGTCTCCCTGACTGTTCATACGCCCATCTTCTTGGCACCTGCTTCCAAATCGCGACACCATGTATTCCTGGGCAGTTCCCTCTTCCTCTTTCTTTGGGAGTTTCAGGTGGGACTTGGCTTGTAATGTTGGATGCAGGACTGCCAACGGTGTGGTTTATTTATCTCCATCTATCAGTGTCTCTGAAAGATATCCACAACGTGCTACAGCGTTGGTCTATGTCAAACTTTCTCGATGGTAATTTGTCTGGCTATAAATGTTGAGATTGTCCGCCCATACAGGTTGAAGATAATAGAAAGCACCTCTTCCAGACACTCAAGCCAAAGGAAAACATAAAGCTGACACGCTGGAACAAATTTGTGAATATGAAATGATTCTGACACCAATTAGGTCACATGTTAAGACCATAGACACATTTATGAACACCACAGACAAACAAGATAGGCAGCACTCTACAAACGTGGTGAACTGAACAAGAAAACATGATTGTAGCATTCAGGAAATGGACGTTGTATATGGAAGATTTTCATGGCGTAAAACTATAAATAGCTTTTTGGTGTATCCGGTGAACAAAGTAAAGGAAGTATTGAGAAGCTATGTGTTATAAACTCTCCCATCTGTATCACAAACTAATTGAAATACAGAGAAAGTAGAATTTCACTTTATGCCCTACAACTTATTTAAAAAACAAATGTGCAATTAACTAACGGCAATAAAGGAGCCTTGATACGAAGATCAACCGCTACACGATGAGAATATTTTTTCTGTTTAGTTGGCAACTGTAAAGCGTCCTTGAGACTGTTTAGTTTATCGCGGGAAATCTCATCTAGGTTCACGTGCTATCGGATCAAATGTTTAACAACTAGAAACTAAGGACATCAAATGTTTGACCAGTCGACCAGTAACCTCTTTCAAACGAGAAGTTGCATCACCATCCCAGACAGAGATATGTTTCTGAGGGAAAAAACGTATTGAAGGAATTGAAGCACAATGTATTTTCAAACATGGCGAGGAAAAAAAACTATAAATAGCTAGTTTTAGTGTATCCGGTGTACAACATACAGGACGTGTTGATGAGCTATGTTATTTTTGTCGTCAAAGAAATATGAAAATGTTTGTACACAGCAGTATAGCTCTTCCGTTCTGTAGTAGTAATTAATTCTAATATAAGATAGAATTAGACTTATCGTCTGTAACTTACAACTTATCTTATCTTATCTTATACATACTTTACTTCTGTATAATGTAAGATAAGTTACTTCAAAAAAAAAAAAAGATGATGATTACGTCCTACGCGTCATGCATTTAGTCATGCATATTAACCAATGACTTAAATTCTGCCAAGTCATTGGTTTCCCTTGCTGGCTCAGGCAACCCATTCCTTGCTCTAATAGCACTATGGAAGAAGGAGTATTTGTACAACTTATTTATAAACAAATGGGCAACTAACTAGAGGTAATAAAAAATATCTCATCTTACCAAAAAAATACAGTCGCTACTTTAAAAAAAGAAGATTACGTCTTACGCGTGGGTAATCTAGTCATGTATGTTAATCAATGACCTAAATTCTGCAAAGTCACTGGTTAACCTGGCTGATTCAGGCCGCCCATTCCATGCTCTAATAGCACTAGGGAAGAAGGAGTATTTGTATAAATTTGTCCTAGCATATGGAACAAGGGACATTCATTTGGTGGCTCGGGGGATCTTTAGAATTTGGACCGCCTTCCTCCTTCGTAGGCTCAGATTGGGAAATGCGACGTAAGGGGCCCACTCAGGTAATTGATTATTTCTTTTTATATTACGCTTCGCGGATGTGGTGCCTTGTCAAAAGCAAACATAATTTATCTCATTGAGCACTTTTACATTGTTTAAACATATATATATATTATAATTGTTATTATTTTAAAAATCTAATACCTATACGTTAGAATCTATTGATGAGTTGAACCTGACAATTTTAGACTTAACTTCCTTTAACAAATTTCAGACTACCATAATTAAGATTTACATCGATGCGGTATTGATAAAATTATGATTCATGATGACCCATAAGGATGTCAACACATACTGTAAATATGGAAATATTTAAAGATGCAAACCAAGAAAAACACAAACAAATATCACATATAGCATAAGAAACCTCGTCTATTTCTGCATTACGAATGGTAAACATTAAAGCAAAAAAGTATGTCTGTATTTATATGATATTAAATGAATGGAAAGGTAGTTTGTGCATGTAATTTTTTTAGTATTACAGTAGTGGTATTCTCATTGCAAATGTATTTGACTTAATGGAATTATTTACATAAAATAAATGTGTGTCTTGTATGAGGATGTATTTCTATGTGCTCTTGGGTAGTTACTTAATGTTTTGGACTGCGCACTTAGAAATCTTTGACATCTTGTTTTGTAGCCCTTAGGTTATGTACAAGATAATAGTGTGTATATATTTATGTTTGTTTATGTGGGTGCGGTCATGCATGTATTGGTGTGTATTTAATTTTATTCTTGGTTAGTTACACTTTAGTTGTTGATTTGCTAATCCTTGTATCAGTTTTCTGTCTCTGATGGTTTCAATAGTTACTTAGTATATCTTTGCTTTAGAAGCAACATTTTTATCGTTATTATTATAATTTTGTAAGGTTAGGGTTTGACCAAATGAAGGCGTTACATGGCAAAGAATTGTTGTTGTTTTTTAATTCCCTTGGTGTGAGATTTATAATCCAGCTTCGTGGTGCTTTATTTGTACTGGGGACTAGTTGACAAAAAAAAAAAATTGCTCACAGATACTATATTTTATCTATTCAGTTTGTGGTGATTTTAACAGAACTCACAGGACCTCTCGGTGTCAACTGGTCGAGATTAGTTGTTAATCAATCTTAGATGATATCTAGTCCTCTAAGTTCCTCATGAGCTCACTACAATGATGTGTGGCCTCAATCTTGGGTTGACGACAGGTTAATATCTGGAAACCAGTACCGGTCTGTCAACTTGTGGAGGTTTCTCTACTAGTGATTTGGGAAAGCGGTCATAGTAATAGAGTTCAGCCTGTATACAATGGCGTGGGACTAATGACTGAATGATGTACACGAACAATTTTTTGTGTTGATTAGCCTGCCTTGTGGTACATAAAAACAGTTTCAGGAATTCAAACGCACCAACAAAAACATCTATATTTCATGGAACCTCTGGGCTTCCATAAGAAATAAGGACAGATCCTTCTGAAAGAATCCCAATATCTTCTTCTCATATTATCTTACATAATACAGACGTTAGGCCTACTTAAAAAAAGAAGATGATTACGTTCAGTCATGCATATTAACCAATGACCTAAATTCTGACAAGTCACAGGCTTTCCTGGCTAGCTCAGGCAACCCATTCCATGCTCTAATGGCACTAGGGAAGAAGGAGTATTAGTACAAATTTGTCATAGCATATGGGACGAGGAATGTGTCTTTATCTTTGTGTCTTTCAGAGTATTTTATTAAATTTTGTTTTTGTATTTGAAGATTATGGTTCAGTGTTTTTCAAACATGTATGTATTGCGACAATAATGAGGTAGCAGACATGTGTTAATCTAATTCTGCATGATTATTGCGGAAACATGAAAACACGATCGCATAGGCACCTAGAAAGAGGCTAGGGTAGATCTAGAACGAGGCTTCAATCACTAGTGAGAACTAGATTTACTTACGATGTATAAGATTCCCAGGAATTAGAACTCTGATGAGATATTTGGTTTACTACCGCAGTGGCAGTGTACATTGCCAGGCTGCATTCTGTGTACAGTATCGTCTCCTGGCTCATTGTTTGCAGATCTAACCCGTCCTCCCGCTGACATCTGCTGGGCCCGCTGACAGAACGACCCCGTCAGGCGCCGCCCCCTTATTGGGGGAGGGGGGAAGAAGACGAGAGAGCTGAAGTGTCCGAGCGTGTTTTGAGTTTTGTTTTTCGGTGGAGGGTGAAAGTGGCGAAGAGAGAGAGAGAGAGATGGAATACTACTTTACAGAAATGGGAGGGGGGGGTGATTATGGGCAGAAAGCATCGGCGGATGGTTGCAGTTGACAGCGGTGTCAGTGACACGCTTGATTCTTCGTGTATAGTGGGGCGGAAAAGTTTAAGGGCGCTTGGTCTAGAGTGGCGTAAAGAAAAAAAAAAGGGGGGGGGCGCCAACGGACAAGACTGGTGTTGATGTTCCTAATGTCAAATTAATTCCGTGTCTTCCTGGACGAGTATGTTTGGGCGCCCCCTGCGCACGTGACATAATTGCGCTTGAGCTACGCCATCTGTGAAAGAAGCCCCCCCCCCCCACGACCAGAAGCTTCTTACAACTGAGCCCTGCTACTCACAGGCACGACCAAAAAACCATGTCTCAAAACATTTTAAGGGGGGGCCCAGCATTGGGAAGGGGGGGCGGGGGGGGGGGGCAGGCAATGACAAAGAATCACACGTCATCCGAACGGATTTAAAAAGGTTGTCAAAGTTCCTTAGTCATCAACCCAGAGCAAGGGCGGCCTTAGCGGTGCATTGGGCCCTGGGCGAGTGTCTTGTGCGGGGCCCTGAGCCCTAAGGGTACACTAAATATACCGTACCACATCAGGCTAACGGGCTAATCCAACGCTGTAACAATAACAATGCAGTAGGCCCGCCCGCTTGCGCTGGCTTGGACATGTTCGCCGGATGGAGGACAATCGCATCCCGAAAGTCATCCTCTACGACAACTCGCGACTGGCTCAAGAAAAAACTGGTCGCCCCCACCTCCGTTACATAGATGTAATAAAACGGGACCTCAAATCAGTGAACACCAATACTGACCATTGGGAAGACATAGCTCTAGGCCGCACCAGATGGAGAGAGACAGTGACCAAGAAAGCTATGGACAGTGAACTAACATGGATCTCAGCTCAGAAAGAAAAACGTACAATCCGAAAAATGGCCAGCTCCTCTACCACCGAAGCAAAAGCCACATTAACCTGCTCTATCTGTGGACGGGAGTGTCTCTCCAAAATAGGGCTCCACATCCGCCTGAGTAAGTGTGTGAGATGAACCATAGTCATTCTACGACTGAAGGAGGCCAACCAACTATGCCCGCCTCTAAGCTGTGTGGATTATATATTGTATTGTAATTGTTCTACATGAAAGATTTTTCTTTCAAGTTAAAAAAGTTAATAAAAAAATACTCCCATGGCCGCATGATGACTATGTACAGTAGCCTATAAAACACTTAGGCTGAAGAAACCAATCCAAATAGTTCATTTAAACATCGACGTCAAGTCGGATTTTAGTAGGAAAATGTGCAGTGATCAAGTTTCTGACAATAAAATCTCCGATCGCAACCCCCCCCCCTCCCCAGACGCGGGGCATGGGGCCCTTAATAATTCCAGATATTATACGTCACTAGCTATAGCTTGTTTTGCAATATGTAAATTCGGCCCTGGTGTTGGCTGAGTGAAAGTAGAGTGACAGTCATGGTGTCGAGATAACTGCGGTTCCACTCCTATGTATTTTAAATGTATTTATGTACATACCGACTCAATCCGGCCTCAATCTCTACTCCATCACAAGCCGGATTATCTTATCTTATATAATACAGACATTACTTCAAAAAAGAAGATGATTACGTCCTACGCGTCATGCATCTAGTCTTGCATGTTAACCAATGACTTAAATTCTGCCAAGTCACTGGTTTTCCTGGCTGGCTCAGGCAACCCATTCCATGCTCTAATAGCGCTAGGGAAGAAGGAGTATTTGTACAAATTTGTCCTAGCACATGGGACAAGGAGGCCACGAGCAGGAATTTTTTGTGGAGGTCCATACCGTCGTTCGGCTTCAATACATAAACGAAATGTTATTAACAAATCTAAAAATATGTAAAGAAAGAAATTCAATCCCATTTTCTTTCTTTTACAAAGCTCATATTTGCTCTTTGTTTTTTCTGGCCAAACGTTTGTACACGTTATTTCTCCGACACCCAATCTCTGATCAAACTGACATTTTGCACAATTATTTCTTTTACATGACAATACACAAATCAATAAAAAAAAAATAATTAAGTAGGCCTATTGGTAATAAATTATTTTGTCTGGTATCTCAAAGAAGGGAAAGAAATAGCATTTCACTGAAATGGCAGTATAAGCTGAATTTGTCCCCTTTATATTAGGTTATCGTCTGAGGCATAGTGAACACAAACATGAAATAGAAACAATAGATAACTTTACAATCGTCCATTTTCATAGCCTCTTCGCTAGCACAGTGGTTACAGCGTTGGCCTGAGAAGGCTTTACCCCACAGGTTCAATGTCAGGTGGGTTTTTTTTTTTGTTTTTTTTTTATTACAAAAACATTTTAAAAAGCGATCACCCAGATATCCCGTTCTTTCTCCCCCTACCCCTTTCCAACAGGTCCAGACAAGTGATAGGATTATAGCCTATTGAGAAAAGCTAAAAGCATGAAATTGCGCTAAACAAAAACAATTGGTAGAAAATATAAGGACAGAGGAAGACGGCGAAAAGATAATCTTAATCGACCACCGTCGGACATTGGCTATGCTTGTCCTGGATGTTTCAAAATATGTAGGTCACAGCTGGGCTGCGTAGTCTGGGAAAGACTACGTTCCTAATTAATCTATTAGCGGAAAGATTGAATGTAAAGATTTTAGTCAAATAGTAAAAAACCAAGTGTGAGTTGAATAGTCAACGAAAATATATGAAGAAAGTTAATTATCTTTTCTATCATAGCAGACGATTAGGGAGTTTATGTAAGCCTTATATGTGGGGGCAGTCATGCATATGTTAGTGTGTACGTGTTGGTGTGTATTGGCTTTTAATTTTGGTTTTCCTTGTATCATCTTTCTGTCTCTGGTGGTTTCAATAGTTATGTAGTACTTCTTTGTTGTTAAATAGTATTTCCATTACTATACCATTATTATATTTTTGTAAAGTAATTGAGTGTACGTTAACCATGTTTCAAATTTTCTTTTTAATTCTTTATGATTTAATGTTTGTGAAATGTGAGAACTTACAAAATAAAACTAAATAAAAAATTAAATAAATAAATAAAAAGCCCACAAAAGAGGCTGGAGGGCCCCAAAAAGAGGCATATTAAGCCCAAAAAAAGAGGCAAAGAAAAGAGGCCTAAGGCCCAAGGATTCCTAAGATGACAAAGCTAAAATTGAATAGCGCAAATTCAGAGGTTTCCTTAAAAAAAACGCTTATGCTTCTGTATCTGGGACTATGACTTTATAATTGATGAACTCCAGCGGGTATATTACATTGAATAGTGTATTTGATCTTGAACTATATACAACTTCTCAATAACCTTGACTGCTCAACAGTATTATATGGTCTAGACGTCGATGCGTTAACCTGTTTGTCTTGTCTGTTATTGTAAGTTAAAGTTAAAAAAACCACGAAAAAAAGTAAATTATGTTTTTATAGCTCTACTTTCATGCTTATAGCATGCTCAGAGCGCTTTGGTCCAATCTCAGTTGTGGACCAGTGGGGGTATCTAGGAGAAGGTTTTTTCGTGCTGCCTTCAGGGGCTCAGCAAGCACAACTCTGCCCGAGTCGGGTGTCGAACTTCGAGCCCCCTTCATTTGTAACCCCTTGACTGCTCGACAGTGTTCCATGGTCTGGACCTGGGTCCGTTAACATATTTGTCTTGTGTTTTATTTAAATTGAAAGCATTATCTGAATAAAAAAAAAAAAAATAATAAAAAAAATAATACATTTTAGACTCAATTAAACTATAGCTGATTAAGTGACATGGGGTCAAGGAAAACCAGGAACCGTGACCCACTTGTCGAATGCACATGACGATGGAGCTAAAGATGACCTCTTAATATGTGGTTAATCTTGACAAGTCACATACAATGTTTCCTTTAAATTAATTCCTACTTTTTTGTGAAGCTGATGGTACTCAATAATTTTTCATTTTATGATTTTTTTGTAATACATCATTTTTGCAATAATTATTTTTCCCATTGAGCGCAATCAAGTTCAAGACGGTGCGCAAACTGTTTATGTAGGTCAATATATTTATTCAGCTCTTTACCGAATGCTAAAAAAACATTTGAGTCGTGTGCGGGAATTTCCACTGAAAGTATTTTTTTCAAAAAAATAAGCCAGATTTAATTGGAAGATGATTATATTTTCAAAATTAAATATAAACTTTATATTTATCTAGTGTTTGTGTGTGAGCGCCACCCAGTCTTCTGATTTAAAGGTAATCAGCAGACAGAGTGAAAGAGAGACAGAGAGAGACGGAGGCGCTGTATCTGGTCAGAAAAGCGCTTGGCTTCTAAACCGGGCGTCCCGTGTTTGACTCCTGATGAAGACTGGAGAAAGAGGGATACGGAATGAGGATAACCTGTTTTTTGTTAATGGCCGATGACTTCCAGTGTACAGTTGTTAGTAGGTAGGCGTAATATATCTTAACTTGTAAAACTTGAAATAGCTTGCATAACTTCTTTGTGAAGAATACTAAAAATAACTTTTATTATTAAATCGACAAAATCAACTTGTGATGAAACAAAATAAATATAGTAGGCTACTAGACTTTAGTACAAATATAAATGGTATTTTAAACAAAATCTAACTCACTACAATAACACGTCTTTTCAGTCTCACAATCTAGGGTGCGTCTCCTCTAACTAAACCCAAATGTCGACACTGCCACATATGTTGCATCATTCACAACCAATTGCTAACCTCTTCCGACCGTCACCATAGAAATGTGGTCACCACAGCAGTCTTTGAACCAGCACCCACAGTCAAGCTACCATCACACTGCACTCATAATAGAGACCCTCCCCCCCCACACACACCATATCCCAAGAGAACTACTCTTTTTCGTGTGTGTGTGTATGTGTGTGTGACAGTGGGAGAGGGAAGATTACTCATAAGCTGGTGTCCTGATTTACAAATTAATTATTAATTAGGTTCAATGTCAGTGTATTGTTCTGGAGTCCAGTGGACCTGTGAGATGCAGAAGTAGCACACATACTCACTCACACACAACGAGTCTTAACACATGCAAACACGCACACACACGCATTTTAGTCAAGTCACCTCCCCTGAAACTACAATAAGAAGGAAGGGAGATAATTGGCTAATTAAATTGTCAGCCCTTGGGAATATAATTGTTTGTTCGAAGGACTAAAAGGAGAGAGAGAGAGGGAGAGAGAGAGAGGAAGAGTTGGGGACACATACTGATTAGGAAACACACGTTGTACTTGCTATATCGAAGAGGAACATACGGACTTACCATTTTAAAACTTACACAAAAATTAGTTCTTTAATTTTATTTTTGCATTCAGCCCAACATCGCATTACTTCTAAAAGGCGCTAGCAGATTTGTCAATTTTTCAAATAAACATCCGCCTGTCAATCACGTTTACATATTGACCTCTACCTTGACCTATCCCGTAGTCTGTTGGACGCTGGGGCACCATGCAAGATTAGTCGACCGTCTTTCTCCATTCCTCTCTGTTTTTTTTTTTGCCTTAGTTAGAACCTCTTTCAATGGCAGGCCCGTCCAATCTTTTATGTTGTCCTCCCATCGCTTTCTCTGTCTGCCTGTCTTTGAGTTTGAGTGATAACACAAACTCTCTTTGTAATCAGTAGCGGCCTTAGGGGGTGGCAAGTGGGGCAACCGCCCCAGACCCCGCGCCTGGAGGGGGCCCCGCGCCTGAGATGGGCCCCGCGATAGTAGATTCTCTTATCACCGTCAGGTTCGAAAACCAGGCCAGCTCTCATAAACTAGGACTTGTTGCTAAATATTTTTTGGTCTTTCCTGTCATTTATATTATATTAATAACCATGATGTAAGCTCTTAGCATGACATTTTTGGTTTGGAAATACCGTTCAATTTCTGTGAAGATAGCATCTTATGAACTGTACTTTCTAATCGGCTATCTTTCTTTAACAGTTTACCTTAGCACAAAACACCAACAATAACACGCAACCGGAAGCAACCAATTAAAATCGTTTAATTAGTAGATAAAAAGTCATATAGTACTGTTATGTCGCATTACAGTGTAAAAAGAATGAGTTTGAGTTTAGGCGCATCGGCACAATTTAGGCCATGTCGTGCCCTGTAAAAAGAATTGGTTCGTGTACAGTATACTATTACTTTAGTCCGCCATAGAAAACAAAAGGACGAGGGTGTGTGAGATGGATTCCTAGTTTCAACTTGTTTGGTACTCTGAGCTAGCTCGTATTTTAACAATATGTGCTATACAGTTATTTCGGCCAACCAGCATCCAGAAAGTTTGATGATGACCTATTCATTTCCCCCCGAATAGGCTAAAAAAAAATTTGACAAAAAATCTAAAACCGTTTGCATAAATGTGTTAAAAATATGGTAAATAGTCATCTCCCTTACTAATTAGCCTACCGTATTGTTACTATTAATAGTGAATTGATGTAAAAATGGTGTATTTTTATGAAAAAACTGCTTACATAGTTGATTTTAAAAAAAAAATTTTCTTTCAGAAAAGAAAAAAAGTAGCCATTACTTCAGAACTTTGAATGGTCTTTAATATTATGATGACGAATTTTCACTATCTTTTCTAGTTTACGAGATCTAAACCGGACGGACAGACACACGGACAGACCACTCCAAATCGAAGTTAAGATTGAAAATAATATCATTTCCATGAGATGATCTAAAGTCGCTTCCAGACGGATGGAGGCCATGTATAATGAAGACAGTTGAAATATTTGATCTTACAACTTTTTGAAAAGCACACGTCTTGAAGACTAAATTAAACCAAAGCTGTTACTGCTAACGCAGTACATATACTAAAATTGGAACCATGCTCAAACTCTTGAAGCGTTTCATATGTTTTGGTGGAGTTTAGGTAATAAAACTATAGCCATATACATAAACATACAATTAGGGCTACTAGATAAAATGTAAGAAAGGCTTAAATGATTATATCCCATAACAGTGCTCCAGATTAATGAATCTTAATGGGATGGTTATAAAGGACATCGTTTGTTATAAAATGTTTTACATGTTTTGCATGTGCCTTCAGAGTTGAAGATAATTACTTCCTAGTCCAAACGCAGGACGACGGGGGATGGGAGCGGGCAGGGTTTGAACCCTGGACCATCGATAAATCTGAACGATAGTCCAGCGCGCAAACCGCACGACCAGGCAGCCATTTGCTTGTATAACATACATTTAAAAAAAAAAAAAGAACAAAAGTCGGGATATTTTAAACATGTGAAAGTTTGGAAGAATCCCTGTTTCAACGTTTGGCATGTGAGGACATTTGTCTACAGGCAAAAATAGGGCAACCAAATAAAGCAGTGATGCCCAGATCCGGCCCGCGACATGATTCCATCCGGCCCGCCGTAACGTCGGCACAAAGTGTGGAAATCCCCCATCCAAACAAAACAAAAAGAAAAAGGTTAAAAAGTGTATAAATATCTACCCTTGGTTCCTTTCCTTTTTTCTCTGATGGATTGGTGTAACGATCTTATAATAATAATAATACTAATAATAAGGAGATGTTATGACATGATTAGGAATTACTTATTTGTTTCGGGAATATGGTAAAGTTTTACTTAGCGACGATGACGTAAAGTTGGTTAAAAAACAAGAACGCTCTAAGTGACGCTACAAAGAAGACGCTTCGTATAGAGCAGTACAATAGATATACGGATTTACGGACATAGCTGACATCGGACGATTCCCTTCTTGATTATCAAATATATTTGTAGAACAACATCAGCGTCGACTACATATTTTGATTGTTTTGGCCTTTCGCCGGTGTTACTGAAGTAGTTTGAGTTCAGTGTTACTTAATAATAATAATTATATAATTAATTAAAAAAAAAAACAGAGCAGGAAAAACATCGAAAATATGGGAACCTAGGCTTGGAGATTAAGCGTTTATGGAAATTATCTAAATTAAACAATATACCCCATTGTCATATCAACCTAGGGAATAATAACAACCGACCTCACAGATATCTTCAAGGCCCTTGTCATTCCTAGGAACATTCTCGTTGCCTGTCAGAGGGCGGTACTTCTGCAGACCTGCCACATCACAGAAAATTCTTCGGTGGAAACTGATAAAGGGACTACGATGAATTTTGTTTCCCTTTAACGAAACTCGACCCTGGCTTCGCCAGAGAATAAATACTCGCCCTTTTTATAATAATAATAATAATAATCTTTATTGTCCATATGGAAATTTGCTCTTTAGTAATTGCTAATTCTAAACAGTTGTTAACATTGACATCCTCAATGGCTTTGAGTCTTAGATAATTAAGATTTGTGTGTTTATGCTATGGGACTGTGAATGTAGAATCTACCAAGTGAATCTATCTTTACTCCTTTTTTTTTTGTTGCTGAACATGATAATAAGCGAATGTATTTATTATATAAAAGAAAATGCGTCTGTTTAACAAAACAACAACATAAAAAATGGCATTATAAAACAAATATGTTGGCACTCTTTGGTTTGATCCGCGAATAAAAGATTGTTTAACTACGCCTATTGATTGGAGGATCGATGGGAATATTTACCAAAAAGAGATAAGAAAATGAGTCGTTGGCTGCCTACACTGTTGCTCACATTTTTAAGTATAGTAATGAAGCTATTTTCTGACCCGTTAAAAAAATATAATCTTCAAATATCGTATTAATTAAGTTTTAATCCACAAGTTTCTACCAAAATAGTTTCAGAACAATTTCCATTCGTTTTTGTAACCTTTTGATCAAGTGGCCCGCGAGACGAGTGTTGAACATTAAAACGGCCCGCGGGTCGAATCAGGTTGGGCATCACTGAAATAAACTATGAACCATTTCTATGATTGTATTGTATTACTTGTCGTGAGAGTAAATGAAATGTATGCCCTTTGTTCTAGACAATGTAAAACCTTTTCAACTACAAAATAAAAAATTAATTAATTAAACAATAGCTGGCAAAGTGAAATGAGGTCAAGGTAAATCAGGAACCGTATCCGACCGGCGCATTCGACATTGGGTCACGGACGTCACGGTCCAACTTGTCCAATGCACACGACCCTAACCCTAAGCCTAAAGATGACCTCTTAATATGAGGTTAATCTTAACAAGTGACATATACATTTTTTAAAAAAATTAACCCCTTTGTTTGTACCGCGTGCAGTCCGTTCAAGATGAACGGTTCAGACATTAAAGGGAAACTTCGATGATTTGTACAATTTTTGATATAATATGTGTTTTGATTTACAGATAATGAATATATTATTATATTGTTTTTATTTGCAATAATAACTTAGCAATTGATATTTTTCTGACGTCATTTTCCTGCGCATCCAAAACGGTCAGACTTTCACCGGGTTTTTTATGTGACGTCACGCAAGCCTATTAATTTAATCTATTGACTTACTGTACAACGGGAGACCATACAGTTACGTTTACATTCTCGTAAAAGAAATATATCTTTGTCTATGCAGTTAGATCTAGGATCTTGTAAGCAAAAGAAAAAAAAAAGCGTGTTAAATGATACTGTCTTAACACCATAAGTACTATAAAAGAAGAAAATAGTCAAGCCCTATTTCCACTCAGCATTCACAACACGAGCGCTATACGAAAAACAGGGGGAGAAAAAAAATAACAATTAAAAACAACAACACGAGTTATATTCCCTTAGGTGATATTCAAATTAGGAGTTATCTACCGATTCAAGGGTTCAATCATGCAGAGCATGGCTATTTCATTATTAGAACATTTAAAGCAAAATTTCTTGTCAAATAGTTGTAACCAAGTATAAGTTGAATGTAAGTTATTAATATATAAAAAAAAATTAATTATATTAGGTGATGTCCTGAGAGAGCAATAAAATTTCATCATGCTTACTTAACACCCTCCAGATCAAAGGGGGTGTCAAGCTGTTCCCTCAAGGATTTGTTAAGGAAATGTCGAAAGCCTTCCCCCCCCCCCCCCTCTATCTGGTGTCCAATGTTCTTGGATCCTCCATGAAAGCACGGCGCCAAGTTCTAGGAGGATGTCCAAAGCTACTATAGCGCAAATAAATGCCCTACCTACTTTTGTGAACTGACCGCCCAGTAGTCACTTCCAAATGTAGCTGCTCAGAAAAGAAGAACATGTGTCCGTGTCAAACAAAGTTCAGGTCCAGGTGGTTGTGGGGTACCGAAACCCTGACTAAAGAAAACAGAGGCGAGGGTAATTAAGCTATTGCTAAAACAAAACTAGGATCAAATCTCGCCGTTTGGCGCGTAATGACATGAAACAAGCAAAATATTTTTAAAATACATTTTAAAAATGTATCTTAGGGGGAAAAAACTCCACATTTAAAACTATATTTCTCACTAATGTAGAATGTATTTCCTTTTTTCAATATCAAACAAAATAATGAATTTTCTATAATTAATTGACTAACTTTTTAAATTGTTTTTTTTCTTTGTTTTTTTTTTTTTTTAGATACAATAAATAATTGAAAATGGATGTGGGGGGAAATAAAATTATTTAAGGCGACAAATCCTCAAAGATTTAGCCATATTTGTTACTACTGACCAATCAATTTCCCTAGATCAATGGTTCTCAAACTTATTTTAAATAATTATTTTAAACAAAAGTTATAATTCGATAAAAAATCCTTCAACTACTTAGTTACATTTGTAACTGATATACAATGTATTAATGTAGCTTTTTTTTTCACTTGTGGTAAGTTTTGACTATATAAAGGTGTCTCGGGGTAAAAAAAAAATTGAGAACCACTGCCATAGATAGTATCGAGATAATATAATTAATTACCAATAATTAATTAACTAATTAAATAATTTAAAAAAATGTTTCATGGTTGTTGTTTTTTTTTAGGTACAATACAAAATTGGGCAAAGTTTCAACTTGAATCGAGAATGGACGTGGGGGAATTAAAATGCTCAACAGACAGACTTGAAATGTTCAACAGACAGACTTGAAATGTTCAACAGACAGACTGGTAATGTTCAACAGACAGATTGGTAATGTTCAAAAGAGACTTGAAATGTTCAACAGACAGACTGGTAATGTTGAACAGACAGACTTGAAATGTTCAACAGACAGACTGGTAATGTTCAACAGACAGACTTGAAATGTTCAACAGACAGACTGGTAATGTTCAACAGACAGGCTGGTAATGCTCAACAAACAGACTTGAAATGTTCAACAGACAGACTTGAAATGTTCAACATTGTTATCAGACAGACTTTAAATGTTCAACAGTGTTATCAGACTTGAAATGTTCAACAGTGTTATCAGACAGACTTAAAATGTTCAACATTGCTATCAGACAGACTTGAAATGTTCAACATTGCTATCAGACAATTGAAATAATTATCGAAAGGAAAAGGTTAAAAAAAAAAGATGAAATGCTAAAATTTCCGAAATCTTCGGCCAAGAGATGCATAAAAATGACTGATTTCCTTGCCAGTTTGGCACAAACGAATCAGGAACGTCGCTGAATCTCATGATAACTTTCACTACTCCATTTTTTTTTGTTTTGATCATGTCACGTTAGATTGTGTATAGCACTTTGCTCGATTGTGTATAGTGTCTTCCTCCTACTTAAACATGAAGAAATACAATATTATATAGAGACATCAGCTGGCATATTACAAGCTTTCAATTTTATGCATATCATATGCAATTAAGTTTTTGGGCCGAATCGTATGGCAATGCCCAGGCCGATGTGACACCAAGTGCGCCCCTGCAACAGACTATCTTTCAAAGTATTCGTTGCCGATCTCGAATGGATTCCGTTGAAAGGGAAGAAAACGAGTTTACAGATAATGACTATATTTTTTTTAAATTACTTCCCTTATTATACACTCATTCCCTGCACTGCATTCTTTTGCGATCGTAAGTAATACAAATTAAATATTTAATTGTTTAATTCGTATTCTTAATTTTAAAAAAGTTTTTGTGCAACAATATTTATTATATATTACACAAGCGCGTCAATAGAATAATAGTAATTTTCTTTTATTATTTCCAACAAATGATCACAAATTTGGTCGACACTAATTTAGATATTTCGAATACCTTTCAAGACTAGTGCAGTATTCTCCCCTCCCAAAGATTCAATAATAGTGTCGATAACTTAACACTACACGTTTTTAGTTTATTTTTTTAATTTTTAGAAATGTCGAACTATTATGTTCGTGCTGAGTTGAAGAAATAGTTGTTTCATTAGGACACACATTTTCAAAAGATAGAAAATTGAAAATAAATAAATAAATCTATAAATTAAAATCATTATTATTCAAATCAAAGGGCGAGTATTCATTCTCTGGCGCTGCCAGGGGCGAGTTTCGTTAAAGGGAAACAAAATTCATCGTAGTCCCTTGATCAGTTTCCACTGAGGAATTTTCTGGTGATGTGGCAGGTCTGCAGAAGTACCGCCCTCTGACAGGCAACGAGAATGTTCCTAGGGATGACAAAGGCCTTGAAGATATCTGTGAGGTCAGTTGTTATTATTCCCTCGGTTGATATGACAATGGGGTATATTGTTTAATTTAGATAATTTCCATAAACGCTTAATCTCCAAGCCAATGTTCCCATATTTTCATTGTTTTTCGAGCTCAGTTTTTTTTAAATTAAAATTAAATTAAATTATTATTATTATTATTATTATTATTATTATGTTAGAAAAGAACGAGTATTCATTCTCTGGCCCAGCCAGAGTCTAGTCTCTTATAGGTAACAAGAATATTCCTAGGAATGCCAAAAGCGTTGAAGGTATCTGTGAGGTCAGTTATTATTATCCCCTCGGTTGATATAAAAATGGGGTATATTGCTGTTTTAGATCATTTGCATAAACGCTTAATCTCCAAGCCTAGCTTCATATATTTCCGTTGTTTTTCCAACTTTTTTTTTCTTAAATTATGAAACAGTAGTACGGTTATATCAATAATGGTAGCGCCTTTTTTCTTTTTTATCAATGAGAAGCAGCTTAGGGTGATTAAAATCTACCGTTTTGTCGGTCAAAATAAGCTTTTACCGGTATAGCAGATGATCAGGAGACTCGAGAACCTATTGTGGCGAGTATTCTGTAAAAAGAAGGAGTATCCTTACCGATCAAATTATGTGTCAAAGCCAAGTGCTGGTGTACTATTATTATTGTTATTGTTATGCTAGAGACGAACGAGTATTCATTCTCTGGCGCTGCCAAGATAGTTTCATTAAATAGAAATCAAATTCAATGTAGTCTTTATCAGTACCCACTGAGGAATTTTCTGATGATTTGTCAGGTCTGTGCAGTACCCCCTCTGGCAGACAACGAGAATGTTCCTAGGACTATTGTTATTATTATATTAGAAATGAACGAGTAGTCATTCTCTGGCGCTGCCAGGGTCGAGTTTCGCTAAAGAGAAACAAAATTCATCGTAGTCCCTTTATCAGTTTCCACTGAGGAATTTTCTGGTGATGTGGCAGGTGTGCAGCCGTTACGCCCTCTGACAGGCCACGAGAATGTTCCTAGGAATGTTAAGGGCCTTGAAGGTGTCTGTGAGGTCAGTTGTATTATCCCCTCGGTTGATATAACAATGGGGTTATTATTATTGCTTTAATTATTATTATTGCAACGATATCTCCTCTAATTAGTGGAATTAACAACAGAACGTGTTGCATAGAATATTTCACACCCTTTATCGTGTAAATACTTGCAACGCTTTAGGCTAATAAAGAGTTAATCTTTGGCCATCAGCTCCTTATTAGCATAGACTAGCCTATTACAACAATAACTTACAACTGTACTTTTGTGGAAGCATGAATTGTTAAGTTCCTACTTATACGTAGCTACTCAGAAGTTGCTACTCAGAAGTTGCTACCTTTAAGAAGTGAATTGATTTAAATTTTCAACAAAATGTGTAAAAAATTTTCTTCTCAGAATCTAAGCAGTACAACAACTCCTAATTACAATATGAACTTACGACTTCAATGGAAGCATTACTTGTTAAACTGCTACATAGAAGAAGTTAATTGATTTAAAGGTGCAAAAATTAGCTTAAATTTGGCTATTCAGAATCCAGGGTGGCACCTTGTACATGACTACGGCGCCCGTGGCTAGTCATCTTCACCTTCACTTATCCTTTTGTCTGTTGGGTCGTTGGGGCACCAACCAAGATTTATCGACTGTCTTTCTCCATTCCTCTGTCTTTTGCTTAGGATAGAGCCTCTTTCAATGGCATGCCTCATCAATTTTTTTAATGTTGTCTTCCCATCGCTTTCTCTGTCTGCCACTTCATTTTCCTGGTACTGTTCCCTGAAGGAAGGTCTTTGCGAGCCCTGAAAACCTTGCAATATAGGCATAGAGTTTGCTTTTTTTTTTTTACGGTGGTTGGAAGGTCATCCTGGAGTTCAATCGCTGTAGTAACTCTGTCTCTAATCTCTTTGTTGGTTATCACAGTTAGGTTTTTTCTTGAGTTGGAAATGCTTATTCGTCGAAGGTGCTAATATGTTGTGACTATGATGCCGGGGATTCTGATTGATCCCTATATCTCTAGATCTAAATATATCTTGGAGATTCAATTAACGAAGATCCTTTTAATTCAAATACAGAACTTTAATTTAAAGCTTGGAATCACAAAAATATACAGTTTGTACAGAAATAAAACTGTATTAGATGAATATCTTCTTTCAAAGCTCGATAATAAAATATATTCAGATTAATACTAGATCTAATAAAATACAAGACTTCAAGTTACAACTCAAAACTAAAATACGTCTTATCTTTATGAAATTACCTCCACAACTAAACTCTCTAGATCTTTCTCTACCCAATCGTTTTCTTCGCTTCAACCCCGTCGCTTGCTTCAACCAATCCAATCATACCTCGCCAGATGTTACGCTGTCACCGAATGTGTGACGTCATGGGTTTCTCCAGCTCGAGCACGTGGGGTTTTCCATACTTCCGCTGGGACAAATTATATTAAGTTTTATTACCCTAGCTTAGGTTTATTTAAATTGATATTGGTGATGTGATCTTTAAATGTGATACCTAGGATCTTTCTGTATCATCTCAGTTCCGTTGCTGGGATCCCCGTCTCTAGTTCTGTAGTCAGCGTCCAAGGCTAGCAAGCACATAAGAATGTGGCCGTGACCAAGGGGCGCATAGGTGTGATTTTTTGGTGTAGTAAAGGTTTTAATATCAGTTAAAGTTAGGTCGTTTTCTTCTAGGTCTGTTGGGTTTTCACACCTCAATACAAATCGAAGTCTTACAGAACATATCTATATGTAAATCCTAACACTTCAATGATTCATAAGGAAGTCTAGCTAACTTGTTATATTAAGATTGTCTTAAACTTATTGTTACGAATCTCACTATCCAGGCTCTCTGCAAACTGCACCATACACCACCAACGTAAAGAACTTGACAACTAAGGACTCCAGAGTAACGTAACACTTTAATAGTTGAATAAATAACAGCCAATACTGTACATTTGGCAACACATACACTGTACAAATATCTCTCCGATAACACCGTACCGCCGTATCAACTCTTACACTGGCCTCTCCGTCTCGTTCCGGGCTTGCACTGGGTTCAACAGTTCAGGACTGACTTCACACACTGGGCTCGTTGTGTCGGACTCGATCACAGACCAAGATCAAGACGCCAGTCGTCTCAACTGTACTTTACAGTACTCCGCACTGAACCGTCGTAATGCACGTACAGAGACTCACCGTTGAACTGTGCTGTAGTCGACCGTGTTTTGAACCCCTGCCGTGAACCGTCTTGACTGGACACCTCCGCTCTTTATATAGGGTCCATTTTGGCCTTCTAGAACCGGACGGAACATCGCTCGACGTTTCTAGGTTAGTCACATGACTACATCCCTCGTGACGCTCCTGAGCTCTGTTCACGACTGCGATCCTTCCGAAACCGTCCTGTTGACACTCGACTCGGCTGACCGCTCGTCTAGCGCTGGCCTGTGGCGATTTGCGTCGGCTGACTACACTCACACACTACCCCCATCTGTGCCACCGCCAGGTTTATAACATTATTATTGGAAGGGTGTAAACTCCGTAATAAATATGATGCTGTCCTTCTTGAAAATTATTAAAATGTTCGTTGAATTACAAAAGGTTTAGAATAGATAAATAAATTTTATACTTGTTTTAAAAATAAACTATTATTAACATTTACATGGAGATTATTATGTTGGATTTTTATGATTTTTTTTTTTAGTTGTACATTTGAAATATTGCATTATTTATTTAAAATATTTGTTTAACGATAGGAATTTCTAGGAAGTTGTGTGTAAACGCGAATTGCTCCCCTTTAGAAATCCATAACAATCCAATAATGATACAAATGAACCAAGCCACAAGCATTTCTCAGCCTACGAGATAATTCAAAGAGTCTGAATGAAGAGTGCAATGTAGAGATGGGAAATGAACTAAAACTTCACTTTCGACCGAACCGAACCGAACCTGAATTTTAAAACTAATCTGCAAGAACAGAACGAAAGATCTTTACCTTAACCGAACAGATTATTTTGCAATATTTTTTACTCAGACAAAATAAAAACCTATTTTTAGCGAAATCATTTGACAGTTATTTTTCATTCTTGGACATTCTGATGGATAATTTTGGGTCGTCTTTTTTGGATATCACCGCAAATGGTGCCGTAACATCCCCAAACCTTCATTGTAAGAATGTATATGTTTATCTTGTTCCTTCAGGTTTTTTGAAGATAATTGCATTACATCTCGTCTCAACATCTCGCCGTACGACGAGCATGTCGGCGGGCAGGGTTTGAACCCGAGACCTATGACACCATCGTACGACAGTCCCTAGCGCGTACTAGTCAGGTGGCCATAGTATTCCAGGCCCACGAAAGGGACCACCTGGTCGTGCTCCTAACGGCTTGAACTCAGGCCAATGTAGACAGTGTGGCTCAAAGCTTGTGATGTTGTAAAGTGGTGGTGATGGAAGTGTGTGGGGGGGGGGGGGAGAGGGGGGGTTCACAAACCTTTAAACGTTGTCACAGGCACTGATAGAAGCTTTTCGCATGTAAATTATGACTGAGTCTGGTGTGAATGTCTATTTTGGTTTTCTATAATGTTTTGTTTGGTGTAATGCACACATCGTAAAACAAAATTTCCTTTATGGAGAATACAAATTATACAGACTAGTCGACCGGAGGCGTAGCATACGCCGCTATTTTGCAGGGCCGGCCATAGGCCACAGCAACCTATCCGACCGCAGTGGGCCCCACACTTTCATAGGACCCGCGCTAATTCTAGGAGTAAATTATTAAATTAAACCATTTTATAACTTATAACAGATTTCTCGTGGCCGCCTGATTTACCAGGAGCTCCTGATAATCTCATGAAATTGCAAAATATATGAAAAAGTCATGGGAATCTCCGGAAATTATTAAAAATCTTTTGAAAACTCATACAAATCTCATGAAATATATAGACAAAAATTGTCATTTTGGGGTGTCATTCAATATGGAAAACGCTAATCCTACGAGCGATAAATAAAAACGGCATTATGCATTAGCCGTAATTGTGTAATCTGGTGAAAGAAGTTTCTCGCGCCTCAAACTAATGAAGAATTACTTTAGCTTAACCATTCTCGTACATAAATTGAACTATTTGTGAATTGTTGCTATTGGTCGTGATCTATGTAGGAAATAAAATTTTCATGATACACTGTATGACTTCGCTACACGCAAGGCTCGTAAAGTTCGTGGGATAACTCTATCCGCAAAAATAAAAGAGTGATCTTTCCTTTACTTCTTCTTCTCGTCCAAACTCTTGAGCGAAGAAGAGAATTTTATAGATAGATATAAGAGAAAGAAAATGAACGAGATAAATGTATAATATCTGATTTTAATATTAGTAACCTCATTTTATTGTGTCTTCTGAAGAAGATTGAGGCTTCCCGTGCACCTTCTACTTCCAGTTACTAACATTTGGTGATGTGGTGTGCCCAAGGGTCAATGGACTTTCTTACAGACTTCTCAATGTGGAGTCTCTTTCAAAGGGAAGTAATATGACTTATTGTTAGATCATTTTATTTTTTTTTAAACGCGATTACCTCCCTTATCAAAGTCGCATGATTAATGTATGCCTCTTGTTTTTCTTAACAGCAGATAAAGTTGACTCATTTAAATACATAGGATCAAACATAACAAGAGATGGGGGATTAACACAAGCAATAAAAGTCCGCTGCCATGACCAAACTTAAGAAAATCTAGAAGAGTAAAATCAGCATCACAGTGAAATTAAAACTGTATTCTTCACTAGTGGTCTCATTACACTGAATGCTGAGGCTGAAAGAAGAATCCAAGCTTTGGAGAGTAAATGCTACAGAAAAATGCTGGGTATCAGATTCCAGGAAAAGAAGATAAACGGGTTTTTCCAGTGGCTTGCAAAAAGGAAGAACTCTTCAATGCTCTGATGAAACGAAGCCGAGCAGGTCTGGTCATATTGTAAGACATGACTCACTGTCAAAAGTCATTCTTCAAGGTACAGTGGAGGGAGCACGAAGAAAGGGTCGCCCAAAGAAAAACTGGCTGGACAACTTAAAACTAATGGACCGGCCTCTGTCCTGATATCCTGCTACGAACAGCTGCTGACCAAGCAAAGCCGAGGGATTTGGTTACGCGAAATGTCACTGCACCCCTACGACAAAAGTCAATGGAAAGACGATGAGGTGAAACCTGGAACTCGAAGCTGCTTTGAAGACTTTGTAGAATTAAAAACATAAATGGATTTTTGAATTTCAGTGATTTTTAGGGCTTCTTGAGTCCACTCAACTCTAGTCGGTACCTGAACACTAGTTGTGGAATGTAAAGGCAGTTAGTCGTTGTCCTGGCCACATGATACTCTAGTAAACCGTTGGTCATAGAAACATATGATCTTATGATTATCTTTATAGTTCGCAAGGTCTGAAAGTAAAGTTTACTTTTGATAAATATATAGAGAGAGGTAATCGCTCTTTAAAAAAGTCCACAGCTTAAGAAATGAGAAATTAGATTTGCTTGCAAAAAAAAATCTTTTTTTGTTTTACTTGTGTATAAGATGAGAAGACAGTTTTGTGAGTCAAAGGCACATTTCTTATTCCATAGGCTAGGACAAAGTCGTACAAGTGCTTCTTCTTCTTTAGAGAATGAAATGGGTTGCCTGAATCAGAAGGAAAACCAACGACTTTGTGAAGTAAAGTCTGTAATGGACAAGATAAGACAAAGGCGCATCGAAAGGTTAAGACACCTGTAGGCGAGTGTGTTATTTAGTGTGAGATAAGATAAGATAAGGTTAGGTGAACAAAAGAAATTATACGAAGCATTGCGAAGGCGTATTCCAAGGTAGGGTGAATCAACTATTTAAAAGCAATTAGAAATGACCAAACATTTAATTATGTTACGTTAAGGAAAGATTTAAGGGCTTTAGTTGCAACGTCAATTTAAGTTTGTATCTCTCTCCCCCCATTTTTTTTTCTATGTCAACCAAATTACTGAATTTCTATGTAAAATTAAAGAATTTGAGAACCTTCTTTTTCATGTCAAAGTTTTAAGAACCTTAGATTATCTAAGTAAAATCAAGGTTTTAAAGGCTTCCCTTTCTATGTCTTTTGAAGGTTTTAAAAAGCCTATATTTCTATATTAATTAGTGGGTCTGGCCTCATACCTATGTTAAGTATTTAACGCCTCGTATCTAAGTTGTTTTTTTTTTTAAACTCATATCTACGCATGTCAAAAGTTTTAAAGAGCCTTATATTATCGAAGGTTCTTTATGTGATGCAACAGTAGCCAAGGATTTGAAAGCGAGGTTCACCGTAATTTTCAAAACAACCCCAAACAATATTGAGAAATCCAAAATGTTACATATTACCTGTTTCCCTTAGAGTTTCCACATGCACTCACACACTACACAGATGGCGAGATAAATTGTTTTACTTTTTATAAGTAGATTTAACATAAAACATCTTTCACGCAGACAAGAGTCTTTAAATGTCGTAAAGGATTTTAAATTTAATTTAATTTTTTTTTTAGTTTAACATTCCCTTATCTTCAGACAACGCCCACTCCATCTCCCGACCCACCTACATCCACTGCCTTTGGAAAACCATACCCTTCCGCCCCTTTCCATCTCAGACCAACGCCAGACATATTCCTCCTTCCTAACCACATTCTTTAAGGTGGATGCAGCTTAGCTTATAATGCCAGATTTTTCATCTCTGTCCGACCAAATGATGTTGTGGCGCCTTAACATTTCACAAATTATTGTCTGGATGTTATTATTTCTGAATAACATTTTGAAAATGAGAAAATAAATCGTGAAAGGTAAGTCTATTTAATACTCCACTTGAATTTTATGCTATTTTTTTTTCTCTTTTGTGAATTCAATAGTTAAATACTTACAATTCCAGACTCATGTGTCTTTATTTATTTACTTTCACCTGCAGTTTAACAAATTACCTGGCCAGTACAAGGGGACTGCTCCTTGTGATAAAAATTATATTCGCTTATCACGTAGCATTCGTTGTTTATTGTCTTGAAACACTCCCTTTCAGACCTTACGATCTATGGGGGAGATGATATAAGGGCCATATGTTTATGTCGCCCACGGTTAATAAGGGTGCCGAGATTCTTTACTTTTCACCTACTAATGTCAAGTACCTATTAGAGTTTCGTGGGCTAAAGGGCGCCATAAAAAAATCAAAAAATTAAAAATTCCTGTCTTCATCTGGATCTGAAGAAAAGATCCCTAAAATAAGTAAGGCTTTTATGCTTGCCCAGAGCGCTATGGTCAAATCTCATTTGTGGACCGTAGTCGCTGTTTATGTTCACTGTAAACATATCACATTTTTCTTAAGTGTTATGAAAGATTCACCTTTATCTATCACTTAGTCTGTTGGACCGTTGGGGTACCACGCATGAAAAGGTCATCCGTTACTTTGGCCAACAGTTAACAAAGGGGTCACGTGGTCAGCAGAACGACCAGCTGACTTTAATCTTCATAACTGATGTCAGGTACCCGTTAGAGTTGGGTGGATTCAAGGAGTGTCAGGTACCCGTTAGAGTTGGATGGATTCAAGGAATGTCAGGTATCCATTAGAGTTGGGTGGATTCAAGGAATGTTAGGTACCCGTTAGAGTTGGGTGGATTCAAGGAATGTTAGGTATCCATTAGAGTTGGGTGGATTCAAGGAATGTCAGGTATCCATTAGAGTTGGGTGGATTCAAGGAATGTTAGGTACCCGTTAGAGTTGGGTGGATTCAAGGAATGTCAGGTACCCGTTAGAGTTGGGTGGATTCAAGGAATGTTAGGTACCCGTTAGAGTTGGGTGGATTCAAGGAATGTCAGGTACCCGTTAGAGTTGGGTGGATTCAAGGAATGTCAGGTACCCATTAGAGTTGGGTGGATTCAATGAATGTTAGGTACCCGTTAGAGTTGGATTGATTCAACGAATAAGGGAGGTGCTAATTTCAAAATACAGGAAATGACGAATTGAAACAAAAGTTGTGGCGATCGCAGGAGAAAACTTTTTAAATAGTTGAACAATTAACTCTTTTCTCTATCAGTCGTGAAAACACTCGCATAGATGGAAAACTTTGTTCTGAAGACATTGACTTGAAGACAACTCTCTCAGACCAATGGACACCAAAAAAACGTCGACAGTTCTTTCCCTTAAAGTGATTATTATAAAATATGAAATCTTCTGGATCCCTAGATTTGGTTAAAGCGCCCACCCAAGAAAAAACAATTAAACCCTTTAAGAGATTCATGGCTCCCTACGGACATTAGGGTAGCGTAAGACAAGTACACCTGCAATTTTCCTTCACTTAATTAGGTCGCCATAAAATATATTTAGTAAGAGTCAACCCATTGGCTTCGGTGTTTATGTCCAAGCCAGCCAAAGCGTCTTCTGTTGATAGCAGTGAGAATTACATCGCACCCTGCTCTATGTAATTTATTTCTTACCAACTTTTTTTTTAGCATCTGTCAGATTCTTTTAAGTATTGTTTTTAAAAAATGGTGTATTTCTTTGAGAAAAAGGTTTTCTTTGAGAAGGCAAAACGTAACCGCTGCGTGTACACTGATTAAGCTGAAGTCGGTGTGCTAAATGCATTTATTTATTCAGCTTTTTAATGGAACTGGGTGCGCGGCGGCTGAGTGGTTAAGCGCTTGGCTTCTGAGCCTTGGCTCATGGGTTCAAATCTCGGTGAAGACTGGAATTTTGAATTTCGGGATTTTTTACCAAACTCTAAAGGGTAAAGTAAAGGTGGTATGTCGCTGAGCTGGCCACATGAAACTCTTTAGTTCCATAGTATTTAGTATTCGGTTGTTTCAGTCAGTGTCCAAGTCTCACTAAATGGCATCTGGTCTTATATATATTGTATCTCGTTTTAAAGAGATTTAAAATGCCGGGGGATGCCCTGCTTGTCATGTTAAAAAATAATGTATGCATATTAAATTCCGCAGTCTTAGTGTGTAGGAGTGGCCGGTGTATTTTTTTTTTAAAATATTTCTTTTCATTGTAACCAGTTGTCCTTTAACTACTGAATTACAAACCAATTATTAACAAAGGAAGTGTGTAGATCTGAACCAACTATTAACAAAGGAAATGTGTAGATCTGAAACAACTATTAACAAAGGAAGTGTGTAGATCTGAACCAACTATTAACAAAGGAAATGTGTAGATCTGAAACAACTATTAACAAAGGAAATGTGTAGATCTGAAACAACTATTATCAAATGAAATGTGTAGATCTGAAACAACTATTATCAAATGAAATGTGTAGATCTGAAACAACTATTAACCAACGAAATGTGTAGATCTGAAAAAAATATGATCAAATGAAATGTGTAGATCTGAAACAACTATTAACAAAGGAAATGTGTAGATCTGAAACAACTATTATCAAATGAAATGTGTAGATCTGAAACAACTATTAACAAAGGAAATGTGTAGATCTGAAACAACTATTAACAAACGAAATGTGTAGATCTGAAACAACTATTAACAAACGAAATGTGTAGATCTGAAACAAATATTATGATAGCAGCTAGTTCTAGTGCTTCCATTTCTGCTCTGTGGCTGTCAGTCAGATTTTTCTAGTTTTTATTCATCGAACCATTCGATGAGTATTCCAGCTCCTCCATTTGTGGTGGTTTTATGGGATGAGCCATCCGTGTCAACTCTGATCCACTGATTGCTAGGATAATGAGTTTGTAGAAAACAGTTCACTTTTTCCTTGAGCTCTGTTGGAATGTAGTTAGATTTATTGGTTATATTTTCAATATGTTCTCTTATAGTCGGAAGAAGGCTTTCATCCCAGGGTGGTGACTCGTTTTGATGTTTCGTAGATTCCAGAGAAAATTTCCCAAGTTGGTGTTTCTTTTTAGGTTTAGAGACTCCTGTATGAAATTGATCCTTTTGAGACAGTTTTTAGTGCCAGTTTTGTGAATTTTTGTTCTGATTGGGTGCCTCTCCATGGTTTCCGATTTAGTGAATTGGTAAAGGATTTTTTATTTCTTTTCTTTCATCCAGAAAGATGAGGGCAGCGGTTTCCTCCATAGCTCTTATGGGTGTTATTTTGATTGCTCCTGACATTATCCTTAGACCAATATTTTGAACCTTGTCTATTTTTCTTAGGTTGGTTTGGGCTGCTGAGCCCCATGCTGTGGCACCATATTCTAGTACAGGTCTTACGAAACTGTTATAGGTCTTTTTCAGTTGTGATTAGCTCCCCAATCTGAGCCAGCTATATTTTTTTTTCATGAGATAGTCTCTGGATGCCTTTACTCTGTGTTTTATCTATTTGTTTTTTCCAGGTTATTCTCGTGTCATAGGTGACTCCAAGATATGTAGGGCTGTCATTTTTTTCTAACGATTCCTTATCTAATGTTAACTTTATTATTTGTTGTTTTGTTGACAGTGAGAATATGGTATATGTTGTCTTTTTTGTGTTGATGGACATGCCCCAGTCTTTGGACCAATTATTGAGTTTATCGAGAGCATCTTGTAATCGAAATTTCGATGTTCCTACATATTCTTCTGTGCTAATTAAGCAAGATCATTTGCACACATGCTGCTTTTAACTTTTCTTGGTAGGTTTTGATTTAGATCGTTTATGAATATTTGGAAAAGTGTTGGGGATAGAATTCCTCCCTGGGGGACGCCATTTTTTATACCCACTGTGTGACCTCTTTGCCCTTGCATGCAAACTAAAGCTTTTCGATTATTTAGATATTCCTTTATCCAGTTGTACATTCTTTGGGATATGTGATGCTGGATTAGTTTGAGCAAGAGACCTTGTTCCCAGACTTTGTCAAATGCTTTTTCTAAGTCTATCCACACACAATTGTTGTTGCTTTTTTTTTCTTGAAAGCCGTCTTCTATTTCTCGTGTGATGAAGGCGATTTGATATTCTATGGATCTTCCTTTTCTAAAGCCAGCCTGGGCTTCAGGGAGTAGGTTATTTGATTCAAGGATCCACGTGAGTTGTGAGTTTGTTATTCACCACCCTATCATAACTTTGCAAGTACAGCTAGTGAGGCTAATGAGCCGGTAGCTATCCAGTTTGCCGTGCTATAGTATAGGGATCATAATGGCTTTTTTTCCCCCAGATGTTTGGGATTCTGCCTGATTTCCAGCTAGCATTAAATATTTGTAGCAGTTTTCTTTTGGCTTGAGAACCCAAAGAAGAAGCATGTAATTAGAAATTTTATCTGGGCCCGGGGCCTGTTTTGGTTTGAGGACTTTTACTGCTTTATCTAGTTCCTTCATATTAAGGTTTGTGGTCATTCCCCAGGAGAAAGCTGGTTTGGAATCGTTATTTTTTTCCTTACATCTTTATTTCTAGATTCATTGATTTGTATTTGTCCTAAGCTACTATCGCAATCTGTTCAATTAAATTAGAATACCTTCTTTTAAAATGTTTAAGCAAATATTAAACACAGATAGCTGCACGCCGCACCGTGCGCGTAAATTTATACAGTGAAAACAAATTGACCACTGTGTTGTTTTATAAATGGTTTAAATGTATGTGCATAAAATAATTACTTACTATTAAAAAGTAACGCGCGCTCTCTTTCCGAGACCAATCGTTATTGTAGGCCTAAACGCAGAGCTGTGACGCGAAAACATGTGGTCAATGGCCTTCACTGACCAGAGGTTGCCACGTCACAAGTCCGTGTTCAGGCCTAATAAAATGATTGGTCTCGCTCTTTCTCGAACGAGTGCGAGACTGGAATAGATTTTTTTTTTCCATAGCACTTTTAATTTTGAGAATGAACGTGACAAACGGGACGGACAGACAGCTCAAACATAACGGCGTTATTTGTTTATGGCGGAGACTTCAACTATGTGGTGTCATTGTTTTACGAGCACAGGGAGGAGGCCTTAGAGTACCTGGGAGGAGGGAATAAAAAAAAAAAAGCGAAGACGTTATCAATAAAAAAAAGAAGCTCTTTAACCTCCTGAGTAAACAGGGCAAGGTAACATGGAGGGATATCTCTCCTTTTTTTACTTTTGAGTAAAAATTAATATTAATAATTTTTTTTAAAACATTTTTTTGTTATATTCGTTATAAAGTTGTTGTTTTTTAATTCACTTTCCGAAAGATACATTACGTTAAGAATATAAAAAAATAAAGGTATCACAACAAATGTAAGAACTTTGTTCAAAATTGTTCATAGTTCTCGGTTTCCATTGCTTGTCCCTTTTCCAGCCCTAGACATACAAGCCACATGGGCTTTCATCTCAAACGAAATGCATGATGTTTGGAGTTTTGAAGGTCAGTGTCTTATTTAACTAGTAGAGTCCAACAGTTCTAAGACACATACATACACAGATGTAGTCGCTTATTTTTTTTATATTTTTTTTTAAAGGAAACCTCAGAATTTGCGCTATTTAATTTTAGCTTTATCATCATAGGAATCCTTGGGCCTTAGGCCTCTTTTCTTTTCTTTGCCTCTTTTTTGGGCTTAATGTGCCTCTTGTATGGGCCATCTTGCCTCTTTTGTGGGCTTTTTTTTTCCAATATGTTTTTATTTGTAAGTTCTCATAATTCACAAGTATTAAATCATACACAATTGAAAATTGATTAACCTAAAAATACAACGATAGTAACAGAAACATTATTTAATATCAAAGACATACTACCTAACCATACTAGCCATTGAATCCACTAAAGACAGAACAATGATTCAAGTATCCTCTACCCCAGAACAATCAACACAATATCAAATATCCCTGACCCCCATCACCCCATTTCTGGAAAACTACCTGAGCATTGTACAAGTATATGAAAATCAAACTAGATAATTCTCTACCCTAAAATCCATTATTTTTCTAAATGTCAATTCTAAGTGATTAGGATGAAAAACCTTATTATTATGTAGAGCTTTGAGCCAGCTAGCCCAAACAAGGTTCCTGTATTCTGAAACCGTAATTAAGTTAAAGTTATGTATCATTTTATTTTTTAGTTTTGGCAGCTTGTTTAATACAATTGACAAGTTAACATTTACATAGTTGCCACAGTTTGCTTTTAATAAGTCCCTTACAGTACTTCTAACTTGAAGGAATAATGGACATTTCAAATACATATGTTTCTCATTGTCAGCATTTTCAAGATGGCATAATATACAGGCACGGTAATTTGCTCGTCTTCTAACCATAGGGGTCATCCCAAAGATAAGTCTATAACTTATCTCTCTAGCTTTTGGTGGGATATGTTTGTTGTGTAGGTTTATGAATGTGTCCTTGAATTCTGTCACCCCAAGAACTCTCCCCCACTTAATCCTATTCACTAGACTTTCATGTAACAGCTTTTTAAGTGTTGTGTATGATTCTTTGGTTTTGTTGTGTATTAAATGTTCATTACCAGGTAAAATTCTGGAAATAGACCTGTAAAATGGATGAGTGACTGTACCAAAATAGTGAGGAGTATCATTGTGTATTGGAAGAAGACTACTTAATCTTAAACCATAATAGTAAACTGTCAAGGGAAAGTTTGTTGGGTTTCTAACTACTTGACCTACAAATTTTAGCCTTAGCGAATGTATTTTTGTTTTGACATCTTGTAAGTTTATCCCCCCATCCTCTTTGTTTTGAATGAGTGTAGTGTGCTTAATGCTCCTAATAGTGTTTTTAAATATAAAGCTTCTAATTAACTTGTTCAGCTTGTTTATGAATTTAGGAGGTGGCTCTGTAATGTTAGCTAAATAGACAATCTTTGGAATGACCAAACTATTTATCAATACAGCTCTACCAAATATTGTAGAACCTGTGTGCTTATAAAGTTTTAGCAAGTTTGAGGCTTTGACAAAAATATTCTCCCACTGGTCTTTACAATAGAATAAAGGATTACAGGTATAGACAATACCACAAATCTTGATTTTATCTACAATTTTGAATTTCCATTTTCCTAGTCCCATTACAGAGGATTTATTTATATTTATTTTTGAACCACTAGCTTCTCCGAAGAGTGTAAATTTCTTTAGTTTATTCTCAATATCTTGCTCTGAAGATGGAAAAAAAAAGTTGTATCATCCGCATAGGCTATGACTTTGATGGTTGAGAAGGAGCGACCCGGTATATTAATCCCAAAAATAGAGGGGTCAGATCTTATAGATTCCAAGAAGGGTTCCAAGCAAAGGATATACAAGAAGGGGGATGAGGGACAGCCCTGTCTGACAGACCTTTGTATAAGGATACTCCTACTGAGAGAATGGTTAATTATCAATCTACTTGTTGCATTTGTATAGGCAAGCTTTATATATCTGATTAACAGGGAACTTATTTTACATTTCTCAAGAACATTGAACAAGAAGCTATGGCTTACTCGGTCAAAGGCTTTTTCTTGATCTACAGATAAAAGAGACACATTGAGGTTTCTATCCTTACTGTACATGATAAAATCCCGTAAAAAATGCGTCATGCCGTCTATGTTTCTGTCAGGGATACAACAGTACTGGTCATATCCTATAAGTTGGTTTATGAGAGGTTTCATTCTTAGAAAAATCATTTTTGTGAGAAGTTTATAGTCTGTATTGAGAAGTGAAATGGGCCTAAAGTCGCTAGGTGAAGTGTTATTTTCAGATTTCTTGGGTAAAAGCGTGATGTATGCTTCGTTAAAATTTGAGGGACATTGTCCCAGTCGAATGGCGTCGCTATATAGTCGCAGTAAGAGAGGACCCAGCGCGGGGAAGAAGGTTTTATAGAGTTCAAAGGTTAAGCCATCTGGACCGGGTGATTTATTGTTCTTAGTCGAGTCCAGGGCAGTCCTGAGTTCGTCTAGCGTAAATGCACTCCCTAAAAGATCTTCATCTGTCTTGTCCAGCTGCTTGCAAAATTTTAGAAAATTATCTTGAGCATCAGTATATACTGGCTCTTCACTGTATATAGTAGTGAAGTGTTTTGTAAAAATATTCTTAATATCCTCATAATTATCTACTTTATTCCCCTCACTATCTATGATGTTGTTTATTATTATTATTATTTTTTCACTATAAATACAAATGTTTATGCCTTCAATGGAACAGTGTACCACCTGTCAAGTGAAGTCAACAAGAATACAACTTCTGACCATTTCTAAAAGTCGTTGTTACCTCCCTCGATACAAGAAGTGAAATAAATACAAACAGTTATGGATAAATGTGTAATGAAAGTTGTCAGGTGTAGAACATTGCCATTTTGTAGAATACGTTTCAACAACTTTACTTGCTGAATCAACCAGGGTAAACTTCATGTTCATTCTTGTACAACTTGCGAAAGACTCTCTTTATGAATGAGTGAAGATAATTAGTGCCAGATTGTCTCTCTTACAACTTACGAAAGACTCTCTTTATGAATGAGTGAAGATAATTAGTGCCAGATTGTCTCTCTTACAACTTACGAAAGACTCTCTTTATGAATGAGTGAAGATAATTAGTGCCAGATTGTCTCTCTTACAACTTACGAAATACTCTCTTTATGAATGAGTGAAGATAATTAGTGCCGGGTTGTCTCTTTTATTCACAATATGATGTTTGATCAGGAGAAGAATGAAGCATGGTTTTGTTTACTTTATGTATTATAGGATGTGGGAATACTATGAAAATGTGGGAGTACTATCAGGATGTAGAGGTACTTTCAGGATGTTGGAGTACTAAGAAGATGCGAGAGTACTTTCAGGATGTCGGAATACTAAGAAGATGTGGGAGTACTTTCAGGATGTTGGAGTACTTAGAAGATGTGAGAGCACTTTCAGGATGTTGGAGTACTAAGAAGATGTAAGAGTACTTTCAGGATGTTGGAGTACTTAGAAGATGTGAGAGCACTTTCAGGATGTTGGAGTACTAAGAAGATGTGAGAGTACTTTCAGGATGTTGGAGTACTAAGAAGATATGGGAGTACTTTCAGGATGTTGGAGTACTAAGAAGATGTAAGAGTACTTTCAGGATGTAAGAGTACTTTCAGGATGTTGGAGTACTTAGAAGATGTGAGAGTACTTTCAGGATGTGGGAATACTATAAAAATATGGGAGTACTATAAAAATGTCGGAGTACTAAGAAGATGTGGGAGATGTAGGTGGATTTTCTGGCCTGTCTTCATTTGGTGGATTCCTCCTGTAGCCGCCATTCCAGAGCCTTCATATTTTCAATTGCTTCTTTTATAATCTCTTGGAAGTCATCTAGTCTTGTAGCTTTGCCTGATTCGAATGAAGTCCTCTTACAGCAGCATGGCGTTGGTGCCTCAGTAATGCGATAGCGCTTGTTGACTACCACACCAGTGATGACACCAACTACGAAATAAAAGAGTCTTCCGCACACACTGTCTAGACAGGTGATAGTAGTAATAAGGTCCGGCCGTAGGGATCTGGGTAATGACTGTACTTCCAAGCCTGCAGTGTCTAGACAGGTGATAGTAGTAATAAGGTCCGGCCGTACTATTATTAGATTATTACTATTATTATCATATTACTACGTTTGAAATTAAATTATCAATTTTCTTTATTAATATTACAATTTTCATTTGATTATAAGTGGTTTTAAAAAGATAAATACATTTTTTACTTATTTTCGGGATAAACTTTTATTAACATTTACATGAGAATTATTATGTTGAGTTTTTATGTATTTTGTTTTTTAGTTGTACATTTGAAATATTGCATTATTTATTTCAAATATTTGTTTAACAATTGGAATTTATATGAAGTTGTGTGTAAACGCGAATTGCTTCCCATTAGAAATCCAAGAATGATACAAATGAACCAAGCCACTAGCATTTCTAAACCTTTCAAAATAATTCAAAGAGTTCGAATGGAGAGTCCAGTGTAGAGAGTGGGGAAAAGAACCAAATGAACTAAACTAGAAATTTACTTACGACTGAGCAGATTCTTGATTGTTGTTTTTTTTTCCCTTCCTTTTTGTTGAGGTTAGAGGTTAGGGAGGGGTTGAAAGATCTAAAGAAAGAGTGCGTGAGCTTGCTGGTACGCAACTGGCATAGGATGTAGCCTTGACCTTCTTACATTCAATTATGTTGCATTAGGTCAGGGAGTCAAGGTTAAGAAAATGATTTGATATTAAACAGCATTTTAGCATGTTCATCAGTTTTTTCTCTGTTTCATTTTCTTTCTCTCTCCCCCTGGCTCTCTCTCTCTCTCTCTGTCTCTCTCTTACTTTCTCTCCGTCTCTCTCAATCGCTTACTCTCTCTTGTTGTCTCTTTCTATCTCCCCCTGGCTCTCCCTCTCTCTCTCTCTCTCTTCTTCTCTCTCTCTCTTAAACTATCTCCCTCTCTATCAAAAAGTTTTTATTTAATTAATATTTTTTTAAAAATATTTTTAAGAATTCCATATGCAAATATATATCAACTAGATCAATACATTAATTAATAGTATAAGTAAACAGTAGATGCGATCTTTCATTGGTGTTACAATAGGTCCTATGCTATCAATAAACATGGTGGTCAAATCTGAACAATATCTGAAAGATGTAAATCATAGTTGTTGTGAAAACATGTTTTATGTGTTTTTGGCGATGTTAGAAAATACAAAAAGGACAGATCATTCCGAGAGAATCCAAATATCAACGACCTCGTACGTCTACAACAGAGGACAATTGTGACCGTCAAGTTTGGACAGTTTGTGAACAATGTTAACCTTCATTGTTGTGTAAACCGAGAACTTCGCTATCTGCTTTACGTATATTGGTAATGGAATCTCTTCTACTGAATAATAAAACAACAACAACACACGACACACGACAGAAGATTTTTGCTGGTTCACTGCTGATTGCATATCACCCTCTGAGTGAACAATACAAACTATTGCAGTCCACACCCACATTTGGACTATCCCCCATCTAATTAGTCAAAGTAATCTAGAAATGTGTCCTTGAAAATTTAGATCGAGATCACATAGGTAATTTAACTGAGAAGGTTCAACAAAGATCTTTAAAGATGCTTCAAAATCTTTTTGTCTTCTATGAATTTGATGTCAAACCTTCAAGGCAATAGCGCTGTGGGAAGTCTTGTAAAATGTTTTACAGGTTTCGGATGTTACTTCAGAGTTGAAGATAATTACTTCCTAGTCCAAACGCAGGACGACGGGGGATGGGAGCGGGCAGGGTTTGAACCCTGGACCATCGATAAATCTGAACGATAGTCCAGCGCGCAAACCGCACGACCAAGCAGCCACCCATGTTCCCATGAAGTTGATGTCAAATAATCAGTCAGAACTATTGTGCTGTGAGACCTCTTCATGTTCCTATACCTGTGACAGACGATACACATTCAGAATATCTGAAGATCAACATGTGACTCGGAATCCTAGCAAGTGACCTGGCTGACCAATGAGATTGACTTTTCAAATGACCCGAAGTTAAAGGGTCTCTTTCTGATTGACCCCACGGGAAACACGTGTACTCACTGTGTTGTCTGTCTTATGTCTAGTTTTCTTGGAAATGTACTCACGCACTAGGGTACAGTATGATGTCAAGACATTACAAAAATACTCTGACATGAAGCGATGTTTTGACATGTCACGATGATCTGTCTTTGACTCTTAGTACTGGTTCCCTGAAACCAACATTTTGAATAAAACCTGAAAGGACAGTCCCTGATTGTTGCCTTCGATTTGAGAGTGCCGGCAATTTTTTTTAGACAAAAGCAACGCCTTTATGGAAAGGGGGAGAGCACTAACACTTTTTAATAAAAAATATGGCGGGAAGCCAACAGACAACAAGGGCATTCATTGAAAGTAAGAATGAGCTAACAAAGAGTTATTTTGTCTCTTTGTTGAATCGTTTTAGGGGTAATTTTAGAGGATCTAGATCAAATCTGGATTGAAAAGGCAGAAGATTTGTTTTAGTTTGAATGTGAATTACTGTGAAAGTAACATCTAAAGGGCGAGCGACTAAGACTTTAAAATAAATAATCAATAAGCATAAACTGGCATGACCACGCAAACTCAGTTTGCGACCTGCATATTTTTCCACATTTAGTGCAGACAAATCCGTTGTGGTCTACTTACATCTTTTAATCGTCTGCTCCTGTCTTCGGCACTGTCTCTTATATGAGTCTCAACACATTGACACAAAAAAAAATTTGTTCATTGCATTACAAAATAATCTTCCAGCCCCCTCTACCTTTTTCGTCCCTCCCTCCCCCCGGTCCTTTAGCTAATTATACAGTTACAAAGCTCGCCATGTTACATCACAGCGAGGCATGTCATGCGGGTAACAGCGATATTGTGTTCTTGTAGCCTGGAACTAAGAACTTGGTCAAAAAAACCGCTGGACCGGGCCGAAGAAAATGCAAAAAAAAAATGGCCGCCGACCGCAGAACAAAGCCTGCTAAGAGCTTTTGCTTGTATATAGGAGGATCTAATCACTCCCCCCTCCTCCGCCTCCAGCACCACCCTTCTCACTATGCTAGCGCCCCCCACCTCTCCTACCCAACTGCTTGCCCGGGGGGGGGGGGAATTAATCGTTAAAAATACTCAGTAAGCACTAACGAATAATTTCAATACTGGGACGCTGCGTGGTTACTGCGTGCGTGTGTGTGTGTGTGGAGTAACGGGTGGCTTGGGGTTAGGTAGGGCGCTGCGCTGATTTTCTACTGGGGGGAGGGAAAGGTGAGGGCGAAGCGATATTCATCAAGGTGAGAGATGCTTGTAGAACACACACAAAAATTAGCAACAGATATCAGTTCTCCTGGACACTGTCCATTTCTCGTAGAAATTCACTTCCAATATTGAGATACCAGATCATGGGCTTAGCCATGATTTCATTTCGAGGGGGGGGGGGGGGTTTGAACCCCCCCCCCCCTGGCTACGCCCATGTACCAGATACCAGCAAGCCCAACTCGAGGGCGAAGTGAACATTACGAGCTACACTTACATGTTCGTATATTTAATGAAACATGGCAGTAAAATGCTGCACAGGGGGTAAAGGTAATCCTATCAGTCCTTGCGATCTATGGAGAAAGATGATTAACGAGGGCCGACGGTTAACGAGGGTGTCATGTGGCCAGCCTAACGACCCCTAAGTATGTCTGATGCCTACAAGAGTTGGTTGGACTCTGGGGACTCTTTTGACTCTAGAATTAAATCCAAGTCTTCATAGCGATTCGAACTCAATAACCTCGGTTTGGAAGCCTAGAGCATTATTATTCGGTAAACTCACCCCATATAATATAATGGATATATATAAATATATATATATGGATTTAGTCCCCTTATCACGTTTTGACACGTTTTTTTCTCCCATTCTCATTCTTGGATCTTGTCGATAACAATATAGATATCAATCCAAAAAACAAACCAAAATAATTAATCAGTTAATCATTTAGTAGTAGTTAATTAAACGTGTTTTATACGGCAGAAAGGGAGCTAAAGTCTTAATTTAAAGATAAATAATTGTAATAAATGATAGTGTTCAGCGGTTATTTCCCCTTAGATAAGCTTTGGTTTTAAAAAAAAGTATTCTTTTCTCTATTTTTACTTCAACTACAAATATTTCTCACAAATGAAAAAACAAAACAACTAATAGTTGAAGTGTCTTATATATGAACATAGTGGCGACACAGCTGCGACACAGCTTTGACACAGCAGGGGCGTAGCAAGGTACCAGTAGGCTAGGGAACAGAAATACAACATTAGACCCCCCGTCCGGAAAGTTGAGTGTGATTAAACCTAATTGAGCCATATTGTAACTAATGTGAGAATCATTTCCCAGAAAACAACACTTAAGACAGATAGTACACAAAGTACATGGAGTTCCTCCTAAGTATAAGCGAGAACGAGGCTCCAATAGTTCCGGGTCATTTGAAAGGTCAATGTTACTTGCTAGGATTCCAAGTCGCATGTCAAAATCATCATTGAATTTGCATTGTTTACTACATGTTCAGGGATATGCAGAAATTGTTGTATTGGGCTCAACAGAACAAAAATAAAGTCTTGAAGACTTCCCACGGAGTAAGTGTCCAATATCGTTGTTTATCCTGTCTGTGAAATGTCAATTGTGACACTCAGTTCAATTTTCAATAATAAATTTCGAAATAACTTACAAACTATTAAAAGATCTTTTTTATTTTTCAATTATGGATTGTTATTTGATTCTTATTTGTTATTTGGAAGGACGATATGTATTTTTTTAATATATTTTTTTAAAGGAAACCTCAGAATTTGCGCTATTTAATTTTAGCTTTATCATCATAGGAATCCTTGGGCCTTAGGCCTCTTTTCTTTGCCTCTTTTTTGGGCTTAATGTGCCTCTTTTATGGGCCATCTTGCCTCTTTTGTGGGCTTTTTTTTTAAATATGTTTTTATTTGTAAGTTCTCATAATTCACAAGTATTAAATCATAACAATTGAAAAGTGATTAACCTAAAATATAATAATAGTAATAGAAATATTATTTAATATCAAAGACTTACTACCTAACCATTGAACCCACTAAAGACAGAAAAATGATACAAGTATCCTCTACTCCAGAACAATCAATACAATATCAAATATCCCTGACCCCCAACACCTTTTTTTTTTTTTTTTTTTTTTTTTAAAAAGAAGGAAACCTCAGAATTTGCGCTATTCAATTTTAGCTTTATCATTGTGGACGTCGCCGTACCTTAGGCCTCTTTTCTGGGCCCTCTATATTGGGCGTTTTTTTGTTTTATTTTAAATTAACAACCAGATGCATATTTTATTAGTAAGCGTACAAAATTAAGTAGTTACAATTTAAAATACAATGACTGCAGAACATAGCAATGCCTATAGTTACATTTAGGTTGTCATAATATTTTAACTTTTTAAATTGCTTGTATATGGCGATATTTTTTTTCCAATAGCATATAATGAATATTTTTGAAATTTAAGGTTCTTATAATGTATGTGGTGAGAATGTCAACACTAGGTAATGAAATAGAAACAATCAAAGAGTGAAAGTAGAAACTTAAATGATTTTAAAACATTTTAAACATCGTAGTCACATTTTTTCCCACTTTGTCTACATTGCTTAGGGTTGTTTCCCTTGTGCTTTGCTACATTACCCCCAGTTCTTTATATTAACTTCTATCAAACGTGCATACACATCTATGTGTGTACACACTTATGCAAACATAGGCATTTAAACATTTATAGTGTTTCTTTTGAAGTCTCCCTTTTAATGACAATTTTTGATTTCCTCCCTTGAGATTTGGAAAACTACTTCCTCATCATCAAGGTGGAAATCCTGTCTGCTAGAGTCAGTATATCGGGAGTTTCTGTTCAGAGACGATTTCTCTGTGACTTTTTTTTTTTTGGTCACAGGGGCCAATTAGAGTCTTACTGAAAGTTATTTTATATGTATATATATATACTTTTTTAAATTTTTCTTCTTCCCCCCTTTAATATATTATTTGTCTGTAGACTGCACAAGCAATATTGACAATGGTGGTGGAGTTTGTTTTTTTTTACATTTTTTATTTACAATTATGGATTGTTTTTCGATTGTTGTTTGGAAGGAAGTATGCAATCATTAAAAATTTTCACGCAGTGACATAAAGTTAATTTGATGCTATCTTAAAATATAAATTAATGTATCTAATCTGGTGGGAATATGCTGTAATATTAAAGAAGGAAATTACAATTTAAAAAAACAAACATAATTGTATCTAATAAAAACAACTTTCACTTCGTTTACAAATGAGTCATTATTATTACTGTTATTATTATCATGGGCGTAGCCAGGATTTTTTTCGGGGGCGGGGTTTGGGGGGGTTATCCCCCCGCCCCCCCTCGAAAAAAATACATTTATATGTATGTATGTGTGTGTATATAATCTTTATTACATTCTGACCCTTCATTCTTTCGGAAGACGCTTATTGTGCCCCAGAATAGGTTCCTCCTGGAGTTAGTGGAAAAATTGTAGACTTCCGCCATTGCTAGCAAGGGGGTCTGGGGGAGCGCTAGGAGCGCCCCTCCAGCTTAACGGCTAACTGATGGCGGCCCCCTGCGTGGAACAGCGTAGCGAACTTTTTGGATTGGGGTGCGGGCCATTTGTTCCATCCCTACTAAGGGGTCGACTCCCAGTTCGGCATAGAATTTCCTTGATTTTCAGCCGATCTCTATAACTGACTCCTAAAATCTGTCTTAGACATCTTTGTTGAGCCACATTTAGTGTTTTTCAATTTCTTTCTAAATGGGGGTTTAAACTCAAAACTGAGTCCTAACCCATTTAGCTACGCTCATAACATTTTGAGTGCGTAATTTGCGTTTTTTTTATACCGGGTATTGAAGAGGTATTTTTTACCTTCAAGCCCTACTGAAGAGGGAGTGGGGGTTAACTCAAAACCCCTTTGGCTAAGCTCGTAGAATTTTGAGTGTGTAATTTTCTTTTTTTATATTGAAGAGGGAGTTTATCGTAAATTTTGGAGGGGGTTTAAAAATCAAAATCTTCTTTAACTGTGCTCCTGAAATTTGGGGGATTTTCATTTTTTTTAATTTTTATTTTGTGTTATAGAAGAGGGGAATTTAACTGCGAAAACACCTAGTAGGGGGATTTAAACTCAAAAAACCCTGGTAGGGGTTTTAAACTCAAAACCCCCTAGTAGGGGTTTTAAACTTCGGCCGTGTCTAGCCCATGCGTTGGGGGCTAGATGCATCGGAAATAGCAATGCTTTACATAAGCATTGACTTGGGTCTCTTCCAGACAGAACTGTGTGTTCACACAGGTTGTTTTTTTAACTGTTTGACGCTTAAACAGGTTTTTTTAAAAACTTAGAGCTCGAAGAGCCTCCGGCTCAGCTCTTAAGACGATCAAACGGTCTGCAGAAGAACGCTCTCTGACAGGCAACGAGGATGTTCCTAGGAATGCCAAGGACCTTGGAGGTATCTGTGAGGTCAGTTGTTATTATCCTCTCCTCGGTTGATATAACAATGGGGTGTATGGTTGTTTTAGATAATTTGAAATTGCAATTAGTGCGCGTGTGTTAACATCAGTTATGTTTTCTTTTCGCTTGACAATCCCGAAGTTCAGCCTAACACCCAGTTGTACATAAATTAATAAACAAGATGTATGATGATTTAAAATTAAATTAGGAATTTAACACAATGCTATTTATACAATGATATGAAAAATTAATTATTTGCATGATAGATAATAATTACAAATACACATAAATCAGTTCAGTTCAACAAGTAAATGCTGAAATATTATTTAAGTAAATAAGCACCGTATGTTATATTATATTATATTATATTATATTATATTATATTATATTATATTATATTATATTATATTATATTATATTATATTATATTATATTATATTATATTATATTATATTATATTATATTATATTATATTATATTATATTATATTATATTATATTATATTGCTTGATAACATTGACATCAACAATATTTCAGTTTCCCAACTCAAGACAAAAATTCATATCTGTAACATGTACTGTTCAAACTGTGCATAACAATGTTTAGGGTAATACCTTCAATGAAGTACAGTAGGGAATCGGCGCCTGCAGGGGCACCGTGATCCCGTTGGTCGTTAGAAAGGCTTTTATCCAACAACCAGGCCTGGACATGGGGCTCTTCACCCCTGTCTTGTCTGAGGGCCCCCAGCGGTGACGGCCATAATGACTGGGCTAGAGGAGCCGTACCATCGCCCCCGGTCCTGGGTACACTCGCTACAAGTGGCCGAGAGCAGAACTAATCATGGGAAGATTGTCTCATATTCCTATACTGTAACCGCCACTGTTCCGTGTAAGGACCGCCCCTCCAGCTTAACGGCTAACTGATGGCGGCCCCCTGCGTGGAACAGCGTGGCGAACTTTTTGGATTGGGGTGCGGGCCATTTGTTCCATCCCTACCCGGAGTGAGATAAAAAAAAAAAAAACTCATCCAGGGAATCCCGCAAGTGCCTGGTTCGCTATTCGTACTTAGCCTATCTAGTTCCCCTTCTAGAAGTTTCCACGGAGGTGCCACGCTGAGGCCACGGGGAAGTTGGAATCCTCCGCAGGGTAATACCAGAACCCACAGCATCATATATGAAATCCAACACTGAAACCCTATACTGTACTAAACAAATACCAGAGATTGTAAAGTCTAATCTAAAACTACAACCACAAATAGGGAAGAGAGTGTCGCTATTTGATTGTGCAGAAGTTTAAAAACAAAACTAACCGCGACAGTCAACAACATTGAGTTTTAGGGAATGCTTCTCAATTCAAAACCATTCACTGACACTCAACTAAATTTTTGTTTTTAAAATAATCATTAATTCAAATTTTTAATGAGCCCGAAATGATTAATTCACTTAAATTGGTTGATTCAAAATATTTTATTAAAATGAAGCGATATATTCATTCAAAACGATTCAAGTGATACGAATTCATTCATCCATTCTCAATATTTCATTGATACGAAACATTTCTCTGATGAATCAAAGCAATTTAATGACTGAAAACTTGATCGAATCCAATCAATGATTTATCCGTAAAAAATATGAAAAAAATAATCGAGTAGAGACAACACGCAAACCATTCAGCCAAAATTCTACTGCCACCAAAAAAAAAAAACAACATCAAATAATTTGATGTCAGGTATGAGTCTATTCACTGCAGCGATCAGAATAAAAACTTTAATCCTCATAGAAAAAAGCAAAACAAAAGATAACATAAAAGTCACTAACAACCATACACATAAGGGGATCAAACACTGGCGCAAGGGCGCCTCAAAACACCACCAGGAGCGTAAGCTAATTGACTGAAATGCAATATTTTAAAAGGGATTGGCTTAATGGACAATTGGGTTGGGGAGGGTGTAATTCCAGACTTTTAGGCTAATGGATAACCACTGTATGGAGGTAACCATAGACAAATAAAAAGTCTACCATATCGCCATTAAAGGATCTGTTATTGGTCTCTGTGTGTTAAGGAGCAGTTTGTGTTATTTATCGACCCCCAGGGACAACTAGCGAGAGCCTATTGATTGGGCTCATTTCTTTTTCTTTTAAGTCTTCATGGGCCAGTCCATACATTTTTGGTCATGGTCGACACAGTGACCAGGTGTCTCCAAATTTACAAGGCATAGTTCACACAAAATAAGAAAATTAAAGTTTAAAAGTTCAACTAATAAGATAAGATAATAAAAATAAGATAACACAAAGAAGATAAAGTAGGAAAATAATATAACATAAAAATGTGAAGGAGAATTAAATAAGAAGATAAGATTAAATAAAACGATAAGATAATATAAGAAGATAAATAAGATAGCATAAGAAAATAAGATAAACAAAATAATACAATAATAAAACAATAAGTTAATATTTAAGAAGAAAAAAATGAAAATATGAAAAGATAAGATAAATTTTAAAAAATAAGATTAACAAAATAATAACATAATAATAATACTAGAAGATAAGATTAATAAAAAAACATGATATTTTTAGAAGATGAAATTTTTATAAAGTAGTATATAGGTACTGATAAATGAGACTGTTGTTTATTTATAGCATTTTGTATCTGAAAGTCATCGTTACATGGGACACACAAAAACAACAGACACAAGAACTGAATACAATGGTTGTCTTTTGACAAGTTATCGACAAACAAGATAAATACAAACTTGTCTACAAACAGGTTGACTACAAACAAATGTCTATGTAGGTCAGAGACTAACTAAAAATGTTTAGGCACAGACATTTCTATGTAGGTCAGAGACAAACTAAATACGTTTAGGCACAGACATATCTATGTAGGTCAGAGACAGACTAAATACGTTTAGGCACAGACCTGTCTATGTAGGTCAGAGACAAACTAAATATGTCCAGGTACAAGCCTGTCTATGTAGGTCTGAGACAAACTAATTATGTCCAAACATAAGATTGTCTATGTAGGTCAGAGACCTACTAAATATGCCCAGGCACAGACCTATCTATGTAGGTCAGAGACCTACTAAATATGCCCAGGCACAGACCTATCTATGTAAGAACAGAGACGAACATTGAAGACCTTTTCCATGACCTTGAACTGTACACAGTTTCACCTCACCTTCAAGGTCAGGTTGGGCCACATTATAATTTAGGCTATCAGGGCGGGCCAGGTTTTGAGGCTATCAGGAGTTAAGTCACCTGTGCAGCTATCTATCTCGTTGTCGACTTCCCGCAGAGACATAATCAATCCACCGAAAGCCTCTCACATACGCAAGGCATTTGAACCAAGTCTTACTTACCTAGACACTACTGCATCGTACCTCCTCCACAAACACGCACACGCGCTCAAGCTATTAATCACCTTTAACTCACACCTGAAATGCAGTCCTTGTTCGTTCCTCCCCCCCCCCCCTCCACCCCCACTTTCGCCTCCTCTTCCTCAGTATGATTGAATGATATCATTAAGAACTTTTATTTGTAGAGTATGTTCCAATATATCTGTTCATATTTTCTAGAGTTGATCAAAGAAAGATGCTCTCTTACAACCCTAATCATCAGCTACTAGTAGCTGGGTGTGACATCTAGCCAAGGGTATTACTACTATTTAAAAAAGTGACTTTTAAAAAAATTCATCAGAAAAGTCCTCCGTGGACACTGATAATGAATACTTTTTTGTTTCTAACATAATAATAAAAATAATGACTCATTTGTAAACAAAGTAAAAGTTGTTTTATTTGATACAATAATGTGTTTTTTTAATTGTAATTTCCTTCTCTGATATTACAGCAAACATTTACCAGTTGAGATGCATTAATTTATATTATAAGATAGCAGCAAATTTCATACATTATGGTATGCCCCGTGACTTACTATTGTTGTATTTTTAGGTTAATCAATTTTCAATTGTTTATGATTTAATACTTGTGAATTATGAGAACTTACAAATAAAAACATATTTTTTCCAAAAAAAAAAAAAAAAGTTATTAGGACTAAAAAAGTATGCAGAGAATATCCTAAAACTCAATGTTATTGAGAAACACCGAACGTACGGAACCGCCGGTGAGTCAATTAAACACATAATGGCAGGATGTTCAGCTTTATCAGAATCTGTCTACCTAGGTCGCCATAACCAAGTTGCGAAACTAATGAATCAACACCTGGCTTTGACACGTGATCTGATTAAGTAAAGATACGGCCCCTTATTACAAATACTCGCCACAAGAGGTTCTCGAGTCTACAGGCTACCTACTCTACTAGGAATGACTTGTATGGACTGACAAAACTGTGCATTTTAGTCCACCAGAGTTACTGTTCTTTGACAAAAAAAAACAAGGTTACAAAGACAGTTTGTGTGGAAAAACAAACTCAAAATCGGCACCCGAAGGGGTCCACTCAGGCATGTAAAAAAGCAGGCTTCAATATTTTCAGAAAGAACATCGGAATGAAATTCTAACAAAGACAAATGACAGAGGTCCAGCAGACCAATGGATAGCTTAAGATTGACGAAGAGCTCATTGTGAACCTGGCCTAACTTATGTCTTATAATAATTAACTAATTGTTTTGTAAAGGGTCAATCTCTTATTCAAATCCTCTACGAAAACACATTTCCGTAAAAAGAAATAAAACTCCTTTAGTTAGGTGTTTTATGTGTATGTATATATATTTCATTTCAAATTAGAACAGTTTTCGCGATAATTTGAAAAACTAGTTATTAGGCTAATTGTTGTTTCAAATTATGCCCAACTTATAAGCATATTAAATAGAATTAATTTTTCTCTTTTAAAAAAAAGTAAATATTTTTTATGTGTAAGTGTAGTACTTAGTGTGACAGAACCTACATAACTTAACAATGAAATTGTAAAAAGAAAATTATTTGAAAAAAAATCTAAAGCCATTTGCATAAAAATATGGTGAATACTTATATCTCCTACTAAAGTGTCTCCCGCGTTTGTTACTATTAATAGTGAATAGTTATAAAAGTGGTGTACTTTACGACAAAAAAAAAACTGCTTGCATAAGTGATTTAAAAAATTAGATTTTTCGCTTTCAGAAACGAAAAAAAGTAGCTGCTGCATCAGAACTTTGAATTGTCTAAAATACTATGATGTCGGATTTTCAATATCTTTTCTAGTTTACGAGATCTAAACGGGACGGACAGACATTCCACACAAAACTAATAGCGTCTTTTCCCCTTTCGATGGCCGCTAAAAGAAGACAAATCCGCTATCATCATTGACATCACACGTGCAGTACCATTACCTTACGACCATAGACAGAAATAAATATAGACTGGCCGATAATAGAGTTTTATGAAACGAAAATTTGTGACTTGCATTTCTGTGTACTTTATTTATGCTTAGGAGTTTTGTTTAATCTCTAAGACTGAAGATCATGCAATTTTTCAGAATTCGGAAATCCGAATACAATAGATATACATGTTTTCAAGTTACATGAAGTTATTTCATATTGACATTCTATATTTATTCATGTCTATGCTTACGACACATGAAAACATTAAAAATGAACACATTTAGAAAACGTTGGCTTGGAGATTAAGAGACAATGGCAAGTTGTCTAAAATAACAATATACTTTGTTGTTATATCTGTTTAATTGCGTCATTATTTGTTGCGGATGTTTTCGTGAGAAAGTACTTAAAAGGATGTGACGTAATAAAAATGATAGTCTTCAATGTCTACTTATATCAAAAACGTCTCTGTTAATTAATTGTTATGTTTTTTTGTCTACTGTAATTTTATTTATTCTCTGTAAAAACAGAGCAATAGCAATAGAGGGGATAGAGACAAGCCCTAAGCCCTGAACATCCCTAAGAAGATTCTCGTTGCCTTTCTGAGGGCGTTACTTCTGCAGACCTGCAACATCAGAAGAAAATTCCTAAGTGGACACTATTAAAGTGACTAGAATCAACATCGTCAATTGTTGTTCTGCTTTCTGTTCTTGTGTAATGTTAATTTAGGTCATTAATAATGGGGCGTTGTGGCTGAGTAATAAAGCGTTTGGTTTCCAAACCTGGCTGTCTCGGGTTCGATTTTCAGCGAAGGCTGGTTTTTGAATTTTGAGCTTCGGGAACGCCCATTAGCCCGCCTAACTCTGATGGGTACCTGACCAGGGAAAGTAAAGGCCTCCCGTCGTCTTGCCGGCCACATGACCATATTGTTTAACCGTCGGCCAATGAAACAGATAAACCTTTACACTATCTCCCCTATCGCTTGTATGGTCTGAGTGGATTTATCGGGTTTCCTTTGAAGTCTTTAATATTGCTACTGGAAGTTCATTAACAGAATAGCGTGCAAAAACTTTTGACCTGAATGTGTAATGTTGATTTTTACTTGCGTGTTGCATCATTAGTGGATGTGTTTCCTCTGGTGTTCCAATTCTACTTTCTCACATTCTGTTTCTTGAGTGTTGGGTGAACTGTTGTTTCTGAAGCGCTCCTTTAGTGCCATTAGAGCATAGAACGGGTTGCCTGAATCAGCCGTGAGGACCAATGACTTAAGAGAGATTCACGACATAAAAAAATAGGATGTAATTTTCGTATCTTCCAAATCTCTGTAATTTATAAGATTAAGTTCAATGTAATTAAAGCCAATTCATATAAAGCTATATATATATATATATATATATTATTACTATTATTATAGCTTTTATATAGTGCTACTTTCATGCTTATAGCATGCTCAGAGCGCTTTGGTCCAATCTCATTTGTGGACCGGTGGGGGGAGGGGGTATCTAGAAGTTGGTTTTCCGTGCTGCCTTTAGGCGCTCAGGTGTCGAACCTCGAGCCCCCTTCTAGTTAGCCAAGACAAGCGAAGTTCAAGCGCACTTAGCCTCTCGACCACGCTTCCCACCATATATATATATATACACAGAGAGAGAGAGAAAGAGAGAGAGAAAGAGAGAGAGGGAGAGAGGAGAGAGATGGAGGAGTTGTGGCTGGGCGGTCAAGCGCTTGGCTTTTGAACCGGGCGTCCCAGGTTCGACTCCTGATGAAGACTGGAATTTAGAAATTTCGAATTTTGGGCGCCTCTGAGTCCTCCCAGCTATAATGGGTACCTGTGGCTGACTGGTTAAGCACTTGGCTTTGGAACTAAAGGGTCCAGGGTTTGAATTCGGGTGAAGACTGTGATTTTAATTTCGAGATCTTTAGGACGCCTCCGGGTCTGAAAGAGGAACTTGAATATAGATAGATAGATAGATAGATAGATAGATAGATAGATAGATAGATAGATAGATAGATAGATAGATAGATAGATAGATAGATAGATAGATAGATAGACAGACAGATAGATAGATCCATGAGAATTTTCCCTCACTTTGTTCTCATTACCTTTGCCCTACCCATACCTAAGCCGTTCATATAAATCTCTTTTGATAAGGACAAACATAGATTGTTCTCTTGGTTTGACTCAAGCGAGCCCTAATCTCAATTTGCTAATGTAGGATGTGAGTCTGAGTGGCCAAAACCGCTGGTTACCTGTCAAGGGTCCTGGAGTTCGAATCCCAATTCCAGCTGAGTTGTGTTTGTTGGGCGCCTAAAGGCAGTACGAATACCCCTCCCCCTTTACACTGAGATTGAACCATAGCGCACCGAGCATGTTATAAGCTAAATATATGCGCTAGGTAAAGCCATGTTTTTAATGTATCCTTTATAATTCTAATATAATGTCTAATTTTATTGCATTTAGTCGAGATTTGTTTCCATACATGATGGAAAACTATAAATAGCTACAATCTTGGTGTATCCGGTGTACAAAATAAAGTCAGGATGATAAGCTGTTGGTTTTTTGTTTTGTTTTGTTTTTTAGCTTATGAACAAATTCTTTTGGTAGCTCAGAATCAAATTCTCTAAGATCTTCCGTTTGAATCCCACAAAATATCAACATGAAACAAGTTTCACTCTTAAAACGTATTTAAAAACAAGGGCTACTAATGAAGGAGATTCAATACGTCGAGCAACAGTCAGCAGCCACGCGTATCTTGTTACTACAGTAGCTCAGTTCCTTTGTATTTAGTTGGTAAATAAGTGTAGTACATTTTAGTCTTCGTGACATTAACTTTATTGTAAAAATATCTAACTCTATGCGACATTTTAGCGATATAGGCATTGTTAACTTTATTGAAAAAAATATGCAACTCTGAGATAGATGGCGACATTTTAGCGTTCTTGATATTGACATTGTTAACTTATTCGTAAAAATAGTCAACACTGAGGAAAATTGCGAAATTTTAGCGTTTTTGACATTGACATTGTTAACTTATTCGTAAAAATAGCTAACACTGAGATAAATTGCGACATTGAAAATAAACTATTTATAAATGATAATAAAAAAAATTATTGGGCGCGCCTTGTTCTCGGCAAACAGGAAATGACTTTCTGAAAAGGAGCTCGTGCAAGTTTCTGATTGGCGTGTTTACAGGACGATTAGATTCAGATCCAACATGGCGGTGAATTTGACGTCTGGCACCAGAATGAATAACCGACACAGAAGAATGATGGCTAATTAGGGGGCTCTGTAACTTGAGTCGGGCTGTAAACCAAGGTTTAAATTAATGATTACGAAATGGTCAATACTTTAAGTGTTGAAAAAAAATGGGAGAGAAAAATCGGAGGGGGGGGGGGGGAAGTCTCGGAAAGGACGTGACGTCGTAAGTGATTTCTGTACTAACACCAGAAGCAGACGTGAGACAAAAAGAACATTAGAAAAAAATAAAATAAAAAGGTGAAATGCAAAAATCATGTTCGCGGGATATTGATTGCAACGTCTGCACTGACGAATTGTGGGAACAAACTTCGCGGGTGAAAAAAAAAAAAAAAAGAGATTCGCATAACATTAGAGAGAGTTAGTCTTTAACTGAGGAGATGTGTCTCATAGAGGAGTTACCTCAGCTTACCTTTTTTTTTTCCTTTATTTCATTGTTGGTAGGTAGCGCCAAACAGTTGGTGCAAGTAAACCAGTGAATGCGTACTAAATTCTTAATGAAAAACTTGAAATAAACTTGAATAAACATTTTTTTAAAAAACAAAACAGGGGATATAGCTTTCATTTACAAATATATCAAATATAGACAACTTTCATCTTCAATGTAGATGTATGTAAAAATACACACACACACACACACAGAGGCGTAGCTAGGGAGGGGGAGAGAGGAGGAGAATTTGAAAATTCCCCCGGGCACTACCTAAGGGAGGCCCCGAATGAGTGTTTTTTGTTACATTAAGTATTAAATATTACGCGAAATGCAGCCCCCCCCCCCCCAAAGAGGTCAAGCCCCCGCCCGTGGGCCACCAAATGATAGCAAATTCCAAGCTACACCACTGCACACACATTAAATATATATTGTTACGTTCTCTCCTAATCAGGCCTTCTGCCAAACACTGCTAAAAACGACAGCACATCTAAACACAAGAACTTGACAACAAGGGCTTCAAGTAATAAAGTGGCGGTTTATTTACAATTACATCAACAACAGCCAATAAACACAATTGGCTACACTAACTTCAAATGCTTTGCTACACAACAGAACTGCCTAACTAATCACTACAGGTCTCTCTAGCTCGTACAGCTACATTTTCGAGGACTCACTTCGTAGCACACAGTCCTTACGGCTTGCTGTCCTGGACTTGACTCCTTTCTAACTCGCTCTGTCTCTGGTCCGTGAAGGCTCTGGATCACATGACCACTGCACGGGCCATATTTGCGTGAACTAGCAGTATTGTCCCTTGTCTGTCGACAGCCGTTGACCTGTGTGATTGGCCTGAGTCGTGTGTGTCAGTAGGCCGCACGCATATTAACCCTTTCAGTCCGCCACTAGGGTTATAACATCATATGTATAGTGATGACTCTCATTCAGGCTCTCTGCAAACTCCACCACACAACACTACCAACTCAAAGCACTTGACAATTCAGGGCTCCAAAATAACGCAAAACTTTAATGTCCAATACTGTACAATTGGCAGCACGTATCACTGACTGTATAAATGTTCTGCCGTGGATATCTGAACCACCGTGTCAGCTCTGTACTGTTACAGCAAGGACGTTACTGGCTTCCCTTGTACCTTGTTGAGATCTGTCGTACCGTAGGGATTCGTAGATTGGGAAGTTATAACTGACTCGCTTCTTCTTCTTCCTCGTTCTCATTCTACATGCCCGAGAGTTCAGATCAGCAATCCTATATCTAGGATGAACAGCGCAGTGGTTTCCAGATCAGGCAGTTCTCCGTTTAAGTTTTTGTTCTATAGGAGAGTTTTGAGGCCAGAGTCTTGTTCGGGCCTCTTGATATAGTAGACTCGATTCTTATACCAAGGCTCTTTATAAAGGGTCTCAAACGGCCTTCTAGAACAAAACGGAGCATCGCTCTAATAGAATTGGGGCCTAGACATATCCTTGTTGAGCTCCGTTGTTTATGCTCAAACTTTCGGAGCAAAAACCATTGATCTGTACAATACCGGTACTATCATGTATTAGTGAGAAGAAACAGCTACATTTAGCAGCCTTTTTTTCTGTAACATTTTAAAGAGGCCATCTCTTTTGACTAGATCTCGAAGGCCTTAGGTCGATGATCACAATGTACAAAGGCATCCTTTGTTCTCTGCACTTTCAGACTTTCGACGGAGACAGAAGATCTTTACAATTGTGGATCTCCCTGAGCGGAATCCACTTTGGGATTCTGGGTAGATCCGATCAGCGATGTACTTAATAAATATACAAGTCTAAATTCAAATTGATACAGTATATAAGTAAAATTAACAATAAATAATCATTAAAACTATTTTAATGAATATTATCTTTCTTTATGGCGAATGCACAAGTGACAAATCTCAATTCATATCGCCTCACGTTGTGCTTTCTGTGCAGCAAAGGTAATCTATAACATCTTCTAAACCAATACTGTCTAGTAGTTTTGAACCCACGTGAATAACAAGATTACATGGCTATGGCGTAATATTTAATATTTAAAAAAATTAGGACATTCATTTGGGGGACCCTTAAGTGGGAACCTTTAGGACTTTCGAATTTTCACCCCCTCCCCCACCCTTGCTACGCCACTCTTGTTGCGCTCCTTTCTGTCACCTTTGTTCTTATATAGGGGGTTATTTTCACACCCCGTAGGTCATGTGGCACAACACCTTCTTGCTAACAATTGCAAAGAAGTTCATGTAGAGGGTTGCTTCATTAAGATTTGCATTTAGATTTAGATTTGCACTGCTTTAGAAGATCTGGAGGGACGCCATCGCAGTCAGGGGCCTACATATAATTGAATCAATATAATTATTATTTTGGCCATGAAATACAGCCAGATAGACAAACAAATGAAAGCGAGCTAGAGAAATGTTGATACCAAGTGGGATGTATAACTTAAGAATGTGAACATAGGTAGAAAGAAAGACTTTCAATTAAATATCCCTACATGACTAGCTACTAATAAGTAGGATAATCTCTCGACAAAAAAACAATGGTGCCTGGATCAAAATTTAATGAGTATGTGGTGGGTGTGATCTTTCAATACAATTCTACTCTTTCTTTCAGAGAATTTATGTGCTTACAAGGATGGTATGGTGCCTTTTGCATAGCACGAAGACGGAATTTCATGCAGAAGTTAAAACAAAAATGATTAAAACGCTAGCTTTTCATGTGCAGATTCCCACCTTCTAGAATAAGATAACCTAGACAAATTAATACCAGTCTGAATTAAAAAACAAACAAACAATCTTACAGGTGATTAAAAAAAATTAACTAAGACTTTTTTTTCATCCTCTAAAGAATATAAGATAACAATCCTACAAGATCAAATATCTATTTATCTCCCTTTTATTGCCACTTTCTTTTTCAATACAAAACAAAGAACATTGTAGCAGTGAAGTGCGCACTCTTTATTCTCGGAAAATAGGAAACAAGATTTGAAAAAATAGGGTCAGGCAACACTCTAACAAGTTTTATTTGTGCTTGCTTGCGCGTGCATGTGCGTGTATAGAAAGTTAGGGGGCGGGATAGTTTAACAAAAGATGTTAATGCACTCAACTGACCTTGCATTTTATTTTGACCTTTTTTTTTTTAAACGTAACCCTACTTTTGAGATAAAAAGTAAAGATGGCGCCAGGGAAAAGTGAGGGATTTAGAGTGAGTTTCCTTGAAGTTGGTTTATGAGGGTGCTCGATTTCTGTCAGACAGGCGCTCATGCCACTCATTTATTTTTTTTAATACAAAAGGTACTCCGTACTTTTACTGTTTTGTCTTAACGATACAGGATACAACAATGTTATTAGACAGGCGCAGATGTCATTTATATAAAAAAATTTGATACAAAAGGTGCACCATACTTTTACCTTGCAGTCCTTGTTTTTGCTTTGGTATGGTAACAATACAACAGGGGTTATCTAACTTGGGATTCGCGGTCTACATGCAATCTAGCTTCGTCAGGCTGAATGGTTAGTCTGATAGCATGTTATCCTGTTTCACACCTCTGTGGTAAACATATTGAAATGTTCTGTAATACTAACTAGACCAATGTAAATGTTATGCGGATGTTAGGCACTCAATTCAAATGTTTACAGTTTCATCCACTGTATATGCTTTCATTCATAGTGTCATCTCTGTATATTGTCATCTGTTACATTAAGACCAATTGTTACGGAACACTGGCCTGCGACGTAGCAACCTGTGGGCAGCGCTGATCAATGGCTCGTTGCCACGTTTTAAAGTCCTATGACGTAAAAATGTAAAGATCTTTCAGACCTTGCGATCTATGGAGCAGATGATGTAATGGTCATATGTTTCTGTGGCCAACTGTAAACGAGCGTGTCATGTGGCCAGCACAACGACCAACCGCCTTTACTTTTCCCCAACTAATGTCAGGTAACCCATCAGAGCTGGGTGGACTAGCTGGCGCCGAATGATCCCGACCTGTTACGTGGCAATCAGCTATTGGTCTAAATTGCCCAAAGGTTGTGACGTTGCAGTTCAGTGTTCAGACCTACTATTACGATTGGTTTCAGTTTTATTGTCATCTGTTATTTCCATATTATATTAAATCTTATCTTCTTCTTATCTTATCTTATAAATTACAGACGTTTTTTAAAAAAGAAGTTAATTACGTTCTGGGCATTCCAAGTGTCAATCCAGTGGCACACTACATGCCAGAGATAATAAATTAAAAATACCTGCTCGTAAAAATTAATAATACCAATTTCTAGAATAAGATTAAGAATAAAGGAATTTAACTCATTATCTACAATGCCCACAATTGAAGACTATATGGCTCTAACACTAAAAAGCCCAAAACCCAGAACATGATGGTTCATTTTATGGTTATCAAGAACATGAATAAAATAAAAGCAGTGCGTGTACTTATGCAGCAATATCAATGACTAATGGAGTTGTGGGAACTGTAACCTATCTCGAAAGGTTTTTAGATCGTCTTCTTCTGAGATATTGAATTATACACCAAGAGGTTCTGCATGATATGATATCAGTTACAGCAGTGGTTCCAAAACTTTTTCCTCAACGAAACACTTTGCACATTGCTAAGTATTTGACGGAAAACTTTGATTATTTTTTTTCCAGAGAGGTTTATTCACGTGGTGACCTAGTAGCTAATTATTCAATTTCAGTAGTTCGAGGAACACTAAGGTTACACGGAACACAGTTTGGGAATCACTGAGTTAATGAATGTGTAAATAAAGCAATAGGAAGAGCACTCTTACGTTGTAGGATACAAAAAAATGGATATTTTGATATGTGATACACTAACGGATCTAAGGGAGGGGGGGGGGGCGCTAGGGGTATCGCCCCCCTCTCTACTCGGCCGACCCCCCCCCCTTCCGAAGTTCTGGATCCGCTAGTGATGTGATATGTATTTTTAGCTGATGTTACAGACATTTCAACGACCTAAATTTAAAACTGCGAGGCAAGAACAAAATCTTTGACTAGCTTAGAAATTAATGTCACTAGAGACGTTGATTCTCTCAGAATACAAGGCTTTGAGTCAAAGTCCACATTTACAGAACAAAGTGAATGTGGTACAGGTCAATACAAAAAGTACATTTGAATCAGTTAACAAGATAACCTTGAATGTCGTTTTCTTTTTCTGCTTGCACTTACACTGGACGATGGCCTGCCTGGTTGTGCGTTTGCCGCTGGACTGTCGTTTGAACTTATCGATGATCCAGTGTTCATGCCCTGCCCGCTGCCATCCCTCGTTGTCCTGCGGGAGGTTTGAACTAGGAAGAGAAAACTATTTTCAACTCTGAAGCAACATCCGAAACATCTAAAACGATTACTTTTAGGCGATTTCAACATTTTTCCCAGAACTAAGACAATTAGCCCGAAATGACGCTGTTAATTCAGATCATCGTACATACAGATGCCAGCAGACATTTTCATTAAAACATGTCAACTGAGGTCGTAACTTTGAATTCGAGTTTGAAGAACTGACGGTTGCTTTCCAGTTTGTAATTGAATTCTTTAACATTACTGATTTAGTGACAGCAAAATAAAGTCAAATCTCATTAAAGCTAGCTAACTTTAAAAAAGTAAAATTTCCCTTTCAGATCTTGTGACCTGTTTCTGTGGCCTACGGTTAACGAGGGTTCCATGTGGCCAGCACAAAGAGAAACCGCCTTTACTTTTTTTCCCGACTTATGTCAGATACCCATGAGATGGACTCAAAGGCGCCTAAGGATCCCGAAATAAAAAATCCCAGTCTTCACCAGGATTCGAACCCAGGACCCCGGTTTACCGCCTAGCCACCGTGCCTCTTCTAGCTAACTTGTCTGTATAATAGGAAATTAATTTTCTTAAATTTAAAGCTGATAACAGTGTCTTTAATGAGTACTACTTTTAGATAATCAATTTAAGCATATAAATATGCCGACTATGTCAAAATTAACATATTTCAAATGTATAGCAAGGTCACAAAGTTTGTGGGAAACCCAAAGTCGAAATCGGCCCCCGAAGTTGTCCACATAGGCATGTAAAAAGGCTGGTTTCAATGTTTTCAGAAAGAATATCAGCATGAAATTCTATCAAAAGCAAGTGACAAAGAAGAATGGAGATAGAAGGTTGGCAGATCTTGTGTGGTGCCCCAGCGGTCCAGCAGACCTAAGCATAGGTGAAAGTGAGGATGAACTTACATGTGAGCCTAGCCTAACTATTGTCATATAATGATTATGTAATTCCTCTAATTGTTTTGTAAAGGGTCAATCTCTATTCAAAGCCTCAATGAGAAAATGTGTTTAAAATATGGTAAATTTCTCCTTTACTAAATAGCCTCCCGTGTTTGTTACTATTACTAGTGAACAGTTGTAAATGGTGTATTTTATGAAGAAAAAAACTGCTTGCATAGTTGATTTTAAAAATAACATTTTTCGCTTTCAGAAAAGAAAAACTAGCCGTTACATCAGAACTTTGAAAGGTCTAAAATTTCATATCTTTTCTAGTTTAGTGCATTTGAAGTAGAAGTGAAAAACAAATTGGCTCATGAAAACAAAATGTTGGCCACTCTTTGACTAGGCTGACTAAAACAGAACCACAAATAATACTTTAAAAAAGAAACCCAGCTTATACGAAGTGTCATTGCATCAATTAGTTTGGATCAGTCGTGTAATTAAATCTGTAATAGATCTAGAGCAAGAACAATAAATTTGTGCGATTAGATATATTTTGACCAACTGTTTTTGTTTTCGTGCTTGTAGCTTTCTCAATAGTCGATTATCTTATCATTTATCTGAACCAGTTGGGAAAGTGGGGGGATGGGCGGGGGGGGGGGGGAGAGAAAGAAAGGGACATCTGTGTAAATGTAACGTAATCGCTTTATAAAAGCATTTATTTTTTAAAAAAAGGAGGGGGGGGGGGGGAGAACGACATGAATTTGAACTCATAGCTCAAGCCTCCTCAAGCCCTCATACCAACCCCTTTTAAAATTAATTATTGATTAATTAATGATCAATAGTTTATTCATTAATTATTTTTTTTAGAAGTTGATTCTTGTTTTTCAGTCTAAAGAAATAATTTTGCCGAATTTCAGCTTGATCCTAGATAGGGTGTGGGAGAAATAACGTTCACATATTGTTGGCCAGACATAGAGAGTGAGTTGATACAGGCTTTGTAACAAAAGCTATACAGTTCAATCTTAATGAGATCCTGATGAGAGACTTCCGATGTAAGGACGTCACAGGTCAAGAACAAACATGTTGGACACACTGGGAATAGATCATCTCCTACAAATTTTCTTTTTCCGGCTCTGTCTTCTACTAAATGTCTCTCAATTTCACATCTCTAGTCATCTTTATACATTTTCGGACGGTGTGAGAGCCTTCTCTCCCTTGAGTTAAGTGTTTCTTAATGTACCTATTTAGTGGGCGGAGTAGCGTTGCCAACTCATGACGGAATCTTCTATTTGTAACAACTAGACATAGTGCATCTGAATCTTGGTGAAGAACCAATGGCGTATATGATATGGCGGGAAGGGCTTCATGGCGCCCTGGCCTGTGACAAATAGGGCCCCACCAGACCCTTGAAAGAAAAAAAAAAAGGCGTGCACAGCATGACTTGATATGTTTTTACCATATTCAAACATCAGAGCCTCTAAAGCTTCTATTCACTGGTACGTTGCTACGCCACTGCAATAACCATGAGTGTAGTATACCATTAACATCATTATAGACTTTGTTCTGCTGTAAACGTTTTAGGCGTCTTTCTAGTAGATTTCAATATGTGTCATTGTCGTAAATGGAACCGATGTATCATGAGTACAGAATAGAGATATACTTTCTAGTAAACTGAAATATGGGCCATTATCGTAAATATGTGTCATTGTCGTAAATATGGGTTATTGTCGTTAATGGAACCGATGTATCATGAGTAGAGAATAGAGATATAATTTGTAGTACACTGAAATATGGCCCATTATCGTAAATAGGCATCATTGTCGTAAATATGGGTTATTGTCTTAAATATGGGTCATTGTCGTAAAAGGAACCGATGTATCCTCAGTACCCAATAGGGATGTACTTTCTAGTACGTTGATATATGGGTCGTTGTCGTAAATGGAGTATCTAGCGTACATAGTATGGATGAATTTTTTTTATTACATCGGAAAATGGGGCATAGTCGTAAATGGGGTATTCGACGTACAAAATATAGATGTATTTTGAACTATTTTCTAGTAAATTGGAATACGGGGCATTGTCGTAAATGGTATTTCTGGTGTATCCGGCATACAGAACATGGATTTTTTATAAGCAGTGTGTATTCAAAAGCAGATAAAAGTTTAATCTGCACCTTTTAGCCAGGGTGAAAAAAAAAATTCTTAGCTTGTTAGCCTGTAGCTCAAAGTTGGCAACAGTGATCATTTAGTGTAGTGTTTGTTTAGTTTAATATCTCGCCCAGTTTTCTCCGCTTTCTTGTCTTACCTTTTAATTTAGTTCCCATTAGATCGCCCTAACATTTGTCTATATTGCTTTCTCTTCTTTTCCGTTTTGTTGTGTATAAATAATGTAAGACCGGATCTTAGAAATGAAAATGTAAACATAGATCAATGAAAAATCTCGTCACGTGACTCAAATCTCGGAATCATTACACACGTTAAGGGTTGCCCCCCTTGATACATGTCGTAATATTTTCCACTCTCGGTTTATGCAATGCACTTTAATTTTCAGCACCCCTCACTACCGCGTCTATTTATATCTTTACAAGCGATTCCACCGCCGTCGCCTGCTTCAGATTACACCCACCTACCCACCCACCCCCTAAAGTAACGCCAGCACTTGTTTCGATGCTAGGAAGTAAAGGCCTATTTACCTTTAAAAACAATTCCCGTCGACCACCGCCAGGTGTGAATGGACGAGTTCCGCTTCGTGCAGCCAATCAAACACGCCCTACTATCTGAATCTGTACTGTCTCTCGTCTGCTGTGGAGGCATGAGGCTCTAGTAATGTCTGTGTACGCATTGGGTCCAGTGGACTGACCAAATGACTGTGTACATTGATTACGTTGTTGTTTGTTTGTTCTAACAAAGGAGTGATTGGTTGGAAACTTTAATTCTTCAAAGTAAGTCTGTCAGTTTGTCTGTTTTGTTTTTTTTAAAACTTAAGTAAACATTGTACACCAAACTGTTTCTACTCGGTCTGCCAATTCTTATGTAAGATCCGAATGTGCTATGCTACCTGTACAAATATTTTGTTTTATTTTATTGGTTTCGGGTGTTACTTTAGAATTGTAGGAAGTACAATGTAGGGGGACTACGCGGGTAGAGGGGGGGGGGGGGTATGACAGCGGGGAGGGCTCAAATCCGGGGCCATCGAGACGTCAGTCCAGAGGGCATACCACACTACTAGGCAGATAAGTCTTTTAGCACTGTCAGGTGACGTTTTAACAATGCAATCCACTGACTAGTATTTTTATTGACATTATTTTAATACAGAAATTCTCGCTAACGCGATGAAAAAAAAAATTATGTGGAGAAATAGAGAAGCAAGAACATGTTAACCACGTGACCATTGTTTTGTGTTTCCTCTGTTTGAACGTAATTTTTTAAGCGGCCCCGAAATGGAAAAAGACGGTATTAGTTTTGTGTGGAATGTCTGTCCGTCCGTCCCGTTTAAATCTCTTAAACTAGAAAAGATAGTGAACATCCTACATCATTATATTTTAAACCATTCAAAGTTCTGATGCAACTGCTACTTTTTTCTTTTCTGAAAGGGAAAAATCTAATTTTTTAAATCACCTATGCAAGAAGTTTTTTCATAAAAATACACCACTTTTACAACAATTCACTATTAATAGTAACAAATATGAGAGGCTCGTGAGTAGGAGAGATCACTATTTGCCATATTTTTAACACATTTATGGGAACGGTTTTAGATTTTTTTACATTTGTATTGCTAAGTTAATTAAGTCCTGTCATACTAGCTACTACATTTACAAAAAAAAATGTTTATTTTTTTTAGAGAAAAAATCTATTTAGTGTGCATATAAGTTGGACATAATTTAAAACAACAATTAATTAGTAGTTTTCCATATTATAGCATGAACTGCATCAACAGACCGCAATCTCATGACCCTACGGTGATAAAACACTGAACTAAAGAGGGTTTTTTTTTACGGAAATTTTTTTCTTGAGGAATAAGAGATTGTCCCTTTACAAAAACAATTAGAGCAATTATATATTCATTATAAGATATTAGTTAAGCCAGGTTCACATCTAACTTTCACATTCACCTTCACATATCCTTTGGTCTGTGGACCGCTGGGGCACCACAGAAGATCCGTCAACCTTCTTTCTCCATTCTTCTGTCATTTTTCTTTGATAGAATTTCATTCTGATGTTCTTTTTGAAAATATTGAAACCTGCCTTTTTACCTGCCTGGGTGGACCACTTCGGGGGGCCGATTTTGAATTTGTATCTCCACACAAAATGTCTTTGTAACTTTGTTTAATATTGAAGAGGTATTTTTAAGCTTCAAAATCCTCTGAAGGGGGTTTAAACTCAAAACCCATTAAGCTACGCTCATAGCATTTTGAGTGCGTAATTTGTTTTGTTTTTTTTCATAATGAAGAGGTCTTTTTAGCTTCAAACTTCGCTGAAGGAGGGCTTAAACTCAAAGCCCCTTTGGCTACACTTAAAGAATTTCTAGTGGGTAATTTGCTTTTTTTTATATTGAAGAGGGGGTTTTAGCGTGAATTTCAAAAAGGGGGGGGGGGGGGGTAAAATTAAAATCTTCTTTAGCTGTGCTCTTGGAATTATTTTATCTTATCTTATCTTATCTTAGACGTTACTTCAAAAAAGAAGAATAAAATCTCACCTAAAATAAACAAAATCAAAGCTAAAATTCAGTCACTAAATTCCGACACCCCCCCCCCCCCCCCCGTCGGGGTGCGGATTTTATTTCGGAGGGGTGTGAACCCCCCACTACTGGCTACCTCAACTGGTTTAATAATCAATAATAAAAATAAATAAATAAACTGCTAAGACAGGTTTAAAATGTGGGACTTCAAACACAATAACATTGACCAAAGGGCAGTAACTTCATTTTCTTTATGAAAAATAAACCTTTCTTACATCAATAATAAGCAATACGTAAGTCTGTGTAAACCATCTCTTTCATCTTAATGGGATTATTGTACAATAATTGCATATACCATTATCAATAATTGTTAATGATTAAGACTAAAGTTCAATTATAAGGTAATTTAAATTTCGAATGTTGTTGGGGGCCCCATAAATAAGTAGGCAACCGTCGTTCAATGGTTATTTCTGCACCAGATGTGGCAAAACGTGTAGCCCACAGCTAGAGCTGCGTAGATATGAGAAATACCACATTTTCATCAATCTGGCGGACTCGAAGACATGCCTTATCATTATTATTATGTCAGAAACGAACGAGTGGTTATTCTCTGGCGCTGCCAGGGTCGAATTCGAAGATGTTCTGCAATCCACGACCTCCATCCCTCTTGAGCAGGCATAACCCCATGGTGGAGGACCCGGGGTGTAAGCATCGAAATTTGGTTAGTAATTTTCTAGTGAGTCTGCCAATGTCATGCAGGTCGGTGTCAATCCACTTGATGACACCGAACGTGTAAAAGAGCACTTGAACGGCCCAGCCGCTCATGGCAGTGAAGAGATTACTGCCAGACAGCTTGGTGTTGAGTATTTTATTAACTCTCTGCTTATATTTACCAAGAAAGCCATTCTTTAATTTTTTAAGGTTTATCTTGGCATTCTGGATATTTCAAGATATTTATAAAGAGAGGCAGACTTTAATTCCTCGTTGCCTTCAAATCTAATGTTAGTGTTGGCTGCCTTGCCCCCCCTTAATATTTATAATATCACACTTATCCAGGCCAAAAGACACAGATATCGTCACTAAAGCGTTTTACCGTTTTGATTAAGGTGTGCGACTTTTGCTCGGTTTCTGCATATATATCCTTTTAGACATATATTCATTATTTATTAAGTACATTATCTTATGTCATGATATTAATTGTCAAAATGCAGGGGTCCCTAAAAAGGTCAATACCAACGCCCTCCCCCCCCCCCCCCCAATCCCTAGCTACTTCACTGGTTTGATCTCTTATCAATTTTTTTTTCTGTAATATTTTTCCTGTTTTTTTTGTTTGTTATTATTTTTTGCTTTGTTATTTTGTTTGCATTTTTTTTTCACCATATTGATCTAGGCACTGAAAACAATATACATATATATATATATATATATATATATATATATATATATATATATATATATATATATATATATATATATATATGGTTACTTCTGTCACGGAAGGCAATGGATGCGCCCCTTTGAGTCACTGGTTTTGGGTTTTGGTTTCGTCTTGAGACGGGGCAGAATCATCTTTTTGACTACGCTGGCTCGCACATGTCACCCGCTTTCCAGATGGAAGGATCCCAAAAGACATCATTTTGTATCGCGTGAAGTAACAAAACAGTTAACTAGGTTTAAAGTGTTTAAACCAACACTAAAGCACTTTTTCAAACCTTGTGATCTATGGGGCAGATGATGTGAAGGTCATCTGTTTCTGTGGCCAACAGTTTATAAAGATTATCACGTGGCCGGCACAACGACCAGCCGAAAATTTACATTTCACTACTAATGCTAGGTAGCCATTAGAGTTGGGTGGACTCAGGGTGCCCTTAAAAGCTTAAGATCCAACTCTTCACTAAAATTTGAACCCGAGACTCTTCGGTTTGGAAGCCAAGCGCTTTATCACTCGGCCACAACGCCCCGTACTCCAACACTGGCTGCTGTCAATAGTACAAATATTATTCATAGACATAGAAATAGACATAGACATAGTCATAGACATAGTCATAGACATAGACATAGTTATAGATATAGACTCTTCTCGTATTGGAACCTTTTTTTGTTTTGTTTTGTTTAGTATTTGACGCCCTATTCTGAAGTTTAACAGTCCGACAAAAATGTAAGAGGTCAGAAATGACCTTTGCACCAGGGCTTGATGATTTTTGTCACGCCTTTTTTTTTTTCCCACTTTTATGAGGTCAGTCGATACTGTTTTGTTTGGACCTATATGTGGGTGCAAGAATACGAATGGAGAGCGCGAGTTACGAGTACATTGTCTAAGCAAGGGGCTGTGTTTCGTTTGACGGGAGGACTGGTCATTTCTCCGACGTCAGGAGAAGTAGCAGTAGGTCATATTTTAGGGTGGATGCTAACAGAGGCGGCTACAGAAGTGCGCGGGGCCATGGGCGAGTCTTATGTCAGGGCCACGAATATTCGTACGATGGCCTAATATTGGCCAAGGTTTCTCTTTAGAGCTGGGCTTAAGGTGCGAGTCTTAGGGAGGTCGCTCCGCTCGCCACCCCCTGAGGTCGCCTCTGATGCTAATGTCATGGATAATTTACTTGTAGATATAGCTGTAGGTAATCTTCCCGGGTGAAAATGTGTATTGGTTGTGAGAAGTCTTACGGGATAGCTGTTTTTACACAGTGCAAATTATGGAATAACTGTTTTTACACAGTGCAAATTATGGGATAACTGATTTTACACAGTGCAAATTATGGGATAACTGTTTTTACACAGTGTAAATTATGGTACACCTGTTGCACGGTGTAAATTGAACATTGGTGAAGGTCTAAATAAATATAGCGGGATATTAATTTTTGTTTGTTAAACTTAATTATGCATTCGTCTAGATTTTTCAATGAGAGAGTTCTGATTATTTATATTTTCAAACAAACATGCTGTTGTATTTATATATTGTAGTTTCGTAACTGTGAATTGTTATCTGTTTTTTCCATACAAAGTTAAAATTATTGACGCTACGTAAAAATGAAATTGGTTCATATATTACTGGCAGTGTAAAATCTTAATGTTTTGGAAATGATATGATATGTATTTTGTTGGATCTTGTTTGGTTGTCCATATAAGAAGCTGAGAATCTGTTAGAGACATTGACATATGTGGCGTGTTATTGGATTAAAATATTATTTTATGGACGTTTGATATGCATCAAATTTAACAAACGGAAAGGGGTTTTTACGTTCAATACACAGCGTGGTGTGAATGAAAATTGGTGCGAATGTGTGTATTTTAATTCCACCCAGCCGTACTTATGTTATACAATACAGACGTTACTTTAAGAAAAAAAGATGATTACAGAAGAAGTCTTGGAAATTTGCATGGACATGCAAACAAAGCCTTTGTGTATTCTTTGTAACATAATTAAAAATAACTAGTCCGATTGCAGAAATAAGAGAGTTATCTTTCCATGACTTTTTTTTCATCGAGGACTAGAGAGTCGGTGTTCGTGCTTGGTTTCCCGCATGGCTGGGCGACGTAGAGAATTATATACACAGATTATAAAGGTGCAGGTTAATAGATGCGTGCTCATTTACACATAGTCTCATGTCTTAACAATGACCTATATAAATATCGACTCAATCTGTTTATGCTTATCTTGTCTTTCAGACGCCTGTCCAATGCCGGAAGCGAATTCAGCAATCTAAATCGAGGCTGAAGCACCCACGTGGCCAAGAACTAACTGAGCAGCTTCTGGGTAAAGCGCAAATTGGAAACTGATGACGAGAAACTTTAACGGATGAAATATTGATATGCCTCCGTCCATATTTTCCCATTCCGTCTGAAGCGTGGGAAAACACATTAGCCTCCCCTTATCGAGTTATGCTCTCCTTTATTTTTGTGGGGGACCCACGCCATTGTGACCCGGCACTGCGCAGTGTGTTCGGTAATCAGTTGTTATTAACAATGGTGTACACAAAGGGGGAACACTTGGAACCAGACTATACAATAACGATTTGAATAATAGTGGTGTCTGTAATATTGAATTCTCGTGGATTACCCGAGTGGATTCTTAGTGTTGATAATTGTGGATACTCATGTTTGTGGATAATTCTGGATACACTTTAATTTTTTTTTTATTCTTGGTGTGACCGACGGATATTTCTAGGAGCAGTTGAATTTGAATGTCCAGACTGCACTCCAAAAGAATGTCTTCCTCAAAGGCTTCCAGATTGTTCCAGAGAGCGTCGTTTGCTATCACCTTGGCGGCCTTCTTATGCATCGTCCCTAGTCTCTGTACAGTGGAGGGCGAGACATTCCCCAAGAGAGAGGGCTGCAAGGTTTTTGAAGCGCCCACTCACAATGTCACTTACAGGTGAGTGCCTAAACTTTGATCACCCGGGGGGTGGGGGGAATTTTTCCCAAACATCTGTCACGTGATGTAACACGGGAAAAAAAATGCCCCAATCCAATGAAAAAGTTTTCCCCTTGAGGCTTCTTCGAGAAAACTGATTCGATGAGCCTTATAGCCCCGCGTTACTGACCGCTTATTGCCCGCAAGCCATAGTTTATGCCCCACTCTGATCATAACCTTGATGTAATTTTTTTTTCGAAATAATCTGCTGTTTCAAAATCTGGACATAAAACTTGGCAAACTTGTATCCAATATTGTTTAATAGAATCTCCAACAGCAAGGTATTACATTTAGAAGTATTGTACGCTACAAGATAACTGACATATAAAAACTTTCTTAAAACTATCCAACTTTCTGAAAACTATCAACTTTCTGAAAACTATCAACTTTCTGAAAACTATCAACTTTTTTAAGCAAGAAAAACATTTTAAACATTTAATCAAAAGACATTGTTAAACATGAAATGTTATATAATAATTTTTGAAAATAATTAAAATAATATGAATTCAAAATCAGATATCTATCCAGTGGCGTAGCTAGGTTGGGGGGAGGGAGGAGGGGGAGAATTTGAACCCTCCCCCGGGCGTCCACTTCACGGGGGTCCGCCAAATAAGTGTGTTTTTTTTACATTAAAAATTAAATATTACGCCAAATGCAGGGGCCCCTAAAGAGGTTAAGCCCCCCTCCCCTGCCGTCCCCAAAATGTCTATATCTAATTGATATGACAAAGTGAACGTTCGCTTTGTTCTTGTGTCTGATTGATAACGAGGGTGTTATGTAGCTGGCACAATGACTAAGCACTTTTACCCATACCCAGATTAAAGTAAGTTAAACACAGGTAATAAAACCTGTACACTATGAGATTTCGGTCTTCATCTGGTATAAAACTTTACATTTTTTTGTTTCAAAAGCAGAAAATATTAGCAAACTTTCCCCATAGTTGAAAAAGGACTTTTATAAATTACTAGGCCCTGCGCAATCCGTTTCGCATAGGACCCCGTAATAGTGAAGTCCGGCCCTGCTATTTAGTGACGGGTGAATACAAAGAAGCTTACTTGTTCTCCCCCCGCCCTCTTTTTTTTTCGCCGCAATAGTTACGTGGGGTAACTCTAGTTCGACTTGCAGAAATAAAAGAGTTATTTTTCCATGACTTTTGGTGGTGTCAGGCATGGTTGGGCCATGAAGAGAATTATATGTGAGAGAGAGAGCATTCAAAAAGTAACATTGCACACTTCAAAAAAAAAAAGAAAAGATGTTCTGCATAAATTTTTTAAAATTAATTTACAATTGTGAAAAACACCTTTATTCCACAGAAAAACTAATGCTTAGATCTATGTTGAAAACTCTTACAATTACTTTATTGTAAAGTTTAGCTGAATTTTAATATAGAATTTTATTCTAAGAAATGTTCAATACATGATGTGTGTAGTTCGTCCATCGTGGTTCGATGATGACCACTTTTGTCATTCGGGGGGCTGAGGGCTTTGCACTGGGGTTTTGTGCCTCCTCATGTGGCTGGTGAGACCTATGTGAGCCCAGAATGTTCGGCTGCACACTGGGCCACTGGCGGATCCAGGGGGGGGGGGGGCGGTAGGGGCGATTTATTACTTATGTTGATAATATATACTAATTATTTATATTTCAACCTATCTTTAGATTATTTCGCCCCCCCCCCTTCTAGTATTTTGGCCGATTTGGTAGGGTCGGAAGGGGGTGATGGCATCAATCCGCCCCCCCCCCCCCCACCAAAAACTTTCGAGTGGGGGGGGGGGCGGTCCTATTTATTTGTAGAAATCACAGCTTGCTAACAAAATCAATTAAACATCTATATGATTAAAACTTGTTATTGGTATTTTAACCGGTCTTTATATTTTGTCGTTCACCTGTTGGCCGATTGGAAGGGGAGGAGAGAATACCTCTACTGCCCTTCCCATCTAAACCCTTTGAGTGTGGGGGGGGCGGACCTACATTAATGGAGAAATCATAGTATATGAACAAAATTAGTCGAATATCTATATAATATAAACAGGTGGAAGTGCGATACATGCGATCACCTTCCCCCCATCGGACAAACCAATATTTTTTCTTTTTGTATTATACTAAGAAATAAAATTTTAAAAAATCTGTCACTAATATAATTTATATATGCTATAAAGTAAATTCTTATATCGAGTCGACCAACCCCTATTCTTTAATGCAAAATGCAATCATTAGCAGAAATTATAAAAAGGAGCGAGGATCAATCGTTTTCATTTTACCGCCCTTCCCCTTTCCAGACAGAGTTTGTGTAATTTCACATGAATTTATCATAACTATTTTAAGAAAGATTTTGCATTGAAAAAGTTATAATTCAAACGAAATTTTTCAATATAACAGTCACAGTTGAGATGAGTTCAAAAGTCAGATAATCTATTCCTAGTCGACTTTTTCCAACCTTTACTGCCATATTTTTCTAGTTAAATAAATTTAGGACTATAAGTCACAATTTATGCTTTAATTTCATTGAATATTATTAATCGAATTTTTTTTTTCGGCGACGATCCTAAAGCCTTATTCTAAATATGTGGGGTATCTTATCTTTTCAAAGAACAAATCGGTTGTATTTGTAATGTATTAAGGGACTATAAATCCATATTAGAGTATTTTTCCACATTATTCAAAAGGTCCTTTATAATAAAATGAATAATGAGCTGTAGGCCAGGAGAATGCGTTTCTGCAGTGAAGAATGCATAAAACGCTTTTAGCGTCGAGGCTTCGCCCCTAACCCCACTAATAAGTAATGAGCTGTAGATGTCAGGAGAATGCGTTTCTGCAGTGAAAAATGCAAGAAAACGCTTTTGGGTGTCGGGGCCCCACTGAGGAAGCTTAGAGCGCTCTCCCAGACCCCCAAGCTTGCAAGAAAAAGGCCTCAACATGACTGTTTTTTTTTTTTCGCCGAAGATTGAAAAACAGTCTTATTTTATTCTCATAGATCGAATATATATATATATATATATGCTGTACGCACGTTTATGCATAGGATAAGGGTTTACTGGGCGTTAGGGTTAGGGTTTGGAAAAAAACGCCCCCCCCCCACTCCAAAGTTCTGGATCCGCCAGTGCACTGGGCAGGTTATTCCAGCTGGAGCTATTGGCATTGGCCTTGCTTTTCTTCTCTGGCGCTTTTCTTCTGCTAGCGCTGTTCTTTTTTCAGCAATTTTGTGCGCCAGTTTTCACAGCGCAATGCCATGATGCTCTGTCATGTGCTTCTGTCTCCCAGATGGCTGGGTTTATGCTGAGGGTGTCCCTGAAGCATTTTCTGTCCGCCTAGCGAGCACTTTCTTTCCCTTAATTGGACAGGATGCGGCGGTCTTCTATTCTGCAGACGTGTCCTGCCCATCGTAACTGGCACTTCATCAGGATTGTGGGGATGCTTTGCAGACCCGCTCATCGAAGGACTTCAGTATCTGGTATTTTTTCTTGCCATTTGACATTCAGTACATGATATGTTTAATAGAAAAAAAGCAAAATATCTGTAATTTTTTAAAAGATAATACTTAATGAAATTTCGTAAAGTTATTGTAAAAGAAATTCATTTTGAATGTTTAATTCTACCTTTATTCTGTCATGAACCGTGTCCCATAGACTAAGGGATAGGTGAAAATGAAGGTGAATTTGTATTCAACTCTAATTTAACTCTTTCTCTCCGTAATTATTTACCACATTCTTGTGAAATCAACGTTGGTATCGTCAGTTAGGAGAGAAAGATTTAAATTCTTTGCAGTGCAGCTAACCTGTAGCAAAAATTAATGATTCTGTCTTTATTCTGTCTTATCATAATGAATGAAGTATATACATATGATGTTATTAAGTAGGCATACTTAACAGAATTTATTATGCATAAATATTTAGATACAAAATTTATTTTAATTTTAATCACAATGCTGAATTCCTTCCTTCGCAAATACGACTCCGACGCGACCCATCTTAACCTACACAATGTTAATGTCAGTTTGGACCACGTAGGTCATGAGACTCGCCAATGGGAAGAAAAAACATTCCCGGCTTTATTAGATGGGGACAACATTGACAAGGCTGCTTCCTTAGCATGGCTCAAAGCAGGTCATCTCTACCCTGAAACTGAGGGCATTGTTACAGCAATACAGGACAGAGTAATTAGAAAAAAAAATTACGAGAAACTATCCTGAAACTCAATGTCGTCGACAAATGCCGAAGATGTGGAAATGTGGGTGATTCACATAATGGCAGGATGTTCAGCCCTATTAGAATCTGCCTACTTAGGTCGCCATAAACAAGTTGGAAAGTTAATAAATCAGCACTTGGCTTTGACACACAATTTGATCGGTAAAGATACTCCTCCATATTACAAATACTCGCCACAAGAGGTTCTCGAGTCTCCGGATGCTGTACTGGGATAGGCCTATCTTGACCGACAAAACGGTAGATTTTAATCGCTCTGATCTGCTGCTCATCGATAAAAAAGAAAAAGGCCTAACATTACTAACATCGCCGTACCACTATCTCATAATTTAAGAAAAACTGAGCTGGAAAAACAACGAAAATATGGGAAACTAGGCTTGGAGATTAAGCAAGTGTACTAAACATATGCTGTACTGGGATAGGCTAATTCTGACCGACAAAACGGTAGATTTCAATCGCCCTGATCTGCTAATAGTTGATAAAAAAGAAAAATCCGCTACCATTATCGACATCGCAGTACCACTGTCTCATAAGTTAAGAAAAACTGAGATAGAAAAACAAAGAAAATATGGGAACCTAGGCTTGGAGATTAGGCGTCTATGGAAATTGTCCAAAATAACAAAATACCCCATTGTTACATCAACCGAGGGGATAATAACTACTGACGTCACAGACACCTTCAAGGCCCTTAACATTCCTAGGAACAATCTCGTTGCCTGTCAGAGGGCGGTACTTCTGCAGACCTGCCACATCACCAGAAAATTTCTCAGTGGAAACTGTTAAAGGGACTACAATAAATTTTGTTTCTCTTTAACGAAACTCGACCCTGGCAGCGCCAGAGAAGGACTACTCGTTCGTTTCTAACATAATAATAATCTTTATTGTTAATAATATACAAACAATCTACACATCAGTTGTTGTTGTTGTTTAATTGGAAGGGAGGGGTAGGGAGGCTTGTTTGCCTTGCCAGAAAAGACATTTAATTACTTACCTGGTAATCTGTTATTAGTCGGGAGGGGGGAGGGGTAAAAAAATAAAATCTATTAAGTATAATGTATGACATCACAAAATCAGTCCTTCTTTGGAATGATATTTTAAAAAGGTTCAGACTGTAATAGTCACTAAATAAGACAACCTATACATAAGTCAATTCTTTAGATTTAGTCAAACAGTGACTATTGCAATGAACCAAAATATGTGTGATTGTGCCGAATAAAAAAGAAAAGAGGACAGTGCAAAAGTATATTAAAAGATCACATACTTAAAACAGGTCTAGCATTTAAAAAAAAATATATTAAGCCACAACAAATACAAAATTCATAAAGCAAAAAAAAATAAGATTAAAGAAAATAATAATTGCAATCAAGTTTATAACTTTTATCTACATAGTGATAATATAAAATATAAGACAAGGAAGCTTGTTCTCAGTGGCGTAGCTAGGCGGGGGAAGGAGGAGAGAACGGAAGAAAGCCCTATCAAATATGTCACTATGCACACACAGTTCTCGAGGGGCCGCCTTTCTGGTGTTCATCTGCTGAGCGGCTGATGTAGAAGGAATATATGGGAGTTTCCCCGGTGTGCTCTGTCCTTGGCCTAGCTTAGACCCTAGTGTCTTGGGACACGAATCATGGGTAAAAGAAATGTAAAATTTACGTCAGACGGAAGTTTGTAGAGACATGCAGATGAGAGCAAGCTTCCACAGACCTGGAGTTCCAAGAGTCTTAAACTCAACTCTTTCTAATAATTAGGAAGCACCAAACGGCTAGGCCTGGCAGCGGGAAATTTAAAACTGTCAATCTTTCTTGACATTATAACTTATTCGATGGGTTTTAATTAGTTTTTTGTAAACGAAGGTTTTGATGAAATATTTCTCATTGCTCAGTCCCACCCCGCCCAATTCGCACCACACACATACACCACACCCACACACACACACGTATGGAACCCAAAAAAAACAGCAACACTATTTCACCGACAATTACCAAAAAAAAAGATATTTTGGACCCCCAAAGATGGTCGCAGAATATCACGTGACTACTTTTACAAGATGAGACCTGCATATTTTGCCAACTCTGTTGCAGACAAAGCCATTCATAGTATATACATAAATATTTAGTTTCATAATTAAATATTGACTAAATGTTGCAATAAGAACAATAACTGGTTACAAGATGATTTGTGTAGATTTGTGTAAGTTAAATTGTATTCAAATACACACAAAAAACGTAATAATATATACTTAGAAAGACACAAAGATAAAGGCACATCCCTTGTTCCACATGTTAGGACAAATGTGTACAAATACTCCTTTCTCATTCGTGCTATTAGAGCATGGAATGGGTTGCCTGAGTCAGTCAGGAAACAAATGGCTGACTTGGCAGATTTTAAGTCTTTGATTTACATAAAGGACTAGATTGACATAGGGATACGAGTATGATTTAATCATCTTTTTTTTTAATTAACGTCTGTATTTTATAAGATAAGATAAGATGAACAAGTACTTACAACAAAAAAAGCGCATTTGATTTATGCACTGTGACATTTTACTTCTCAATTAAAAATATTTTCTATTTGCAACTTGTCATGTGACTAAAGATTCCAATCCTTGATAAACAGCTGCGGTCGTATGTTGGGCATCTGTAATCACCAGGCGGTGTTCACCCTTTTTTCTTGTGTGTAAACCATCTGCAATCCAGGGCCCTTCCTTTACCTTCCTTTATGCTTGCTTGGGCTCGCAATGTGAATCTATCCAGGCCTCTTTAATTGAAAGTCTTGTCCTGGTCCCCTCCTGAGAGTCAAAGCTCTTCTGTTCTATGTTACATAAAGCCTGGTTCGAATAACTGTCTCTTCATCTGTCGACAGTAAAGTATATCCAGTACTGAACAACCACCAGGCCTCTTTAATTGTAAGCCCTACCCTGGTCCCTAATGATCGTCTAATCCCTTGTTCTATGTTACATAAAGCCTGGTTCGACTGTCTCTTCATCTGTCGACAGTAAAGTGTATCCAGTACTGAACAACCACCAGGCCTCTTTAATTGTAAGCCCTACCCTGGTCCCCAATGATCGTCAAATCCCTTGATCTATGTCACATAAAGCCTGGTTCGACTAACTGTCTCTTCATCTGTCGACAGTAAAGTGTATCCAGTCCTGAACAACCACCAGGCCTCGGGGCTCCTTCTCATCGGCTTCGGCGGTTTCTCTGTGCTCCTGGCCTTGCTCTACGTGGCCATCAGGAAACACGTATTCCACGACGCCGACAACCTGGACACCACCTTCGACGCCGGAGGGAAAGTCTCCACCAGCTTGACCGCCGTCACCGTAGCCAGCCAGTTGCTGTGGCCAGGAGATCTGCTGCAGAGTGCCACTGTGGCCATCAAGGTGGGTGCAATTCTAAATTTTGGTCCCACTGTTGTTAAAAAAATAACGATACGGATGTACAGCACATTATATTTTTTTACAAATTTTATATCAACTCATTCTGTCTCAGAGGCGTGGGTTGGGGGGAGGGGGGGGGGTTGAAGTTTAAAAATACTCCCAAAATGAGTGTCCGAAATTTGTTTTTGCATTAAATATTACGCCATTATCTCATGTCATGAAGTCAAATTTTAAAATGCAGGGGCCCTTAAAGAGGTCAACACCCCCCCCCCCCGCCAGGGCTCCGAAATCCCTAGCTACGCATCTGCTCAGCCTATTTATTGAGCACGTCATTACTTTCAAACCCTTTTTCGAATCAAGTTGAAATTTTGGCCAAAATTATTCATTAACGTAGACAATACATCAATCAATAAAAATAAATTAACCAATAACAAACAATTAGTTATTTTTAATTAATTATTTTGTTCGAAATCGAAAAGGGAAATAATAACTTTTACATTATTAAGATATGTAGTTGTAAGTCTGGAGTTCTTCCCCTTAGATAACTTTTTTTTTTTTGGTCACATTCTTATTGTGGTACAGAGTATTGGGGATTTTCAATCTAAAAGGTAGCCACTGCAAGCAGAGTTTTGTTTGACGCCGTTGTCCCGTTTACGTAATAAAAGAATATAACACAATACTGTTGTGACTGAACTGTTATGCTGGTCAGTGTAACCCTACGGGTAATCAACCGACACATGTGACACAGGCCTGTGTACTTAAACAGGACGGATGTAAACATTCTCCGTGTAGGTCAACGGTGTTTTTTGGTTATCTGACTATAAACGTTTTGTTGTTTTCATAAAAACAAAGTTTTGTCAAGTCTGGAGGACTGAGAGAGGAACAAGTTGTGTATAACTGTTATGTTCAGACATTGACTTCTGCCCATTTGTAAAGTATTTGATTGTTCTCTCTTCATTATTTATTACACTCATTAAAGTGTCTCGTTATATCAGAGCCCAAGTTGTCTGCTTCTTGACTTGGCCATATTGTTTTGTCAAGGGTTGATAGAGAATCGTAACAATACGATAAGTGAGAAAAAGAAGACATAATAATGTCAAAACAAATGTGGTGGAGATGTAATGGAACCTAAAGACAAATACAAAATCGGCCCCCGTAGTGGTCTACCTTGAGTCTTCACCAGGATTCGAACACGGGACTTCTTGTTCCAAGTGTTTTACCACTCAGCAACAGCATCTCCATATATTCATTAAGCGTACTCTTATATTTTTTTTTTGTATAATAATTATTAACCTTATCAATACATTCAAAATTACTAACATGGTACATGTAATAAAGAGAAACTAAAAAAAAAAAAAAGATTTATTCTTCTTACAAAATTAGATAAATTGGCAACACGAACGAAAAATAATTCTTGACCTATTTTATTTAGTTAGTGAGCTAGCTAGTAATGACTTGAAAGACTGATAAAATGTTAAAGAGAAAGATAATTTGTCCGCCCCCCCCCCCCCGGTCTTTTTTCGCCGCTAAATTTACATGAGGTAGAAATTTTTAAAAAAGAGTGATCTTTCTTGGTCACAACGGTCCGGCCCTGCTATTTTGTGACTGGTGAATACTACTTGTTCTCCCCCCTCCCTTTTCTAGTCCGACTTGCTACCTATGAAGGGGACTCGAGGCTCGACGCCCGAGCAAATTCGTGTTTACTGAGCGCCTAAAGGCAGCACGGAAAACCTTCTCTTAGATACTCCTCCCCCCTCCCCTTTTCCAACTGATCCACAAATGGACCATAGCTCTCTGAGCATGCAGTAAGCATGAAAGCAACGTTATAAAAAACTATTATTATTATTATATGATTTATTAAAATAAGTAGCTTGTCACTTTTTGATCACGTAACGGATTTCTAAAGGGGCACCATTTAAGTTTAAACATTGCTCGTTAGAATTCCATATTTTAGTTAAAATTTTTAAATTATTACAATTGAATTGTAAAAATAAAAAAACAACAGCAACAACAAAACAACAACACATATTTACAACATTGTAACTCTGGCAGAAATAAGAATTAAATTCATTCTTAGTATACATTTTAACATTATTTGTACAAACCAATTGTCATTACATGAAGATATATATATATATATATACACATATATATATATATAGTATAGACATACACAGGATGTGTATACATATATATATATATATTCCTCACCATCGCATACCATCCCACTACTTGTTGCTACTAGCCACGAGAGATGGGAAACGAACTCGAAACGAACCCGAACTTTGAAACTGCTTGTTACGAACCGAACGAACCCTCCTTTTCTTAACCGAACTAATTTTGCAATTTGTACATCCTTTTTTTTTTAATTTTGGTTTTAAAAAATAAAAAAAAGTACTTAAATATTTTATTTAAATTCTAATGATTCCATTATACTTTGAAAATTTGGGAGGGGGGGGGGGGTATTTTGAAAACTTTAAAAAGAAAAAAAAAGCGGCGCGCTGGGGTTCCCATGGGTTTTTCCGCATGTGCCGACTCCCCCCTGGCCTTGAATTTTCGCGGGCTGTTTGCAATATTGGTTTTGAGTTGAATAGGCGCCCTCTAATTAGATCTAGATGTAGACTCTAGTTCCTAGTAAGTAGAAAGTCAACATTAAAATATTGTCACTTTTATTTGAGGTGGCTGTTAATTGAGAGAAGAATAGTTTTTGCCGATTAGAGAGTGTAGATATAAATCTACAATAAATTCATTTGTGTTCTAGTTTAAAATACATTTTAATTATCTTCTATTAAGTGAATTATTTTTACAAAATTGTGAAGTATTCCATATTGGAATATTATCAGTGGCGTAGCAAGGGTGAGGGAGAAGGGGAGAAATGGAAAATCTCCCCGGGCCCCCACTTGAGAGGGGCCCCAAATGAGTGTTTTTTTTACAATATTAAATATTACGCAAAATGCAGGGGCCCCCAAAGAGATCCAGCCCCTCCCGGGCCCCCAAATGATGAAAAATTCCTAGCAACGTCCCTGAATATTTTTACTATTATTTTGTTTTGCATTATTGATCATCAGTATTTTTAATGCAGCGTTTCTCAAACTTTGGGTCCTCTCCCGTAGGTGGGGAAGGCGAGTACCTTGAATTGGGGGATGGAGAGACGCATGTCATAGAGTGTGTGTGTGTTGTCTGGTGGCGATAAGAAGAGGTTAGCGACTGATTTGTGTTTATGCATTGAGTATGATGAAATTAGTGTAATGCAAATGTGAAACGGCAGATAATCTTGAGACATGAAAGAGTAAAGACGTTGTTTTGTGGTGACCTAGATTTCGTTTAAATATCAGTATATTTCATTAGTATTACATCTCTATCAAAAGTTAAATATGTGAATATTGTAATAACAATTAGGCTATATTGAGTTGTTCACATAAGAACTTTATATGTTTAAATGTTATTTTAAGGCTTGTCTTCGAGTCCGAGGATTAGTGAAGAATGCAGTTTTTCCCATGGCTGCGCAATCCTAGATGTGACCTACATATTTTGCCACATCCAGGGCAAGCATAACCACTGTCCGCAGGTGTTCCATTTAGTTTTTCTTTTCGCGTCTGCGTTTGTCCTCGGCAGCGAATTTTCTTTTGGTCACAAATGTGTATCCCGCGGCCTTCGGGAGTGAACTCCAACTGACTCGTTCTGAAGCCGCATGTAACCAGGTGCTCTCTTCTATGTCAGCTAAGCAAAGTTGACGCCTTAGCTGGTCTTTGAAGCGTTTCCGTGGGGGCGCCTCTGTTATGGCGGCCACCTTTTAGCTCACAAAAAAAAAAAAAAAATAAGACCGTCTTTGGCATACGTTCGTCTCCCATACGGGATACTTGCCCTGCCTAGCGTAGCTGACGGACCATAAGAAGTCCCTCTATACTGTCCTTACCGGTAAAACTATGAAACGCCTTTATTGGTTCAATTGTACTAGCTGTTTGTAAGCGACTAAGCAACAACGACCCACTAACAAGGAGAGGGGGGCGTCGAAAAAAAAAAGTTTCATTTCCAGTTGAACTTCTCTGACTATTTAGTCTAATGACATGGTTAAACATTCAACTATATTAAGTAGGAGATGTCATTGTATCTTGACCTTGTCAACTGTAGACTGCTTTTTGCTAGGCGCGTATGCACAATATGGGTCAAAACGTTTTGAAGAAAACATTTTAAAACATCTTCGCTATTGAGATTCTTCTGCATTTTTTTTGTCTCAGAATAGTCGCATTTCTTCCGTATAGTGCAATTTATTATAGTGACGACTTATGTGTGAACAAAAAAATCCTCGATAGAGACGTCTTTACATGAAGAATATTTGTTTTTTTATGATGATGAATAGTGCGTTCTGAAAGTAACCACCTCGATATTAGCCTTTTAAACAAAATATCTCTTCTTACTAAGAGAAAAAGGTTAGAAGACGTTTAGCGCCCAGTCCTGCCCAGAATTAAACCACTTGCCGACTTGAGCAAAACCCTGCCGCATCTTTAATTCTATCTCCATTAAGAAATTGTTACAATGCTTAAAATGTATGTAGGCAACATTATTTTGGAAAAAGTATTGCCCATAGGCCTATTATATGTTGCAAAGTATTTGTTTTATGTAAAAATTAAAATGAAAGTGTTTTATCTGATAAATTGTATAAAACCTTATAACTTAATTTTGCTATTACATAATTTCATAACATCGAACCGAGCCGAACCCGAACTTTAGGCCTGACCGAACCGAACCCGAACTACACTCGTCATCGAACCGAACCGAACTCGAACTTAAATGTGACCGAACCGAACCCGAACTTTAAAAGTTTGGTTCGATTTCAATCTCTACTAGCCAACTTCGGGAGGCTTGAGCCATCATATTTAGGGAAACTCCGATAGTTTTGACAATTTTTGATATGTGTTTTGATTTACAGATAATGAATATATATTTTTTTTTAATTTGCAATAATAACTTACTAATTGACGGTTTTTCTGACGTAATTTTTCTGCGCATCCAAAACAGTCAGACAATCACCGGGTTTCTATGTGACGTCACACTAGCCTACTAATTTAATCTATTGACTTATTGTATAACGGGAGACCATTCAGTACAAGCAATATAACTTGGTCTATGCAAGTAGATCTAGAATCTTGTAAGCAAAGACAAAATTCGTATTAAAAGTAGATTTACACGCTTGACTAACCACGGCAGTGTGTATTTTCTTGCCTGACCACTCAACACACAACAAACACTATCGCTTGGTTGTCTAGTCATGACCGACTACACCTAGTCTAGACTATCCTTACACTGACCAGTTTGTTCGAATCAGTCAGACACACGATCTATTTACTTCTTGGGAAAGGGAGAGGCTTTGATGAAAATGTGTTTTTTTTTCTTGAGTTGCTTATCCTAATACCTTTAGATCTACCTATACATGTATATATAACTGTACCATAATTCTGAACCAGGCCGTCACTAATCCCAATAGCCTGTAAGAATGAAGCGATACGATTGGTTAAATCTAGTTTCCTTTTCAGTATTGTTGATGGAAGTGACGTATGCCTAACCTAAAAACAAAATCTCAAAGAACCCGGTTTTTGTTTTTTTTTAAGATGTCAAGAATTTACTGACTAATTTATTAAATAAAAATGTTTCTAAGCATTTAAATAAAAAAAAATGGTAAAATGTTTACTATTACAACTTTTTACGCAGAATTCAAATATGTCAATAAATCAAATTTGAAAAACCATCGGAGTTTCCCTTCAAGTTAAATCATTAAACGGACGATACAATTCAAAGAGACAAAGTCTTATCAATGTCTTTTCTATTCATTTATTTAAGAACAATATGACCATGTTTTGAATCAAACTTCATAGATATGTAAAGAGATAAACTAGTCAAGGGAAGCTACGTATGCATGGGAACATAGGCAGGGCTCTTTATATAACAGGTGTTTCTAAGTCTCTGGCTCTGCGAGGATGCAGATTCAAGAGAAAATCACTTCATTGTAGTACCCCTAAGAGTGTCCCTTGATGACTGCATGCTAGTGCGGTATGCGCCCTGGACTGTCGTTCGGTCTTCTCGACGATTACTTGAAATCATGAACTTTGGTGTAGTTGGTTGCACTTCTTATGTTTGTCTAAGCTTATCAATACTGAAGCATTTTATGTACCAGATACACCAAAAAAATTGCTTTCTATGGAATTGCTTATGTGGGTGAAAATCTCAATAAAGCTCATACTTTAGGTTTCATGTTACACCCCCCCCCCCCTTGAAACGCTGGCCTGATAGATGCTACTGTGAAAGAACTCACTATCCGATGACCAGCTTCTGACACCAAATGTATCAATGCGATATGCACACTAAATGAAATGCATGCGCTTTAAAACAATAGATGGAGTCCTACACTAATGCTAGACCACAATTCCCTGTCTATCGAGTGACTCTATGTTTAACTACTTCCTGATCTCAACACAAGCCCACATAAAACACAAGTCCGTCTAACAATTATCTTACCATATTTTAAACCAATCCCCCCCCCCCCCCCTTTCCAACGAAACAAAAAAAGCGCGCCATTATGTCACAACCAATAAAAAAAATGTCGTCTGCTTGTCAAGCTCCTTTAACTGAAAATAATTTTGAGGAATCGCAATTTGTTTCGTTTCCTCTACAAGGCAAAAATTATTTTTCCCCCCTTGTACTAATGGGTTGAGGTGGGGGGGGGGGGGAGGGAGGCACAGAAATTCTGACGAATATATTAAAAATCTGCAGAGATCAAATTGTTGGAAACAAAATTTTATCTTATAATTACTGGCGGTTTGTTTTTTTTTAATGTATATTGCGTACCACGCGTTTAGTTTGACTTGTTCATTGGAAAGTATTAACTCTTAAAGTGCTGAGCTGTTTTACAAAGAGTGCATACAAAATGGAATTTAAGGGTTTTAAGCGTTTTAAGGGTTAAATCACTGATTATCTAAGCTGATTTAGACACTAAGGAAGGAGCACGGTTATCCACTTTTCCCATCACGTAGAATAAGAGATTTGCTTTTACTTTGTGTGTCTCTCTGAGTATTTTTCTTATGTTATCAATTTGTATTTCGAAGCAGGGCCGGCTTTAAACAATTGAAGCCTCAAGGCAAAGTGAATTGGATGGCCCAAAATGAAATACGAAAATAACATTTAAGATCGAAAAAATGCGCAATGGATTCAAAACCTGTATTTAAATCTAAATATACAAATATGTTAAATTCATATAGCGTTCAATTAGCGTTCTGTCAGTTTCTTAAACAAAATTTAATAAAATACACTGAAAGACACAAAGATTAAGGCACATTCATCGTCCCATTTGCTAGGACAAATTTGTACAAATACTCCTTCTTCCCTAGTGCTATTAGAGCATGGAATGGGTTGCCTGGGCTAGCCAGGAAAACCACTGACTTGGCAGAATTTAAGTCATTGGTTAATATGCATGACGCGTAGGACGTAATCAACTTCTTTTCTGAAGTAACGTCTGTATTATATAAGATAAGATAAGATAAACAGATTCGTACAGATATCATAAACTGATTTTTCCGCTCTGTCCAAGCTCAGATAACACGAATGAGCTTCATGGACCATTCATGATTCCCAGACTAGAAATACAGTTTTAACATCCCCCCAAAAAGAAGAAAATAAAGGTCTTCTAACATACGTAGTCTAACAAGTAGACCTAAACATTCGTGGGTAGACCTTTAATCATAATAGACACAGAGGTAGACTAGTAGACCTAGAGCCATAAAGTTCTGCTAAGTTTGAGATTTGATCCAAGTTTTGCAATTTTTTATCTAAAAAAAAATTCTTAGAGTCTTGTGGGAGGTTCCCCCCCCCCCTCCGCCAAATCAAAGGCGGTAGGCGACTATCTAGTTCTAAGTTAGAATTTAGTGTTTTATGCATTGTAATAGCGGGATATCAACTCTATAAATGTTTATTTACATGGGACATCACAAACACATACTAACAATGAGCACAGCCTCTTCAGAAGCTCTAGACTTGGGCGGAACTTTATCATGTTTCTAAGGTAAACATCCGTCGAATTCCAGTCTCTAACAGTGCGAACCATCTGCACTAGCTTGAATGGCGGTGTGCATGGCATGGTCACGCTACTTTACACGCTACTTTACATTTAGTTTCATCTTGTGGGAAGCGTGGTCAAGAGGCCAAGTGCGCTTGAACTTGGCTTGTCTTGGCTACCTAGAAGGGGGCCCGAGGTTCGACACCCGGGCAGAGTTGTATTTACTGAGGGCTTAAAGGCAGCACGGAAAACCAACTCCTAGATACCCTTCCCCCCACACTGGTCCACAAAAGAGATTGGACCAAAGCGCTCTGAGCATGCTATAAGCATGAAAGTAGCGCCTATATATAGCTATAATAATAATAATCTTTCCCCCTGGATTTCATTTTCACTAAATTTAGTCATTTTTATTAATGTTTTCTTTGTCTGTTCTAACTTCTTTTTGTTTTCTTGAGTTGGGGGGGGGGGGAGGTAACCAAAAAGAGGGTGTTTTATTCTTATATTGGTCTAGCCAAGGCGAAATAGCAGTTTAGTTTTATGTTCTGACTTGATTAGTACAAATCTCTTTTAATAAACCCTAATGGTTTGATTTTTAAATAATTTTGTTTCGTCATTTTGGAAATTATTTGATAGACTTGTCTTTTATAGTCACACTTTGGTGTTCTGAGTATTTCTCCTGAGTAATTAGCTCTCCAAAAGTGTGTGGGGAAAATAGTTTAAATGGTGACAGAAATGACATTTTTTAAAATACTCTTGCACTCCTGACGATGTCAACGTTGATTTGACCCCCATCAAGTTCATTTAATTTTTGGTTTCATAAACTTTAATTTGTGTTATATAAAAAGAGCATGCATTCTTCTATAAGTATCTACCTTGTATACATTTTCCTGATTACATACAAAAATGTTATTGAAGTTTAATCATAACAGGGTACTGAAACACAAATGAACAAAGTGAATAATTCCACCGGAAAGTGGAAAATAATTATGGAGGTAAAGAGTTAATGACCAAGAGATTTTATTTTCTAATAATATTAGCAGAAGTGTGGGTTTGATTGGTCAAGTAAAGTTTGCGATGACATTGTAAATGATCTATTTAATGCTATCACTAGTAAATGCAAGCCATTGCACGCTATATGCCAACAAGCATTAACCATTGATTTGTTCCCAGGCTAAATATTGTTTTATTTTGTCAGGGACACATCCCGTTGTTTCGGAAATAATAATTGAAAGGCTCGCAAGTTACCGCTCCGTAGTACAAAATTTTAGTCTGTGAAATCTAGTATCTGTAAGGTAGAATTCAAACGGCCTGCTTTACAACGCCTCCACCATACATATACTCCTCTACCCATTTCGCACTTCCGCACTAAAAAATAGTCTCACTTGAAATCTCTGACTTTTCTTCGGTTTTTAAGTTCTTTACGGGAAAATTTGATAAGCTCTATGTAGCTGTTTGGCCTGTACCAACCCCCTGGATTTTTATTAACCCTGGCCGTTGCAACGATCTATCGCATAGAGTTTTGACCCCAGTATTCTTGTACCTCCATCAGCAACAAATCAATATAAAAATTTCCATACATATTTTTCAGTTTGTTTTAATAACCTTGTACAAAATAAAACACGCATTCACGCGGCTATGTCCTATTTGAGAGACAAAGAAGCCAAATCAGCTAAAATAAATAATAATATTTTTTTTTATAAATACGACGTCTATTTGTGCTATTGAAAAACTATATTTAAGCTTTATGTGTAAGCTGAAGCCATTTTGGCGAAATGCACAAAATTAAATACAAAGGGTAAATAGAAAGTTTGCGATTTTTTTTATTTTGCACTTAAACATCGAATCTATTAAAAACGTTTCTTAGCGAGCACCTAGGAGATAAAAGGAATCGTGTACGAAATTTGATGTGAATCCGTTAGGCAGTTCCAGAGATCTCATACTAGATGAGTATATTGGTGAATGAACCGTAATTTGCAGATATATATGCAAAGTATATGTAAATGTTTTCATTGCAGCATGGAATCGCCGGCAGTTTTTGGTACACCAGTTGTGCTGTAGTCAACATGATTCTGTTTCCGGTCTTGTCAGTACAGTTTAAGACTCGCGCGCCAGGAGCTAAGACATTTCTCCAGGTAAGACATGCATGAGTCTTGTAGATGTCTAAGTGATGATTAAGAACAATAAGAAAAAGGATTGGTATATTTGTTATCTGTAACAAGAATGTACAAAAATGGGATCCTGTTCAGATCTGAACGTTTCTTAACAACGAAACAATTCTTTTTCTTTCCTTTTTTTTTACGTTGATATATGATCTATAATAACAGAACGCTTAAATGTAGTGTAATTGCATCGCTTCTATGATTAGACGGTTCCTTGTTATATACATTGAACAAACCGAATGGGTACATTTATTTTTGGCGTCCTTGGTAACAACAGTGATTTCCATTATTAGTACATGTAGACATATAATTTGTTTGTTAAGACTATTTATTACAAAATAAAGAAAGGGGGGGGGGGACGGAGAGAGAGAGAGAGTAAGTAAAGGAAGGAAGGAACGCGTGAGAAAGAGAGAAAGGGAGAGAGAGAGAGAGAGGGAATTAGATAATGAAATGAGAAAGAGAGTAAAGGAGAAAAAGAGAGAAATATTTTAATATATCAACTAAACTAAACTAATCACCCTAAACTAGTGAAATCATATCTAGAAGAGGTGCCACATCAACTAGAGATGTCATATCAACTAGAGATCTCATATCAAATAGAGATGGCATATCAATTAGAGTTGTCATATTAACTACAGATCTCATATGAAATAGAGATTTCATATCAACTACAGATGTCATATCAATTAGAGATGTCTTATGAACAGAAATGTCATATCAACTAGAAATGTCATATTAATTAGAGGTGTCATATCAACTAGATATCTTATATCAACTAGAGGTGTCAGAAGATCGTATATCAAATAGATATATCAACTAAAGACGGCTTCTATACTATTTAGCAGTCATGATACTAGATTTATCCACGATTCGTATGCTACAAAGACTAAGCTCATGTCCAGCTTGTACGTATTCGACCCTTACGTCACAAATATGTGTGCCACGTCACTGTCTCTGAGCGCAAGTGCGCATTTCTTTATTTAGAATATTAGGCCTACTCTCGAATACAAGTTATTTAATCTCTAAGACTTCACAAAACCACTACCCCAAACGCTTGTACGACATTTTATACTAATCCTTTACTTGAAGACTATTTAGAAAGTGATCTCAATCATGTCTCTGCAGGTTATCCACGCGAGGTTCGGGTTCGTGGCCCACGTTGTCTTCTGTTTCTTTGCTCTGTTGATGAACTTCATGGTTACCATCTGTCTGCTGACCGCTTCAACGGCCTTGTTGCAGGCACTGGTTAAGGATGCCAGTGGAGAGTACTGTGTCATCATCATGGCTACCCTATTCGGTGAGTCTTATTGTTAGAAAAACCGACATAATAAGAACAGAACAGAAAGAAATGGGGGGGGGGGGGGCTTTAGTAATAACAAAGCTTATTTCTTATCTTATATAATACAGACGTTACTTCAAAAAAGAAGATGATTACGTTCTACGCGTCATGCATTTAGTCATGCATATTAACCAATGACTTAAATTCTGCCAAGTCACTGGTTTTCCTGGCTAGCTCAGGCAACCCATTCCATGCTCTAATAGCACTAGGGAAGAAGGAGTATTTGTACAAATTTGTCCTAGCATATGGGATAATGAATGTGCCTTTATCTTTGTGTCTTTCAGAGTATTTTATTAAATTTTGTTTTTGTATTTGAAGATTATGGTTCAGTGTTTTCTGTATAATTGCTACTTTACTTTTGAGTCTTCTGTCCTGAAGGCTTTCTAAATTTAGAGATTTTACTAAAGGTGTTACTCGAGTTAAGTGTGAATATTTGTTTGTTATGAATCTCACTGCTCTATTTTGTGTCTGTTCCAGTTTCTTAACGATTAAAGGGTTAATGCACCTCACTGGGGTATCAGACATGCCTTGGGGGCAAGTAAAACGGCGTTGTGCTAACCACATGTCACCCTCGTTAACTCTTTCTCTCCCAAACGGAGGATGCATATTCTATTATTGGCCTAACCATGGTTAAATAATATTTTAGTTTTATGTTCTTATTTGATTTATAGAAATTTCTTTTAATAAACCCTAATGCTTTGTTTGATTTTTTGATAGTTTCATCAATATGTGGATTCCATGACAGTTTTTCATTTATTATAACACCTAAGTATTTTGCGTTTTTAGTCTGTGTTACAGGTTTACCATGAATAAGATAAGTGGAATTAATTTGTTTTAGTTTTTTTGTTACTCTTAACAACTGACATTTTTCTGGGTGGAAAGACATGCTCCAATTTGATTCCCATTTCTGTATTTCATCTAATTCTCTTTGTAAACTACCTGAGTCTTGTGTTGTTTTTATTGTTCTAAATATTATGCAATCGTCTGCAAATAATCTGACTTTTGTTCCTGAGGTAATGCAATTTGGTAAATCATTTATGTAAATTAAGAAAAGTAGTGGACCTAAGACAGTTCCTTGAGGTACACCTGAGTTTACTGTTATCGGTGTTGATTTAGAGCCATTTATTATTACAGTTTGTTCTCTCCCTATCAGAAAATATTTAATCCACTGATGCAATGGACCACTAATGCCGAAACATTTTAATGTTTTAAGCAAACTATGGTGGTGAACTTTGTCAAAAGCCTTGGAAAAATCTAGTAAGATAGCATCTATTTGTTCACTATTATCTAAACCTTTTGAAAAGTCATCATTCTGCCTGGGATAATTTCGTTCAAGTAATTTCTCCCACACCCGTTTTCGGATTAAGTTGAAACTTGACTTAACAAAACATGAATCAATGAAAAAATAATAACCAACTAGTCAATGAATTATCGGTAATTTTTTTTTTGGTATCAAAAAAGGAAAATAAATGGTAATTATGTAGAGATATAATAGTATTTGTGAAGTTATTTCCCTTATTACGTTTTGTACACACCAATTCTCCCTCTTCCCATTCTCAGATCAAGTTGAAATTTCGCATTATTTATATTGGAGGACAATACAAGAATTGTAAAAAAAAATTACCAATTAGTTAATCAGTAGATAGTTATTAAATAATTTCGATTTACATAGAAACAAGAAAATATATTTTAAAAATACGTATATCAACTAGAATGGATCAGTCATGTCAATAAATTTGTAATAGATCTAGACTTAGAATACAAAAAGCATTTATAACAATAAAAAAAAAGGGGTCAATCCAACACGATAACCACTCTGCTATTGAAGAGCTTATGAAAAGTGTATAGTGTATGTATAGAGTGTATAGTTATCTATTGTTTCTATAGTATCGTCCTATTATTCAGATTTGTGTTCACTAAGACCTAGACGACGACCTATAAAGGGGACTAATTTAGCTTATAACAAAACTTCAGTTAGTAACAATTTCTTTCCTTTGTTCGTGATACCAAACAAAATAACTAATTACCAACAAATAATTAAGTAATTGTTAATTTTGTTTGATTGATTCTTGTGTTGTCGGGTAAAAGAAATAATTGTGCAAAGTTTCAGCTTTATACGATATTGGGTGTCGGAGAAATAACTTGTATAAACTTTTTACCAGACAGGCAGACGGAGAGAGTTGGTATAAGCTTTGTAAAAAGAGAGCTTAATCCTGCAGTAATGACATATATGACAAGGTTTTGTTGCTTGTTATTTATATTAGGGTTAATGTTATTAAATGACGGCCCGAGTGTTATCTCCGGTCTTTGACGATGTGCTCTTCTATCCTCAATGTATCAATGCAATGTGCACAGTAAATGAAAAGTCATGTGCTTTAAAACAATAAATGGATCCTACACATATGCTAGACCACAATTCCCTGTTTATTGAGTGACTCTCTATGTTTAACTACTTCCTGATCTCAACACAAGCCCACATAAAACAGAAGCCCACATAAAACACAAGCCCACATAAAACACAAGCCCACATAAAACACAAGTCCGTCTAACAATTATCTTACCGCATTCTAAACCAATCCCCCCCCCCCCCCGAAAAAAAAAAAAAAAAGCGCGCCATTGTGTCACAACAAATAAAAAAAAAATGTCGTCTGCTTGTCAAGCTCTTTTAACTGAAAATAATTTTGATGAATCGCAATTCGTTAGCTTCGGTTTCCTCCTGCTTATGGTCCACAATGAGGGCCTAGAGGTTCAGTTCTGTTCAGATCGACTTTATTTTATTGTGTGGAAACTTCTATGGTCCCTATATAGAAACGTTTGGGCCCCCTGTTTCTATTGTTGATGGTTAACTCTTTCTCTCCTAACCGACGATACCAGCGTTGATTCGACCATAATGTGGTAAATAATTACGGAGAGAAAGAGTTAACGAGGGTGACATGTGGTTAGCACAACGCCGTTTTACTTGCCCCCAAGGCATGTCTGATACCCCAGTGAGGTGCATTAACCCTTTAATCGCGTGTGGTAGTTTAGCCTCTAAACATCAGAAAATGCAATCTCCTTATTGTATGCACTTAAGAGTAAAACAGCTCAGCACTTTAAGGGTTAAAAAAAAAATAAACAAGAAAAACATTTTTAAAAAAGATTTTGTTTTAAACACAAAGCGATTATTGAGTGTAATTGTATCAATTAGTTTGGATCAGTCGTGCAATTAAATTTGTAGCAGATCTAGACTAACAATAATAAATATGTGTGATAGAGATACCATTTTAGCTATTGTTTTTGTTTAGCGCAATTTCATGCTTTCTCAATGATCCTACACTTGTCTAAACCAGGTGGGGAAAAAGACGGGGCGGGGAGGAGAGAGAAGGTCGTATCTGTGTGAATGTTGCCGTGATCGCTTTTTACATGCACGTTAGAAAAAAAGAAAAAGTTGTAAGACTTGAGTGTCAAACTCGCGTGCTTAATCTTCCTCAAGAGAATTAAAAACCACTCTGCCAGCGAAGTGCTTATGAAATGATAATGCTTTACATAGTTATCTACTGATAGTTTCTGTACACCAAATTAACGAGGTCTTATTCAGCTTATACCACAACGTCTTTCAAGTGCTATTTCTTTCCCTTGTTCGATACCAATCGATATAATTAATTACCAATAGTTAATTATCTAATTGATTATTTTTTTATTATTGATGGTACAAGAAATGATTGTTTAAAATTTCAACTTGATCCGACATTGGATCTGAGAGACAGAGTGTGTTAATATAAGCTTTGTAAAAATCCCAGTCTTCATAATGACTTGAACTCGTGACTCTTAATTCTAAAGCCTGGCGTTGGGTGATGCTGATTGCTATGGACCCTTAAAAATTCCTGATATTCCTGAACTTTTTTATTAAATGTGGCCAGGTTTTTCTCTTATTACGATTAGAGATATAAAAAACATTTGGATAAAACAATCAGCTATCGTCTGCACGCATGCAGACGAGTGAACTGCATGAACACGCTTGTGTTGACGGCCCCCTGGTGGGGTCTTTCAGTCAACAGTCGCGTCTTTCAAAGCTAGGAGGGCGTGCCGCAGCACACAAAACGAGCAGCCAAATTATCAGGTCTCATATGGTGGCCGTTTAAATCATATTTGTTTACAAATAAATAGGTAAACAGACTGACAGACAGACAGACAGATAGATAGATAGATAGATAGATAGATAGATAGATAGATAGATAGATAGATAGATAGATAGATAGATAGATAGATAGATAGATAGATAGATAGATAGATAGATCTTTTAGTTGAATAAGTGCATTCAAATATTCCGAATAAAATGTATGATATAGTATAGATATAGCCTTTTGTTTAATTCAGTATTTTGTGGAATGTCTGTTCGTCCGTCCCGTTTAGATCTCGTAAACTAAAAAAGATAATTAAAATCCGACATCATAATATCTTAGACCATTCAAAGTTCTGATGCAACAGCTACTTTTTTCTATTTTGAAAGCGAAAAAATATTTTTTTAAATCACTTACGCAAGCAGTTTTTTTTAAAATAAAAATACACTACTTTTACAACTATTCACAATTAATAGTGACATACGAGGTGGCCTCATTAGTAGGAGAGATGACTATTTACCATATTTTCAACACATTTATGCAAATGGTTTTAGATTTTTTGTCAAAAAAATTTTTTTTTACATTTTTATTGCTAAGTTATGTCAGTTCTGTCCTACTAGCTACTACATTTACACGAACAAAAATTTTTACTTTTTTTTAAGATAAAAAATCTATTTAATATGCATATATGTCGGACATAATTTTTTTTTTAAATTTAAAAAGTAGATTTTTCATAATATTGCGTGAACTGCAGTGCGGCCCAATATACATGGAACACCTAACTAAAGGAAAATTATTATTTTTTACGAAAATGTTTTTTTCTCAAGAATTTGAATACGAGATTGGCCCTTTAGAAAAGAATTAGATAGATTTAATTATTCATTATAAGACATCAGTTGGACCAGGTACAACGAACTTCACAAGATCTGTCAACCACACAAGATCTGTCAACCTCCTTTCTCCCTTCTTCTGTGTCATTTGTCTTTGATAGAATTTCATTCTGATGTTCCTTCTGAATATATATATAAAGTGGGAAGCGTGGTCGAGAGGCCAAGTGCGCCTGAACTTGGCTTGGCTTGGCTACCTAGAAGGGGGCTCGAGGTTCGATTTGTGTTTACTGAGCGCCTAAAGGCAGCACGGAAAACCAACTCCTAGATACCCCTCCCCCCCCCCTACTGGTCCACAAATGAGATTGGACCAAAAAGCGCTCTGAGTATGCTATAAGCATGAAAGTAGCGCTATTTAAAAGCTATAATAATAATAATATCGAAACCTGCCTTTTATCATCCTGGGTGAACCACATTGGGAGCCGATTTTGAGTTTCCACACAAACTGTCTTTGTAACCTGCTTTTTTATTTACATCAATCTGTTATACGCAACACTAAGGACAACAAACAATGTAATGTCTGCTTCACCGGAGACACAATTTTTGAATTATATTGTAGATCAAATACTGTGAAGTCCGATTGCTATTTTTCCCCCATAACAATTGTTTACATTAACATTGTTATACTCAACACTGAGGACAGCAAACAGTATGATCAAGACTTCCCAGGGGGCTGTCGTTCTGTGTGTCTATAATCTCCACTTCACCGGAGGCAAAGGTTACTTAGTCAAATATCTTGACAGTTCGTTGCATTATTTTTTTATTTTTTTTATTGAGACACAGTCGTCAGAATTTAGTGTTTCACCGGAGACATAAGTTTTGATTTATAACTGCCATTTTCGCCCAGAAACATTAGTAACATTAATATTGTTATACTCGACATTGAGGAGCTAATTGTCAAATATGCAAACTAACAAAAATCACGTTTCAGCAATTTTTTTTTAAATCTATTATTCTCGCTATTTGTAGTTGCTTAATGAAAAGCAATTAAAGAGATTTCGTAATAACCAAAAAATATATATATATTTTTGAGTTTGAGCTAGAAAAATAATCTTTTCGACATGGACAACTAGAAATAGAAAAAAAAACAACTTGCATTCAACTAAACCTTAATTTAGTTAAATGTGTTACAGATAGGCATAGCCTCTCTCTCTCTCTCTCTTTCTCTCTCTCTCTCATACACACACAGACATACAAACACACTAGTCAAACAAACCCATAAAATGACGACATGATTTCTGCATTACGATTAGCATGACCCAACAGTCAGTACATTTGCTCGAAACTAGAGTGTACATGAAAATGGGGTTTCCCCGCTACTTGGCCGGCGGGCTAATTTCGGTCTTTTGCCAAACAATTTTCATTTGCAAAGAAAAAAAAAAGGTTCTCTTTTTTTTTAAGCATTTCTATTTCAACCACTTTTTGTTGTTTTTTTTATAATGTGTAAATTTGTACAAAATCGTTTATCGATATTCAGACACTAGATACTGAAACTAGAAACAAGGCTTGGGCATAACAAATAGTAATAAAAAAACAAATCATGAATGTAATCTTCATTTTATTTTTAAGTTCATATTGTTCTGTGTTTTTCTCCCGTTACAAAGCTATACCAACTAACTCTGTCAGTCTGTCTGTCTGGTAAAAAGTTTTTACACGTAATTTCTTTCACTTTTCACTCCCGGATCAAGTGAAAACTTTGCACAAGTATTCATTGTTCCTAACAAAACATGAATTAATTTTAAAAAATTAACGTATTAATTAATTAAGCGATGGGGAGAAAATATTGAAAATGGACGGGCCTGCCATTGAATGAGATTCTATCCACGGCAAATGACGGAGGAGAAAGAACAAGGGCGGTCAACGGATCTTTTTTGATCCCCAGTGATCCAACAGACTAGGGGATGGGTGAAGGAGGAATCTAATTCTATAGAAAGTGAACGCCAATTATTATTATTATTATATATATATATATATATATATATATATATACTTATCAATACTTCCGTATTCTGTACACCGGATACATCAACATCGTTTTTACTTTTGGAAATTTCAAATATGTTGCATATGGCTGCAATATCTTTCCCTTTTTTTTTTTTTTTTTTTTCTTAATTTATTACGAATTTTAAGAACTTAAAACGGGTAACATAGCTCGTCTATGTAAAGTGTCATTCATTAGACATTCAATATATCTATTCCATAACGGATACATTTGATTTGTTCCAATCGATAATTTCGAGGTCAACCATGTTACACCCTACACATTTTTATTAACTTTTTTTTTTCAAACTACTGACCGATATTTTTTTTTGTTGTCTAACTCTTCCATTTGATAGACGCTCAAAGCGTCAAAATCTTCTGCTTGCCAATATTGCCGCCATTTATTTTATTTTTTATATGAACTTAACAATCAGCTCAAACCGAAATTCGGAATTCTCTTATTGATCATCGCTTCCTCTTCTACACCTCTTCGCCATTCCACCCTCCTTTTACATCCTCCTCGCCTTAAGACCTCACCCCCCCCCCCTCTTCCTTCCATGTCCACTTCCCACTCCATTCAGGATTTTTTCCCCCCGTCTCTCTTTTTTGTTTGGCGCGCTTTTTTTTGTTCCGTTGTGCGCTGCTTCACTAGCAGACGATCACCTGTTCTATTAGGCAAGTAGTTGCTTCATGATCCGTGGGCCTCTTCTGGCGCCGCGGGACATTGATCGAGATAGCCTTTATCGTTTCAAGTGAGTTTTGGTTAATTTTCTCACGGCCAACCGCTGCGTGTCGCGTGACCTATGAGGCCGTGGGCAAATAATAAAAAAAAAAAAAGGCTGTTATTTAAAATCCATCTTTACTCTTTACCCAAGTTTCCAAAGAGAGCATAATGGATATGGGTATTCTGAGATTGGGGAAACCGATATGTTTTGAAGTGCGTATTCAGGATAATAATGGTGCCGTACGCTTTTTTGACGTCATCAATATATGCATACTTCATCACCCCATCAATTCTAGGTGTAAATAATTTAATTGAACCATTCTATGTATACAACAGGGTTCCCATGGCCTCCTGATTTTCCATGGCCTCGTGGAAATCTCCTGTAATTGCAAAATATACGAACAAGTCATGGAAATCTCCTGAAGTTATACAAATAACCTTAAAAATAGACAAAATTATCACTTGGGGGTTGCCATTCAATATGGTAAATGTCAATCCTAAGCAAAATATAAAAAAAACGGTATTGTCAGCTTTCATTTAATACAAATTTAATACAAAAACGTATTTATTTTCTAATACAAAATCTTAATTTTCTATTATTATCCTTATCCCTACCCAGAATGGGCCCGGCGCAATCCATTTCGCATAGAGCCCGCAATTGTTAGGGCCGGCCCTGGTTATAGCACTATTTATTACATCGATCTAAAAATTGGGTTTCATAAAACCAATGATATTATAGTAATAGAACATATATCCTCTGTTTGGGACCACTCAACTCAAGAAAACATCAAGAAACTGGAACAGACACAAGCTAGAGCAGTGAGATTCATAACAAATGAATATTCACATTTGACAAGAGTAACACCTTTAGACTCAAAAGCAATTATACATAAAACACTGAACCATAATCTTCAAATACAAAAAAAAATCTAATAAAATACTCAGAAAGACAAAGGCACATTCCTCACTCCATATGTTAGGACAAATATGTACAAATGCTAAATGCTCCTTCTTCCGGGGATTCTTCCCTAGTGCTATTAGAGCATGGAATAGGTTGCCTGAGCTAGCCAGGAAAACCAGTGACTTGGCAGAATATAGGTTATTGGTTAACGTGTATCACGCGTGGGACATAACCTTTTATTTTTTTACAGTAACGTCTGTATTTTATAAGATGAGATAAACAATTGCTCTGTATTCTGTGCGCAGGAGATATTGTGATTAAAAAAAGTATTTGTACTGTTTTTTCTTGTTTTATTTTAGGTAGCTACTCGTTTGTCGGCGGTCTCGGCTCCACCTTCTACGTGTCCTACTTCAACACAGTCATCATCTTCATCTGCCTCTTGAGTTTCACAGTCAGCATCTTCTACAGCGGCGAGAACGTTGGCTCCTTCAAAGCCATTGACTTTATCTACGAGAAGGTCTACTGCCTAGTGGGCCCTCAGAACAATGAAGAAAGGTAGCGAGTTTAACTCTTTCTCTCCGCAGAATTAATTACTCATTTTGCTCATTTGTAATTCACTATCTGTCACATCAGTTTTAGAACCCCTGTAATATTTGGTGACTAGTAATTACTGAACAATTCCGTGCAGTTCGCACGAGATTTTGTTAGGTCGGAAGCTGACCACGAGGTGGACACCTCAGTTGATCTTGGGCTCTCGTAGAGAGAGGTATATTATGGATATCTTGTCCAGTGTAGTAATGTATAGATATTAAAGTTGATTTTTGGAGCATGTGTGATATCTAAAGTATTCCATTGGATTCTAATGTACTATGTTTTTGTGAATATTTCTTGATGGCTGGACTTGCCAATATCTCTCATGAATTATATTTTACATGTAATAAAAACCATGTCTGCTACTAGTGAGTCTATTAATTATTCTGAATATTGTGGTCAGAGAGTTCAGCATGTTAGTGTTCTCACGCACTAGCAAATCTAGTGCGCGAGTGAAAGTATTTAATTAAGAAAACAAAGTAAAATTAAACTATCTACAAGAGGTATCTACACCACGACATTCGCGTTATCACGCCTACAACAAGAACTAGGCTGTGACACTATCCTGTTACGATTTAACTTCAATAATTCTTTGGCAGGGCCGGTCTTAGGCCACTGCAACCTACGCGGTCGCAGTGGGCCCCTTGCCTTCATAGGCCCCGCGCTAATTTTAGTGTAAATTATTAAATTAAACCTTTATAACTACTATATAATAACAGGGTTTCCACGGCATCCTGATTTTCAGGAAATATCCTGTAAAGGCAAAATGTACTAAAAGTCCTAAAAATCTCCTGAAATTATTAAAATCTCACGAAAAATGGACAATATTGTCATTTTTGGGGTGCCAATTAATAAAAACAGCATTGTAAGCTTTCATTTAATAAAAATGTATTGCAAAGATGAAAGTATTTTCTAACTAAAATAATCTTAAGTTTGACATCCGTTTCGCATAGTGCCCCGCAATTGCTACAGCCGGCCCTGTTCTTTAGCTTGTTTAACAGAAAATGTTATATTTGATATCAAATTATAGGGGAATGCATGCTCGTTTTACACAAGACAAAATAAAGTTTCAAAATCCGAAAATCTATTTAGTGTAACTCAACGTTGGCATAATCAATCAGGAGAGAAAGAGTTAAGACATAGGATTGCGTGCTTGAGAGGTTCATTGTATTTTATGACGACCCAGAATCTCACTAGTTATTAGACGTTTAGTCCCTGAAGTCATTCAGTTACCTGACATGTAGGACTTTTTGGGGGGACCAACCTGGTGTAATTAACATTACTAAGACCACTGGTCAATTATAGAGTGGTTAGTAAAAGTAAAAGTTCCCCTTTCAGACCTTGTGATCTATAGGGCAGACGATGTTAAGGTCATTTGTTTCTTTGGCCAACGGTTGACGAGCAAGGCGTCACGAGGCCAGCACAACGACCAACTGCCTTTACTTTCCCCCAACTTAATTCAGGTAGCCATTAGAGTTGGGTGGACGCCCTGAAAATCATGAAATTCAAAATCGTTTAACCACTCAGCCACCGCGCCCCGATAAAGTGGTTAAGGTAAGGTGAACGTACCTCATTCAGACCCCTTGTGACCTATGGTGTGGGAGCAACTGATGTAAAGCCCATTTATTTCTGTGGTCATCTGTTTATGAGGTCACAACGACGAACATTTACTTCCCCAGCGTGTGTCAGGTACCCATTAGAGTTGAGTGGACTCCAGGGGTGTCCTAAAAATACCTATTAGCTCAATATTCCAGTCTTCATAGGGATTCTAACTCGAGTCCTTCGGTTCGGAAGCCAAGCGCGTTACCACTCAACCACCGAGCCTCTACGTTATAGATCACCTACTATCTGATCGTCTCGAACCGAGACCATCCGTTATAGAATGCCTCAACATTGACTTGCAACGTCACAGCCTGCAGGCAGATTAGACCAATAGCTCGTTGCCACGTCACACAGACCGGAACTGATGTGTGTCACGCTAAAGGAACGTACTACACATGGAGGCTGTCTGTCTGTTCTGTGGACGAAGTTTGTTTTTCAACTCAGTGCTGTTGTTTTCGGTGGTGGTCACGGCCGGATTTAAGGGAGGGCAGACAGGGCTCCGCAAGAAAGGAACGTCTACTAAAGAGTTATAAATATATTTTCTACGGTTTAGAAACTTTTTTTGTTGAGTGGTTGTTTTTTTTTAACATTTTTTTTTTTCGCATTTTTAAGGGTCAAAAAAATGTGACGAAGAAGTGTATGCTTGTAGTATGCTCGGAATAAGTCAATACAGCTCCGGATTTACGAAACTGCGTCTACCAAGGGCCTTTGTAGCCTTACCCTCCATTAACTCAAAAAATAAGGCTACAATTTTTGTAAACTTACTATGCTTAAATTTTTTTTTTCTTAAAGAAGTGAGATTAAATTTAGAGGAACTCTGTTTCTTTCTTCTATAATACAGTATGGCTGCCTGGTTGTGCGGTTTGCGCGCTGGACTGTCGTTCGGACTTATCGATGGTCCCGGGTTCAAACCCTGCCCGCTCCCATCCCCCGTCGTCCTGCGGGAGGTTTGGACTAGGAAGTAATTATCTTCAACTCTGAAGGAACATCCGAAACATAAAACTTTTACATTCTTATTATGAGTTTAGATAGATGTATTTTCATTCATAAGTGGATCTTTTTCAAAGCTTTAGAAAAATTAGAAGGGTCTCCACAAAAATCCTGCCCCGGGGCCTTCACTTTCTTAAATCCGGCCCTGATGGTGGTGCCGTGTATGTGTGTGTGTGTGTTACTGTTTGTTTCGCCTCAGAAATAGGTCATAAGGTCAATTTATAATGCTTGCTTTGTTGGATTGTATATTTTAAATAAGTCTTATTAGCACTTGAAATAATAATTGAAGATAACCAACACAGTTTTTGATAATGTTTATAAACCTCAACTGAAGCCTTTGGTTTTGGGAACGTCTTAGATAAGCCTGTCTCAAAGTGTCTCAAACTCAGAACCAGCTTTAGATATGATAAGACCCTAACATATTAGAGATATCGCTCCATTTGTGAGTCCAGATATTATACCTCTTCATCAAATATAATTTTCAGATACCTAAAAGGTTAATCTGATAAAGATGTGCACAGATACTCAAATAAAAAATTCACTCGGACAATATTTTGGGGCCCCGAGATAGTTAAGGTCTTAATCTATACCTTGTGTAGCCTATATGTATAATTTTGTATATCCTGCAATGCTCAATCTTTTGATTCCAGAAGCTACATCACGTTTTGGTCAGAGGGTGCCATCATTTGGGCAGTGCAAGGGTTCTTTGCCACTGCCTCCATCACCTTCTGCGACCAGGCCTCCTGGCAGAGCCGTATAGCAGCCAAGCCAGTGCAAGGGGTACTCGGCTTCTTCGCCGCCACCTACATATGGTTCGCCATCCCCTCTACTATTGGGACCACCCTGGGGCTGGCCTACCTGGCCAAGACTGCGGACAACAATAACACCATGCTGCTGGACTCTGGGGACGTTGACCAAGGTAGGCACTTTGAAATCTTATTAACTCTTTCCTTCCGTAATTATTTTTGCACATTCGGACGGAATTCTGCATTTTGCTAATTACTATTTCACTACCATATTAGGATTAAGCTTCAATGGTTTTGTTGGTTTGTAAAAAAATGTTTGTAAAATGTTTTACATGTTTCGGATGTTCCTTCAGAGTTGAAGATAGTTTACTTCCTAGTCCAAACCTCCCGCAGGACGACGGGGGATGGGAGCGGGCAGGGTATGAACCCTCGACCGTCGATAAATCCGAACGACAGTCCAGCGCACAAACCGCACGACCAGGCAGTTATCAGAAAATGATGTATTTGGTATAGAATTAAATTTATATAACACAAAGTCAAGTTTATAAAATTAAACATTAATTTAATTTCATGTGGTCAAATCAACGATGGTATCGTCGATTAGGAGAGAAAGTGTTAAGACTGTGTTCCTATGTGTATTTGTTATAATGGCAAATTGTGGTTTGCAAGTTAAAGAGCGTCTTTGTAATTTTCGTAAGAGTTAGGTCTAAGACTGTTAGAACTCTAGTCCCACGGAAGCTCCCCTTCATCGGCGTGTCTAAACAAACTTTTTCTGTCAGAGATCCAAGCAGAAGTAAATTTGTTACATGACTATTATCGATGGATCGTATCCCAACACACTCGGGACAGAGGCGAGGTCGAAGGCCGAGCATACCGTGCCCCCTTTCGAATATTCTTTTTCTGTAACTCATCAGCCGTGCAGATGTCCGCCATAAAACTGCCTCTTGAAGATAGATGATAATGCCATACTTGTTGGGGCTCTCTTTTTTTGTCCATTCATATATATATAGAGAGAGATATTAAATGACAAAGAGAGAGAGAGAGAGAGATTGAATGACATAAAGAGAGAGTTTAAGTTGCATAAAGAGAAAGAAATATTAAATGACAAAGAGAAAGATTAAATGATAAAGAGAAAGATTAAATGACAAAGAGAGAGAGATTAAATGACATAAGGAGAGAGAGAGGCTGTGAATGGGTGAGATCGTGTCAGAAGAGATAATAGAATATGGACTTGAGAAAGAGACAAAGAGAGAGAAGAAGGGTAAAAGAGAGAGAAAGAAAAAGAGAATTGGAAAAGAGAGAAAGAGAAAGATGAGAGAGAAAATACGTGTTAGAGAAAGTGAACCTCAATTAACTGATGTTTTATAACGTCATAACATTCTGTAGCAACATCATTCTCTATCTGGTAACATAAATTTAGTTATGTGTATCCACGACTTCGTCTCGAGGTAGAGATAACCTTTTTAGGAGGAAATCTAGGCCATAAAAAAGTTACGTTTTTTTTTTTTTAGGAAATGGCTGTCGTGGTCTTAGGATTACCAGAGAGAAAGTCAAACAGGAGTTCCCCACCCAAGATTCGCTTCTGATAGCGATCCAGCGATAACTGAAACTATGTAAATTACTAGCAGTATGATGTGCCCGGCTTTCAAAAACCGCGCATCTAATAACGCAAGACCTGGCCAAAAGCCCCCCACTTCGTCCTAATGCAATGAGATGAGCTGATGTGGAATGTTTGTGTGGACATGTGCTAAAAATATACAATACTTAGATTTCTGTAGAAATTAAGACTCCGTCCCGCGCACTTATACACTCCCCGCATACCCCCCCCCCCCCCCCACCACCGCGTGTCGACCTGGTTTGTAGAAATAAAAGATGTGGCCGAGGGATGTTTGTTGATGTCAGTGCCAAGTATGAATCTCAATTTCTGTTGACGTTACCATATTGATAGCCTACATTTACGTGAGCATACCCACACACAAAAAACAGTTTAATACACACACACGCACAGGCAGAAAGCTCCATTCGCTTGAACACGCTCTCACACACACACACGCACATACTTTCTCTCTCTCTCTCTCTCTCTCTCTTTGGCAGAAGTAGAGAGACACTATTGAAATAAACTCGAAGTTCCATACATGTCACAGACACCATCTCTCTATAGCCTTTATGTCTATTCTGTTTATTTGATTATAATAGTGGCTAGAAAGGGCCCCGTCGTGTACTAGAATTGCCTACCAAAAATTAGTTGGAATCTACTTATTACCATTTATTTTGCTGATCCGACTTCTACTTCTGACGGGAAGAGGCGTCGCAGTAGAATGTACACGATGATATTCTGCTAGATGCGAAGCCTGATACAGTATGGGATTTTCATGTGGCGTTTATTCTAATTCATCTATCCAGCTTTTTTCGCGGCTCTCTTCCTAATTAATATTCATTGTATGTGGTTGAGTAAGCTCTCTGAGCTTGTTGATATTCTCACTAGCTTGTTCAACAAGTCAACAGTTGAGTCATTATTTTGTTCTAGTACCCTATCTCTCAGTATCACACACATTGTGGATCTAGATATCTGGCATGGATTGTAAACAGAACTAGCTGTAACATCTGTGAGCAGATATTTAATAATTTATTTAGAACAATCATTAGGGAAATGCTATAAGAAAACATATCACCTTTTTTGTATTATTAAACGTCTGTTAGAGCTATATACTAATACTAAGTAAGTTGTATAAAGATTGATACATTTACATTCTTACAGTCATTAGCTTTTTATGTTTTCACTTTTTAAAGTATCTTTTGTGGGCCCCCTCTATTTCGTCATGGGCCCGGGCTTATTGAACCCCTTCGCAATGGATCCTGCGCCACTGGCTGGACTGTATTGTTGACTTTAGCTTGTTAAACCTATTTACAAAGCCTTCAATTATCAGACTCCTTCAGTGCTTATCCGATGCTAGATACAGATGTTAGCTTGCAAGGCTGACCCCCCCCCCCCCAAAAAAAAATCTAAATTATTGTAGAAAAATCCGTTGTTTATAGAAGAATGAACAAGAACGGTGTGTGTGTGGGGGGGGGGGGGGTATCCGTGTTTAAGGAGAGAAATGACTAAAAAAAAAGGAAAGGGGGTGGGAAGAAAGACAGAAATGTAATAAATGGAGATTTATATCATTTACCCCTGATCAGGTTTCTGTGTCCGCCCTAAACAGTGCAAGGTGGGCTGGACCTCTATCAAAGTAGAACAATGTCCATAGCCTATATACTTTTGACTAGGTCAACTATGTTGCTTCCCTATATAGATTTTTATGTCAGAATAAATGTACTCAGCATTTTATATGTGTGTGTGTGTGTGTGAATTATGTGAATGTAAGAATTTTTCTGTAACCAAGAGCCAGGCCCGCCGCCATTGTAGGAGGGGTGTGGACATACAAGACCATGTTCCTGAACTCCAACAGAAAGAAGACTCCTACACGTTTTTTTTAAAAATACATCTTTTATTCGTAACTTAAGGAAGGGCGGCTTGGCATAGAGAGGGGGAAAGCAGAGTTGTCTGCGGCCCAAAAGCTTCTGGCGTCGGGCCTGCAATAACTCCAAGTTGATTATTCGAGTTAGTTAATACGCTGTCCTTATCGTCAAGTGAGCACCGTAAGATCAAATAATGAAATACACATTTGTGTCAATCTGCACAGTGGTGTCAGCAGCTTCCCCCAGTTTTGGGGTCTGGGGATCACGAAATCTTACTTTCGGAATTAGAGAGTTCTTCAAACCATTCTTACAATTTTCCTTCAGTTTCTCCTGGCACAACTCTAGTTGAGAGTTTTTAATTCCACGGGTGCAGCCCCTTTATATTATAGATAATAAATATTAAAACAAAGCGATATAGCCTAATGTTAAACATCTAAACAATATCTACTAAAATTATTATGACAGAAGGAGGTCAAAAGAACAAATTTACTCCACGAAGAGAGTAATCTACAATCTTCCAACTTGTGGGAAGCGTGGAGGAGAGGCTAAGTGCGCTTGAACTTGGCTTGGCTTGACTACCTAGAAGGGGGGCTCGAGGTTCGACACCCGACTCGGGCAGAGTTGTGTTTACTGAGCGCCTAAAGGCAGCTCCTAGATACCCCGTCCCCCCCCCCCCCCCACTGGTCCACAAATGAGATTGGACCAAAGCGCTCTGAGCATGCTATAAGCATGAAAGTAGCGCTATATAAAAGCTATAAATATATATATATATATATATATATATTGTTACGATTCTCTCTCCTTTTCTGGCCTTCTGTAAACACTGCTAAACACAACACCATACATCAACACATCAAGAACTTGACAACAAGGCTCCAAATAATCTGGTACTTTAATAATGAGTGAATAAGTAGATAACAGCCAATACTAGACAATTGGAGTCAAACACATCAACAACTAAAATGTCACTCTGTACATCACCAACTTAAAGAACTCTACTGTCTCTCTTTCTGGACTTGTACATCAACACATCAGGACTCAACCAGGCCCGATTTCATGGCGACTAACTGTGCTGGTCTCGACGCTCTCCGGTCTTGAACTCCCCCTTTTCTATCCACTGTGTCACTCGTACACGCAGGCTTTCGATCACCTGACCATAACATTGGTCATATTTGCGTGTAATCATGTAATCGTAGTACTGTCCCTTGTCCATGGCCCCCGCTGACCTGAGTGATTCTCGTGTGTGTCAACTGAGCCTATAGTTAACCCTTTTGCGCCGCCAATAGGGTCATAACAATATATATAACAGGACGCAGATGTTTACATTATAACCTGAACAAAATTCAATCCCACACACCCACCGCTCTGTAGACACAGCGCCCACCCTTATGAAACTGTGAATCATGTCCTCTTTGAATGACCAATTTAATGATTGAATTGAATCCACCTTAGGCAGACTCTATTACCAGTACAGCCCAACATGACCAACACTCTGTTAGGAATCCCTCAACTCAAGAAAACATTCAGAAACTGGAACAGACACAAAATAGAGCAGAGAGATTCATAACAAACGAATATTCACATTTGACTAGAGTAACAACTTTAGTAAAATAACTAAATTTAGAAAACCTTCAGGAGAGAAGACTCAAAAGTAAAGTAGCAACTATACATAAAACATTGAACCATAATCTTCAAAACAAACTCTAATAATATACTCAGAAAGACACAAAGATAGACACATTCCTCGTTCCATAGGCTAGGACAAATTTGTTCAAATACTCCTTCTTCCCTAGTGATATTGGAGCATGGAATGGGTTGCATGAGCCAGCTAGGAAAACCACTAACTTGGCAGAATTTAAGTCATTGGTTAACTTGCATGACGCGTAGGGCGTAATCCGCTTCTATTTTGAAGTAACGTCTGTATTACATAAGATAAGAAGATGAAGAGAACAGCACAGTATTTTTCCTTAGCATAGTCTGCAAAAGAGCTTACAGCTCAGCAGCAAAAATCTGGCTAGAAGAAGAAGTTTTAAAATATTACCATTGTAATTGAGCAGCCCCCATTCTATAAAATGATCAGGTGTTTTCATGCTTGTCGTGATGCGTTCCTGTTCAAGTTTTTAAATAACAGTGATCGTCATCATGAGGTTTCCTTTTTTTTTATGTCTCAACAGGTTTAGTGACAGTATTTATGGCGCAGTCAACCATGGGGCTCGCCGGAAGTTACCTCGTCCTCACCATGCTCATCATGGCGGTCATGTCTTCTGGGTCAGGAGAGGTCATGGCCATATCTTCCATCGTCGTGTATGACATCTACCAGACACACATCCGGCCATTCAAGTATGTATGGTGGACACGACAGAATGTGGTATAAGAAATGTGTCATTATTACGCCTGCTGGCTTGTAGACATGATGACAGAATTTTAGCTAAAACTAGTGAACAATAATAAATATGTGACCTGACCAAAGGTTTTGAACTCACTCCAAGTCTATCTCAGACAATTCATATGCTTCACTACAATCCAGAAGACCTGACCAAATATTAGTTAGATTATTTTATCATTAAACTCTCGTGTTTTTAAGTTTGGTGTGTCATCATAACTTTTGTATGCAAGTTTCGTATCATCACACAGTTCCGCCCTCTGACCGGCGACGAGAGTGTTCCAAGGGATGGTCTTATTCGCATGGCAGTCTGGGTAGTCTTGTTAACCTGGTTCCTTTCTTACTGTTAGGAAATGCGACGCTCTGAATGTCGACAGTTAATACCATCGTTCGGAAAGATTTTTGTGTGGGTGGGAAAGGGGAGATGTGGGGTGGTCAGCATATATGTGCTAGGCAGTGTCTCTGAGTCAAAAAGAGTATTAATATCTTTTAATTTCACAACTAAACTTCCAGTTAGATGTGCCTTAACAAACAAAAATGGACTCAGGAAAGGCGTTAACAGAATAGCTTATCATTTCATAAACAGAAAAAGAAATAACAACAAAAAAATATTTTTTTTTGAATCAGGAAAATAAGAGAAACATAAACATGTAAGCTAAAATTATAATAAGAGTTTATCATATTATCTTTGTTAACAAGTTTTTCTAATCACATGTACCACGCCAAAGCATGATTTATTTATAGTTTGACTTTGCAGTGTCAAGTCTCTGATTGACATGCATGACTAGATGGACGCACGGACACGCGTAGGGTGTTATCGACTTCTCTTTTGAAGTAACGTACTAACGTCTGCATTTTATAAGATAAGATAGGATAAGATAAGATGATCTATTTTTAGTTTTATTGCAAGTATATTTCTTTTTATAGTCTTATCTAAAAAAAAATAACTAAGAACAACATTAAATTAAGGTTGATATGTGTCTAAAATGGGTTGTCTGGTAGCCTACGTATATTTTGTCGGGTCAGGTCGTGACTTTGCCGAATCATTTTGTTGGACCATTATACTTCAGGGATTCTAAAAATATCGCAACTCTTTGGTACTAATGTCTCATTATTATCAGTATTATAGAGTTTAACGACAATTCTCATAAGACTTTTTTTAAAACTAATTATTACGCAAGACAGTAATGTACAAAAATAATCTTTTGACACCCATTGTGGTTGTGATTCTCCTGAATTTTTAGAACCTCCAACATAGATCTAATAATCAGGCATGCAGTATCGGGGAAAATCTGGCCTAATCTGCTGACAAGTTATCGTTTGCTAGATTTCCGTTTACATTTCATACTTTTTTTTTTCAAATGTGCTTTGAATTATAAATTTATGAAAAAAAAAGGTAAATGTGTAAACAAGATCTATGGAACTCCTAAGTCAATGTGTAGCCTATATTTTTATATATTGTTTTATTCACAAAACTACAGGTTAATATGTAAGTTTCAAACTCGTTTTTAAAAAGGTGCAAAATCATTTTTAAATCTCTTTCAAGATTACAATAGTAGTTTTCTTGTATTCACAATGTTTGATTGATCGATTGACATTGCTAATGTTCTAAGGAAAACCAGAGGTACAGGCCATTGTGTCCTATGTGGGGAAGTAAAACCTCGAGAGGCATCATCGGACACCTCGGAGAAATATGGTGAGGACCACTTCAGTTCCAAAGTCTGCCAGTGCCCCCTGGTCTCTGAGTGTAACGCCTGCTTTGAAGATGTTAAAAAGAACTCTATAAGCAAGGAAACAAACCAGCAGAAGATTTACAAGTGAGTAATATTTTAACAAAGCTTGTAACAACTCTCTTTCTCTCTGTCTGGTACAAACCTTGTGCACGTTAGTTCTCCCACATTCCAGTCTCGGATCAAGTTGAAACTAAGCATAAATATTCATTGGCAAAGACAATACATGAAACAATCAAATTCAGAGATAAATCTAGCAGTATAGGGATATATTAGCAGATGATAATTGTGCGGTTCATTCATTGTTGGTTGTTTTTTTTAATACTTTTATTTATTTTCTTTTTATCTTTTCAACAGTTTTTAGGTCAGTTTTCGTCTGCATATTTATTTAGTTAGTTGTGTATGAATTTGTTTTTGTAAATTTGTGTGCACTTAAGTCTCACAAGACGTCATGGTGACAGTCCCAGGCTCACACCATATGAGCAGCAATGTATTCAAAGATAAGAAAACCTGGATTACGACGATAATATATATGATATATCGTTGTAATGAAAGAGAGTATGGAATACGGTAGAGGGAGGATTATAAACGACATAGATGGAACTTCAGCTTAGTTTCATTTATATCCGCTGAGTCTTCCATCTACCACAGCAAAGTAGTGACCACATATGGGGCTTGAATGTAGTGACCATAATTTTTTTTTTCACTTCAGGGTTAATGTCAGAATAATTAATCTTTTATCTTAGTTTTAAACTAGAGTTTATAACTTTTAACCTCCCCCCCCCTACTTATTTGGATAAATCTTTTTTTCCATCTTTAGGTGCCAGTACCATGGGGACTACAGGGCCTACTTGGACTCGTTGGTCAGTTTCAAGTCTTGGTGCATCCTATGGGTCACGATCGGCCTGGTTCCGGTGGGCATGGTCCTGCAGGTGTCTGGCGTTGACCTCAATTACGTCATGGTGTGCGGGTTTATTCTGACCACGCCCAGTTTCCCCCCAGCTCTCATGGCTATATTGTGGTCAAAGACGTCCGCTTTGGGAGTCATTGTTGGTATGTATGAGAGTCATTGTAAGCAAGACAGAGATTATAGAGTGAATGCAACTTAAACAAGAAAAACTTTTTAAAATACTTTTTTTTAAAGACATTACCTCCTTCATGCAGCTCATAGTACGATTGTTTTTTTCTCTTCAAAATTAATGAATGTTAGATTTTAATTTTTTACCCCCCCCCCCCCCCCCCCCAATCTTTCCTCTTCTCCCCGAGAAGGAATCCTGGTTAAGCGGGTGGAAGCGGTCGTGAGAGGGGACGTCCAGGCCAAGGGGTGCCTAAGAGGATACGAGAGTATCCTCATTTCTTTGTGTGGGGATGTAGAGGAGCTCCCTCAACTATCTGTCAACATCCAGGCGCCGTCCCTCAAGGGGCCCTTACATAAATGGCGTGTCCCGCACGGTTATACTGGTAGAGAAAATGGAAAATGACAGGGCCTACGGTGGTGCGGTCTTCGTCGCGTCTCTAGTCCACCAGTCCGAAGTGTCCACCAGAAGTGAACCGAAAACTAAAATCTAAGTTTAACCCCGAGTCTCTACCCCCTTCCCCCCCCCCCCCCCCCCCGTCAGACAGAACGGCGTATGCGAGGTGTGCACTCTTCATTCAGGCCGGTAGAGGGGAGCTCATGTTTACTTTTGCTGGCCTTAGGGTTCCGAGTACTATGGACAACTCTACATGACAATTTCAAATGATTAAGCGAATGCATAGATCTAGTATACCTTTTAATTTGCCTAATTATATAGGTCGCTGATTTTAAGTAAGTTTGAAAAAAAAAACATAGTTATACAATATTGATATAATCATAATCACTTCACTAGCAGAGTGTTTAGTATATCATCTTGAGGAGGCGTGAGCCAGGAGTTCGAATTCACGTCTTTTTTTTTTTAAATACTTTTAAAAACCAATTACAGCAAAATTCATCCAGAAGTCCCGCCCCCCCCCCCTCCCCTCATTTTCCCACGTGGTCTAGACAAGTGATAGGATCATGGCGTATAAAGAAAGCTAAAAGCATGAAATTGCCGCCAAACAAAAACAATATATTTATATTTTTAATCGCACAGATTTACTGTTGTTGGTCTAAATCTGTTAAAAATTTAATTACTCGACTGATCAAAATTTATGGTGGTCACATTGTGTAATAAAATTTGTTTGTTTATTTTAAAGCATTTTTTAAAATGTTTTTTTCTTGGTTGTAAAATGTTTGAATGCTCTATGTTATCTCACCAGGCAGTGTGGCTGGACTGGCTGGGGGAATCACTGCCAACTTCATCACCGCCTCCACGTACGAAGGAGGTTTGGGCAACTTTTTGAGGAACACCTCTCAAGACTACTGTGTGCTGGCCGGATCCACCACCAGCTTCGGCCTGTCCCTCCTGCTGACCATCGTGGTGTCACTGCTGACTAATAAGGTAAACAAGCTTTGTGTCACATCATTAGGTGATAGGTCTCTCGGCTTTCCGCCCAAAAGGGGGTCCAGTTCAAATTTGGTTGAATATCTCTTTTGTGAACCTGTTCGGGGGAGGGGTGTTATGGAGTGTGTGTCTGTGTGTTTCTACGGTGACAGTGAGAAGAAGTCAGTGTTTGGTTGGTAGCTGTGCTGGGTGAATGATGCAAGATAAGCGGTACTGTCAAAAGCTGTCATAGATAGGCCTAACGACTCAGATTGCCAGAGTGAAAAGACGTGTTTTTTTGTTTTTTTTGTAGTGAGATTTGTTTAGAATACCATTTTTATTATTACTAAAGTCTACTACATTGATTTCATCTCAATTGGAATTAGTCTATGTTGTTATAAATGTTATATTTAGTTTTGTTCTAACAGAAGCTATTTAAGCTATTTCAAGTTTTATAAGTTAAGATATAATACGCCTACATTGGTTCAGTTGTCTACTAGCATTGCGTTGCAACAAATCAACGACCGTTAGCGATAACGGGGTTATCTGGGAGAGGGTTTCTGTGCTGCCTTTCCATACTTCGCAAACACAACATGGCTGGAGATTTGAACCATGTAAGCCTAATTCATAAAGATAACTGCAGCTCTACAAATGATGCTTTCTCCTTTCAACCATTTGTAAGCCTCCATACACCAAGGCTCCGTACTGGGATTAATCCCTTACAGCACGGTCCAGGTATCTGGCAGTGTTCTGTAGGGTCTGGCTGTCTCCGTACAGGGCGAGACCCCCCGCATGCACCAGTTCTATCTGTTTCAAGACTAGTCGTATCTTTGAATGTGTTTCTAAGCACCTTGCATTCGTAGAGGATGTGTGTAACGGTGACTTTGGTTGTGGAAAGTAATGGCAATTGATCATTGTGCTGGCCATACGACACCCTCGTCAACACTCCACCATGGAAACGTGGATCGTAACTCTCAAGGTCTTAAAGGGAAGCTACTGTATATCAACTAATCAGTACACTCTCCTGCCTTGGGAACTATTTATTGTCTTGCTGTCTAATTATGTACCATGTTGGTAATTGATATCGATTCAGTAGAGTGATTCGTTCAAGGCAACTCTGTTTTCTAGTCATTCATACTGTTATAACCCTGCTATTATTTACCATGTTGTTAATTGATATCGATTCAATAGATTGATTTGTTCAAGGCAACTCTGTTTTCTAGTCATTCATACTGTTCTAACCCTGCTCCCGCGCCGACACTGATGGTGCGTACCATCACACCGTTCAACACGAGGAATAGACGCCATATTGTTTCGAGAATAAGGACTGTTTCAAATCCGGTTGAAGTGATCTGCAGGTTGTCGGAGTCTGTGCTGTCTGGGACTAAGAGTAATCTTTCGTGCTAGCTATGAACTGTAGTGAGGACCTGGAGCGACACTGGGAAGTGTGTCGGTGATCTGTACTCCTGTTTAGGTAGAATAGGAAACTACTTGTACAGCTTAAAACAAGACTCATGTGACTTGATAGCTGAAAACTGAAGTCCATGTTTTATTGTGTATTTTATAACTGTAAATAAAACATCGTCTATTGCTGCCTCCTTTCGTTGAGTGCTTGCCTTAGATACATTATTTAATGTCCGTGTGAGATAAACCATTCTAAATTAGTGCATTTGATAGTGTCTTGGTTAAGCCTAACTCCTGGGAGAGAAGAAATTCTTTCTAAGACCTTGCCTTTTACTTGTGATTTTAAGTTTTTCGTTGTTATTATGGGATGTGTACTATTAGTTCAGGATACACTGATCAGGACAATAATAAGGCAATTATATTGAGACAAATTTGCTGTGCACACGAAAGAATCTGATGACGCGACAGTTTAACAAAAGTGACATTAGAGGATTCCTTGTCGTCAAGCTAGAGAGAAAGAGAGGGTGAGAGAGAGAGAGAGAGAGAGAGAAAGAGGGTGACAGTGAGAGGGTGAGAGAGAGAATGTCCATTAATCACATTCACTTATTCCTTAGTATGTTGAAACGTTGGGGCATCACATATGATCAGTCGACCGTCCTTCTCCATTCCTCTCTATTTTTTTTCCTTTATTCTTTTATTGACAAATCTACAATCCTCTCTTCTCGTGTCGTCCTCTAGATCCAATCAGACAAAGACGGGTTGGTGGAGTGGCAGAAGGTTCGAGACATAGACAACCCTCTGAACCCTTGGAACGAGCTGTTCAAGGAAGAGTTCCCGGACTTGAAAGATGGAGAGAAGCCTTCCTACGATGAACTGGACAAGGTAGACTGACTCATTACTAAAATAAGTAATTCATTCATAGGGTATACAGTAGAGATGCATAAAAAACTGTAGTGACCATTGTCCATTTTTTTTGTGGTAAGGCTTCGAAGTAGTACTAGTACCTATTCATTCATAGCGCATACAATAGAGATGCTAAAAGAACTGTAGTGACCATTGTCCATCTTTTGTGGTAAGGCTTTGAAGTAGTACTAGTACCTATTTATTCATATGGCATACAGTAGATATTCTCAAAGAAGTGTAGTGACCATTGTCCATTTTTTGTGGTAAGGCTTTTAAGTGGTACTAGATTGCCAATCCAATGTATAATGATTAAGAAAAGATTAAGACCATGCCGTCTTAAGGGCATTCAGACCATGCCGTCTATAAGCCATTCAGACTATGCCGTCTATAGGGCTTTCAGACCATGTGGTCTATAGGGCATTCAGAATATGCCGTCTATAGGGCATTCAGACCATGTGGTCTATAGAGCATTCAGACTATGCCGTCTATAGGGCATTCAGACCATGACGTCTATAGGGCATTCAGACCATGCTGTCTATAGGGCATTCAGACCATGCTTTCTATAGGGCATTCAGGGCATGCTGCCTATAGAGCATTCAGACCATGAGGTCTATAGGGCATTCAGACCATGCTGTCTGTAGGGCATCAATAGGGCAGATGAAAAATTAACGCTTCTCCCCTACCGCCTTTTGAAAGCAGTAGAAGCCCCAATTCGCTTATTAGGAATAAATAAATATGTTTAACTTTGACAAGAGCTGCTAACTTTCAATAGAAAGAGTGGGATGGAATATATGATTTTCTGTAGTTTTCAACTGTGTCTGCTTGAGATATTGAAATAATAATCCATTTCATGTCGGCAGGTATTCCGTACAGCAAAGTGGACGGCCTATATAGGTGGCGCTATCAGTCTAATCATCTTCATTGTGGTCATTCCAGGCAGCATGGCCAGCATGCACGTGCTGGACAAAGAGCAGTTCCGAGCTTGGGTTCTCGTTTTACAGGTCAGTGAGTTTGGGTTCTCGTTTTACTGGTCAGTGAGCTTGTGGCACCCGTTTTATAGGTCAGTGAGCTTGGGGTTCTTGGTTTACATGTCAGTGAGCTTGGGTTCTCTGTTTACAGGTCTGACGGCCATGTTGATTGTGTGAATGTTTTGGGAAATCATGATTGTTCGCAAGTTCCAAACAATGGTTGGCCTGTTCGTATGGTGCGCGCTCGGGATTGTCATCCAGATGGTCTCTTGTTCAAACCCTGCTCTCTGCCGTCCAGCAAGAAAACCTATTCTAGGGCGTAATATTTATTTCTTAAGGAAAGATACAGGAAGCCGAGAAGACCGAAAAAGCTGGGAAACCATAAAAAAAAACTAACAAGAGACCGTTGAGAGTGGCGTGTTTTTGTTGAGGCCCTATGTTCCATGAGGAACCCAAAGGAATGATGATGTTGATGATGAAGGAAAGACCGAAACGTAGGCCTACATAACAAAACTTCAATATATACACCCACATCTCTCATTAAGTAGCATTGATTTCCCTTATTTCAATATCAAACAAAATAATCACCAACAATTAAGATACTAATTCGTTAATATTTTTTTTTATTGATTCATGTCTTGTCAGGTTTACCAGACAGACAGAGTGAATCGAAAAGCCTATTTTACCTTTACCTATCCCTTAGTCTGTTGGACCGTTGGTGCACCAGGCAAGACTTTTCGACCGTCTTTCTCCATTCCTCCCTTTTTTTTTTTGCCTTGTTTAGAACCTCTCTCAATGGCAGGCCCGTCCATTCTTTAATGTTGTCCTCCCATCGCTTTTTCTGTCTGCCTCTTCTTCATCTATAAGCTTTTGTAAAAACTTTTTTTTTGGTCATCCTCAGTTGTGGGCATTCATCATGGCCGCTATCGTCATCGTTGTTGCCCCGGTGGAGGAGATCATCGTCATTTTCAGACAGATTGGCGCCAACATGAAGAATGCCAGGTGGTCGTCGCAGACGACGAACGCCAAAAGGTCCAACAGCATCCAAGACGATGGAACAGGCGTGGATCTCGTCTCCTACAATGCAGACGCGAACGGCGTCAGCGCGTAGTGATCTGCCTCGATTTTAGTCGCTTTCGTCTCGTTTTGAATGTGTGAGCTTTTTTGACGTCAAACTTCCGGCAGTGGTCTGATTATAACTGCTGTGCAGTAGACAAAGAAGGCAACTCGATCTAGGCCTACTTGAGGAAATGTGCCGCCTTTATATTTGTAACGTTTTTAAAAAGAAATCTCACTTTTTTGTCGTGCGATAGTAACACAGTGTACTGAAAAGACCATTACAATTTTTTTTTTAATCAAATTAGTCTCACCAAAAATTAAACTATTACAAAACTAAATAAAAATATATTTATAGTGACCATATATATCGCGCTGAACGGAGTGAGTTTAACCGAAACTACTTATAAAATATATTTTTAAGACTATAAAATAAGTCCAGATAAATAGCAGGTTTCAAATAATTTTGTTAATGATCATTGAAAATACAACATATTGATTTTACACAACGTGTCTGAAATGTTAAATTTAATAAATGAAATCAATTTGGACATTGTAGGCTTACACATCCGATCTGCATTATTTTTAAAAAAAACTTTTTTAGTATCATGACAGTCAATCCAATATTTTACTGGTACTGTTTTTTTTTTTCAAGATATCTTTTGGGAAGGGAGGTCACTTGATTTTCAAAGACTTTAGAAACTGTCACATTTACTTCCCATGTAAGAATCAATCAATATATCTGTATCTGTATAAAATATTAGTAAAAGAGTTATAATATTATCTGAAAATAGTAAACTAAGACAATACCTTGTTTTTATGATAATTTTATTTCATGTTTATCTATAATAAAATTCATTTACCTGTAAATATGTATCTAGGTCATGACCAGTCACAAAAGTTGTAAGTATCGATAACTCGCTGAAATAATGAATTGTTAATTAAACAACGATGGAGACACTCCCTGATGGATTCGAGTTCATACCTAGCCTGTAATTATCCATAACCAAATTGCGAAAGAACTAGTTTATAATGCAACAATTATTTACAAAATATACGTCCAAATCTTGTGAAACAGAGTGAATTCCAAAACATATTGTAAAATACATTGTTAGACAGTCTACGTTTATAAATACCAGGGCGTCGTTATAAATCGCTAGATATATGTTTTAAAACCCAAGGTGTCAAACAGAAATTATACCAATGTTGTTATATGTCAGTATTATTAATCAGAGCACTGACTTGGGGCGAGTTTGTTTGTAAACTGTACCATCTAAGCGTCAATATAATTTTCCAGGTTTTTGTCGTAGTGAATTTACATCATGTATATATGTATATATTATTTTTGATCATTTGTATGTAATCAACTTATGAATAGGATCGTCTCGAGTTATATATATTATAATCATCTTTAATTGGAATAAGTAAAATAGTATGAATGCAAAGACATTGAAGAATTCTGAACTTGCTGTCAGTGATGAATTCTGTTTATCATACTAGATTTCAGTGTAGACCAGGAGTGAAAGACAGTCAATGCAATTTTTTTTAATGACATCTATAAAACGACTTTGTAATATTGATAACAGCGATACATTTGGACAATGTAATGATTATATCATACTAGTGAAATACGTATCAATGTGACCTATGTGTATAGTTTCAATTAGTTTGTGATTTAACTCCGTAACGTCCGTCCACTTTCTATTGTTAGGGCTGTCTGCAATTAGCCATTGACAAAGTGTGATCCAATGAGTGATATTTGTTTTTTTTATTTTTCAAGACATGTTAGTCGTTTTAAGCTATGACTAATTGTGATGATTTGCATACAGTTTTAGAAAAAAAATATATTGATTTTTATTTAAATATATTTAAATATTTATTAAAAATATTAATTTTAGCCTAAGTCAAATTTGGTCAAAAATTCTCTGAGTTTACATAACAAGTTAGCTTTCTTTGATGTTGTTTTTTAAACTAACGAATTAACTGAAAACACGGTGTTACCTGTGTTTGTGCCCCAGTAAGAGTTCTAACATAAAGCATCATCTCTACAACGATCTAAGAAATACTCATGCTTAGTTGTATTCAGACAAACGGTGTAGACTTCTACCAATAACCAGGTTTCAGTTAGGGAACTGCTCGACGCCGATGACGCAACTTAATCTTCTACAACCTCAGACATTGATCGACAGACTGTCAGCTGCAGATCAGAAGTTTGGCTTCAACATTAGTCAAAGTACTCGCCCAAGACAGAAGCAAAGCCACTTACGTGACCATAAATGGCCTACCCTTGGAAATAGTTGACAATTTTTGTTACATTGGCTCCATTATCTCCATCGATGTGCTACTAGACATCAACAACAGGATAGCTAAGGCAGCGTGTCACGGCTGAAGAAAATCAGCATGTAATGGCTGCAGAAAATCAACATGTCACTGCTGCAGAAAATCAGCATGTCGCGGCTGCAGAAATGTGTGTGGGTCAATATTTGCAGACTATCTCAATACCTACACCCTAAAACCCTGGTCTATCGGGCCTGTGGGATGAGCACTTCGCTAGATGGCATACTTCGCCTACTCTTGGAAAGAAAAGAAGGTCAATATCTTCCGTCTCCGAAGTTTAAAAGGCAAATGATGTCAATAACGTTTTAACTCTTTCCTAACTGACGATACCAACGTTGATTCTACCAGAATGTGGTAAATAATTACGGAGAGAAAGAGTTAAGACAAAACCAATAATGAAGTCTTGCTAAAAGAAGGCTGCCAGAAGACGCGCACTGATATCAAAGGTAAAAAAAACTTGCTTAGACATGTACACTGAATGCCTCTGGTTCGACTCCCACAAAATATATTGTTTGGTGGAAAACTGCAGGTCGCTCACTCTTGAGATACGAAGATCTTGGCGACACCATCAGTTGGGGGTTGGGGTTGACTACTCAAATTTGAGTTGAGATCGGGAAAAGCACTTTTATAAATATATACATATTTACAACAGATTTGTATTAGATGATTACAGTGTGTACTATTTAAGTTGTGAGTGGACCTAATGTTTGTATACCTCAGTTGTGTAACTCTTGGCACTTGACGATATGGGGAAGTAACCCTTACGGAATTATTGGCACCTTACGAAATTGTGCGGATGTACCAAAAATCCAAAATCTCAAATCAAATACCAACAGTTGGGGAGGGGGGAAGTGCAGTATACGCCTGCGTGGAGGACTATAGTAAGAGGGAGGGGGTCAAGGGTCACAGTCACACACCAGAAGCAGGGAAAAGGCTGAAAAACTTGAGCGTCTAATGATTACAAACGACGGTGGAGGAATATTGAGCACTGGACTTTTTAGTCACAGACATTTAAGAAACAGCAAGCCAATAGTGGCAGCGGTTAATTTTTCCAAAACGATATTTTATTCGCGGCTTCATTGCGATGTCATCATAATAATGATAAGGCTTGTCTTCAAGTCCGAAGAATTAATGAGGCATGAAGCATTTCCCGTGGTTACGCAGACCCAGCTGTGGCTTACATATTTTGCCACATCCAGGGCAAGCATAACCATTGTCCGCCGCGGGAGTACGGACGCAGACGACGTTGTCATAATCCTGTATACAATGCGATTGGAGTGACTTGGAAAATGGGGGGTCTGGTTCGAATCTTAAAGGAATAGCTTTCACATGCACCTTAGGTTTTTAAAGCAATAATTTATTGCGCTATGAGGGCTAGGGGAGAGAACATTCTACAACATTAACACATTTATCCTCAAGATGCTGATAGGTCAGGCATTGTGATGTAGAAAGGCATTTCATTATATAACAAAAATCTTGTATGTTATTTGGGTCGTGAGTCTGTGTTATATTTTGTTTAGGAAGCGACTGTGATATAAGAATCTGCCTCAGTTGTGTAGAATGTTTAAAACCATTACCATGTCCAATGTAGATATTTACATCTGTGTGTTAGACAAGTCTTTATTCCGTAGTGTATAGAAAAGTTTGATGTTAACGTTTGTTTTCTAAAATGATCATAATTTTAAGAAGTTTAGATCTAGAGATGTACAATAACAATTTTAGCATGATATTTTGATAATTTTTGTAAATAAAAATGTAAAAAAAATATTTTTTTTTCTCCTTCTTGGATTTGTCTGTATATTATGTGCTAAAATATGTAGATTATCCGAATCCGAAGAGTGGGGGTGTGACCTGCATATTTTGTGATACCTCTGGTAGACAAAGTAGGCCTATGTTGTCTGTCTTGGTCTGCTTTCTTTTCTTCTTCTCTGCCCCTGTTTTCGTCAAGCGCTTTTCAGTCGGTCTCAAATTTTCTCCCGTGGCCTTCGTGGAGAGTTTTCCAACTGTCTTTGTAGGTCCCATCTGTTGCCAGCTTTTTGTTTCTCTATGCCAGAGAGGGCGACATGGTACCTGAGGAGGAGTGGAGGCTCTGTTACGCCGTCCTCCTTTAAGTTCAGTATAAAAGATCGCCTTTGACATGCGGTCGTCTCCCATGCGAGACAGGTGTCCGACCGAGACCAGTCGTTAAAGAAGGCCTGAACACTGACCTGCAACGTCACAACATGTGGGCAGTTTAGACCAATAGCTCGTTGCCACGCCTGTACGTTTAACGAGGCGCGTGACTGAGCGCTAAAGCACGAAATTTCATAGGGATACGTACGACAGATGATGAGAACTCGTGATCATCAGTGAGTGGTTTTTGGTAAATATATAGTAGATTTTTTCAAGACATCAGGTTTAACAGATAAAAAATAGAAAAAGTAATGCAAATGCTTTAAAACCATTGATGTACGCGTATAGAAACTTCATTCATTGGCCTCCTTCAGTCGTAGGACGACTATGGTTCATCTCAGAGCGCACTTCCTCATGTGGCTGTGGAGCCCTATTTTGGAGAGACACTCCCGTCCACAGATAGCGCAAGTTAGGGTCCCCTTAGCTTTTGCTTCGGTGGTAGAGGAGCTGGCCGTTTTCCGGTTTGTGCGTTTTTCTTCCTGGGCTGAGACCCATGTACTTTCACTGTCCATAGCTTTCTTTGTCACTGTCTTTCTCCACCTGTTGCGGTCTAGAGCTATGTCTTCCCAATTGTCAGTATTGATGTTCACTGATTTGAGGTCACGTTTTATTACATCTATGTAACGGAGGTGGGGGCGACCAGTTTTTCTTGTGCCAGTCGCGAGTTGACCATAGAGGATGACTTTCGGGATGCGCTTGTCCTCCATCCGGCGAACATGTCCAAGCCAGCGCAAACGGCGTTGTCTGAGGGCTGTAAAGATTCTGGGAATACCTGATCGCGCAAGGATCTCAGTATTGCACACTTTTTCTTTCCATGTGACATTCAAGATCCTACGGAGACATCTCAAATGGAATGAGTTTAGTTTTCTCTCTTGCTTTGCGTAGGTGGTCCATGATTCACTGCCATACAGCAGTGTACTCATAACGCATGCCTTGTAGACTTCCATTTTGGTCACCGTAGTTAGCTTATGGTTTTCCCAAACTCTTAGTCTGAGTCTAGCGAATGTCGAGGCAGCCTTCCCTATGCGTTTTTTCATCTCCTCTTCTAGGGACAGGTCATCTGTAATTGTGGATCCCAGATAGCAGAATTCGTTTACGGCGTCCAGCTTGTTATCGTCAATGAGGATGGAGGGTGGTGCTATAGTAGGTGGTCCCATAACATTTGTTTTCTTCGTGCTAATAGTCAAGCCATATTCTTTACAGGCCTGAGAGAAGCGGGACATTAGTGACTGAAGTTCCTCTTGTGTGTGTGCCACTACCGCTGCGTCATCCGCGAATAGCATATCTCTTACGAGGGTGGCTCTGATTTTAGTTTTGGCCCTCAGTCTGGCAATATTTAGGAGTTTGCCATCAAATCTGGAATGGAGATTGATGCCTTCAGTGGATTTGTCAAACGCGTTGTGGATTAGCAGTGAAAATAGTATTCCAAAGAGGGTTGGGGCCAGGACACATCCTTGTTTAACTCCTCTGTTTATACTGAAACTTTCAGAGCTGGCACCGTTGAATTGCACTGTGCACATCATATTTTGGTGGAAAGATATGATTACATTTAGTAGCTTGGGTGGGCAGCCTATTAACTGTAAAATTTTAAAGAGGCCATCTTTGCTAACTAGATCGAAGTCCTTTGTCAGGTCAATAAACGCAATGTATAAAAGGCATCCTTTGTTCTCTGCACTTTTCCTGGAGTTGGCGGATGGAGAAAATCATGTCAATCGTGGATCTCCCTGAGAGGAAGCCGCATTGTGATTCTGGGTAGACCCGATCAGCGAGTTTTTGTAGCCTGGGAAGTATCACTCGAGCAAAGACTTTGCCTACAATACTTAAGAGGGAGATTCCCCTGTAATTGTTGCAGTCGCTTCTGTCACCTTTGTTCTTATACAGTGTAATGATTTTAGCATCCCGCAGGTCTTGTGGCACAGCACCTTCTTGCCAACATTTACAAAGCAGTTCGTGTAGAGGTTGGATTAGAGTAGTTTTGCATTGTTTTAGAAGATCTGGGGGGATACCATCGCATCCGGGTGCTTTGCGGGCAGCAATGTTGTCTATGGCTTTGTTGAGCTCTGAAAGGGTGGGTGTTTCATCTAGCTCGTTCATTGTGGGTAGTTGTATGATGGCTTTAAGGGCTGAGTCAGAGACTGAGCTTGTTGTGGCGTAGAGCTCAGAGTAATGTTCCACCCATCTGTGCATTTGTTGGCACTTGTCTGTGATAATTTCCCCAGTGGTTGATTTCAGAGGTGCTGTCTTGTTTTGGGAGGGTCCGAGAGCCTTTTTGATTCCTTCGTACATCCCTCTTATGTTGCCCACTTGGGCTGCGAGCTGGATACTCTCACTGAGCTCTACCCAGTATTCATTGGCACAGATCCTTGCTGTCCTCTGTGCATTGGCTCTAGCTTCTTTCAGGTTTAGCAGGTTGCGTTGGGTAGGCTTTGCCTTGTAAGTAGCGAGTGCATCTCTCTTTGCTCTGATGATAGGTGCTAAAATAAATGCTTTAGAGTCGAACCAATCATTTTGTTTTGTAATTTTTCTTCCAAAGATTTCCAGGGAAGTCTTTTGTATGGTGGACTTGAGGTATTCCCATTTTTCAGTTGCTGTATTCTCAGAGATATTTTTGTACTCGCGTTCAAAAGATTCCGCAAACTGTATCTGGAGATCAGGTTGACACATCTTGCTTACATCCGATTGGGGTCTTCCAATCTGCTTGGTATGGTGGATTATTTTGGGGAGGAGATTGATCTTACAACATACCAAGGAGTGATCTGTGTCGCAGTCTGCACTGTGGTAGGACCTGGTAAGCTTTACGAATTTTAAGCACTTTTGTCTTACCATGATTAGATCTAGTTGGTGCCAGTGTTTGGAGCGAGGGTGCCGCCAAGATACTCTGTGCTGCGGTTTAGTTTTGAAATAGGTATTAGTGACGCAGAGGGAGTGTAGTGAGCAAACCTCGAGAAGCCTTTGTCCGTTTTCATTTACTTTTCCGACACCAAAACGCCCAATACAACTGTCCCATGCAGAGTTGTCAGATCCAACGCGTGCATTGAGGTCGCCGAGGATGATAACCTGTTCCGTGGTTGGGATCTCGCTAAGAGCAGACGAAAGGTTGTCATAAAACATATCTTTGGCCTCTGGTGTGGAACTCAGAGTAGGAGCGTAGGCACATATCAAAGTCACATGTCCAATAGATGTGTTAAGGCGTAGTGATAGAAGTCTTTCTGAACCGTTGCACTTCAGCTCTACTGTATTCAGCAATGTGTTCATAACTGCAAAACCAACGCCATGTTCCCTTACTTCACTTTCGGCTTTGCCTTGCCAGAAGAAGGAGTAGTCTTTTTCTTTGATTGATCCAGAGTCAGCTAAACGAGTTTCCTGAAGGGCGGCAATGTCTACTTTGAGCCTGGACAGTTCATCGTTTATTATTGCAGATTTTCTGACATCTTCTATGTCTGGTAGGTTTTCATTAAGTCCAGTTTGTAGAGTACGCACATTCCACGTGCCCAGTTTAAGAGTGGAGCTCCTCTTTTTTTTCTTCATGTCGACTGGTACATTGGCTTTGTGCCTGCTTTTCAGATTTTGTCCTATCCTCGTGTACCCATACGAGGAAGACAGGCATGACGGGACAGCACCTTATTGGCTGGGGGCTGCCCAGCTTGAGGCGGGCGGTAGCTGTCCATTGGAATCCTAGGATCTCTCCCACCGACGAAAGTGGCCCCTAGCGCCCTGCTCTACGTCAATTGAGCATCTGAGCTTATAACCGGTGACTGCCACTTCCCGTGTTTGGCCGACGCCTAAGGCGAAGCTGGAGTGTCCTCTCCAGTTTTTTAGGGTTAGGGCTTTGAATAAGTGAGATGAAAGCCTGGGCATTGTTTATGGTCGGAACGATGTCGCCCACACAGCAGTTCCCCCCTCTCCGCGCAGCTGATGTGACCAAAGGAACGGAGTATCCAGTACAGTTTGGGATCAGTAGCGCCGCAGGATCTGCCAGGCTGTAGAACGGTGTGCCACAGTCTGCCTAAGGGTCACCAGCTCCTGATTTTTCCTCAGGGTTGTCTCCCGAAGCCTTTGCCGTGTTTGGGTATAGCCGCAGGGCAGCAGAGGTTTGGATTCAGAGTTTTCCTTCTCCTAGATGGGTAGCCAACCAAGGCTAACGAGCCCCTTCTGCCCGAAGCTTACTGGTTTAGGCGCCAGTTGCTCGCCTTTGCCCCTTCTCCTGTCTGTGGTAACGGTTCCGCCAGGCTCAGTAACTGAGCCACACGTGAAGGCCAGGAGTTGGACTGGTTGTCAGAGGCTATTTGAGACGCATGCCATTGGAAGCACTTTGTAGGTAATGATGGGCTTAAGACCATTACCACTTCCGGCGTTAACAACCTTGCGGAACCGTATAGAAACTAGTGTCAGCTTTTCATAATAATGTGCAAGGCACTGTACAGTTTGACAGTATAGAAACTAGTGTCAGCTTTTCATAATAATGTGCAAGGCACTGTACAGTTTGACAGTATAGAAACTAGTGTCAGCTTTTCATAATAATGTGCAAGGCACTGTACAGTTTGACAGTTCCGCCTCTAAGCCATTCCCCATCAAGAGCGGAGTAAAGCAAGGATGTGTTCTGGCTCTAGCACTATTCTGCATCTTCTTTTCAGTTAAACTCACCAGCACTTATAAATCCCTGGAAGATGGAGTATATATCCACAGAAGCAATTATACATTAAACACTGAACCATAATCTTCAAATACAAGACAAAATCTGGTAAAATACTCACAAAGACAAAAAGATAAAAGCACATTCCTCGTTCCATATGCTAGGACACATTTGTACAAATGCTCCTTCTTCCCTAGTGCTATTAAAATGGATTACCTAAGCTAGCCAGGAAAACTAGTGACTTGGCAGAATGTAAGTCATTGGTTAATATGCATGACTAAATGCGTAGGACGTAATCATCTTTTTGAAGTAACGTCTGCATTAAATAAGGTAAGATGGAAAGTTATTTAACCTGGCATGCCTTAAAGCCAAAACGAAAAGACGGCGTATCTTGATTAGGGAACTGCTGTTCGCTGATGATGGGGCACTTATATCTCATTCACAAGAAGGATTGCTGAGGCTTGTGAATGCTCTGACAGCTGCTTGTCAAGAGTTTAGCCTTACAATAGCTTCAATAAACCTCTCTAAGACCGAAATCCTGGCACAAGATGTCGCAGAAATACCAGCGATACCAACCAGGACGTTTTGAAACGGGCCAATATGCACAGCATCTATGCTCTTCTTACACAGAGAAGACTACGCTGGCTCGGTCATGTCACTCGCATGCCAGATGGAAGAATCCCTAAAGACATCCTGTACGCTGAGCTTGCAGAGGGAGTCAGACCCAAGGGCCGCCCAAGACTAACCTACAGAGATGTCTGCAAGCGAGACCCACGGACATCGACCAAAGTATGTGGGAGGAGAGGAGGAGCCCAAGACCGGACAGCATGGAGACAGACTGTACGTGCTGGTAAGAACTTCGCTGAGTGCAAGAGAAACGTAGATGCATCAGTCAAGAGAAAGAAAAAGAAGGCTGCCCTGTCAGCTAGCCCTAGGACAGATGCATATACATTCACGAACTGTGGCAAACTCTGCCGCTCCAGAATTGGCTTGATCAGTCACTCCAGATTCCGCCCCGTCTCAAGACGAAACCAAAGCCAGTGACTCATCTGGGCGCATCCATTGTCTTCCGAAACAGAAGGAGCCATATACGGTATCTATGAAATCGGCAAATGCGTATTTCCTAGTTGTCTTTGTAATTTTCCTAATCGTTTGAGTCGAAGACTTTTGAAACTCTTTAAGATTTTGAAGGCTCCCATTCATCGGCCTGTCTTAACTATTTCTCCGTCTGGGAGGGACCAAAGCAAATGTAATTTGTAACATCTTTCTTACCAGTGGTTTGTATCCTAAGACATTGGGTTAGAACCTTAGAGGAAATTCCCCTAACATAATCCGACCTGGTATCTGCCGTTGCTTGAGAAATGGTGAGTGGATAGTGACATGGGCTCACTTACCTCCCTTGGCCCCTCAACGGAAATTCTGTTTTGCTTCCCTGTTTGTCAGGGCGTCACTTTAAGGCTGAGAAGTATTGCCTGCAATCTTGGTTTAACGAAACGGGCGCTTCTGGAATCCAAAGGGAGAGAATAAGTATGACATCCTTGTATTGTTTCTTGATTCCTCGTAAATGTACATATCTATATTGTGGAGCCCGGTGATAAGAGATTCCCCTATGACCGTCAGGTTCGAAAGCCGGACCAATTTTCATAAACTAGGACTTGTTGCTCAATATTTCCTAGCATTTTTTTAATGATACTAATTAGGCCTAACATGTAAGCTGTAACATGTAACACGACATATTTTGGTTTCGAAAAATAGTTCAGTTCGATAAAGACAGCATCTTAATTATGATCTTTACATTCTAAGCGAATATTACTGTTTATCGGTTCACCTTGGCATTAAGAAAAGAAAAAAAAAACACGCGTAGCCGGAAGCTACCAATCAAAATCGTTTACTTCGAATTTAGAAAGTCAGCGCAGTACTGTTATGTAGCATCACAGTATAAAAAGAATTGGTAAGTATACAGTAGGAATATACTGTTACTTTAGTCTGCCATAGAAAACAAAATGGACGAAGTTGTGTGAGAACAACATCCAGAAAGTTTCACGATGTATCAAATAAAATAAGATAAGATAAGATGACATTCATTTTTTCTTTACATAGGCCTATACATCGGGTGGAGTGGGGCGTCTTCTAGTGTCAGAAAAAACAAACGCGAACGTATTTTCTCTTTCACTAGCAAGTTGGATCTGCGAAAGTCAATGGGCCACAGTAAGTTCTATCGTACACTTTGTAACACTAAAGAAGCGTGGTCGAGAGGCTAACTTCGCTTGAACTTGGCTTGTCTTGACACCCGACTCGGTCAGAGTTGCGTTTACTGAGCGCCTAAAGGCAGCACGGAATACCAACTCCTAGATACCCCCTCTCCCCCCCCCCCCCCACCGGTCCACAAATGAGATTGGACCAAAGCGCTCTGAGCATGCTATACGCATAAAATTATCGCTATATAAAAGCTACAATAATAATAATAAAAAAAAGACAGTATTTTCTTTTCCTAGTAAGTTGTTTGGCACGAGAGCTACTGGAGGCCAATTGACAACATATAAAATAAATCAGCACGATGTGTTTCGCATGTTCCTTCAGAGTTGAAGATAATCTACTTCCTAGTCCAAACCTCCCTCAGGACGACGGGGGATGGCAGCGGGCAGGGTATGAACCCGGGACCATCGAGACGACCAAACAACAGTCCAGCGCGCATACCGCACGAACCAAATAGCCAATCATAGTTATAAATATGTGTCAGCGTAGTTAGATTAAGCTGAGAATGCCCAATGGTAGCGCAGTGGTTAGCTTGATGCCACAACAAATTAGAAAAGAAAAACTGCATTGACGTGCAGTCTTAGCAAGAATCATTGGGATTGTTCGGTATCTTACACACAAACACACACACACACAAAGCACATTTTGTGGGAGAACAGAGACACTTTATGCGGCAAACAACGGTCAGTTATTAAGCTTGGTTGAGATGCTTGACAAATTCAACCCAACCATGCAAGAACCTATTCAACGTAGGAAGAACGCCGAGGCTCACGACCAGAACCTCGGATATAGGATTCAAAATGAACTTATGGACCTGATGGCATGTTTCCCCGTCATCCTTGACTGCACGCTTGATGTTATAGCCGCAAAGAGCATATAAGTCTTTTCTTGTTATTTCTTATATAGTTACGCCGAGGTGGTCAACTGTAGTCAAACTGAATTTCCATTTGATTGGATCAATAAAAATTATCTTATCATAAGCCTATATAGCGTTTTGTTCACGTATCAGATCCAGATTTACATTGACCACGAAAAGAGCATAAGTCTTTTATTGTTATTGTACATTAGCCTATATAGTTACGCGGGGGTTGTCAATTGTAGTCAAACTGTATTTCCATTTGATTGGGTCAATACAAATTATCTTATCTTATCTTGTATAGCGTTTTGTTCACGTATCAGATCCAGATTTACATTGACCATGAAATGCGTAGGGCGTATAATTATCTTCTGTTTTGAAATAATGTCTGTAATATATAAGATAAGATATGATAATACGTTGTGGTGGATAACACTTTGAGTTAATGTAGTTAAAAGGTCAATAGTACAGTTAGGCCTACTTATGTAAGGTAGTATGTTTTGTAACAAAAATAAGGACTGCGGCGTTAGAGGCGGGCGAGTCTGTTAGCGTGACGTGGTACCATACCGTCCATACGACACTACCCTTACGGCTCAGGGCCCCGCATATGACATTCGCCCAGGGCCCCATCCACTGCTAAGACCGCCACTGATCCCGACCCCCCATGCACAGTCCCATAATACTTTTAACTTTCAAGCCCGTTTATTATAGCTGTCTTATCTTATGACGCTTCCCGACTGTGAAAAAAAAAATCTTTTACAATGTTCTTCTTTTCGTTGACGATTGAAATTACATTGGGTGAAACCTAATTTTCCCTATCAAATTTCTGCCCAGCCATTTTCTGGTAAATACAAATACTCCAATTGATGCCCCTGGGGTTATCCATATCTAGATCTATATTATAGGATGAGAATGGCTGAAAAAAAATATTGTGTGATAGCGAAACAGGACGTGTTGCAAATTTTTATTGGTTACATTTTGTCCAATGAAAATATGTGTTTCATCCACGTTGACAATTCCTCGCCGAAAACATGGCAGCTTACATAAAACTTTTAGTGTTTGTTGTTATTCATATGTTTCTGCTGGTTTCTGCAGATGTTAGAAAAAAAGAAGTAAGCATGGATGATATTACATTCAATATAACGGAAAACTTACTTTATCACATCATGTAATGCTTTTAGTAGATCTAGATTTAATTAGAAGCCCTAGCACTGAAAATGCCGGCGGCGTAATACTAAAAATTCTTGAATCGGTGATATGATTTAGTGATTAGTGAGTTACTCGCGGTACTGTTACTAGTGTTACTGTTCTGTAACTTAACTAACTCATATAACTGTAGTCACGTCTTACTTTAGTCAAAGTAACTTAATTAATTATTAAGTCCTAGAATCTAGATTAATCTAGATATAATTTATATGTACTGATTTGATTGAATCTTTTTTTAAAGTTTTTTTTTTTCTCACAAAACTGCCAAAACTAAGATCTAGATTCTAGATCCAGTGGCGTAGCTAGGGTGGGGGGGGGGGAGAATTTAAAAATCCCCATGGGTCCTTACTTGAGGGGGGTCCCCAAATGAGTGTTATTACATTAAATATTACACAAAATGCAGGGGCCTCCGAAAATCTCTAGCTTTCCCAGCCCCAAAATGATGACAAATTTTTAGCTACGGCGTCTATGCCCCTGTCTAGATCAAGAGTTTAAAACTATTATTATTATATAAGTATTAAGTATATAGAATCTACTGTCTAGAGTTATCTATAATCTATCATAGATTCTAAAAACAGCTGTGTTCATATGTATATTTAATAATATATATTATAATTACTCATAGTTAAGATTTTATTATAAAATAAATTGGGTCACTTCATTCCTCTACACCGAACTCAGTTTTTGTGCTTTTCTTTTCATTGAACACTGATCCCTGTCACCGAACACCACACTAAGTAATTATATCTGTGTTCTTTTAAAATTGTTTAGATTGTATTAAAATGAAGTAGATTCACTTCTTCTGCAATATATATGTATTTATAGTCTATGGCCTCCGTCCATGGTAAAGCAACTGATGGATCTCCTCAAGAATGAGATAATGCATAGACATTATAGCTATGGTCAGAATACTCAGAATGATGTTGCCCAAAACAGCAGTCCCCCCCCCCCCCCCCCCCTTTTCCAAACATAGCTGGTGTATCCAGAGGAATTGTAAATGTCGATACATTTTGAAAAAATAATTTATGGGATCAGAGGCGGCAGGCTCTGCTAGGGTGTAGATCTGAGTACTGCATACTACCTGAGAGTCTCCTGCTCCTGATTTTCCCCCATGGTTGACTCAAAGCCTTTACAGTATAGGGAGGGTGGGACTATCTAATGGAATGGTCAGCAAATTATCAAACCCATCCATGGAGCCTCTGCTTGTTTTCATAATTTATTGTATATCTCACCTTGCTGCCATCTCACCTGGCATGATCGCCTGCAGTGGGCATGGTCTCTGGCTTCAAATTACCAGCCCGCACTTTTTTCTTTCATTCATAAATTATGTACTCTACATATCTGGATCTAGGTTATTGAACGAATCATAGCTCCCAATAGGGAAACAAGAATGATTTATGAAAACTCATTATTTAGAGAACAGTTTCTTTTTTATTTACTTTAACAGCAAACAGTAAAAGTGTGATTGGAATGGCTTATCAAAATATAAATAACTTTCCATTTATCTATAGAATGCCCATCAGCCTAGGAGTAAACAGGCTCATAATCTAGCCCTCATCCCTTATGTGGGTTGCCAGGGGCGGGGGAGGTTACAAAAATAGCTTTGCATACATGGCTACAGAGAATCTAAACAACTACCATCTTTGGAAAAACGGAAAAAAAATACAGAAACTTAGCTAAAATTAGACATGTGCAGTCGATTTTTGCTCCAAACATATATAAACAAATGAATAACATCTAGATTCTAAAGATATGCACTAGATCAGCGGTTCTCAACCTTTTTAACTCTGGGACCCGCTAATACAATTTTTCACTAGGAGGCAACCCCAGCCGTAATTTTTTTTTTCATAGGTCTAGGTAAATGTGATTTAGCTAATGATATAAAATGGTTATCATCTTGAATAGTCTACTGGTGTTGGAACACCAAGGCCAGCAAAAGCGAAGAAAAGCTCCTTTTCACCACCTGAAATGGGTGACTTGCAGGTTCCCCCTACCCACCACCCTGTCCGACGTCGGTGAGACTCGGGGTTAAACTTTGAGTTTGTTTATGCGTTCACTTCCAATGGACACTGACAGTCCGGACTCGCGGACTAGAGACGCAGCCAAAGGCCGCACCATTGTATTCCCCCATCGTATTCGTATGCTGTACCAGGTAAACCGTGCGGGACACACCATTTATGTAACAGCCACTTGAGGGACGGCATCTGGATATTGACAAGTCTTTGCAGGAGCTTTTTCACATCCCCGCCAGTGCAATGGCAATGCTCTCGCACCACCTTAGGCACTCCCACCGGAGCCTATTTTTTAATAACAATTATTAAAAAAACAAAGAATAACCAATAAATAAAACAACACGTATACTTTCAAACAAGGTTGTTACATTCACTAAAAGTGCCCTCTCTATCCTCTGGCAGTATGTCCTTGTTTACATTTGTCACCCCCACTTTTTATTTTTCATTGAAACTTGACGATCGTTTCATAATATTTTTTTTTTGAGTAATGTCCCTTTCTTTAGCTGCTACTGATTTAAACCTATATCCACTATGGTACCAATATGCTTATTACAACGCATTAGAAAAAAAAATTCCGATAAAAAAATTGCCAATACACCCCCCCCCCCCCCCCCCCCACCATCCCATTTTCCAATGGTGTTAGGCAACCCCTGGCTAAGGTTTAGAACCCCTGCACTAGATGCATAACAGAAGAGCTTTTTCCGAAAGAAAGGACTTGAAGTCTTGTGCCCATCAATGGCGTCACTCAGCTCAATAAACAGATCTAGAGTTTGATGATCATGATGATAATCTAGGATAGATTTAAATCTTTGAAAATAAAACAAAAACAAAACATACAATGCAGTACACTATTATTAAAATCTACATTAAATATGTACAGACTGTACATGCACTTCTAAAAAGAAAAACTCGAATGTAAAGGTATAAATACATTTAACTCAGACAAAGATCTAAGCTTGGTAAATGTGCTTTATGATTTCCTCAGTTGATGTGTTTTTCGAAATATTTCAGGAATCTCTTGGAGATAAGGTTCAACAGCTGATGGAATGGAACAACAAAAAGTCCATCATACGGTTGAACGGTGACAAGTTTCGGCAGTATGTGAAAGCAAGCCCACGTAATTACTCTGTCATTGTTATGTTAACAGCATTACAGCCGCAACGTTCCTGTGTTGTATGCAAGTAAGTTAACTTTTAATAATGTTTTTGTGTCTAAATGTTCTATATATATTATAGTTAACACTTTGTTACTGTTTGCCTGGGAAATGTTGAATTTGCTGCAAATGTGTGTATCATATAGAACTATACCTCCTCCTGACCTAGATCCACTTTGGTACATTTTTGTTTTAATTACTCTAGTATGGTGCATTGTTTGTGCTATAACATGCTCAGTGTGTTATGGTCAATATCTCTGTTTTGGCCCTGTAGGGTGGGGGGTATCAATGAGAAGATTTTCACACTTTAGCCATTGAGAAAGGTAAAAGCTAAACAGTTGGTAAAAATATTTCTATTGCACAGATTTATATGTCTAGGTCAATCACACATACATATATAATTACATGAATGATCCAAACTAATTGATACACTTATACTTGATATAAGCAAAGTTTATTTTTTTTTAAATATTTTTATATAACTTCTTAGGACTTCTCCCCCCCCCCCCCCCCCCATCCCATCATTATTGATGTCCTAATCAATAGAGTCCAATGTAGACAAGTATTGGGCACTAGCCAGTTATTGATCCATATTGACGTTAGCTTTTGTAACTACTGAATCGTGAAGGATGTCTGAGTGTGAAGTCATGAAGGACTGTATAAGATGTGCATGTGTGTGTGTAGGAGTAAATGTTGGTATTTATTTCTTACTTAGTCAAATGGATTTTTTTTTGTCCTGGGTTAATATCATATTACATTTGTTTGTCCAGATTGTTTTGTTGTTGTTATTTCCAAATTTCAAGCATGTCCATTTCCATTTTTATTGGTCATTGCTTATTTCATGCAATAGTTACAACATTTTACCGACTAACACAAGGGCATTGTCTATATTTCATGGTTGTGTCATTATGAAAGTTGACAGATATCCTGCTTTGTTTTTTTTGACCTACTAAGGTTCCTGCTGTTTGCATTTAAATCGTTTGAACTCGTGCAAATATATGTATGGTCTGACAAGGCTGCATTGAAGTTATCTTGATGAGTCACATTTGGGACAAGTTTGTCAAACTTATAACTGGCATAGAGGAACTTATCACAACCCTCATCTCTTATACCCAGTTCTTTGAAAATATGGTTATACCCAAGAAGAATATTCAAACATTCAGACTATTTTCACTCAGTGTGTTTCAAGGTCATTTGTCATCACCTGGAAGTATGTAGGAGTCTAAATCCTGAAACTCTAGTTGCATGTGTTTGTATGTTTGAATCTTTTTTTCTTATGCAGTAGTAATGCTGTAATGGTTATATGTACGCATAATATTTTGAGCTATTCCCCCTAGGTATTTTATTATTCTGTAAACCAAATCAGCATAGCTCTGGAAATTGGCATCTTTTTTTTTCTTTTCTGAAGTTTTTATTGATTTTTATTTCAATGTTTGTCACATCATTATTTAGTAGCTATTGTGACACGTATTGGTTGTGGAGCACGAGAGACACTTGTTTATAGAAGGTATGATGTTGCACGAGGGAATCAAGGAGCCACAGTTGCATTTGTGGGTACAAAAATCTTGTTTTGAGAGCTGACCACATGGTCAATGGGCAGTTGACACCATGAGTATCAAGAAAAAGCTTTACTAATTGTGTATTTGATATTTTTCATTTGGATTATGATTGATTTTGTGAAGTATTCCATGCAAGTTATTGATGGCTGAAGTTGCCAATTTATTGTGAACTGTTATTTCATATAATAAATATTTCGTCTCTTATAATGTAGTTCATTTTGAATCTATATGTTGTGGTGATATTACACAGTAATATATTACACAGTAGACATACGCAACAAAAAATTTGGTGGAAGAAAGAACATTTTATTAATGCCAGAACAGGTATCAAGATAATACAAAGAACCACACTCATTCAAATAAAAACCTTACAATGTTATTTTACTGTACTCTCTCAGACATGCTAACGATGAGTTTCAAATCCTTGCCAACTCCTGGAGATACTCCCAACAGTATTCCAACCGTTTATTCTTTGCTTTAGTTGACTATGATGAAGGCTCCGATGTCTTTCAAAGTGTGAGTTATCCATTCTGTTTGTCATAATGTCAATTTTTGCTTATTAGCAATACATACTTTTACTAACAAACAATTTGTTCTAGTCTACTTCTTTAGCAAAAAAAATACCTAAATATCCTAAAGGTATGTAATCTTCATGTGATATGTTAGACTTACCATATTTGCGCTCATAAAACTCTCAGGTTATGGAAGTTTTTTCAACCGAATGGCACTTGTGCAGGATTTACAAAATTTATCTTACTCATAAACTTAGCGTAATGAAAACTTTGGACATACCAGTGGGTCTTTATACCTCCTCTAGTTAGCTAGGAAATCTTTATAAACAGCTCATTATAGACCTCAAGAAAACAAAAAGCACATGTACCAGTAGTTGACAGCAAGTCATACTTTGCTAGGTGCTGGCTGTACTGTTTTGTTTTGGCTAATTTTGTCATTTGTGCAGGGTATATGTGGGAAAATATGGTAAACCTGTATGTAGCTGTATGTATCCATGTAAGTGCCTTAACCTTACTCCTGATTCTGTCTCCATTCAGATGAAGCTGACAACTGCTCCTGTGTTTATGCACTTCCCTCCCAAAGGCAAGCAGAAGAAAGCTGATACTCATGATATTAACAGGTTGGATGGTCTACTGTTTATTTGTTGTTAGGAAATGTCATCAGTTCTCTACACATTTGGTTTAGTTTGTTCTCTTGATGAGGCAATACATTAGGGCATCACTGTGAATTTTAAGGAGAATTTCCTTCATCACTAGTTCACAACTGGAGGAAAATCATAGTTCATAAATTTGCTATTTATTCATTTTTTATTTGAAATGTATTTTTTTCATATTACCTCTAATTCAAATTGCTTATATTTTGTAATTCAGAAAGATAAGGAAGATAAACTTAAGCATTTTGTTTGTTTTGTTTTGTTTTTTATTTTAGAAATGGTTATGCAGCAGAGATGTTGGCCAAATGGGTAGGAGAGAGAACAGATATACAGGTAATATTTTTTTCTATGGTTGGGCACAATTTAAGCTTATTCATGTCTGAGTAATTTATTTTATTTTTTTACCTTTGGTTTATCTGTTCAGGCCTCCGCGCGGTGTTGATGCTTGTAGATAGATCTAGTGTAGATCTACGTTTGACTGAAGGTACTACCGAACTCAAAACTACTTCAGTAACACCGGCGAAAAGCCGAAACAAACAAAATATGTAGTCGACGCTGATGCTGTTTACAAATCCATTTAATAATTAAGAAGGGAATCGTCCTATGTCAGCTATGTCCGTAAATCCGTATCTAAATTCTACTGCTCTACACAAAGCATCCTCTTTCTAGCGTCACTAAGAGCGTTCTTGTTTTTTAAAGATCTGTCACGTCATTTGTCGCTAAGTAAAACTTTCCCCTTATTCCCGAAACAAATAACTAATTCCTAGTTATTTCGTTACCTCCTAGTTCTACGAGTCCAGGATCTCACTGGCTTTCCTTCGCCGACGTAGCTGTATAATCAGGGTCTAGCTGCAGACTAGGCCGATGACGTTAACTTCTGCCTCCTCCTAACAGAGGGCTTTTATTCTTCTTGATGTTGCTGCCAGTAAGCTCCGAGTCGGGGGTCGCCACGTTGTTCAGGCCTCCGCGCGGTGTTGATGCTTGTAGATAGATCTAGTGTAGATCTACGTTTGACTGGAGGTACTACCGAACTCAAAACTACTTCAGTAACACCGGCGAAAAGCCGAAACAAACAAAATATGTAGTCGACGCTGATGCTGTTTACAAATCCATTTAATAATTAAGAAGGGAATCGTCCTATGTCAGCTATGTCCGTAAATCCGTATCTAAATTCTACTGCTCTACACAAAGCATCCTCTTTCTAGCGTCACTAAGAGCGTTCTTGTTTTTTAAAGATCTGTCACGTCATTTGTCGCTAAGTAAAACTTTCCCCTTATTCCCGAAACAAATAACTAATTCCTAATCATGTCATAACAATCATATCATTAATATGTTATTAGTTGATGGAACAGTCTAATTGCCTGATAAAAATATAAATTAAGAAATGGCTGTTGTATTATTTCGTTGGTGAATTTACATTTTTTTAACACTAACTTTTGTTTATTGTGTGCTTTCAGATCCGTGTCTTTCGTCCGCCAAATTATTCTGGCACTGTCATTCTGGCCTTACTGTTTGCAATGATCGGAGGTTTACTTTATTTCAAACGAAATAATCTTGAATTTTTATACAACAAGACCTCTTGGGGAATAATATCTCTAGTAAGTTTTATTTCCTTAGCAAATAACACTGTTCACAAGTTAACTCAAATAGTGAAAAATTCTCTTTAAGAAAGTTAATATGAGGTATAATTATATGCTGTTATTTCAGAAGAAAAGGCATAAAAATGAGTATAGATTAGTCTATAAATCTACAGCAAATCTCTGGCTGAGCCTGTCTTTTACAGTTTTTTTTTTCAGAAATTTAATTTTATTATAAATTTCTGTAAATTATAATTTAAAATGGGTAGTCTTTTATTTAGTCATGAGCCTTCAGGAAATAAAAAAAAAAGCAACTACATTGTTTTCTTAAGCTGCTTGTGCCTTATAATAAAATGTCTTCTGATTACTCCTATCTGTGTATCTTTCAGGCTATTATATTTGCTATGACCTCTGGTCAGATGTGGAATCACATTAGAGGCCCCCCAGTTATGCACAGGAACCCAAACACCGGTCAAATGGTCAGTATAGCATAGTCCTTGAAAGAGTCAAGTATTTAAGTAAACTGTCAAATTTTTTTTTTAAATGCGCAGTAATACATTCTAATTGTGGGACTACTTTTTCGTTTCTTGCAGCATTACATTCATGGCAGCAGTCAAGGTCAGTTTATCATGGAGACCTACATTGTTATGTTGCTCAGTATCCTTTCATATGAACCCCACTAGAACACAGGACCATATATATATATGTTGACATCTAAGCAAAGGAATAGGTCATTGTTAGTTTTAGTAAACTGAATAGTACACTCAACAAGCAGAATGATTATTTTTCTTCATTTACACTCTTATCTTATATATAATTTATAATTAACTCCCTTGACAAGGGAAATAACTGTAGCTAGTGACAGCATATATTTATATACTGTGTTAATGGGTGAAAATAGAGCTTATAAAATTTTACATACATAAAAAAAAATGTGCGACACATTTTTAAAATAACTCTTTTTAAGATGATATTTTATTGATTTTTTTTGTCAAATTATTTTTCACTTGAGATAAATGGTTTGTCTTTTCTTCAGTATGAATACTTCAGATGTATTATCCATTCAATATATCAGCGTTAGGAGGGGTGGTGGCTGAGTGGTAGAGCGCTTGGCTTCCAAACTGGGGGTCCCTGGTTCGAAGACTGGGATTTTTAATTTCAGAACCTTTGGGTGCCTCTGAGTCCACCCAGCTCTAATCGATACCTGACATTATTGAGTAAAAGTAAAGGCGGTTGGTCGTTGTGCTGGCTACATGACACCCTCATTAACCGTGGGCCACAGAAACATATGACCTTTACATCATCTGCCCTATAGATCGCAAGGTCTAAAAGGGGGAACTTTAGTGTATCAGCGTTACATTGAAATTTTGTGTTGTACTCTGTTGAGCCAGCTTTTATCTGCTCAATTGTAGACTCTTGATATTGCTGTATCTAAAAACAAAAACAAAAAAACACCAGCAAACGTTTCCTTAACCTGATGTTCAAGATACTGCAGTGGTTGTTGGCTTTATCATGCTAAATGAAGCTCAGACAATGAAAGGTGACCCTGGTAAAAAGAGAAGTAAGTCTTCAAGCTCTTGTAGATCCTAAAACCTGTTTGGTGTTAGCTTTTTATCTTCTTTATTAGTTTCTAGTTGATAAAAACCTGATAGCCTAAGCATACTTATTTCTACTCAAATCTCTTGATGACTTGGCTGTGTGGTCATGTGGTATGCGCTCCAGACTGTTGATGATGGTCCTGAGCTTAAACTCTGCCCCTTGTCATCCCCTGCCATCTGCAAGTGATTTGGGCAGGGTGTAATAGTATAGTCTTTAGGGAGGATGTAATTGTTTTTGTTTCTGAAGAAATGTATAAAACCAAAGAAATAATTTTTTTTTTTATTGACTGCTAACTATTTATTCAAAAAAATATTGCTTACTTTTATATCAGTGGGACAACAAACTTAAGAGCAATGAATGTTTATGTCCCTGGAAGACATTTTCGTTCAGTAACTTTTGATCCATGACCTGATCAATGGATAGTCTCTTACACTAAGGACAGCTTGGGTTCACACTGAACCTCTTGTAACATCTAGCTACTGGAAATATTGTATTTGTTATTTCTTCTTTTCAAGTTCCTGCTGTTCTAATGAACTATTTATATGTTTCAGTTTTGTCTCTGGTGGGGCTGGGCTGTGTGACCATCTTTTTTAGCTTACTGCTGAGTGTCTTTAGATCCAAGTATCAAGGCTACCCATATAGGTGAGTGCTTGTTGGAGCTCTGATCTAGGTCATTATTATGCAGGGCATAGGACACCCTTTTTAAGAAAAAGTGAAGTCACCTTCTTTCACTGAGTATGACTAGATCTTGATAAAATCATTTAGTTTAACACTAGGTTTGAATGAAAGCTTGGTCCCACCGACAACTTACAAACCACTTTAAAGTTGAAACACTTTTTGAATAACATTTAAAATGTGAAGTACCTTTCCCGCTCATTCAGAGACTTTGATATTGGGCAATTCGTTAGCACTGGATCCTAAAAATTTACAACAGACATTTTTCAATTTGCAAAGCCCTCTGCCATTCACTGAGTTTCTTTAAATTACATTTTTTTTTTTTTTAAATTGTATTTCATTACTTTAAATAGGTCCACTATTTACTTTTTACTTAATAAAAAAGACAAGTTTTTAACTTAATTTTTTTTGGTAATTCTCTTAAACTTTAGTACAGTGGCGTTCTGATAATTCGAATATCTGTAATCCAAAAGACTGCTACATCCAAAACCGAAATTAGAATATTTTAAGGAAAGAATGTGTCTTGTCTACTAACTATTACAGTAGGTTTCAGAGATAGACAGTGTAAGGAACAAAACAGAACAATGTTATATGTGGTTCTCAATTGGGTAAAAAGTCTTTTACACTTTTTTTTGTTGAAGAGAAGCAAAATTACACCTCAGAAGCATTGTAACCGCTACGGTGAAGGCGGACTATTGTTTTACATAGTGTAGCACTATTGCACGTTGTATTTCATACTTATGTATATTTTATTAATAATTGTGCTTAATCTGAAACATTCTTTGATCGTAATTGGGTCAAGTCCCAATCATTTTTGACTATCAGGACTCCACTGTATATTTAGTTGCAATGAATTCAAATTCATTGAATTGTTGAGTGTGTTTTTTTTTCAAATTGTTGACTATTTTTTCACTAATTGTTGACTGTTTTTTCACAAATTGTTGACTGTTTTTTTCACAAATTGTTGACTGTTTTTTCACAAATTGTTGACTTTTTTCAAAAATTGTTGACCGTTTTTTTGCAAATTGTAGACTGTTTCTTCACTAAGTGTTGACTGTTTCTTCACAAATTGTTGACTGTTTTTTCACAAATTGTTGACTGTTTTTTCACAAATTGTTCACTGTTTTTTTGCAAATTGTAGACTGTTTCTTCACTAATTGTTGACTGTTTCTCCCCAGTTTCTTGTTCAAGTAGCTGTGGATGTGTTGTTGCAGTGTGTCTGCCAAGTCAAAAGAAACTTAACACATGTTCATTTCTATCACTGTTTCTGTTTTGCTTAAAGATATTTAGATACTAAATAGTTGAAAAACCAATGTAACTAGATAAGTGACTGTGTGTCTATGGTTATAGTGCAGTCACCTGGATGCAATGTGCATATAGATTGTAATTGTTTGTGTGATGAGTGTGTTGTACAGTAGAGGGGAGAGTGGGCTCTGGTTGTTTCATTCGAGTGACTGTTCAGGTGTGATGTTGGTGTTTTTAGTCTCCCAGTCTTCTGCTGGACTGTTTAGGTATAATGCTCACATCTCTTCTGTCATGTTTGACTTTGCACTGTGTTACCAAATGACGCCAACATCAAAGTATTCAATGTCTTTGTGTGTCTGACTCTTTGCTGATTGCTAGGACTTCATTTTTGGCTTCTATTTTCTTTTTTAATAACAACTGAATACATTTGTTTTATTTTGATGTGGTACAGGTCTTGAGTTTTCTGGGGTTTTATATTGATTTGATAGCTGCCATAATACAGGAAGGACACAAATAGATACAGTTGTTAGTCATATTGCATACAAATTATGATTGTATGCTGGTCACGTATAAAAAATGTACAGGTACTAACAACTTGCATATATTATCTTTCTGCTTTTGACCTTAACAAGGCAAGTCAAAGGGAGCTAATAGGCTCTTGAAGTGAACAACCCTAAATCTTGTGTCTATCCTGTTGCTCTGCTGGTGTATGCTCTTAGGGGCAGGCTGATTGGTTGGCACACTTACTAGGTGGCCAAACTACTTCACTCTTCAGTAGGGCCTTAATAGAACAAGAAGAATCCTGAATTCACTGTTTTGTTATGTCCAACCTTTTCCTGCTGTTCTTCTTAAAAACTCTAATGAAAATGTTTTGAAATATCAAAATATTTATGTGTATTTATTACTTCAAAAACAGGGGACTAAAATATATGGTTAAAAACAGTAGATTTTTTGGTTAATGTAAAACACTACTTTTTTTTTTTTTTGCTTAACTTATAAATGAACAATTTTTTTATCGCTTTGAAAGTGTTTTATATCTGTCAAACTTCACTATATTGAATAGGACTGCAGCAAATCTCAGTTGTTTTATAGTAGCTTCTTAAATCTTGGCAGAGTTCTTTGTGGTACATTTTTTAAAATGGTTCAGTCACTCCTGTGTTCCATATACTGAAGTTTGGTCTTTTTTTTTTTTTTTGAGATGACTATGTTGTAGTACGGCATTATATTCAGTTCTTCAATTAAAAAAACAAAACAGGATTAGTATATATTTAGACAACTTGATTACTTTGACTATTATTGTCATTGTTTTTAGGGAAAAATTTATATTATCAAATAAAAATAGAATTGTCTTGTTTATTCAACATTTGCTTGTATGTTTTAAAAAAATCATGTTAAATTATTTTACTTTCGGTTCATTAAATTGAGTTGAAAACTTTCATTGAAGTCTCATGAGTTGCACATCTTATTTCTCTAAACTTCACTACCAGGTTAGTATAATAATTGACCTAGGAAAAAAAAAAGAATCAGACTAGAAATGAAACAAAAAAAAATTTACTGAATGTGCTGTCTTCAGCCACTCAACAAACTCATCTTGAATCAAATCGTAAATTTAAAAATCCTGCTAAGAAGAGCTGCTGATCGAGAAAAGTGCAGTGATTTGGTTGCGTGAACTGTTACAGCACCCCTAGGACAAAAGTCAAGGGACAGATAAAGATATGTTGAGTCTAAATAGGAAATTAAACTTGAGCTTTCTGAGTTAGGTAGCCAAGTAGTTGTTTTTTTGCTTTACCTCCCTTTAAATATCTTTCAAACCTTTTTTTTAATCACAAATGGCAAAGAGGTGTTAATGTAATAGAACAAGTTAAAAAAATTTTCACATTGAAATTAAAATGCCTTTTTCTTTAGGTTTCATGTAGAACAAAAAAAACATAAAAAATACTTTAGTTTGGATCAGTCATGTATTTAAATTAGTAATAGATTTAGGAATAACAATAACAAATATTTTGACCAATTGTTTTTGATTATCACTTCTCTGTGCCTGTTGGAAAGGGTTAGGTGGAGAACAGTCAAGTCCCTTCCTAACTTTCTGCTATTTCAATCACTCTCTTCCTAACATAATTCACTTACAGTGCAGCTGTCCTAGTGAAAAAAGTCATAGATGTACCTATCCATTAATTGCTTGAACTGCAAGATGCCTATGCTTGGACATTTGGCTATTGTTGGAATATTGCCACCCACACTGCAGTCCCCCTATTCTTACATCTGTTGATTCTAAGTGTTAGGGTTCAACAGCCTAGCAGGTTTACTCTTCAAGCCTTTCCTGTGTTTGAACTTAGCTGCAAGACAGCAGAGGCTGGGATTCAGACTTCTCCTAGATGGCTTAGCCAGGCAAAGGTAACTCCTCCTGCCTGAAGTTCACTGGTTTAGTTCTGCCAGACTTGTGTCAGTATAATATAAAAAGCAAGGAATGAACCTAACCAAGAATAACAGTAAAATTAAATGCAGCCAACATGGACAAAAGCTGCTGCTGTGTTACTTTGGGACTATTTCTTTACAAAGTAAATGTAGCCAACATTGACAATAGCTGCTGCTGTGTTACTTTGGGACTATTTCTTTACAAAGTCAATGTAGCCAACATGGACAAAAGCTGCTGCTGTGTTACTTTGGGACTATTTCTTTACAAAGTCAATGTAGCCAACATGGACAAAAGCTGCTGCTGTGTTACTTTGGGGCTATTTCTTTACAAAGTCAATGTAGCCAACATGGACAAAAGCTGCTGCTGTGTTACTTTGGGACTATTTGTTTACAAAGTTAATGGAACCTACTTTTTGTTGAACATGTTCCTTCACAAGTGAATATTTTACACCCTCACGGCACACCTCCCATAGCATGGCGGTGGATGTCAGGTAGCCATCCTGTAAGATGTTTTTTTCTTTCAAATTTACCTAACACATTAAATCATTGAAGCGATTGTCAATAGTCAAGCTAAAAAAAAAAAATGTACATGTCTATTTGTTAGCTGGAAGAATACGATCCAATGAAAACACAGATTCTATATTTACACACAGTTTATTCCTAAACAGGAATCTCAAAAATATTTATTCTAATGTGGCGTAGTCCATACTTTCATCCGAGCTCTCAACATGCCAAGGTACTTCTTCTTCACTTTCACTGTGGGCTGCGTCTGTTTCCTGATTGGCTAGTTTAGTCTTCAACTGGGACAAGGCCAAGAGATATTGGCACGTGTATTTGTTGTGATCAGAACTGGATGAAACAAAATAAATTCTATTACATATATATAATAATGTATAATAATATTATATAGTAAAAATGTTTTCCCTGAAGATGTTCCAACATAAATTCTTTCTGCACCAAGTAAAAAGTAAAGTTCCCCTGTCATCTGATTTTGTGGCCTACGGTTAATGAGGGTGTCATGTGGCCAGCACAACGACCAACCACCTTTACTTTTCCCCAACTAATGTCAGGTACCCATTAGAGTTGGCTGGATCCAGAAGCGCTCAAGGATCCTGAAATAAAAAAAATTCCAGTCTTTACCAGGATTTGAACCAGGGACCACCGATTCAGAAGCCAAACGCTTTACCGCTCAACCACCGCACCTCCATTTCTGCATCATGTGGTAATGACTTACTCCATATTCAAGAAACAGCGAATCTATTAATGACCCCAACCATAAACCATATATATAATAATGAAGTCATATTTGGTTTTCTTTATATAAGCCTAAGTAATGTGGGGAAATAGGTCACTTAACCCAATGAAAGTCTACGATTAATTTGTATTCGAATTCGCATAGAAAGTGTCAACAATGTACACAGACTCAGTTTTTATTACTTGGAAGTTTAAATTCAAAAGATTCTGTAGCATAGTAGATGGTTGCACTAGACAACTACAGTTTTCTTTCCATTCTAACAGATAAGTAGCTGTAACTGCAATTTTAACTGTAGAAGTCCCCAAGTTCATGGTTAACAAGTTTCAGTTACAATATATATGCATTGTGTTTACTGATACCAGAACTTCCCATTTAATTGATCATAAGTTAAAATAGCCCCAAGAGAGGTAATTGAACCATCTCAGCACAAATCCCTTTATCCTTTTATAGACAAACTAAAAGTCCTTATATAATATGCCTTTCCAATTGGACATCTAAATAACAAACTAAATGTAGATGATGTTAAGGTCATGTGTTTAACAGTAAACAAGCAGGGTGTCGTCTACAGCACATCGACTAGCCACCTTTACTCTCCTTAACTAAAGTCAGCTACCTTTTAGAGTTGGACTCATTGACGCTGTGACATAATGGGGAACTAACTATTTTTGATTACTTGTATAGTTAGGAGTGATTCCCCTTATGTAGTTTATAAAAGGCCTTGCAAACTGTGCTTAGTTGCCACTTGCTCCTGAGTTACCAGCTTGACCACTGGACCTGTGTTGTGAATAGCATTTTTTTCTGTCAGTGGTCGTGTGTCATGGGGTACTCGGAGAAGTGTGTCATGGGGTACTCGGAGAAGTGTGTCATGGGGTACTCGGAGAAGTGTGTCATGGGGTACTCGGAGAAGTGTGTCATGGGGTACTCGGAGAAGTGTGCCCCGCTCTGGAGATCTTTGGGCTAAGTATATCTTTAGTGTGATTGTATTTTGTGGAATGTATAATTATTAGTAGATATAGCCTTAAATGATTTCCAGGCAGTATATTTTTACCCTGATGTTCTGCATCCTGGGGCACTCCCAAACGTGACATATTTTTGTAACCTTTTTCTGAGGGATTCAACCTGTATTGAATCAGATGGACTTTACATATTTTTATAGCCTTGTCTCTGAGGGATTCAACCTGTATTGAATCATCAGATGGGCTTTACCAAACGGATGTCTATAGGTGGGATTCTATGAAGCTTGTAGGCTCATAGGTTTCCCTGAAGCCTATAGTTCATCATGACCCTTTTGTTTTGTTTTTTTGGCTAAAAGTGGCTAGTGTCAGCCTGAAACCTGTAACCCCAGAATGGTCAATAGTGGTCATGTGTTGACCTGAGGCCTGTGACCTTTATTTTTGATAACCAGAATGTGACGATAATGTAACATATGACTAGGGCTGTGTGCCAAATTATTTTTGAGTATCTTTTGTTTACTTTTTGTTGTGTCGGCCTGTGGCCATGTAGTGACACATTTATTTTACTCATGTAAATAAACTTTGTATATATGTTTACCTGGGACTTTGTAAAGTCTTTTGTTGCATACATTAGTTGAATTGTATACCTGGAGGTTATACCTAATATCCTAGGCAGTACAAGAAGGGACCAGTACACCTCTGGACGAACGTGCCAGCACACTTTTAACACTGACCTTTTGATCTAAATACCTAAATCTAGCTATAATTCTAATTGAATATTTTTAGCTATACCCTCTAATAGGTAAATTAATTGATCAAAATTTTGTTATATTGAGTGGGGTGCTCTTTTAGAATCAATCCCCATTAATTTGTAACATGGGGTACTCTTACAAGCAACCTCATCTCATTTGTAACAGACGCCCTAAGAATCCCAAATTTCACTGTGAGATCTGAATCCAGGACCCCAGGTTCAGAAGCTAAGCGCTTAATTAACCAGCCAGCCACAGCACCTCCCATAACTAAAAGCTTTTGCCAAAGAGCCTCACATTTTCTGTAGATCCTCATATTTTCTGATCAAGTTTCGCTGCAGTGTCCTAAGTGAGGGCATGATCATCTGCGACCTCTCTTTCAGTTTTGGACCATGACTTGTCAATAAGGGCAATAACCAGTGGAGGTAAAACTCTAAATGTGCGGAGCTCTCTATTACTTGTCCGACGAAAGACAACAGCTTATCTACGTACATGTCTGGTATGTTCTCAATGATGTTGGCAGCTGTGAATGAAAACAAAACTTACTTCCTGAGTATAAGAGCTACATATTCTTACTTTAGAACATACAGCTGGTTAAATTGTTCACAAACATCTAACAAGTACAATCAATATGAAAGAATTAAACTCAATCAAACATAATCAGGTTATATTATTATAAGGAATTCACTTGAATAGCTATTATTTCCAACACAAGTGTTCCAAAATATATTTGATCTCTTCACAGAGGTGGAGAATCACATTGGTCTTAAAAGCTTCACGACTGTTAAGATTAGTGTAAACTGGTCCAGACAAGTGATACGATCATAGCGTATGGCTGCCTGGTCGTGCGGTTTGCGCGCTGGACTGTCGTTCGGATTTATCAATGGTCGAGGGTTCAAATCCTGCCCGCTCCCATCCCCCGTCGTCCTGCGGGAGGTTTGGACTAGGAAGTAAACTATCTTCAACTCTGAAGGAACATCCGAAGCATGAAAAAACATTTTACAAATTTTACAAACAAGCATTGAGAAAGCTAAAGGCTAAACAAAAACAATCGGTAAAAATATTTCTAATCGCACAGATTTATTATGTCTAGGCGTTATATGCTACAACAGTACAGGACTGATCCAAAAGAATTGATACAATTACATTTAATATAAGCTTTGTTTTTTTTAAAGTATTTTTAAAATGTTTTTCTTTGTTTGTTTTTGCTAGAGGGAAGTTTTTGTTTGTTTTTGTTATACAGGTCTTATACAGTTTATTTTTGAGTCTCAGAGTTTTTATTGAGAAAAATAAATCTGCTAAAATATATTAGCATAATAGAAGATATCCTTAAACAAGGCACAATGTAAAAATCATTTCTGCATGTAAACACAAATTATGTCAACCAAGAGGCTACTGCAGGTATGGACTCCAAGACTTCAAGAATGACAGGAAAGAAAACAACTCACCACTGGAAACAGGTATGGACTCCAAGACTTCAAGAACGACAATCTCTTCATTCAGTTTGAAGCTGAGCATCAAGGCTGCCGAGTAGTTCCCTTGCATCAGTGTTGACCTGACGCTGGACGGAGTGATGTCCATCTCCAGCTCAAAGGGATCAAAGACCAGAGAGTGATCCAGGGCGTAGACCAACAATCCTTCAGTGGTACAAGCAACCCATGAGCGCCCTAAGAGAAGATAATTGGAATGAGTGTAATTGGCAAACTATCAGAAAATTAGTAGGTAAAAACAAAAAAAATAGCAATAATAATTTCTTCTGAATATTGTCATGGTCAGAGTGCCATATGGCACACACAAAGAGTGGTGTGAATACTTGATGCGAATAGAAATGACATTAGAAGACAGTAAGCGAAAAAAACTGTGTCGACATTAACCCCTAAAGTGCTGAGCTGTTTTACAATGAGTGCATAAAAAATGAAAGCTAAACTACCACACGCGCCTTAAGGGTTAAAGAACTTGTGAACTTTAGAGTGTTTTTAGGCACCAATGCACCGTGTCTTGTGCAGATAAGTAACACTAAAAAAAACGAAATAACAAAGGCGAAAAGCCAACAATATAAGATGTTGATTCTGATAAACAATGTCAAACAAGAAGTTGAATAATAATGAAGGGGAACCCTAAGATGCCGTCAAGCTAAATCTCTGTCCAAAAAAAAAAGCCCACCAAAAATAGTCTGTTTACTTTTCACTTTCCTTCCTAAAATCCTAGTCATGTTTTTAATACGTCAAAGTCTCGCAGTCAAAACTCTCCTTTTTATGAAACAAATAACTTTTTGGGCCTAATTCCTAATCGTGTCATAACATTGTCATTTTAAAATATGCTTAAAGTAACTGAAAGACAAGACAGCAATTGACTGATTTACAATTATATTTCATGAGTCTCATGTCTTAACAAGTATATAGGAGCATATAAATTAAGGATGACTTCTCCAAAGTTTGTCAATATCACTGCCTTCAATGATGGAGTTGACACCACTCCAATCAGAGTTGGCCCAGGTTGACTCTCCTTTATTTCAGTAAAAAAATTTTTTTGAATCTTTATCCTAACATTTGGTACATCAGATTGTTTCAAACATTTCTCATTAGAGTAACGTCTTCCTTCTACAAGCTTTAATCAAGTGAGAGCCATTTGTTTGCAAACTGATATGGTCAAGAAAACGTCCCACTAAATAACTCGGCACAACCCTCCCTACCCCCCCCCCCCCCACCAGGTAATCAATACCAGCAATACCAAAAAAAAAAAAAAACCCCCAGCTATCAGTGTATCAATACTTCAATCCCTCATCTCCATGGCACATTGAAAAGGTTAATGCAATTAAAAGTAGACCATGGAGATTACTACACCGGTACTGAGCACGAGAACTACACATTGAGTTACTAAGTATAATTATAATAGTATCTTGACCAACACACAATTTCTCACCTCAGAACCAGACAGAATGTTCCAAAAGCTAAAAGCTGGAAGTAGGGAAACTTGCCCTTATGGAGCATCACCTGGGAATGCCAATCATGTCCTCAAAAATATTTACTCTATTAAGAGGCCCAAACAAGACTCTGGCCCCAAAACTCTCCTATAGAAGAAAAACTAAATGGATAACAACCTGATCTGGAAATCACTGAGCAGTTCAGACCAGATATAGGATTGCTAATCTGAACCCCCCCCCCCCCCCGATAAAAATATGAGAATGAAGATCTTGAAGGAACTATTGTTTCACAATAGTGCATTGCAAGCAATAAAATATGACACTGTCAATGCAATGTACATTAATACAGCAACAAAACTTCACATCAACAAGTCATTTTTCGTTCAACAATTGAATTGTGCATAAATTTCTGTGTCCATTTGTGTTTGTGAACAATGAATGGTATCATCCCTGTGTAGCCCAAGAGGCTGATTTTTTAAGGTGTATAATCTTTAAAGGTTTCTTAAATTTATTTTTCTTTTCAAATAGGTGTCCAAGAAGAGCCTGTTAGTTGGTCACTATCTCACTAGCAACATTTGGCGACTTATAATTTTTTAATTTACTGAGAATAAAAACAACATAATGAGATCAAATTGAATTTCAGAAGAAAGACAATGAAAATAAATAGTTTGTACAGAACCATTCAACTCAGAGTTGTGCACATCTTATCAAGCCATAAATAATAATAACATGTGGGCACAGAACTGACAAAGTTTATGATAATGTAAAAACACAAATCAAGCTTAGTTCACCATATAGGGTTATTAAGCAGACAGCCACAAGAACACAAGACACCACAGCACAACTTTCAACTATAAATCCAATAAGGAGCAAGAGACAGCCTTGGACAGTCTTGGACAGCCACAAACAAGGTAGATTTGGCAGGCAAGTGGTTACTGTTATGTTGAGAGATTCAGAAGTTTGAAGACTGTTGGCTGTCAGATGTCATTTAACACTAGTAACAGACTCACTCAAGATTTCTAGTCAGATTATGGAGATGACATTACATCTCTCAAAACACAGATGAAACTAGAAATTAATGTCTGAAGATTAAAGAAGAGAGCAGTATTATATGTCGCTTTGCAGACCCAGCTGTGGCCTGTATGTATTGTCACGCCCAAGGCAGACAAAGCCATTGTCTCACTTTTCCCATCTTCCTCTTTTTTTTTTGAGGGGAGGGGGGGGGGTTCTCAAAAGGTTCTTATAAGATTTTTCTCTTTCAAAAGCCAGTTTCTGCAGAATGTATTCTACCATTGGGAGTAAGTATAAACTGAGGTTAAAGCCAGTCTTTAATAAGAAGTATAACTTTACAGAAAACAATATTTGAAGAAACACAAGGGATGCCAGTATCTTCATAGCAAGATACAAGTTTCTTTTCCTGAGAATGATTCAATCAAGCCAAAGTACTAGTAGATTGAGCAATGAATCTTCAAGATTGTTGTTATAACAATCTGATCCAGCAATAGTGTGTCTGGAAATCTATTTTAAAGTTTTCAAGGCTGCCCAAAAAGACAAAAACTGATAACAATTATCTTTAATGTGTTCATCACAAGATCAATAACTCTGTCATTGACAAAACATTAGAGGGTGAGAACTCTTCCTGGTAACACTTTTTTATTTTCTTTTAACAGCTAAGAAATTTGGCTTACTTCTGCTAATGTTATAGGCATGTTGATTCTACAAGACAGAAACATTTGGAGAATGTGCAGGTGGCTAACGGTTCAATGTCTCTACACTTTGTCTTAGAGCCAAATATAAAATAATGATTTCACAATATTGACAAATATTTGTACATTTGGCTACATATACGAATATTTGACTTACATACTGGAAAAAAGATATGTTACTATTCACCTACATAAAACTTTAAAATGGAAGGTCTTATCTGGCATAAGAAAAACAGCAGTACCATAATAGTTCCTCTAACAATGTCAGATAGATACTACCAGACCTTGCTTACTATCTATGCCCTCGGAGCAATGGGAAACACAATCTCCATTGTGGTGTTCAGCCGCAAAACTTTCCAAGGTTCAGCCAGCACGCTGAGCCAACAAATTCTGTGCGCACTGGAGACGCTGTACATGGGCATCCTGACGTGGGGGATCACCATCATCTACCACAAGATGATCCTATCCAAGCCAGTCTGCTTGGCTCTCTTCTACCTCATGCATGTCATCAATGTGATCTGCAACTGGATGGTCGTGCTGGTCACCATAGAGAGGCTGACCTCGGTCATTCTGCCTCTTCGGGTTAGGATCTTGTGGACAAGAAGGAGGCTTTTAATAGTCTTCTTCACTATTTCCTTCCTGACTCTGGTCCTGTACAGTGGCTTGTTCATTTTGACTACCAAACTGGACAATCTAGTCACAAACTCATCTACCGTTTTTGCCTGTCTCACACACTACAAAGACATCAAGCTAGAGATGGCCAGGGCTTGGCTTGAGATCATCTTCATGCACTCTATGCCTTGTGCTATACTCGTCATCGGCAACGGACTGATTATCCTTTGCATGGGAAGGCACAAAGCTTTCCTAAAAAAGTTGACCCAGAAACTACCAACTGTCCGGAAACACACCAAACTACCTTTAGCAGATTTGTGCTTGTTCAATAACAATTCTGACACAAGTCAGTTAGAGTTAAGCTCTCTGGTCAAAACACATTCTTCTACTTGCACAAATAGAGAGACACACAGGAGCAAAAAACTATTTGGAATTAAAACTTGCAGAGCTGAAGATCTGACAATTTTTATAATATCAAAGAAAGAAGAGACTACAAGTTTCTCCACACTGGATATCACTGACACAACCAGTCAAGGAAATTCTCTAGCTTCAGTCTTTTTGAATCACCAGTTTCAGAGTTCAGAAGAAAATCAAAGTCAAGAAACTATAAATATGACAATGGAAAAAGCTGAGCCTCTGAAAGGACTAATCCCAATGACCAGCCCACATCTAGACCTCACCATTGTCATGAACAATGCGTTCACATTTCACAAGTCTACAACAAAAAGAACTGCACAGAGTGCCAAAAGTGTCATTCCCAGACAGCCCAGAAAGATGAGTCAACAGTCCCAGAATGGACAGCTGCGTAAAGAAAGAGCAATGACTGTCACACTACTACTGATCAACTTCACGTTTCTGGGGACCAAAACTCCTTATTTTATACATTCCATTACTCTGCCTGGATTTCCTGACAAAGATGCAGTGTTGACTCTCCAGGAAGCTGAGCTGAAGTTACATTTTGTGATACTTTCCTCACTCTTCAATGCACTGAGTTTTATTTTATACTGTTTGGCAGGGTCAAAGTTCAGAGAGGAGCTCTCCAAAATGGTGTGCAGTGCAGTGAACCAAGTCAGAGGCTTGTGTCAAACTAAATGTAATTAACTTAATGAATTTTCTCCGGTATCTGATATACCCAGACATACCCAGAAGTCAAGTGTCCTCTTTGACTACATACTTCAAAATGTGTCACTAATACAATAAGAATCTATTTGATCAACATGGGTATAGACTGTCAATCAAACATAGACAATGCTTAGACAACACTTAGACTTAGGTCCTCCCGCGCCGTTCGGCGCATTGGGCGGCAAGCTGTCTCCATAAAGATCTGTCACTGGCAATGTCTGAAGCCTCCTCCCACCTGGTATCCACTGTTCTGAGGTCCTCCATGAAGGTGTGTCGCCAAGTATTACGAGGACATCCCTGTTTGCGCTTTTCTCATTTTGGCTTCCATGCTATCGCAACTCTTGGTGTGCGTAATTCATTTTGACGTAGAACATGTCCCGCAAACCTCATGCGACGCTCAGTCACAACCTCACTAAGTGTTTGACTCCCCAGTTCGGCATAGGATTTCCTTGTTTGAGACCCGATCTGTGTAACTGACTCCCAAAATCCGTCTCAGCCATCTCTGTTGAGCCACATTTACTCTTTTCTCAATTTTGACACAATAGATGACACATTACCCTCTAAACAGAAATGCAAATGGATGACTTAACAGAACAGCCTAACAGGAAACACGTGATGAGTACAGCATTTGGCCACAGAAGAAAGACAATAGGACTTTCAAAGAAGACATTTGCAACAGGTAGAACAACTGATCACAACAGATGGTGTAGCACGGTCTGGTCATCTTCTATAAAAACTCACCAGACTTAATAATACTTATATCTGTTTTCCCAACATTGAAATAGGTCTAAAACAACTGTGATTATTTCTAATGTAATACAATAAACTAACTGGTGGATAACAAACTATACAGTAATCTTTATATCAGGACTCAATGGTAGACTTTGTATTTTAAAACGTTGTACTAATAATTTATAAAAACTAACATTACTGTAACAGATAATGTGTTTTTGTATCATTCTTATATAAAATAGAATCAATAGTTTCTAGCCACTCCTTAGCAATGTTAACACAAGCATACAGACCATTGAATAGATCTTTTTAGTTTCGATAGTAATTAATCTGATCTTTCTTTTTAGTTTCGATTGTAATTAATTTGATCAAAACAAAAATGTACGAACAAAATATCAGGTAGTGCTAATTGAACTTTCAAAAATTCACATTTTATTTTCTTGCATGTATCATTGATTATAATTCATTTTTGAAAAATTTCAAGGCTTTTAACACCAGTGAAATTTAAACTGAATGAACCCGAAAATCTTTTTTGTTAAACCCCCACCTGGCAATTCGATCCAGACTTATAAACTGAAAGCTTATCTTGGCTGATGCCCCAATCTACCCACCAAGTAAGCAGCTATTTCAACCCAAATAAGCAGCTATTTCAATCTAAGTAAGCAGCTATTTCATCTATAGTGTGAGAATAACCAAACAGCTTCAAAACTTACCTGTAGGTGAAAAATGAAGGGAGTAAACTCTGACTTCTGGCTTCCAGTAGCGAGAGCTGTGATCTCCTTTCTTTACACCTGGTAGTGCTATGGCCTTATCTCCATCACTCTGACCAGTGTCCACCAAAGCTAGACTGCCCCACTCTGTCATTTTCCGCTTATCAAGAAACTCCTAAAAAATGAGTTTCTCAAATATAACTATTCCTTAAATGTCTCAGAAAGTAATTTGAAATATAACTGTCTAAACATCCCATATGAAATATAACTGTCTAAACATCACATATGAAATATAACTGTCTGAACATCCCAATTTCAATATAAGTAATAATAATATCAAATATAAATAAAACTAAAATAATAGAAATAAATTTACAATAATGTTACTAAATTTTTTTCAAAAGAAATGTTTGTCTTAGATCACACAACTTTTTAAAATTAAACCATTCCTCTACAATATGTCATTAAAAAAAATAATTCTATATTTATATACCTGTTTCATTCATTTCTCACAACAAAGAAAAAAAAATATATACACATAATTAAGTTTTGTATTATGCTTTGTCTGAATGATATTAAAAAAAAAACTGATTTGAGTTAATAAAAACACAGATCACACTGCTCTATGTCTCTAAATCAAGGTCTGACTACACTGAGGCAAGACTCTAATAAATTAACAACTGAAAGCTTACTATACCTCCATTCCATCTAAAGAATGATTGCATGAGATGACAAATTTTTTCATCAACAGCTGGTCAGCTATGGAATAGATACACACGTTCCTGGACCTTCCTGCTGCTAGGATACACTCCCCATCTGCACTGTAACACAGACTTTCAAAGGATCTGAGAAAAAAAAAAAAGGATTCTCAGTAATTTTTTTTATATCAAAAAGTAAGAATTAAATTTCTCAATAATAGATGGTTATAATTGTTAACATTTTTTATTAATGAATTTAATTTAAATTACTGTTTGTTTAAATGAATTACATTACAAACTTGTAAGCCCTCACAACTATCTCCACATATTCAAAATTATGGAAAATGGAAATAAACAAAGAAAAGTCAGTTTATTCAATCTTTAGCCACAGCAACAAAACAGCAAAAAGAAACTACATCCTAAAAATAGACTCACAGCCAATAAATAAAGAAGAAAATCCAACATATCTTGGTGTAAAACTAGACCAAAAACTATCTCTAAAACACTTTATGGCAGATTTAAAAGAAAAAGCATCACAAAGATTAAACATAATAAAACACCTAGCAGGAACATCCTGGGGAGCTGAAAAGAAAACCTTAAGAAAGTTATACACTGGATACGTCAGATCTGTATTGGATAACTGTCTCTCCATACAAGTAGCTGCCAACAAAACCTATCAATCATCATTAGATACAATCCAAAACCAAGCCTTGCGGCTAATTAGTGGAGGTATGAGAACTACCCCCACAGCAGCCTGTGAAATAAGACTCCAATATTAAACCTCTTAAGTTAAGGCGCAACAGAGCAGCATTAGAAGCTATTGAGAGATACAGAAGGTTGGAGGACGATCATCCAAATAAATTACTAACACAGAGAAATAGGAAAAACAACCAAAAAAAGCAAAGGACTCTGATCCAACTTACTGACGAGCTAGCCCTAAAACACCACCTACCCAATAACAGAGAAAAAATTATTATTATTAAATTAAACTATTAAATTACCACCTGAACAAAATAAAGTCCACACAACTCCCCCTTTGCAGACACTGCGCCCACCCCTTTGAAACCGTAAACCATATCCTCTTTGAATGCCCCTCCCTAAAATCCACCTTAGGCAGACCCTACTTCCACTACCGCCCAACATAACCAACACCCTGTACGGCAGTGCTGAACAACTGAAGAAAACAGCACACTTTTTTTCCTTGGCAGTCTGCAAAAGAGCTCACAGCTCAGCAGCAATAAAGCTGGCTAGAAGAAGAAGAAGAAGTAAGTTTCAAATTGTTTTAATGTATTTTAAATTTAAAAATTAGAAAAATCTTTCGTAACTCCTGCATTAGATGTCATCATATAACTAAAAAATGTTGTAATTATTGCTATGAAAATGTGTGTCATTTCATGTTTAGAAAGAATGTTTGATGTAATTATGTTAAGTTTGTAAAATGGAATCTCATGGAAGTACATGTAAAAACAAAATTGCTAGTAATATCAGAGATAAGAAACAAATACTTTTATCAAGCAAAAGAGATTGGCCCATATCATTTTGAGCATGTTATAAGCATGAAAGTTGGGTTAAAAAAAAAAAACGATTTTAAAAAAATATTCCAAAGGAAGAAAACTTGTATAATTACTTTGCAAATAAATTACATAATAAAACCGATGGGGGAAAAAAAGAACACTCACTTTCCTTCAGCAGAAGTTTTACCAGAAATTTTTTCCGTTTCTTTTCTCCCGTAGCCCAAGTCATGTCGGCCTTCCACAGCACCTTTCTGTTGACACGAGTTTGTGTCCCAGAAAGTTATCTGAGCATTTAGTGTTGCCACAGCTAGCTCTCGACCATCAGGACGGAAGGTCAAGGCCAAAACTACAACAATCAAAACATTTTCTTTTAAAATTTTGTTTTTTTAACAATTGTATTACAGAAACCATTTAATACTTATGACATAGAATGGAGAGTTACATAGAGTGGGATTGTACAACTTTTTCTGCATTCATTATTAACTATTTAGTCCAAATTATGCAAAAAACTTTCTGACCTAAAAAAAAAATAAAAAATAACGGAACTGTCAAACAATAAAGCGCTTAATACTTATGACATAGAATGTGAGAATTACATAGAGTGGGATTGTATAACATTTTCTGCATTCATTATAAACTATTTAGTCCAAATTATGCAAATAACTTTCTGACCTAAAAAAAATAAAATAAAATAACTGAACTATCAAACAATAATGTGCTTGAAAAATTGTCTCACTGAGTGTAAACGTCTGTATATTTTTAGATACAGTCTAGAGATGCACCATAGTTGATGGACTTTGAATGTGACATTTAGTGACATCACAGCTTAGTGGGTTATAGTCTATTGATGTTATTATTAGTAACTTGGGGTTAGGACTTCAAACTTCGTATTATGAACAGAGACACGACTGCGGCCTTTTCAGAATTAAACTTCATTCAAGTCTATAACAGTCTGTGCTTAGTCCTTTTAACCTTGTTACATGTGAAGGCATTGTTCTGTACTAAAACTCAAACCTTTCCTGAGTAATCTGTCAAAGTCAGACAGCCATCAATAACTACAAGGTCAAGGCCTATTACAGAGTTCAAACAAATCTAATACACCCCTACTAAAACTCAGACCTTTCCAGAGTAATCTGTCAAAGTCAGACAGCCATCAATAACTACAAGGTCAAGGCCTATTACAGAGTTCAAACAAATCTAATACACCCCTACTAAAACTCAGACCTTTCCAGAGTAATCTGTCAAAGTCAGACAGCCATCAATAACTACAAGGTCAAGGCCTATTACAGAGTTCAAACAAATCTAATACACCCCTACTAAAACTCAGACCTTTCCAGAGTAATCTGTCAAAGTCAGACAGCCATCAATAACTACAAGGTCAAGGCCTATTACAGAGTTCAAACAAATCTAATACACCCCTACTAAAACTCAGACCTTTCCAGAGTAATCTGTCAAAGTCAGACAGCCATCAATAACTACAAGGTCAAGGCATACCACAGAGATCAAACGAATGTAATACACTTGTACAAGAAACCCAGATCTCCAGAATAATCAGTCCTAGTCAGACAGTCATCAATAACTACAAGGTCAAGGCCTTTCACAATTTCCTTACTGTCTGAATTGAGTTCTATTGTTTCTCTCCTGCCTCCCTGTTCATATATATTCCAGAACTTGACAGTTTTGTCCCATGACCCACTTGCCAACACAGAATCAGATTGACTGAAATCAAGGGCACTAATTGGACCTTCATGACCGGCTAGAGTCTGGAATAGAATTTGTTAAAATCATCATTTCAATGTTTCATATTTTTATTTACTGTTCATCAGAAAGTGTTTTAAATTTTTTTGGGTTTAGTAATAAAAAATTAAAAAATAATTAACAATAATTAACTTAATTAACCTGTAACAATCGTCCAGTCTTCATTGTCCAAACATAAATTAAGAACTCATTGGTTCCTCCAGCACAGACTATTTCCCCGGATCCATCTACTGCCAGACAGGAGAACTGGTCAGGCTTCGGCGATGTGAATGTCTTGTAGTTACGATATCTAAAGAATAAACAGACAACATAAGTGTGTAATTGAACGTGTGTGCCAAAATGAGATGGCACCTTGTTTGAAAACTAACAAACCTCAAGCAACAGAAAATTATTAAAAAGACTAGTCAAATCTTATAGCATTGACAAAGAAATTTTAAAAAAATACCTAGTAAGATCAAAGGCTCTAACAGTTCCATCAATAGAGCTGGAGAGAACACTTCTGCCATTTTGTGTGACCTTGACTCCAGTGATCTCCCCTGTGTGATCATTGAAGGTAACAAAACAGAAACCAGACATGGAGTTCCACACTTTCACCTGTTGATACATTCCTCTCATTTCAGAAACTGCATCAATTAGACATTTCTATTTTTTTTATTTCAATAAAAAAGATTTTATCTACAAACTTTCTTGTGCAGTCACAATTAAATACAGCATAATGGCTACAAGATATTTAAAAAATAAACAACAGTTTTTCTAAAACTTGTTCTAATTATGGAACACTTTGCAATAGATCTTACAATGGTTTAATTTCAACGATGACCAGCTCCTGGCACTATTGCCAAGTCTGACAAGACGTTTTGAAAAACTCTTTTAGCATTATTCTTATTTTCCACAATAGGACAGAATTAATGTCTTTGCCCTTTTTTAGTGTGAAAAATGCTTTGATTAAGCTTATATAACTTATCTGTTTGTTCTAATTATGGTACTTTTTGCAACAGATCTTACAAAAAGTTTTAATATACACAATCACCAGCTCCTGGCACTATAGCCCAAGTCTGACACGACTTTTGCAAAACACCTCATTAAAATACCTCATTAGTTAGACCACACAAATCAGTGTTGAAGTCACTAGAGCACATTATCCCAAAGAGTGTTTCTTGAAATATATTTCCAAGCATAGATTCCCTAAGAATGCCATCTAAAACTAAAACCATCTATCAAATAAAAAAAAAAAAGAGTGATCATAAGAGTGATCTTACCTTGCCGTCTCCTCCCCCAGTGACTATGTTCTGACCATCAGGAGAGTATGTGACACATGTCATGTCGTTGAAATGACCCTGTTGCTTAAGGACATAGGACTCTGACTGCCACTCCCACACCAGCAACTGACCAAGTTTACCACAGCCTAGCGCCACCCAATCACCAGTGTTATTAATGGCAATGGAATCAACACTTTGCTCCGAAATACTGAATAGAGACAGATCCCAGTCATTAAAAATATTTTTAAACTTCAATATAAAAATGAAGCAATGTTAAATCTGTTCTAAATTATCTAAGATGAAATATTACAAGTTTATAAGATTGACAGATTGAAAATTTTATGAACAGACTTTGATCTCAAAGAAAACAACATTGTTTGTATACAATTGTATGCAATGTTAAATCTGTTCTAAATTATCTGAGATGAAATATTACAAGTTTATAAGATTGACAGATTGAAAATTTTATGAACAGAATTTGATCTCAAAGAGAACAACACTGTTTGTATACAATTGTATGCAATGTTAAATCTGTTCTTAATTATCTAAGATGAAATATTACAAGTTACTAAGACTGACAGACTGATAATTTTACGAACAGAATTTGATCTCAAAGAAAACAACATTGTTTGTATACAATTGTATGCAATATTAAATCTTTTCTTAATTATCTGAGATGAAATATTACAAGTTACTAAGACTGACAGACTGATAATTTTATGAACAGACTTTGATCTCAAAGAAAACAACATTGTTTGTATACAATTGTATGCAATATTAAATCTTTTCTTAATTATCTGAGATGAAATATTACAAGTTACTAAGACTGACTGACTGATAATTTTATGAACAGACTTTGATCTCAAAGAGAACAACACTGTTTGAATACAGTGCACTGAAGAAAGCTAAGACTAGTAACCCTTTGTAAGTTCTGGTTATTTCAAGACTACAAAATATTCTAATTTTTATTTATTTATAAAGGTCTTGACCGCTATAATTTCAAAAACATAAAAAGTGCTACTTTAATCATTCCCTGAATAGAAAAAAGAAAAGAAATAACATTATTTTTTACTGTCATATATTATTAATAAAGTTACTTTGATTTGAGAAAGTTACATTGGCAAATGGTTTTACATATATAGCTTTAATTTCATCTCACAGTCTCACCTCAGGGAATGTATTAAACTGAATCCTGGCATCTCGTGAAGAAAAAATGTTCCATCCGAAAACCCAGAAATTAAAACATGGGACGATTTGTGGAAACACGTTGAGGTCAACTCTGCATACTCTGATCCTTTGCGGGCCTCTCTGTAAGAAAACCTGCAACCAAAAATTGGCATTTTGATCACAATATGAAAAAATAAGCATGAATGAAATATGGAAATAAAACTTTTTTTCTTGCTATAGATCTAAATAACAGAATCTAAGAGCAATCATTGATTTCACAAGTTCTTTCGCAATTTGTTAAGAATGAAATGGTATGTCTGTTTTGACACAAGACAATAATACAAATGTTCTATCTTGCAATCTGTGCTCTACACAATTTCATTAACATCCATCACCCAACCTTTGACTTGCATAATACAATCATCCATTCCAGAATCCATTCACTTGATGAAAGGGAAAGGTCAGTTCACTCCTACACATCGTCCTATCTGTTTATCTTGTAATGACCCTTGCATGTTCCCTCCATGGAAACTTTATGGATAATTGACTCGTGGATAACAATCAGGCCAAACTATTCTAGCTTATGTCGTTTCAAAGTATCAAGAAATTTCAGCTTTCCTACCCAAGTTAAACTATAGCTTTGTCAAAGGCCTGATTTCCTTCAGCTTTATCATTACAATTTTGAACCAGCCAATGTTCTACACAAAGTTTACTATTACCAAGAAATTATTGTTACTCTTTAACCTTATTAATAGTTATGTTATTGGGACCTGAGTAACAGACACTGAAGAAAGACTTTCAGAAATTAAGGGCCTAACAAAAATAGGGAGAGGGGGTTGTTAGAAAGATTTTTTTTTATAGTAGTGGTGGTCTGCCCGTGTTACATAAACAATTGTTAACTATTCTGTAATGCATACTGAAACTCATCACAGCCTTCCTGGCTTGCACTAAATCTACTGTGCTCATTTTTTTTTTGGTTTATATTGATCAGATATAAACTTGACAATTATATATTGTGGAGAATGTTCACAACTACAGACTTCAATAAATACTTTATTTTATAACCATTTTTCAAAAATGACTCCAATTTATAAACTTTTTCAAAATGACTTCAATTTATAAACATTTTCAAAAATGACTTCAATTTATAAACCTTTTCAAAAATGACTTCAATAAAAACTTACTTTCCTCCAGATGTGTAAAAAATTCTTGAGACTGAAACAACAGGAAAAAAAAAAAAAGATTCAATGATGTACATAAGAGAGACAATGTTTCAGAGTTAACAAAGTTAAAATTCAATTCAATGTATTAAATGAAACAATTCAGTTCTACAAATAATGATTATAACAAATTTCCATCAGATCCAGCAAAGATACCTGTGGTTTCCTCCTCTTGTTTTTTCTGTTTCTTTCTTTTCTTTGGTGACTTGACCTTGACCTCACTGTCATCAGCATCTTCCATCTCCTCTGAGCTTTTTTTTTCCTCCCAGGCCTGAAGGTCATTAAGTTGTGTGTCTGACTTCCAGACAAATACATAGCCATCTTTGGCTACACTGTAGATCTGACATGGTCAAGGCTGTACTAACACAATGTGCCATTAGAATGTTCCATTGAAACTCACTAAATCAGAGGACACAGCAATGTAGAAGCATCTCTTAACCCTTTAAACGCGTGTGGTAGATTAGCCTCTAAACATCAGAATTGTAATTCCATTTTGTATGCACTCATAGTAAAACAGCTCAGCACTTTAAGGGTTAAAGACCTAGACTAACATTCTATTGTTGCTCCAAAGGGACTTTTTTCAAATTTTGAAGAGTTCAACAGTAACCAAGATAGTTTACTAAAACCCTATGGCCATATTATATGGTCTTCAGGGCTTGCAAATACCTTCCTTCAGGGAATAGTACCAGCAAGAAGAAGAGGCAGACAGAGAAAGCAATGAAAATACAATGTAAAAGAAGGGATGGGCCTGCTATTGAAAGAGGTTCTATCATAATCCAAGGCAAAAGACAGACGGTTTACAAATCTTGTGTGGTGCTCCAACAACTTAACAGACTAAGGGATAGGTGAATGTGAATAAGATGCATGTAGTGCTATTCTGAATCTAGAGCAATCAGCTTCCAACAAACCCACTGGGGGTACCAAGAGTCAAATATGTCTTCAAGTAAGAAAATATAACATTGTTAAACTAAATTAGAAAGCTGAGAAATATTTAGAAATACATCAACATATTGTTTTAAAAATATATTAAGAAAATGTGATAGTCATTAGCAATTCGCACTAAAGAGAACTTTACTATTGCAGGTGCAGTCTAGTCATATTTCTTTTAAATCTGTAAAGATCAGAAAAATCTGATTAGAAGTGTCTTTTCATTGTGTTAACTTTACCCTCTTTTCAATAATTATTCCAATAGTACTTCCATGAGACAGAGGCTGCATAATAAAAACAGGATCAATTTTAAAGGCAAAGAAATACAGCATGATCAAGTATTAGGAGTTCTAGGCCACCTCTAAGGCCAGATAATATTGCATTTAGCCATCTCAGCCAGCTGATTACCAAACACAAGAAACAAGGCCATTGTCTTAGAACTCTAGTCATTACATCTACAGCCCCAGGCTGGTATTGTCTTACAACTCTAGTCATTACATCTACAACCCGAGGCAGGTGATTGTATTTCTAACAAAGAAAGGATACATCTAGTGAACGCTCCTCAAAAAATGCCCCAACAACTGTGTCTCGTAAACCTCCCAAATCATAAATATTGAGGTTCTTCAATCTCTGCGCTGCTATGACGCGGGTTCTTCTGTCTCTTGAGCCGCTACACAACACTCTGCAAAAAGAAAGAGAGGCAAAAGTCACTTAAAAACAACAAATGGACAAACATATTATACTTTCCTTGCCTCTATTATTATGTGATTTGTTGTTGATATTTTTTTTTTTTCATTTTATAAACATTTCTTCTTCTTTTGGTATTGCATTATTTAGAGTTATTGATCTGGATATTTATTTATTTGAGAGAATGATAGACTCAAAAGAATGATGAATTTAATTTTTCACTCGAATATACAACTATCAAAGAAATACAAATGAGTCTCTATTTTAGGAAAAGAATAAAAAGTAAATTACTTAAGTTACAAACCTTGAATCAGATGACCAATCAATTGAGACTACATCATCCACATGACCAGAAAATGTTCTGTACAGAACAAAGGGGTTGAACTCACATGTTTTCCCAGGTGCATGAAAGACTTGTACAACTGTGTCTCTAGTGACAGCAAACTTTCTGTAACCAAAACATCAGGACTTAGTGACAGTAAACAGCAAGACATACTTTATGTGTTTGGCGATGTCCTAAATGTATTTAGTTAATAAACCAGTCTAAGCCAACAGGCCTGTCTTCAAGGGAGGAGGAATAGCAAGTCTCTAGTCAAGGGCCAACAGAAGAGGGATGCTCATGTGAGAGGACGGCAGAGGGGCCCACGCATACCCTGTTTTTTGGGACCCAAACATTTCTGGCAAGGGCCAGATAGATTTAAAATCTTTGTTTTTTGTGGCAGTCACACTGACCAAGCACATGTATTTTTTTGTTAAACCATGTCTGACTCATAATAACTATCCGTTTAATTTGGATATCTTTTTATAAATTTTAGAAGAAAAACATTATTAAGCCCAAATTATTTGCTACACAGCCCACTCTACTCTAGGCTGCAGTCTTTAAATATGAACTGATAAATACAACATAACAATGATTGACACACAAATATAAAATCAAATAATTTGTTCATTGTATGTTCAACAAACATTTCCTTTATCGACCCTCATATGCAGGTTATAAATTAACACATATTTTGTTTTCATTTGTTAATAACTTTGTTTTATATGACTAAAACTCCTTATTATTCCAGAAAAATTTGGTGATATATCCCTCTCATAGAATGTACATAATAGAACTCAATTTAGGTATCAAGCATGTGAGTGTGTGTGTGTAAATGAAGGACTCACTTTCCATCTGGAGAAAACTTGACTTGATGCACCTCATGGTGAAAGTGGTGAGTGCCCAGAACACTCTGACTGACCAGGCTGATTAGATGACCTTCACCCTCTGAAAAAAGAAGAAATTGTAATCAAAAGAACATTTCTTTTACCCTAAAAGTTGGGAATGGGGGAGGGGTAGGAAGTGACCAACCTTCAGTGACAACAATAGCAGTTCTTCCATCAGGTGACAGTTCTGTGCAGGTAATATTCACTCTGGTCTCTATCGGCAAAGTTCTGGATTTGTTGCTGAAAAAAGAAATGTTGATTGACAGAAGTGATTTTCAAAGCATTTATTTTTAATAAATAGATAGATATAAAATAATAATTTTAAAAAAAATTGATTTTTAATATCACAGAAGAAAAAAATATATATTACTTTTTCAGATCAAAAACAGATATTCTGTTTCCCACAGGGCTGACGACACTGTTTCCATCTGGCGTGAAGACTATGTTACCCTTCCTATACACAGATCCAAGCAAGTTGGAAAACTGAAAAGTGGGAAACAATAGGAATAGAATGTTTATAAATAATGGGATATATCTTACATTGGTCTGCTTTAAATGGCAAGATTAGTTTGTGTGCATAACTGATTCAGTTCAGTAGCAGTAATAAATATAGGCATACTACTACTTCTAAATCTAATGAGACTTATGGTGAGCTACTTGCCTAACCTGGCTAGTCAGTACTACTTAGACTTAACGTTATAATCATTTCAAAATAGTAACTGTTCTGTGGCATTTCTAATATTCTGCAAGTCTGCTAAGGACACTAAGGTATTTATTGCTAGTTGACAATAACATAAGACTTAAGTTTATCAGCAGCAAATTGAAACAGGCAACACTAAAGTAAATTTTAAATAAAAAGATAATATTAATTAATAAACTCTGAACTAAATATACTAAAAAAGTAAATTCATAGTGACAAGAATAATAATTTTTAAAAAAATAAAAAGGAAAGAGTTACTGGACTAGCTGTCACTAGTCTAGAGTGAAGTGTAATGTAACTTACTAACTTAACTAACTAGAGTCAGAGACTAGTGACAGAGTAGAGAGAGTGACTAGAGTCTAGAGTCTGAGGAGTTTGACTCTTTGTAGTCTTTGTCGAGTTAGTAAATTTATTTAAATTATTATAAATCAACTTATTTTATTTATTATCATTATGACTTTCAGATTATCACTATCAGTATCATTATCAAGCATCATCATTTTGACTTAGATTAAGATCTAGATCTAGTCTGGTCATTTTAGATCTACTCATCTACTCTTGTCTCTATAGTATATCTATGTTTATCAAACTTTATGATTATCTAGATCTACGTTTGATTTACGGTATTTAAAGGAGGTTCTTATATTTTGAACACTTCATCAAATTCTCCTTTCTTGAACAGGTCGCTTTTTTTGTTTGTAATTCATTTGTTTTTATGTTTGGAGCTAAAAACGACGTTTCGGGACTGCGCATGTCCAATTTTAGATAAGTTACTGTAATTTTGTTCCGTTTTTCCAAAGCAGATGGCAGTTATTTAGATTCTCTGTAACCATGTATGTAAAGCTGTTGTTTCAACCTCCCCTGGCTATTCATACCCATATAAGGGATGAAGGCTATATTATGAGCCTGTTTGATTGTAGGCTGATGGGCATATCAAAATAAGCTTCCAAACATCTTAAGAAAGACATTCCAATCACATTTATACCGTTAGCTGTTAAATAAAATTTAAAAAGGGGGTGTCCAAACAAATAATAATGAATTCAGCTTATTCTCCTTTTAGAACACAGCAAAATCGTAATAAGAAATATTATTGGGATTAAATTATGAAAACAAGAAGAGGGTCCTTAGATGGGAATTAAAAGAAAGACAGAGAGAAAATACAAGTAGCCTAGTTGAAAGTATCATGTTTATTAAATTAAAATAATTAATTTATAGCTCTATAATCTATATAAATTTATTTATGTCTGTTTCTACACATAGATTATTTAAGTACTTAAATAAATAAACTAATATATATATATATATATAATATATATAGAGAGAGATAGAGAAAGAGAGAGAGGAAATAGACTATAAATACATATTGCAAAAGTGAATCTACTTCTTTTACTACAATCTAAATAATTTTTAAGTAACACAGATATAATTTATTAGAAATTATTGCATAGTTGTGTTCAACAACGGTGCTCACTGTTCAACTGAAGGAGAAAGCCCAAAAACTGTGTTCAAAATAGGAGCATGAAGTGACCCAATTTATTTTAAAATAAAATCTTGACTATGGGTGGTAATACAAAGGAACACAACTATTTTTATTGTCCTTTAGTTGAAGAATAAGAATCTGCTTTCAGTTTTTTTGTAAGTTAAACCTTCACCAAATAAAAAAATAAAATTGACCTAGTTCCCGAAAGTCGGTGTTCAGTTATAAGAATCTACCATACCTGATATGTAAATTTCATTTCTCTATTATAAATCTATAACCAGTATAGATCTAGATCTTAAATCTAAACTCTATTCGCTAGATCTATATCTAAACTACATCTAAAATAGTAGATCTATAAGATTAGATCTAGAGTCTAGATTCTAGATCTAAAGTCTAGGATTTTGGAAAATTATGCTTTACTCTAGTTTGTCAACAAAGCATGGTAATAATTCGTTTCGGATATACTTCAATGTTTTTTACGTGCTCTAAGGAAAAATTTCGCCGAAAAAGAATTAATTACATCTTAATTATGACAATACCTCCCAAACGTTCTAATGCAAAGTATTGACCTCTTCGGCGCTTCGATCTCATTAGAACATCTTCAGCATATGTGAATTTTTGAAGTTTAAAATCTCTGTAAAATGTTCTAAAATATTTTTGACCGTTAAATCACACCGTTTCAACGCAAACTTCTGTTAAGAGAAAACGCAGACTAAAAAATATAATAATAAAAGGTGTTTTCATTTTATTGAATAAATCTGGTAGACTATACTATTTTTTTATGCCATTGTTCTTTGTTGTTGTTGTTTTGTTGCGTGACAAATCTTCAGACCCTCCTCCCCTTAGAAACAAATCGTAACAAATTTGTAGCATTATAATTAGTGCTTACGTAATATCTGATCGTGCCCTTAGCAACTCAAGGCCACAATTTAAGTCAACGGTCTGCTTGGCGACCTTGTCTGTTAACAAAAATTCTAGATCTAAATGAAAAAGAGACAACAGATATACACAATATTTAGAACCCGATTCTAAACATTTGAATCTATTTAACTACATATTGGTATGTCAATGCGATGTTCTTGAAGTAATGCACACCAGAGTTATGCCTTTGCTAAGTGCTGACTGCTATGGTCAAGCATCGACATTTCCATTAAGGCTCCAAACAAGAAATGGTAATTAGGAAGTTACAAATTGAAAGGTGTTGGTAAATGCACAAAATGTACAGGACCAATTAGAGCCATAGCTCAAGGTTGAGCTCAGAAAACCCAAAGGCAACCTTGAGCCAGTGAAAAAAGATTCTCCTATACGCAACAGTTAAGACAGTTTGCCATTGCAGTCAAGGCAGTGGGTTATTGCAGTCAAGGCAGTGGGTTAATGCAGTCAAGGCAGTGGGTTATTGCAGTCAAGGCAGTGGGTTGTTGCAGTCAAGGCAGTGGGTTATTACAGTCAAGGCAGTGGGTTGTTGCAGTCAAGGCAGTGGGAGGGCTAATGCAGTCAAGGCAGTGGGTTAATGCAGTCAAGGCAGTGGGTTGTTGCAGTCAAGGCAGTGTGTTGTTGCAGTCAAGGCAGTGGGAGGGCTAATGCAGTCAAGGCAGTGGGTTAATGCAGTGGGTTGTTGCAGTCAAGACAGTGGGAGGGCTAATGCAGTTACTTATACTCATAAATGAAAATAATTTACTGTCGGGGGGGGGGGGGGGAGTCGCGGCGTACTGAGGAATTGTAAAAAGGAGTCGCCGATCAAAAAAGGTTGAGAACCGTTGGTCGAGAGAAATAGACAGCAGTCATGCTAACGATAACAGCGGTTTTTTTTTGTGTTTTTTTTTTTCGAATCCACTTCAGAGTGTAAGTCCTACTAACAAAAAACCAATGTTTACAAAGCAGTAGACCTGGGTGCTTTAGAGAAGGCATCTACATCTTTCTATGGCGCCTTGAACACTTTCATCAAAGTCGATTCGCTCCTTGATGGGCATAATGCCAAGACTACCTTGCAAATAACCATGTTCAGCTTGTGTCATGTAAGGACAGTATTGAACCGCTACTTACCATTAGACAGCTGCGCTGGGTCAGACACTTATTCCACATGGGGGATGACTGCATGCTTTTTTTTTTTTTGCGAGTTTAAAGGAAGTCTGGAGTTGCCCAGCGGAAGCGCTTAAAGATCCACTCGGGCGCCATTCTGTCCTTACTGGCATAGATGAAAATAGCTGGCAGCAGATTGATTACCTCAGAAAGAGACAGTTGTAGATGAGCTCTCACGAGAGCCCCGGAACACATTTGAGGCCCTTCCTAAAAAAAAAAAGGCCTTACCCGAGACAAGAGCAAAAGATGAAAAGAAAATTTAGATAGACCCTTGTGGACAACGGCTTTGTCTGCATTAGATATGACAAAATATGTAAGTCGCAACTGGGTTTGCACTCATGAACTTGGAATCGAATACATTACCATTCATTCATGTATAAATATATCTTCCCCTCGCTACTGAAAAGCTTGAAAATTACAAAACAATTAAAGATAATGTGTATGTCTCTAAACCCAATACTGATACAGTATTTGTTGACAAACGCTTTATATTTCAAACAACTATTTAAACAACTATTTGAAGAACAAACAACAGGACACCAACTTGTGATTCACACAAACTTTTATTGTTGCTACTTGTGTAGATAGATTGATTTGATCAAATCCCACGGTATAGGAACAAAATTCTTAAAAACAAATGTCATCAGCGAGTAATAGCATTGTGTACACATAGAACAGACTGATCAGCAGCGTGTACAAATATTAGATACAGAACAACAACTAGAAAACTACTTGTGAGAGTTCTTCCCAGGGCCGGATTTGGGTATGTGGAAGCCCCGGGGCAGAATTTTTGAGGTGGCCACAAAACTTTTTCAAAAGCTTTAATAAAATCTTCTTATTAATAAACAAAAAAATTATAAAATATAAAAATATGTCACCTTATAAAAGAAATTACTTGTAAATTAAATTAAATTTTCATTCATAAAAAAAAAATACTTGATATCCATTTTACTTTTAGCCAATTGTAAGATTAAAAGTATTGTTGTTAAAAAAAAAGTATACATACATTTTTTTTTCTTTTGTGGAGCCCCTGGGCAGTAGCCCAGCCTGCCCTCCCTTAAATCCGGCCCTGGTTCTTTCACCAACTCATGAACTTACATTTAAGAATGCCCAGCTTATCATAAAACGGTAGATTCATGCGCGTTCAATAAAAACATTCGCACTGTTAGAAAGAAAACATTTTGTGCTAAGAAAGTTGAACTTCCCAACTCCTTTTTGTGGTGCTCAATTTGTACGTGCACTGCTCCCATCAACATGAGGGAATACTGTCAATATTCTATTGTTCTAACAATGTTGCTATGAGTATGACCCACCTCCATCCCACACACACACAATTAAATTATAGCTTTCGCTACGAGGATAAGAGTGAATGTTGGGGTCAAAAGTAAAAGAAGGAAAGGGAGAAGGAGAAAATTATTGGACTAGCTATTTATGCAGAGTCAAGAAATCCAAAAAACAAACACATAATTTTACAATAAAAAATAAACTTACAGTACAGGATATTATGTGCACGCGGTCATAAATCAATTTTGAATGAACCGACATTGAAAATATCTTTCTGATAAACCAACTGTTTATTTTTATAAGTTTTATAGAATACACTAAACCCCATCAACTGAAAAATTTCAATTATTTCAGGATTCAAAACAGTAACTAAAACTAGGAAAGCAAATAAAGTAAATAATTTTTTCTCTTTAAAACCCTATAGGATTATGAAATGGAGCTCATAGGATTGTGTGGTCAGAACTTATAATGTTAATTTGCCAAATGCAGAATTTAGTTTTACATTTCAGGTAAAACTGGACGGTTTCTGGTTTAAATCAGGAACTATGAGATTTTAAGCCAGGATATTTAGGCTTCATAGCAGAGCACTTTAACATGTGGACAACCCTCTTCCATAATAAAGAACTAGTCTTTAATGTGCATTAACAATTTAAACTGTACTAATTATTGTGATGCCCTCTTCCTGATTGATTTATCTTGAAATAATTTGAAGTCTTAAATGAAATAATGAAGTAACAATCTGACAAGTATTTAAGTTATTATTGTATGTAATATCACGTTATGTGTATTTTATGATAATATGTCATGTGAATGTTATGATAGTCCTATGATGTGTATGTTAGGATGGTATGATACATATATGTCATGATGGTGGTTAAATAAGAATGAAAAAAGAAATCGCTCTCATTTAAATAGAATACATATCAATGCAATCAATAACCAACATCTAGGTCTGCTTCATGCATCAAATTAAAACAAAACACAAAAATAGAACAACAACTAGACAATGCATCAGTGTTTCATATTCTTACCTTATAACTAAAAACTCAACTTTGAAGACTTCTGGATTACTGTGGGCAAACATTACTAACAGTAGCCAGTTGGATTTACCAAGGGAGATAAACCACTCAAGGCACAGTGTTTAGGTGTATTGTTTTGTTACATAAGTAGATCCAGAATTTTGAGCTGACCAGATTTTGAAGTAATTTCCGTATGAAAATGTTTATGGCATCTGAATGAAAGAATTGTCAGTGAGTGTATAGTTTGACCTTTTCTGGTGGTACATATTTAATATTATTTATAGTGACCTTTTCTGGTGGTACATATTTAATATTATTTATAGTGCTAATACTGCCATTGTATGTTGATGGGTGCAACGCTGAGCACAGAGACTAGATACAGAGATGAAACAAATGTAGCTAGAAATCATTTGGCTCCAGGAAATTATGGAGGATGGTACGTTTTATTTGCTTAGGAGTGATGAACAGACGTTAGAGGGTGACCTTAGGACTTTGGTCTCCTGTTGTGTCCCTTGTTTATAGGAGGCTGAACACTGACCGGCAAGGCCACGACCTGTTGTCAGTTTAGACCAATAGCTTGATATTGCCACATCATACAGACCTTTGAGCTATTGGTCTAAACTGCCCAAGGGTTGTGGGCGTTGCAGGGTCAGTGTTTTAGGCCTTCTTTAAGTTCTAAGCCACATAACGATTCAAGCCATCTGAAAGTCAACATACAAAGAGTTCAGAGCAAAAGAAATCATTTCAAATGCTGCAATGCTGAAATCTGCTAGTGCAACAAATATAAGGGAGGTAAGACCTATATATTATTGTATTATTATTATAGCTTTTATAAAGCGCTACTTTCATGCTTATAGCATGCTCAGAGTGCTTTTGGTCCAATCTCAGTTGTGGACCAGTGGGAGGGAGGGGGTATCTAGGAGTTGGTTTTCCGTGCTGCCTTTAGGCGCTCAGTAAACACAACTCTGCCCGAGTCGGGTGTGAACCTCGAGCCCCCTTCTAGGTAGCCAAGTTCAAGCGCACTTGGCTTCTCGACCACGCTTCCCACCAGTATTAAGTAAATATAAAGCAGCAAAAAAAAATTGTTAAAAAAGTACTAGAAGGAGGGGTAAATTTAAAGAGCCAACTGCCCAGCAGCAAAAAAAAAAAAAAAAAGACGGCTAGATGAAGAAGTAGGAAGGGTGAATTTGAATGGAATAAAGACGTCTTGAAATAAAAAACATAACGTGATTGTCACCAGCCGAACAAAGCCTTCCTCATGATAAGCTGGCATATTATCTGCCTTACTTTCTGATAAAATACCACTTTTAAATAATAATTTTAGCCTACTTTTAAAGAAAGTTACTCACATGGTACTTTGTGATTAAATTACCTATCTAATTTTCATTCATTATAGGATGATTATATGAGAATGCTTTATGTTTTAAATGCCCCGCATTTCAAACATATAAAAATAATGTGTATATAAATCAATACATATATGCATGGCATATTTACAATATCAACATACATTTGCAGTGTGGGAGCGTCAAGAATCAGCAGACAGTCTTAAAACAATTTATATATAAAAACATTCCAGTAGCATGTATAAATTGACATAAAAAAACTTTACAACATTAACATAAATCTTTCTCGAAATGGAACAAAGAAAAAAAAAACAGTCTCATAAAATTGACTATTGACATATCTTGTGGTTCATGCGAAATACAATGACCATAATAACCTAAAACAATGCACCTAAAAGTGTTATTATATACAACATTTTACCTGCCACTTAAAGGTAAGGCAAGTTTACTGATTTGACTATACTAACCATGACTCACTATAAGAATGTCCTCTTTGCCACATCACTAACACCCATTATGCGCACTGGCACAGCTGTATGTAAAAGATAATTCAGATTCTTCAAAAACATCCTCATAATAAATTTCTAATGGAATAAAAAAATGAAGAGATATTCTTTTACATGGTGAAGGTCTTTGTCAGTATAAAAAAAAAAGTAGTGTAGCTAGTGATATGGGGGGGGCTTGACCTTTTTTAGGGGCCCATGCATTTTGACATTCGACATCATGACATGAGATAATGTACTTGATAAATATACAAGTCTAAATTCCAATAGGTACAGTATATAAGTACAATTTAAAAAATTAAATTAAAAAAAAATAATTTTGGACATTTGGGGGACCCCCTTCAAGTGGGGCTTGACCTTTTTAGGGGCCCTTGCATTTTAACATTCGACATCATGACTTGAGATAATGTACTTTATAAATATATAAGTCTAAATTACAAATTGGTATAGTATATAAGTAAAATTTAAAAAAAAAATATATTTAAAAAAAAATAAATTTATGACATTGACATTTATTTGGAGCCCTCCTCAAGTGGGGGCCTGAGAGGACTTTTGAATTTGGACCCTCCCTCCCCCTAACCTAGCTACGCCACTGCTTTTCTATTTTAATACCTTTGTTTTATAAGACAGATCTCTTCAGATGTTACGTTATTACCACAAAGCCCTCTCTACTATAAACAAGTAAAAGTCATCCATAAAAATTGTAAATATAAATCTGTGTTGAATATAATAGTAAAACATAAACAATGTAGGAAAATCAAAATCCTGAGCACAAAACAAGGGGAGATGACACAACTTGTCAAAAGAATCAACAGCATTGGATCAATAGCATGAACATCGAGAGTTACTGACCTTGGCCTCATATTAAAACAATACATTCTGATCAACATGTTCAGCTGAGAAAGGCACTTCACTAACTTACAAAGTAACAAAACGAGGAGTTGATAATTTAACTTCAGTTACTTTCCATCAAATTCAAATTCATTCTCATGCAATGCATAAACAAGAACAAAACAAGATTAATTATATCCCCATTGCTCAGTTTTCATCAATGAACTATAATAATGTTCTTATTACTAAAACTAATTAAAAGTTCTTCAATGTTCACAACAAACTTTAAGGTGTCCCATTAGCGTATGTCCGGACTATCTTGCTTTGGTCTCTACTTAGACGTTTTCCTATCGTCTCGACTTTAAAGCCCATGTCCAGGAGTTTCTGGTGATTTAGAATTAATCGGCCATCAAATATGAAGGCTGGCTTCAACATCTTGTTGTAGATTCTTTGATAGTCTAATGTCTGTGAAATACAAACTATGTATTAGTACATTAAATATGCTGATAGACATTTTTAGTTTGTCATTTTAGCTCTCATGTTTATGTTTGTACTGTTATCACAGCACCTTGTGCCTATATTTTGTTTGTTAACAGCGCTTTATAAGATGTGGTGGTCGAGTGCTAAAGCGCTGAAGGATCTGAAGTTTGAATCCTGGTGAAGATGCTGGATTTTTAGGATGCCCCAAGTCTAACTGGTGCCTGAAATACATTGGGAAAGTAAACGCAGTTGGTCATGGTGCTGGAAACACCCTCGTAAACTGTTTGGCATAGTAACAGATGAGCTTATATCATCTGCCACTATAGATTATAAGGTCTGAAAAAGGGGGGGGGGGAACCTTTACTTTTTTTTTTTTTTTTTTTTTTTTTAAAACAGATTTACAGACATCTGATAAAGCTTTGGCACTCCCTTTTAAGCTTAAATATTGTCCAATGTCACCTTCTGAGTCTAGAGGTGCTCTACAGGCAACATTGAATCAGGAATGACTTTAAAATTGCCATTTGTCCTGTACATGTTTGATTGTCCTTTGTTACAGTACATATATACCATCTGACTTCTTACCATTTTATTCCTGACATGATCACTGACCTGAAACTCATCCCACTCGGTACATATAACTAGAGCATGACTTCCTTCAGCAGCTTCATAGGCATCTGAACATATAGAGACTAGTTCATGAACTGAGGATATAAATAACAATAGATACAATAGGATGGCTGCCTGGTCGTGCGGTTTGCACGCTGGACTGTCGTTCGGATTTATCGATGGTCCCGGGTTCAAACCCTGCCCGCTCCCATCCCCCGTCGTCCTGCGGGAGGTTTGGACTAGGAAGTAAACTATCTTCAACTCTGAAGGAACATCCGAAACATGTAAAACATTTTACAAACAAACAAGAGAGACACATCCGAACATATGGAGACTAGCTCTAGAACTGAGGATATAAATAAATAGAGACACATCTGAACATATGGAGGATAGCTCTTGAACTGAGGATATAAATAACAATAGAGACAATAGATACGAATGTATAGTACTTCTACTATTCTAAAGAAATGCCCAAAACTTATTAAATAGGGAAAAAAAAAAAAAAACATGAATAAAATCTTAAAACCACTGAACTATATAAAATATGAAAGTTTAAAAAAAAAAAAAATAAACATTCATTTAAGTACCTTTTTCTGGTTGGTCAGTGATTTCAGCAGAAGTTAAGTCACTGTGAAAAAATTCAAAGCATCAATGTGATTGAAAAAGTTATTAAAAAAAACTTTTTAAAAATGAGTCAGTTCACATTAAACTATATAGTTTTATTGAAAGGATACATAAAAGTTGACACTAGTAGACATGTCTTAGTAGACTTATTCATAGATGTTCATCTTCCCTTCTTATATATACCACTAGCCACTACTAGCCAGATATGACCCATGGCCTGCGGGTCTTAGTTTGGGTATTACTGATTTACTGGATTGAATTTAAACCTATGTCAAACTTGGAGAATGCTCCTTTCACAATTTTTAAAATTTTGACATGAAAATGAAAGTAGAGTATGACAGGTTTACCCATTCAGCAGACATATTTATATCAAATATTAAATACTGTGAAAACGGGTTAACCCAATTTGTTAAAACGTTTTGTTTTTAACAGAGATACAATTAGGTACTCTGTCTATTTTTAAAGCCCTTAGGTTGTGGGAGGGGCAATAAATATACACTATGGTTTCAGCCATGATCTAAGGAACATTTATACCAAGTTTTATCAAGATTGGTCAAACACTGTGGTTTTCATTCTAAATAGTAAAATGATATTTGAGTAAATTTTTAAAACTAAATGTTGAAAATACCTTAAAAAAAAGACATTTGACTAACAAATTTGTTTTCATCATTATGATTAATATGTACAGGAAAAAGATGTTTCAAAGATTATTGATTTATTCTACATTTGTTTTGAAACAATTTTTGAGTCTTAATATCCCATTTTTGTTTACACAATTCATAAAGTATATTTGTATATTCAAAAAGATAAAAACCAAACCTAATAATTTGATCTTCTGGAACTTTAGGGTCATAGATGCGAATATTTGCTCCTTCCTCCAGGAGATACTTGGAGACATAGATGGCTGCAGACTCCCTGAAGAAAGAAGAACATAACAACTGAGAAACACTTTCCATAGAGTTCAATGTCTCTTTCCAAGCTAAACTTTTTGATGTCTGGATAGCTTGGGGCAGGAGTATAAAGCTTCTTAAACTTACAAAGTCCACATCACAAATGAAGAGATTAAAAACAGAATGGGGTATCTGGATGATCATTGTTTAAATGCAGTTTAAAAAAAAAAGTGAACGACCTGAATTCGAACTTGTGGGCTAAATCCTTATCAGGCATCTTAAGCCAATATGGTAGCCACTCTATGAGCAAAGAGACTATGAACATGGAAGATTGTATAGTTATCTATTTTTTCTATTTCATGTATGTGTTCACTAAGCCTCAGACGACAATCTACCTAGGGGACTAATTCAGCTTATACCATCACTTCAGTCAAGTACAATTTCTTTCCCTTGTTATAGATACCAAACAAAATAATTTATTCCCAGAAGTTAATTAACTAATTCATTACTTTAAAAAAAAAATGTTCCTTGTGTTGTCAGGTAAAGGAAATAATTGTGCAAATTTTCAGCTTGATCCGAGAATGGGAGTAAAAAAAGCGTGTACAAACTTTTGGCTAGACAGACAGACAGACAGACAGACATGGTGAGTTGAAATAAGCTTTGTAAAAAATATATTGAGTGACCCACTTTATTTTCAATTGAGATAACTACTTTTACCTTGTATCACCAGTGTCCTTTTTGAAAGCAAAGCCCAGGATGGCAATACGTTTACTTGTGACAGTGTTGAACAGACTGTCCACTATCCGTTTTGTAAAACGTTTCCTCTGGTAATCATTAATGTCTATCACCTGATCACAGATAAATAAATGATTTGTACAAAATCCCTAAATCAATCTCTACAGCCTTCAAAAGAAGTCACATGAATCTATTAAATGTCAGGCAAGAGATACTCCCTTGCTGAATAATGAATCAATAAAAAGACAGTGAAAGCATCAAGAGATCAAACAAACCACACAAGTGACAGTTCACATTTTGACTGACGTAACATAGGAGACAGTATATTCTACCCTAGAGCCCACAGATGCTGTTTTTTTCTTTCCTACTATACGCAAATCTGATTCATTTAAACTTTACTTAATTCAATATTCTTAACACGCACAAAGTAGGGAAAGACATTGAAAAACAAACATCTATTAAATATAAAGCATTTTTTTGAGTTTTGAGTTTAGGCACATAGGCACAATTTAGGCCATGTCGTGCCCATAAAGCATTGTCTTTGATTCTGAAGATTAAGGATGAGTGCAGTATTTCACATGATCTTCCAAACCGAGTTGCGACCTGAATATTTTGCCACGCCTAAAGCAGACAAAGCCATGGTCTGCAAAAAGGGGGGGGGGGGGGCTATTTATGATTTCTTTTCATCTTCCCTAACCCTATCTTCCTCAAAGGGTTTTATTTGGGCCTCAAATGTATGCCCCGTGAGAGCTCTCCATATAAGGTGAATATAAAAACTGAGCTAGTGTAATGCTGATAATGCTTATAAAGTAGAAAACATAGCTACAATACATTACTTTTATGAATCAGTTACAAAAAAAAAAGTATGTGGCAAGCAGAAAGGGAGGGTGAACAAAATCAATACCAGATAGAGACGCAATAAAAATCTACATGATGGCTAGGATATCAAACCAACCTGTTGCCAGTAGGCTGCCACCTCGGGTAAATTTAAACACTCACACAAATAAACCATGTTGAGAACATCTTTCTGAAAGCAGCTTCCCCCAAAACCTGTAGAAGTACAGGTTCACATTTTATCATCAGAAATACTTGACCCTATATAATCATACATTTCAGAGATGTATAGTATTATTCTTTTACACAAGAAATAAGCAAATTTAGATTTTATCTAAGTCAAAGTAAAGGAGAGTACCCCTTAAGACCTTGTGATCTATGAGGGTAGATGAAAAAAAAAAGATGTTTCTGTGTGGCAAGCACAACCACTAACCACACTTACATCCTCAATGTATGTTAGGTGTCTCAATGTATGTTAGGTGCCTCAATGAATGTTAGGTGCCTCCATGAATGTTAGGTGCCTCCATGAATGTTAGGTGCCTCCATGAATGTTAGGTGACTCCATGAATGTTAGGTGCCTCCATGAATGTTAGGTGCCTCAATGTATGTTAGGTGCCTGTTGGGTGGCAGCATGTTAAGTCTAGATGCGACTAAAAGGCACTCAACGGAATTGGATTATCTGGGCCATCAGGTGTCACCTAGCAAACATAGAGGAATGTTCAGAGCACTGTTGTGCATGTAGAGCTCACTGGTCATCCACTGCCCCCCCAACCAGATCCAGTTGTCTGGACCTTGTTCTCCCACTGGAAGCAGCTGGCAAAGGACAAGAATGTGACGCAGCACAAACCTTCCTCACTTTAACCAATTTTCATCCCACAAGCCCTCTCATTTCATCTCCTTGTTGGGTGGGCTCACTGCGTCACCAGGATTTGAACTCAGGACCCCTGGGTTCAAAAGACAAGCACTTTACCACTAGGCTACCACACCCTCTCATATGCTGTTTCAAAAAGTTTATGGAAAGAATTTTATTCGAAGCTTTTTTGGAGAGAGCGTGTCAGAAGTCTTCAAATTTTTTTTAAAAACAGTATTTGTAAAAGATACCCTGTTTTTGTTTTCATTGTAAATACATTCCACTATAAGCTTACAAACACAAATCTCCCTCACTTTAACCAATTTTGTCCCACAAGCCACAAACCTCTTCTCTCATCTCTCTGTTGGGTGAACTCACTACATCACCAGGCCACCACGCTCCAATATATTATTTCAAAAAGTTTATGGAAAGCATTTTATTTAAAACTTTCAATTCGTTTTTTCAAACAGTATTTGTAAAAGACACCCTGTTTATGTTTTCATTGTAACTAGATTCCACTATGAGCTTACCAACACTAGCTTTTAAAAACTTTGGCCCAATCCTTGAGTCTGTCCCCACAGCGTGAGCCACCTCCTCAACATCAGCTCCTGTTGCTTCACAGATAGCAGACATGGCGTTGATGCTGGAGATTCTTTGAGCAAGAAATGCATTGGCAGCCTGAATAACACCAAGAACAGTCATATGAGTTGAAAACAGTAATCAAATCAAATTATATAGACTTGAGCTATGTACAAAGAAATGACCATCCATCCATCCCAGTGGCGCTACAGCCCATGGAGGGCTCTGGCCTGCTTCAACACATCCTTCCATTCAGATCTCTTCTGGGCCTTTCGTCTCCATGCCCTAACCCCAAGCTGTTGTAGATCTACATCATCAATCCACAAAGAAATGATCATGCCAAACAAACTGGACAGTGTTGAATTCCTCCCCCACAAAGAGCAATCTACAATTTTCAACTAAGAACAGTACACACACCTCTGTTAAATTACCCATCTTAACAAAATAAATCCCACACAACTCCCCTTTTGTAGACACTGTGCCACCCTGTTAAACCATAAACCATAGCCTCATTAAATGCCCCATCCTAATCCACCTTATCTTATCTTATATAATACAGACGTTACTTCAAAAAAGAAGATGATTACGTCCTACGCGTCATGCATTTAGTCATGCATATTAACCAATGACTTAAATTCTGCAAAGTCACTGGTTTTTCTGGCTAGCTCAGGCAACCCAACCTTAAGCAGACCCTACTACCACACAGCCCAACATAACCAACACCCTGTACATCAGTGCTGAACAACTGAAGAGAAAAAAACACTATTTTTCCTTGGTACAGTCTGCAAAAGAGCTGACAGCTCAGCAGCAAAAAGCAGGCTAGAATAAGAATAGACTTAGAATCAATATAGCTGCAAAGTATCTTCAACACTGTAGTATATAAAAGGAAGGCTGTGCGTTGCCAGAGTTCATGGCAATCTGAAATAGACACAAGAGATTTAAAGACACTCTAAAAAAAATCCCAACGGCATGGAGCTTTGAGTTTTGGTGTTTCAAGCTATAAGGTAGAGAGAAAAGCTATCAGTAAAGAACAACTGAGCAAACTTTGAGCAAAAAAAAAATCAATGCAGCAACAGACCCAACCACTCATGTCTTGTGTGTGGTCAGCTTTTGAAAGATTGAGCTATAGGGCTCATCTTCGACCACATAATACATAAAGTGCTAAGCAGTAGCTTGACCTAATAGCAGTGGGATGTTCAAACAATACTCTCTACTCTCTCGGAGTTGACCAAATTAATTAAAAAGGCAGGAAAATTGATGGACAAAATTATAAGTCAGTAGAAACAATGTTGAATTATTCTCAATCTGTTATTAAACAGGCTATATCTAATACCTATATAAACAATTTAAAAAAACAAACACAGAAAAACTTTAAAAAAATATATCAAGGACATGATTTAAAAAAAAAGGAATATTTTTAAAAATTGTAAATAATGACAAGTACATTTTAAAATGTCAAACTAGATCTAGGTGGTTTCATTTTGGATTTACCAATTTGGACAACTCAGAGGACCAGGTGTTCATGGTGATGATGTTCTGTGAGGGCACCCAGTGTCTGTACACCCAGGACAAGCCCTCCATGGCCTCGACACCTTCCACACTTTGGTCACCACCTATGAGCACACGGTCTGGTTTTAATAGGTCAGCAATAGCCGTGCCTTCTGCTAGAAACTCAGGGTTGGATAACACCTGGGAAAGAGTCAACATAAAATATTTTCTTTATTGATAATTTAAAGATTTTTAAGAAAATGATTCATTTTCATCTGATTCACTCACCTGATCTCATCTGATTCACTCACTAATCTTATCTGATTCACTCACCTAATCTCATCTGATTCACGCACCTGATCTCATCTGATTCATTCAGCTGATTCACTCATCTGATTCACTCACCTGATATTTAACTCCAGGCTTTACATTGGCTGACAAAATATTAGCGATACTTTCAGCAGCTTTCACAGGGACTGTACTCTTCTCCACCACAATCTTAGAGTTCTGTGCCACTTCTGCTATTCTCCTGGCCGCAGATTCAATGTACTTCAAGTCTGCTGCCCTTCCCTTTTCAACAGAAGATAAAAATGTTACATTCATTTAAAGTGTAATTCAGTTTTTCTCATTTCTAAGGCTGAAACTAGCAAAATATTGTCTGGAAAGGTGAAGTTTTTTTTTGTTTTTTTTTTTTATTAGAAAGAAAAAGAAACTAGATTTTATAGATATACTTTACAAAAGAAGTATGACCACATAAGCCATTACATCTAGAGCCTACATTGCAACACTTCTCATCCAGTATGACAATCCTCCACTCTGTACTACTCTATTAAGATCCTCATGGTGCTAAGCTGTTAGTCTTGGAGTCACAAGATATGAAGCAAGAAGAGTGGCCAGCATGAAAGAGCGCAGAACCAACAAAAAGCTGAGAGAAGAAGCAGGCCTATCTGCACTGACCAAACCTACCAAAGCCACATATGCGGCCAGCTTTTAAAAGCTTTTTAAAGCGAGGATTGGACTTTACAGTCATCTTAGAGTTCATGGGAAATGAGAAATGTGCTCATCTTCACTCACGAAGGAGGAGCTATATATTAAAATCTAACTTTTAGTTACAGCAAAGCCTCAGTCTAAAGACTCACTTTTCCCAGTCCAAATGTTTTTGTTGGTGTGTTCACACATATGAAGATGAGCTCCGCCTCCCTGATCCCTTTGTCTACATCTGTGGAGAAGAAGAGATTCTTGCCTCGACAGGATTTCACTACTTCATCCAGCTGGGGCTGTAACAAATGTATGCAAAATTCATTTACCATGATTAAAATTTTTCATTTTAGATAGGAACCTGAACCTAATATTGTCATTTTAGTTTCACAAAAGAAAGTCAACAATTTCACCCAAGATAAACAAAATAAAGTACCAGTGATAAATTTATTTAGCACTGTAGTTGTTCTTATTGTTAAACATTATGCTAAATTTAAATCAATGTCCCATTTATTAAAATATTCAACTTTTATGAATTCTAAATATAATTTTTTTTTTGGTCTCAATTTTTCTTCCCAAGATGCATCATTGAAAAGAAAAGGTTATCTTAGAAATTATCAATACTCAAAGAGACAAAAGGATAAAAAGAAAAAAACTATTTATTCGTCCATATTGTGCTTAAGAACTTGTTCTTTCCTTAAAGCATTAAAGTATGGACTAGGTTATAGCCTGAATGGACCAGAGAAACTACAAACCTAATGAAATTTTGAAGTTTAGTTCTCTAACTGGTAGGAAATTGAAATCTCTGACAAATTTTGATTGGCGAGACTTCTAGAGCCAAAACAAATTTTAAAATGAAAATTATTGTAAGGCAATGTTTGGCAGTCCCACTTCACCTCTAACAAACAGGCATGTAATACAAGTTTCTTTAACAGGCACCTCCAGATATTCCTTTTAGTTAACTTCAAATAGATTATAGGAGCTGAGATTTCAATCTTAATAGTTCTATTACAGGCATCTTTGAGTTTGCTTTAGCCACACTTGTTCATTGTTTTACATCTATCAAGTGTTCCTTTAGAAATAAAGATTATTACATCTTAGCTCAAACCTTCCACAGAACCTTGGTGGTTGGTGGCCAGAAGGGTTCAAACCTGAGAAAATTAAGGGACAGCCTAGAGCTTGTACCACAGAACTAGGCAGCTATCCACTTTTAAAAAATTCTCCTTTTAGACCTTGCGATCTATAGGGCAGATGATGTAGAGGTCAACTGTGTCTGTGGCCCATGGTTAATGAGGGTGTCATGTAGCCAGCACAACGACCAACCACATTTACTAACTTAAATTAATACATTCATGTTTCAACAAGAAAAACAGGCTGTTGTCAGGTTAAAGAAATAATTGAGCAAAGTTTCAGCTTGATTCGAGATTGGGTGTCAGAGAAATAAGGGGTACAAACTTTTTACCAAACAGAAAGACAGACTGACATAGTGAGTTGATATATAAGAGTTGTAAAAAATGATGTACCTTCAAATACAAGGTAATTTGAAGGGTCAGTTTCTGTTTCGACAGCACTTCCCCATAGGATAAAGCAATGAAAGGTCTCTCTATAAACAACTGTCATCTCAATTACAGCTATACCAACAGAGCCTCTAGTTTATAACTGGAGTTCAAAGGTCAAAGATGAGGTGACTAAAGGTCAGAGGTTATCATGAAGCACTCACCTCAAATATAGGCAACTTGTCAGAGTTCCACTGGGCAATCCTCTCTGTACTTTGGTCCACTACTGTGACTGTCAAGTTGGGGCACTTATGGGCAATGACTGCACAGGATGGACCTCCCACGTAGCCAGCTCCTATACAGCAAACCTTTTTGATGGTCATGTTCCACTCTCTAAGAGACAAAATCAAGGGAAATGTGAAAAACACACGATAGAAGTGAGTGATTGCTAAGAGAAACATATGAATGAAGTGTGGGATTGCTAAGAGAAACGTGATTGAAGTGTATGAATGCAAAGATTGAAGTGTATGAATTTTAAAAGAAACACGTGATTGAAGTGAGGTATTTCTAAGAGGAACACATGATTGAAGTGTAGGAATGCAAAGAGAAACACATGATTGAAGTGTATGATTGCAAAAAGAAACATATGATTGAAGTGTAGGATTGCTAAGAAAAACACATGATTGAAGTGTATGAATGCAAAGAGAAACATATAATTGAATTGTATGAATGCTAAGTAAAAGTAAAGGCGGTATGTCGGTATGTCGTTGTGCTGGCCACATGACACCCTCGTTAACCGTAGGCCACATAAACAGATGACCTTTACATCATCTGACCTAATGATCACAAGGTCTGAAATGGAAACTTACTTACTTACAAGAAAAACATTTTTAAAAATGCTTTAAAAAACAACAACAAAGCTTATAATAAGCGTAGTTGTATCAATTAGTTTGGTTCAGACACGTAATTAAATTTTGAAATAGATTTAGATAACCAATAACAAATCTGTGCGATTAGAAATATTTTTACCAATTGTTTTTGTTTAATGTAATGTTATGCTGATAGCTTTCACAATACACTATCACCAGTTGGAAAGGGGTAGGGAGAGAAAGAAGGGTGTATCTGAGTGATCGCTTTTTAAATGCATTTATATTAAAACAAAAAAGGCGAACGACCTCCATTCGAACTCGAGGATTAAAGCCACCTTAGGCCAATACACTAACTTCTAAGCTAGACAATCGCTTGTGAAAACAGAAGGTTTTGCTTATCTATTGTTAGTTTCAAACTTTAAAGCGGGCGGCGATCTACAAAGAATAATGGGGGATAATTCCACTTATACCACCTTATCACTCAAGTACAATTTCTTTCCCTTGTACAAAATACCAAATAGGATAATTAATTACCAATATTTAATTATATGATTGACTTTTTTTTATATTATTATTGTGTTGTTAGGTAAAAGAAATAATTGTCCAAAATTTCAGCTTGATCCGAGATTGAGTATGGGAGAAATAATGTGTATAGTTTGGAGCTGAATCATGCTGATTATACGCGTCACACCTGGACACAAATAGTAAGACAATGATTAGAAAGGAAGGTGTAAGCATGCTTGCATATTTTAATTAGGATTCATATTTCAGGACAACTCGAACTGTAGACACGATTAGGTCTATAATTAGAACAAGTTGTTTACAGACTCCGCCCCCGCCGTCCCTGTAAGTGTAATAACATAACTATTATATACCCCCCCCCCCCCCCTGAAAAGGTGACGGAGGGACCGACCTCGCACGCAGACAGTCAGTCCAGCAGTACCGGGATTCGCACAGTCAGTTCAGCAGTAAATGTTATCACACCAAGTCAGCCAAGCAGACCAGAGTTACGGTTCGTTGCCGTTGAGTGGACGCCTAATAATAACGCTAATAAGAGCGCAATGTTCACAGAGGATTGTAAGTTTGACGTTGAAGGCTAAGCTCTGGCGCTCCTCCATGCATATGAAACGAGTCATGTAGATCAGGGCCGGTCCTAGAGATTGCGGGGCCCTGTGCGAAACGGATTGCGCGGGGCCCAGTCTGGGTAGGGACGAGGATAGTAAGTGAAAATTAAGATTTCGTATTAGAAAACCAATTCGTCTTTGCATTTTATTCATACTTTACTAAGAACAAAATCAAGATCAAATTAACTTTACGAGCCATCTACAGTACATAGTAGGTTTCCAACAAAAAGCCGATAAACATTCAGAGCTGAATTTTAGATTTACTATCGACTAGCAAAATATTGCTTTAGTTTGTTTATTTTTTTAAGAGGTCGAGATAGTATTAGATCTATATTTAAATGCCAGTGACTATTGAAGTAAATTAAGTGTTTGAAGTTCTTGTTTTGGTTAAAATTCGGCTTATTATTACATTTGTATTAAATGAAAGCTGATAATGCCGTTTTTTTTTTTTAAATTGCGAATAGATTGGCGTTTTTCGTATTAAATGACAACCCGAATTGATAACTTTTGTCTGTTTTTAAGGAGATTTGCATGAGTTTTCAGAAGATTTTAATAATTTCAGGAGATTTTCACGACTTTTCGTACATTTTGCAATTTCAGGAGAGTTCCAGGAACCCTTTAATAATAAGTTAAAATGGTTTAATTTAATAATTTAAGCCTAGAATTCGCGCTGCGGGGGGAGGGGGGGGCTGTGAAAGTGAGAGCAGGAAGGGGGGTGCATTTTTGTAAGAATGGACACCAAGTCGTCTGGTATGCGCGAGTTCTAACCCTGTCGACCAGCAGGAAGTGATGACGTAATAATCATTCCTGCTGAAGGAACGCTGTAGACCTAAAACAACTCGGCGTTTAAAAAAATACCAATGAAATCAACATTATAATTTCCTTATAATTGCATACATTTGTCACGATATGACCCGCGGCCTGCGGGTCTAAGTTTTGGTATTACAGATCTAGTGGACTCGATTTAGATCTATATGGAGAATGTTCGCTTGTGAATTATTTTTATTTGTATTTTGCCACTAAAATGAAAATGGGTTTACCAGTTTAGCAGAAATATGGATATCAAATATAAAATACTGTGAAAACGGGTTTACCAGTTAAGCAGAAATATGGATATCAAATATAAAATACTGTGAAAACGGGTTTACCAGTTTAGCAGAAATATGGATATCAAATATAAAATACTGTGAAAACGGGTTTACCAGTTTAGCAGAAATATGGATATCAAATATAAAATACTGTGAAAACGGGTTTACCAGTTTAGCAGAAATATGGATATCAAATATAAAATACTGTGAAAACGGGTTTACCAGTTTAGCAGAAATATGGATATCAAATATAAAATACTGTGAAAACGGGTTTACCAGTTTAGCAGAAATATGGATATCAAATATAAAATACTGTGAAAACGGGTTTACCAGTTTAGCAGAAATATGGATATCAAATATAAAATACTGTGAAAACGGGTTTACCAGTTTAGCAGAAATATGGATATCAAATATAAAATACTGTGAAAACGGGTTTACCAGTTTAGCAGAAATATGGATATCAAATATAAAATACTGTGAAAACGGGTTTACCAGTTTAGCAGAAATATGGATATCAAATATAAAATACTGTGAAAACGGGTTTACCAGTTTAGCAGAAATATGGATATCAAATATAAAATACTGTGAAAACGGGTTTACCAGTTTAGCAGAAATATGGATATCAAATATAAAATACTGTGAAAACGGGTTTACCAGTTTAGCAGAAATATGGATATCAAATATAAAATACTGTGAAAACGGGTTTACCAGTTTAGCAGAAATATGGATATCAAATATAAAATACTGTGAAAACGGGTTTACCAGTTTAGCAGAAATATGGATATCAAATATAAAATACTGTGAAAACGGGTTTACCAGTTTAGCAGAAATATGGATATCAAATATAAAATACTGTGAAAACGGGTTTACCCGATGAATTAAAACGTTTCGTCCTTTAATAGAGATATATTTCGGTAGTTTCGTTTATTTCAGGGCCTTCCGGTTGTGGGTGGGGCATTTAACATAAACTTAGGTCTCCGCCATGCCTTGATCTGAGGAGAATTTATGCCAAGTTTCATCAAGATTGATCAAACGGTTATGATTTCTATGCGGGACAAACACGCAATACATAGGCCTATACATACGCCTTATTTTCTACTTTATATATTAGATTTTACTGTTGGTAGAAAAGGGGGGGGGGGAAGGGAGTGTATAATAAAAAGTTTTTTTTTTCTCTTTTAATGAGTGTCACGTGATCATGTTTACGTAAGATGCGGCTCTCCTTTAACAGTCCAGCAAATAAACATCAAAGCGTTTTCACGTGCGATTTAGCAGCTCTTCCAGCCATTAATAATAAAACTAATATGGCGGCTTTATATGCGTTCAGTAACATATAATAGGCAGACCTGCTCGTCCGGACACAGAGCTGAATCAACATAACATTTATAAAGTCGACCATAATATATGCAGCTGTTACGCTAACCAATGCTCTAGATCTATATTCTAGTTAAGATGAGATGGTCATTTAAAAACATGGAAGCAAAACAAACCTGTTAGATTGAAATGCCAACACTGCGTTACGTCAGAGATAACGAAACAAAAGCTCACGTAAGGGAAATTATAACACTGAAATAGAATAAATTCCCTCTGTAATGTCTCGGGTAGCAGTTGGATCTCGAGCACACGTCTCTGATTATGTGATACAGTAGGTAAGGAGAGACCAAATAGGTGGTATATAATGATCTAGGCCGTAAAACTTTCACATTCAAAAGATCCTCCACCGCCCCCAAGACTATGACAGCGGGGGGGGGGGGGGGGGGGGGCTGGAAGAATGTGTGTATATATATGAGAGCGAAGTGGAGGAGGGGTGCAAGGGTATTCCATTCAACAGGAGTTGTGGTTCTTTCAACAGTTGCTATTTTTAAAACGGGCATGACGACACACACACAGGAAGGGCAGCGGAGGAGTGGAGAGTTTAAAAAAAAAAATTATGTCAACACAAAAAGAGGGACGGGGGAGGGGGAGAATGAAGAAAAGGTCAAAGTTGAATGACGACTACAAAACGTGCGTGCCTACAGGCTTGCTGTTTTGTGTTCGGGGCAGTTTGGAAAACACGCCATCACAAATATCATAAATACGTCAGCTATGTGATTCCCAGGGGCGTCACACCCTTTTATTTTAAGAGAAATACTCCGAATAGCAGATTTTTTAAAAATTAAAACACAATAACCTTCTTGGCAGTCAAGACCTTCTACAATTCAGCAAAGAGATTGCGGTGACGTGATGGAAATCGATCCAATCCAATATTTAATAATCTCACCCCCCCCCCCTTTTTTTTTTGTGTGTGTTTCATAACAAAGAAATTTTAAAATATGGGTCACAATAAAAAGTAAAAAACTACAACTTATGGCGGCCAAGCAAGAAAAAGAAAGGAATCAAAAGAAGGATTATTTAATTTATGGTGTTAGGTTTATGATCATAGAGAATCTGTAATAAATCTTGGGAACAGAAAAAAAAAAGTCGGAGTTGAAAAGAGGAGAGAAAGAAGAGAAGAAACAAATATAATAAAGAAATAAAGAACGTGAGAAAGAATAAATTAGAGAAAAAAAAACTACTTGATACGGAAGACACCAGAAAGAGTTTAAAGTAAAAGTTTCCAGTTCAGAAGACACCAGAAAGAGTTTAAAGTAAAAGTTTCCAGTTCAGAAGACACCAGAAAGAGTTTAAAGTAAAAGTTTCCAGTTCAGAAGACACCAGAAAGAGTTTAAAGTAAAAGTTTCCAGTTCAGAAGACACCAGAAAGAGTTTAAAGTAAAAGTTTCCAGTTCAGAAGACACCAGAAAGAGTTTAAAGTAAAAGTTTCCAGTTCAGAAGACACCAGAAAGAGTTTAAAGTAAAAGTTTCCAGTTCAGAAGACACCAGAAAGAGTTTAAAGTAAAAGTTTCCAGTTCAGAAGACACCAGAAAGAGTTTAAAGTAAAAGTTTCCAGTTCAGAAGACACCAGAAAGAGTTTAAAGTAAAAGTTTCCAGTTCAGAAGACACCAGAAAGAGTTTAAAGTAAAAGTTTCCAGTTCAGAAGACACCAGAAAGAGTTTAAAGTAAAAGTTTCCAGTTCAGAAGACACCAGAAAGAGTTTAAAGTAAAAGTTTCCAGTTCAGAAGACACCAGAAAGAGTTTAAAGTAAAAGTTTCCAGTTCAGAAGACACCAGAAAGAGTTTAAAGTAAAAGTCTCCAGTTCAGATCTTGCGATGTGTAGGGCTGATGATGTAGAGGCAATCTGTTTCGGTGGCCAGCACAAAGACAATCCGCCTTTACTTTTCCCCAACTAATGCCAGGTACCCATTAGAGCTGGGTGGACTCGGAGGCCCCTAAAAGATCCCGAAATTAAAAATCAAAGTCTTCACCAGGATTCGAACCCGGGACCCGCTCTTTACCGCTCTGCCCCCACGTCTGCTAAGAAAAAGTCTGCACTCTCGACATTGCTCTGTTTGACATGTTTCGGTTATTCCTTTAACCTGAAGACTATTTCATCGTAGCCTAAACCTCTCACAGGACGGTAAGATAAGTGGTGGCGGGCAGGTTTTGAACCCGGGACCCTAGAGTCCAGAATGTTGTTTTAAAACAGGAAAAAGATTTTAAAAATACTTTTTAAAAAATCACAAAGCTTATATTAAGTGTAACTGTATCAATTAATTTGGATCAGTCTTGTTACTATGCTTACAACTGACCTACACATAATCAATCTGTGCGATTAGAACTATTTTTACCAATTTTTTTTTTTGCTTTCTCAATGCTCTATGATCCTATCCCTTGTTTGGACCAGTTGTGGAAGGGGAAGGGCAGAAAGGGGTACCTTTGTGAATGTTTACATGATTTTTATTATTTTTAAATGCACAAAAACATTTTCACTCAGGGTTCGAGTCCTCAGGGGGACTAATTCACCTTATACCACCCCATCTGTCAAGTAGAATTTCTTTCCCTTGTTCCAAATGCGAAACAAAATAATCACCAATAGTTAATAAACTAATTCCTTTTTAAAAAAAATTATTCTTGTATTGCATGGTAAAAGAAATAAATGTGCAAAATTTCCGCTTGATCCGAGATTGGGTGTGGGAGAAATAACGTGTACAAACTTTTTACCAGACAGACAGACAGAGTGACTTGATACAAGCTTTGTAAAAAATGCCGATCCTGATTTATTCTAATGAACATATCCAGCATAACATTCACTTTTGTAATGAAAAAATCTACTAAGCGTCAAACACACTCATCTATATTTGATGAATTAATTAATGCCGGAATGCGGTTAATTGGACCAAACACTAAGCTGGATTAATCTAGCAGCACATTAAGCACGCGTTTAGGGTACCACCACATTTACATTAAAGCGACCGGGAGGGCGATGGATGTTAATTAAAGCTCTGTTTGGGCATTGCATTGCGACACCTAAGATAATGCAAGCCTCATACTGGGCGCCAAGCGGAGCCGTTCACTGGGTGTTAGGGCGAGCCTCACTCTTGGTGCTCAATACTCGCTCATAATCGACTGGCCTCCTAATAAATTATGTACACGTATCGATCCTCCATGCGGGTTGTTAGCTATTGTAAAGAGAGAAGCGAACGTATAAATACCTCACACTCAGATATGAAATCGATGGCAGGTGACCTACCTATAGCTCAAACCAACAATATGTATCCAAAGAGGGGAGAGAACTGTTGGTGGGTAGAAGAGGCGGGTACACTGAAACAATGAAAGGGAGGAGGTATTGCAGTTCGCTAACGTTGTAAAAAAGCTTTGGTTGTCTTTGAATTTGGTTATGTTAAATGTCATCTATAATAAAGCCTCGTTTGAAATTCCCCCCCCCCCTCCCAATCCCCCGGTTCAGTGGTTCTCAAAATATTACTTATGACGTTCCCACAGACGTAAGAATTTACGTCCATCCCCTCCCCCTTCCTTAGCCAACTTTTTACGACATTTCGAGTTGTAAAGATTAAACTCTTCTGGCACCGACACTGCACAATTCTCCCTAGTAAAAGCAGATCAAATTATAAACTCAAGAAGGGGGGGGGGGGGGGGCTGCACTGGTCAATACTAAATTGCGGCGGACACGTAGAGCTAAAATTTAAATCTACCTTCGCGTTAGGGAAGAGAACGAGGGCCTATTTTTAGAAACATTTTTTCCATCCCATTACCCCATGCCGATGTCCTGGTCTGAAATTTATATCCTTTCTTTGGGGCTATTCTTTAGTAGCCTAGTGAGATGAACAATTCGTCCCTTTTTTTTTTTTTGTGTCATCACGCTAAAGTCATCAACGGCACGATACAAGATTGGAGAAATCTGACCGAATAGAGACGCGGGTCAGTACAATTACGTAGAAGAGCAGTGTTGAAATGTCTTATTGAATTTAAAAACACAGCAACATACTGTTACGATCTTCTCAATCAGACCTTCTGCAAACACCACTTAACAACACAACAGCACATCTAACACAAGAACTTGACAACAAGAGCTTCAAGTAACAATGTGGCGATTTAATTACAAGTACATCGACAGCCAATTCAACACAATTGGCTACATCAATTCAAATGCTTTCTTGACTTAACAGAACTGCCTAACTAAACACTAGTGTCTCTAGCTTGTACAGCTACATTTTCAAGGACTCACAAGGTACCACAGTCTTTATGCCTTGCTGTTCTGGACTCAACTGTCCTTGTAAACACACTGTCTCTCGACCGTGAAGGCTCTTGATCACATGACCACAACACAGGTCATACTTGTGGTTATAAGAAGTACTGTCCCTTGTCTATCGACAGCCGTTGACCCGTTGACCTGTGTGATTGGCCTGAGTCGTGTGTATCAGTAGGTCGCACATACATTAACCCTTTCAGTCCGCCACTGGAGTTACAACAATACATTGTATAAGATCTTAGAACTGAGATGTAAGGCGAGTTTTGATGTTATATAAGGTCTTAGAACTGAGATGTAAGACGAGTTTTGATGTTATATAAGGTCTTAGAACTGAGATGTAAGACGAGTTTTGATGTTATATAAGGTCTTAGAACTGAGATGTAAGACGAGTTTTTATGTTACATGTCTTAGAACTGAGATGTATGGCGAGTTTTTTTTTATGTTACATAAGGTCTCAGAACTAAGATTTAAGACGAGTTTTGATGTTACATAAGGTCTCAGAATTGAGATGTAAGGACGAGTTCTGATCAAATATTTGTAATTTTTGAAACAGTAGCAACAGTGCCTTTTACTGATAAAATTTTGAAATAAAGACGTAGACATTAATTATTATTATAGCTTTTATATAGCGCTACTTTCACAACAAATTTTATGCTTATAGCATGCTCAGAGCGCTTTGGTCCAATCTCATTTGTGGATCAGTGGGGGGAGGGGGTATCTAGGAGTTGGTTTTCCATGCTGCCTTTAGGCGCTCAATAAACACAACTCTGTCGAACCTCGAGCCCCCCTTTTAGGTAGCCAAGACAAGCCAAGTTCAAGCGTACTTAGCCTCGACCACGCTTCCCATTTGTTTGTTTCTGTTGTGTTGTCTTTATATGAGAAATAATAATCACAACAAATTTCCATAAGGATCAAGAAAGCAGTCTTAGTCTTAGTATAACAACAATGCAAATACACATTTTTTTAGTCTCTTTTAAATATATTGAAAGTTTTTTTTCGCCCCAACCTGTCGCGGTTTGAGAAAAGCTGAGTGATAGTAACATCATTATACAAATATATTATTTATCCAGTAAGCCAATTAGCAAACCTCACTATAAGCATAACGATTATTTAAAAGAAAATATCTAAAGCTCCGGAGGAACAGCTTATATGGAATGTAATTACTTTGAATGTTTGTAACGGGTCCAAATGCTAACTATTTTACTTTCTATTACCCAGAATGCACATTTAAACTGTATCGATTTCTGCTTAAAGTTTATAGATAGATAATCTAAGCTTTGCTTACCTCTGTTCGTTGATCTAATATAGATGACGTCTAGACTAGATCTAAATCAGAGTTCTAAATGAGATATGTGTCACTTCAAGATACAAAAAAAAAAAAAAGCTACCTTCTTATACAATGCCCACTGGCCTAACTGGTAGAATCGTTCGTTCAAGTAGCTGACGGTGTCATCATCGCGAGTTCGATTCCCGATTTGAGCGAATTTTGTTCAAAATTATTTTTTAAAAAATAATTTGTTTTACTTTCAGTTGTACAATGGAGGTATTGTCTTTTTTTTTTTAATGTCTTTTAAACTGTTTTTTCTTGTAGCCTACCTGATTTCCCCCCCCCCCCCCCCCAGGGATAGAACAAAAATAACAAATTATAGTTTATTATTAAATAAGAATGTGCGCATCAACTTACGATAAGAATAAACTCCCTTTAGTTTCAAGAAACATCACTCCAGTGTTGTGGGTTTTTTTTATCACTATACGGGTCAAATTGACCTCTCCGATAAGAAATGTAGACTTAAACGCTTCCAATGAAAGCAGCAAATTGTGGCGGAGTTATCTACCCCATAGCCAACGTTGGTTCACACTCAGATATAATAGCTGTCCCCTTTCCCCCTTTCTATCGCAGCGCTCGGGATCGTGCTGCATGTGAACCACTTGCCGAATCTCGTCAATTTCTTCACAGATTTGAAAACGGAATCTAGGTCATGCTTTTATTTCGCCGCCGCTATAGCGTGGTGCTTTAAGCCTTCCTACTTTCTCTTTCTCTCCCTCTTTCTCTGTGCATCTCTCTCTCCCTCTTTCTCTGTGCCTCTCTCTCTCCTATAGAATGAATTACATGGTTGACATTTTAGAAGCTTATAATGACAGAAACACAAGCGAAGCAGATCTAGATCTAAAGGTAATAGAGATCTAGCAACTGTGGGAAAGTTGTGTGCGGGTGTTTGTGGGGGGGGGGGGGGGGAGAATGTAAAGGCTGTCTGTTCCTGTGGGATGTGCTTCGGGCTGTCATAACCATGGAAGCGTTTAATCCTCGATAGATACGGGATCTTTTTAATGCACGCAAATTAGGCAAGATCGCAGTTTTGTTTTGTTTTACTTTGTATATATTGTAAATGACGCTACAATTTGAGAATGACGTAACTTTGTGCTAGCGACACTCAGCGTTATAGCAGGCCTGAACACTGACCTGCGACGACGCTCGTTGTCATATCGTGAAGACCTGTGACGTGGCAACGAGACAGGTTGCGACGCTGCAGGACAGTGTACAAGCCTGCGACGATTGGTCTCCACTGCCCACAGGTTGCGACGCTGCAGGTCAGTGTTCAAGCCTGCGACAATTGGTCTCCACTGCCCACAGGTTGCGACGCTGCAGGTTAGTGTTCAAGCCTGCGACGATTGGTCTCCACTGCCCACAGGTTGCGACGCTGCAGGTCAGTGTATGGTGACAATCAAAGTAATCACAAGCAATGACATGACAATCAAAGTCACCACAAGCAATGACATTCCAATCAAAGTCACCACAAGCAATGACATTCCAATCAAAGTCATCACAAGCAATGACATCACAATCAAAGTCATCACAAGCAATGACATCACAATCAAAGTCACCACAATCAAAGTCACCACAATCAAAGTCGCCACAAGCAATGACATCACAAGCAATGACATCACAATCAAAGTCACCACAAGCAATGACATCACAATCAAAGTCACCACAAGCAATGACATCACAATCAAAGTCACCACAAGCAATGACATCACAATCAAAGTCACCACAAGCAATGACATCACAATCAAAGTCACAACAAGCAATGACATCACAATCAAAGTCACAACAAGCAATGACATCACAATCAAAGTCACCACAAGCAATGACATCACAATCAAAGTCACCACAAGCAATGACATCATAATCAAAGTCATCACAAGCAATGACATCACAATCAAAGTCATCACAAGCAATGACATTACATGTAATGTCATCACAATCAATGGGTTGAATTAAGAATTTAAAAAAAAACAAAAAACAATCAAATTGCGATGAGCCTGTTTTGTGGCTGACCTTACTGAACTGACCTAGCCGTTGAAACGTTTCATAATTCCCCAAAGTAAGTAGTTTTCAGCGACGTTTAATTTCACTACATCTACGTTGCTATGAGACAACTCAACGCGGTCAGCGTGTCCGTACTAAGTCTATATTTGGTTTACAAGTTCTCCAGAGAATCTAGCTCAGACACAGATCTCTCTCCCCCCCCCCCCCCCCCCCTCTTTCCATATAACCCATAATTTAAAAAAAAAAACACATCCTTTTCGGATTTACACTTTAAAAAAAAGAGAAAGGGAAATAATTTTAAAGTATACACAGAAATGTTTAGTTATACCCCTTGCGTTGAGTTTCGAAAGAAAGAACTCGACCATGTGTTACAAATACTGACACTTAAAATGCCATCTGGGACCATAAACAAAAGGAGGCTGGCGGAGGGAAAAAAAAGGTGGGTGGGTGGGGGGGGAGGGGCATCCCTCTTCGCAATCCACGCCTCCTTTCCTAATTCATTGGAAACAACTCAACCAGGCTCTACATCCAAAATGCACATCCCAGACCACCCGACACACACGCGCACGCCTTTTTACAAGGCTTTCCCTTCAACCGACATCACAGGAAAGATATAAAGCATATTGTGTTTGTGTTGTCGGTCTGTCACGTCACGAAAACGAAATGAGCTTATTAAAAATCTGACTTCAATATGGTCGAGCACAAAAAAAAAAAAAATGATTTCTATAACACAAACGAAAGAGAGGCAGGTTGTGGGGCAAGATGTGGGGCAAGATGTGGGGCAAGCACGTCATTGCCCAACGTGTCTAAAAAAGGGGGGGGGGGGCAATGTGAAAGCGAAGAGAAAACAAAATGCGCCCCAGTGACACGATAGATCTATGCCTGTACGATGTGAGTGCAATAGATCTAAGGAGATGAACGGCTATGATCTGTGCAGCGCCGTAAGGGGGGATGTGTGTATCCACTTAAAAGGGGTAACAAAATCTTGGTGGGGGCTGGTACCAAAAAAAAAGGAGAGAGAGAGGGCGCTATTTAGTCGGCTTTAGAAGCCTGCTTCCTAGCTCCGAGAAGAGTCTGATCAAGATTGTCCACCCGAAGAAAAAAAGCAACTGGGAAATTGTTATGAAGCGTGTGTGTGTGTTTCTATGGTGACGTGGGTTGAGCTTAGCGATTGGTAGTTGGCTATGTAGTGGGAATGATGCAAGATAAGCAACACTGTCGTCAGCGGGATTAAGAAGGCCACAGACGATTCCAGATTGCCAGAGTGAAAAGACGTGTTTTTGTAGTAAGATTTTGTTCAAAATACCATTTATTTATTATTACTAAAGTCATCATTTATTTCATTTAATCTCAGGTCGATTTCGTCTATTTTGTAATAATAGTTATAATTAGTATTGTTCAGAAAGAAGTTATTCAAGTTATTTCTAATTTTACAGTTAAATATAATACGCCTAGAGCGGTTTAGTTGTCTACCAGCAGTTTGATGCTACAAGTCAACCACCGCCCACAACAGAATGTACAACAAATCCTAGATGTAAATACGCGACGAGCTCTAGGTGAAAACGGTTTTAACTTTGTTAGGGCGGTGGTGGCCGACTGGTATACCGAGTGCCCACGAGTTCGAATCCAGGTGAAGACTGGGATTCAAACTTTAGGATATTTAGGACACCCCAGAGTCAACCAAACTCTTATGGGTACCTGACTCCCTTGTTTACCGTCCGTGTAATGACTCAATAGTAAGGCGTGTAGAAGTGGGGTTTAATCGGGGATTTCCTTAGTGACGCGACGGTACATTAAAAACTTAGAACGGAAGTAGGTTAGAGACAATAATGAAAGTGAGGGAGACCTCTTGTAGAAAGGAGGCAAACGACTTTAACTGTTCCCTTATTATTTGAATACATTTTTTCATACTTAAAAGGCTGGTTAATTTGGTACGGTACTTCAAAAGGGCTAAACAATACCGGATTGTAGACTTATATACAATTATTTCTAATAGCACCGGAAAATACTGTGACCTCACGGGGTAAAACAGCTCGCTAACTAAATACCTTCTTTTTACTCATGAAAATCAAGCTCAACAAAAGCACATGTTAGGTTCAGGCATGCTTGAAAGTGAAGTTTATAGTTTCACGTATATTGGCTACATTAGCACTTACCTAGACAGATTGCGTCATGATATTTAATTTAATTTAATTTAATCGAAATTTAATTCCGAAATATGCAAAAAGCAACAGACCAAAAGAGCCGATTGAGCTCCACGAGTCACAAAGCAAATGTTGTGCTTCACTATTGGGGATTAATACGGCAACATATTGCATTGGAAGAAAGGAAGAGAGAGATAAAGAGAGAGGGAGAGAGAGATGTGGTAGAGAGGTCAGAAAAAAAAAGAATAAACAGGGAGTGGAGAAAATGAGAAAGAGTTTGGGGGGGGGGGGGGGGAGAGAGAGAAAATGAAGAGAGAAACAGAGAGAGAAGGAACAAATCGGGGAGTAGAGAGGAGGAGAGAGAGAGAGAAATAGTGTGATGGAAAAAAAAATGACAGAGCGGGAGAAAAGTAGAGAGCGTAGGGAGAAAGAGAGGAAATGAGAGAGAGACAGAAAGAAGATGGTAAGCAGAAAGAGAAGGAGAGAGAGAAAGGGTCAGAAAGAGAAGAGGAGAAAGAGAGGGTGTATGTGTGAGAAGAGTGGAAGTAAATACATGAAAGAGGTTAGAGAGATAAGGTGAGAAGAGCCAGAAAGTGAGGCTGGAAGAGAGAGAAAGAAGCGGGGTGGGGGGCACTTTCAAATTTCAAACACGGAGAATGTTTAAGTTCAAAAGATATTTCACTGAAAAAAAAAAAAAGAAAAAAAAACTTTTTCACAAACTTAAAGAGCTTCATGTGTGTGTGTGTGTGAGAAAGAGAGAGAGAGAGAGAGAGGACTAAGAATGAGTGACGTTGACGATGCCGATGAAAGGGGTCAGCATTTGATTCTTATTTCCTGTTGGATTTCAAAAAAGACTACATTTACAGACACCATCATTACAGCGCACAGGCGCCTCTGACAACACGTTTTCTAAATCACGGACAAACGGGCGCCCTCCTCAGACTCAATGGTTATTTGTTGCTACGCCACGGCCGCCGTGGTGGCGATTCGGTGCACCAACTCTCAAATCATTAAACTAACCAATGTTTAAAAAATGTCCTATGTATATATGTCAGGATACGATGCTTACTATAAGCCTTCACCAAATATATTTTTTCCCTTAGAATAGGACACAATAGAATGAAACAACATACAGCCGGAAGCAAAAAAAGGGGACTAGTGAAATTAGCCCATTTTGGGGTGTTAACAGGGAATGCCGACCATGTGCTTCATTGCTGCATACTCAATGGAGAGGCTTAAACAAGACCCTAGCTTCAAACCCCAACTATAGAAGAAAAACTATACGGATAGCTGCCTGATATGGAAACACTGCGAAGCTTGTACCAGATATAGCACTAATCGTCTGAAACTCCAACATAAAAACTTGTACCAGAATAAGAAATAATTGGATACTTAAGATATAGTTCTGTCTGTGACATTTCACGTCTCGAGAGACAATCTTTTCCCTTTGAAATTTCTTGTGTGACTAAAGAGGCCAATCCTTGAAACACAGCTGCGGTCACAGGTTGGGCATAAGTAATCACCAGGCGCCGTTGCATTTTCACCCTTCTTTCTGCTGCTGTTGTGTATAGTATCTCCAGTCCGAGATCCTTCCTTTATGCTCTCTCTCCATGTGGATCTACTCAGTGCTACTTTTCCCCAGCTGCTAGTGTCGATTTTGAAGAGCTTGATTGTGTTTGAATACATCCGTATACGTAAAAGTGGACGACCAGCGGCTATCCTGCCTTCTATTAGATCACCATACAGAATGTCTTGTGGAAGTCGACCTACTGGCATTTTATGAACGTGACCAAGCCAGCCAAGGCGTCAGCTGCTAACACAGCGGATGTCCTGGCACCCTGCTCTTCGTAGCACATCCTCATTGGTTATTTTATCTTGCCACCTTATTTTAAAGATCCGCCTAGACATCGGAGGTGGAAGACATTCAGCTTTTTTTCCTGCCATGAGTAAGTTGACCATGTTTCACTTCCGTATAGCCAAGTGCTCATTACACAGGTCCGGTAGACTAAGGCTTTAGTATTGTTAGTCAGCAATATGTTGTCCCACACTCTTTTCTACAACCGTGACATGGTGCCCATTGCTTTGGCTATCCTGTCTTTATCCAGTTGAGCATTGTTGGATAAGATGGAGCCAAGATAGCAAAAGTAATCAATCATTTCTAGTGGTTAACCATTAATGTTTGCTTGAGGTGCAGTATTTGTGTTCTGAACTAGTATCTTAGTCTTGCTTTGACTAATATTTAAGCCGAACTTCTGGTAAGCAGCAGATAGTTTGTCATATAGTTCTAGTACACTGAAATCCGCAGTACCAACTTAAGTTTAGCAGCTAAACAAAATAAAAAGCTAGGCTGTTTGGGTCAGGAGGTATTCTTCAGCTGCAAACAATCTGGGTATTATAAATCTAAGTTTTATTTTACTTCACACTCGTTTATCTTACAGCAGTTAAATTTTTTTTTTGTTCGGATAGACTCCATAGAGGGTCGGGTGGGGCGGAATCCAAAATAATGGAAATAATCAATCACCACAAGTCACAAAAAACTGACACACCACAGCCAGTCTTGGTTTTTAATACGTTTGGGAAAGTCGTCATGCTGGTAAAACAACAACAGCAACAACAACTCCCACTTAAACCGTGGGTCATAGAAACAGATGGGCCGCCATTGATCACTAGGGCTTTTATTTTTTTTTTTTTTTCAAAGCTAATATCAACTCTGTCTGTCTGTTTGTCTGTCAGGTTCAAAATTTTGAACATATTTTTTTCTCCCACTTCCCATTCTCGATCAAGTTGAAACTTTGCACAATTATTCATTATTCCTAATAATACATGAAGCCATTAAAAAAACATTAACCAATTAGTTCATTAAATATTGGTAATTAATTAATTGAATTTGATATCGAAAAAGAGAAATAAATCTTGGTGTGGAGTACATGGTTGTAAATGAGTAGTTTTTTCCCTCAGATGAGCTTTTCTTTTCCCAAAGTATTTTGAAAAAAATTTTATTTTTTAATATGTCAACGTAATTTTGGAATTGGCCTATAAGTGTGATGATATTTAAAAAACAAAGTCTGCTAGTGTCAATAAAAACTCATAAATGAGTCAATGAGGATTTGAAATAATTTGTCATCATCTATTCGCAAAGTTTGAACATTGTTTCAGAAATCGTTATTACACAGAACGACTTCAAAGAATTCCCAGTCTGACAAGAGATGCACATCTCTCAATGGAATGTAGCGGTACAAGACACACATTCATATTATATGTAAAAAAAAAAGTTTCCCTTTCAGACCTTGTAGTCTATAGGTCATCTGTTTCTGTGGCCTACGGTTAACAAGGGTGTCACGTGGTCAGTCGCCTTTGCTTCTCCCCAAATCATGTCCAGGTTAGAGCTACGTAGACTCAGAAGCGCCGAAGGATCCCGAAATTCAAAATCCCAGTCGTCACCAGGATTCGAACCAGGGACCCACTGGTTCGGAAGCCAAGCGCTATATCACTCAGCCACTGCGCCTCCTAAATCACATGTAATGACCATTTAAAAAAAAAAAGTCCGATGTTCTAACTACAATGTATGTCAATAGGTTAACAATTCGAATGTAAAGCCTACAAGTGTTCCTACCTTAAATACATGCCTACTGCTGCTCCGTTTCGGAATAGACGTTTAGGAAAGAGAAGCGGCTAAGAAGCAGCACGCTATCGAGCTGAATTCCGCTGGAGACAGTCCTCGTGCGAAGGATGATGCGGCGTCTCAAAAAGACGTTTGAATAAAACGGTGGTTGCCCTTACATGGTCCAGTGGGTCGACATTTACCAACAGCTGGTCTCCGCCAGATAGTTTTATTGTTATATAGTTTTCACAAACACACAATGGACGCAGTTCAATAAAAGACTAGTAGAAAATAAAAAAAAATACGAGCAACTCTCCCGTGAATGGAAATAGATTTGTATATATATTTACACTTACTGACGTCACTTCCAGGTGTTTGCCGTGGCGAGAGGGAGGGGGGTACTTTTTTTTTGTTAGCTGTATGGCACCAGTTGATGACTACTTATTGACAATGTCTGCGTATGTGTGTGTGTGTCTAATTGGTAACAACAGAGTCTATGCTAATGAAACTGAGCTTATAATAAATAATAATAACTTAAATTAATGGAGCGCAGTTAACAAACACATAAATATAGACTCAGGCGCCGTGATAACATTAAACATGACGACACGGGAATTAAAATGACCAACCGTTAGGGAGTGTGCCAGTGTGTTTCTATGGTGACGGTGGAAAGAGGTTAGCGATTGGTTGTGAATGATGCAACATAGGTGGCACTGTCGTCTTTTGATCGGAGTTAGGACAAACGACCCCAGAACGTGAGACTGAAAGGCTGTGTTTTTTGTAGTGAGTTAAGATTTTGTTAAAAAGAAATATTATTACTAAAGTCTAGTACATTTAATTATATTTTATCAACTTGATTTTTCTCCATATTATAAATAAAGTTCTATTTAGTTTTGTCAGCAACAGAAAGTTATGTAAGTTATTTGAAGTTTTATTGGTTCAGATGTATATAACGCCTACAACGGTCTACCAGCGATTTGGGTGTTAGAAGTCAACGACCGGTAACAACACAAAATGACAAGGTTTTACAACGGGTAGATCAATGGGGAGGGAGTTCCTTTGGTGCGTGCACTTAAAAAGCCCGCCAACCGTAACTTTTTTACCCATTGTTGCATTTCGCCTTACGCGTGTTAGCACCAGGAAAGAAAACAGGGGCTTGAAAAAAAAGATGGGATTGGGGGGGGGGGGGGGGAGAAAAATCCTTTAATGAGAGTATATAATTAAGCAATATAAAAATCGGATCGTTGTAACGAAAAAAAACAAAACACCTTAGTATCCTCCATCCTTTTAAGGGATTAAAAAATTTAAAATTTTCTCCTTTATGTTAATAATAATAATAATAATAATCTTTATGGTCCGTATGGAAATTTGTCCTACAATTTGTGCATTACACCAAACAAAAAACAGTACAGCTATAAGAAACCAAAATGTACATTCACACCAGACTCACTCATAATTTACATGTGACAAAGTTTATATCAGATTGTTCTTATTTAATGATTTGATTGCCAGGGGAACAAAATGATAAGGTAAAGCATTTTGCATCGCAGAGAACTGATCAGTGTTGCCCCCCCCCCTTTTTTTTTTTGGTTCCGTTACAACGATAGGTTGACCGAGATGGAGAAAGAGAGAGAGAGAGAGAGAGAGAGAAGAGAGAGGGCGGAAAAGTGTGTGTGTGAGAGAGAGAGAGATTAAGGTGAGATAGTGAGGTGAGAGGCAGAAAGTGTGTGTGTGTGTGAGTGAGAGAGAGAGAGAGGAAGAAGAAAAGAGACCCACATTGTGTAGTCAAAAAGAGAGTGTAGAGAGATGCTAGACTTCACATATCAGTAACCCCCAAACTACGGCCCGCGGCCCATGACGAGGTGCTTTACGGCCTCATAACCCCAATGCATAAGTCGCGTAAGAGTATTTCCATTGTACTAGACCAGTGGTTCCCAAGCTTTTTCTTTACCCAGAACACTTTCTATAGAGCCAAAAATTACTTTCCGTTCTTATAAAACACGTTTACAAACCAGATTTACATCTAACTTTTTTGTAATGATAATATAAACGCCGAATGTCTTCGTGTCGGAAGATTGAAGGCGATTAAATTAATTTACGGTATTTTAGAGTGCAGTGTTTCTCGTGCGACACACACCCCATATGTTGCCTTTTTATATTGACCAGTGGTTCCCAAACATTTTCCTAAACGGAACACTTCGCACATAATCAGCATTTATCTTATCTTATATAATACAGACGTTACATCAAAAAAGAAGATGATTACGTCCTGCGCGTCATGCATTCAGTCATGCATATTAACCAATGACTTAAATTCTGCCAAGTCACTGGTTTTCCTGGCAAGCTCAGGCAACCCATTCGATGCTCTAATAACACTAGGGAAGAAGGAGTATTTGTACAAATTTGTCCTAGCATATGGAACGAGGAATGTGCCTTTATCTTTGTGTCTTTCTGAGTATTTTATTAAATTTTGTTTTTGTATTTGAAGATTATGGTTCAGTGTTTTATGTATAATTGCTACTTTACTTTTAAGTCTTCTGTCCTGAAGGCTTTCTAAATTTAGTGATTTTACTACGGGTGTTACTCTAGTCAAATGTGAATATTCATTTGTTATGAATCTCACTGCTCTATTTTGTGTCTGTTCCAGTTTCTTAATGTCTTCTTGAGTTGAGGGGTCCCAAACGGAGGATGCGTATTCTATTATTGGCCTAACCAAGGTTAAATAACATTTTAGTTTTATGTTCTTATTTGATTTATAGAAATTTCTTTTAATAAACCCTAATGCTTTGTTTGATTTTTTTTTATAGTTTCATCAATATGTGGATTCCATGACAGTTTTTCATTTATTATAACACCTAGGTATTTTGCGTTTTTAGTCTGTGTTACTGGTTTGCCATGAATAAGATAAGTGGAATCAATTTGTTTTAGTTTTTTTGTTACTCTTAACAACTGACATTTTTCTGGGTGGAAAGACATGCTCCAATTTGATTCCCATTTCTGTAATTCATCTAATTCTCTTTGTAAAATATCTGTGTCTTGTGTTGTTTTTATTGTTCTATATATTATGCAATCGTCTGCAAATAATCGGACTTTTGTTCCTGAAGTAATGCAATTTGGCAAATCATTTATGTAAATTAAAAATAGTAGTGGACCTAAGACTGTTTCTTGAGGTACACCTGAGTTTACTGTTATCGGTGTTGATTTAGAGCCATTTATTATCACAGTTTGTTCTCTCCCTATCAGAAAATCTCTAATTTACTGATGCAATGGACCACTAATGCCAAAATATTTTAATTTTTTTAAGCAAACTATGGTGGTGAACTTTGTCAAAAGCCTTGGAAAAATCTAGTAAGATAGCATCTATTTGTTCATCATTATCTAAACCTTTTGAAAAATCATCAATTAGTCCTATTAGTTGTGTTTCACATGATCTAAAGCCATGTTGATATGGGGTGAGGACATTATGTTTGTCTAAGTGATTTATGATGTCGCTACATATTATGTGTTCTAGGATTTTACATGTGATGCTGGTAAGTGATACTGGTCTGCTTTATTTGGTTTGGTGTTGGCTAATAGTTTTTGCATTCCATTTTCTTCTACTACTATATCTTCTATGTTGTCTACTTGGTTCAAATTCAGTAATATGTCTTTGTCTCCTGGGGCTGAGAATGCTGATGCAAAGTATTTGTTTAAGATGCTTGTTTTAGTTCCATTATCATTATGTATTATGTTGTGTTCACCTTTTAATGGTGCTTTGTCTGTTGTTTCCATTTTCTTAGACTTAATGTATGACCATAGGTTTTTGTTTTATCTTTAGATATTACATTGTTTATGCATTCACTCTGCAGCTGTCTGCTTACTTTTTGGGTTAAGTGTTTAATTTTTATATACTTTTTGTAAACTCTTTCTGCCTTGGTTTCTTTAAATTTTCTATATAGGTTTTCCTTCTGTTTACATTTGGCGGAACACATTGCTTTTTTTTCTCTCTTTTTTTTTTTAGAGATATTAATTCACGTGGTGACCTACTAGTTGATTATTCCAGTAGATCGCGGAACACCTATTCAGGCCTAGAGGAACACTAGAGTTCAGGGAAACACAGTTTGGGAAACACGGATGTAAACTAATACTGGCAAAAAAATTTGACATCTTTGGCTCCGCCCCTTTTTCTTCTGAACTGACCCAGCAGATGTGCAGATGTACAATTTCTCAATAACTGAGTTGGCAGTATTTGTGCTATTGGAATATTTAATATTCACCAGGTGTCGCTTTTGTCATCAAGCGATACGCAGTAACACACACACAAAATCAATATTGTGCAAAAATTCAATACTTCTGTGTGTGTGTGCGTGACATGAACGAAAGTGTGTGGTAAATTGTGTATTAGATGTTAATTATAGTTTAGATCAAAGCTAATCTTCCACAGAGGATAGTCAAGTGTGTGACACTCATTGACTAGTTACCAATACACAAATTCATTGAATACTCTAGCCAATCCAAATGTTTCCTACTTTTTGAATTCATTTTCACAATACGGTGAAAACGATTTAGATTTAGTTGATAGTGCTAAGTCTCACGTCATTGCGTTCGACAGAGTGAAAATACTCTAATTTAACAACTCCTTCTCGGTTCATCTTTCTCTCTCAAGAGGAGGCCTTAGGACGTGGGGCGCTCAACGTGAGCAATATGCGGGGCCATGAACGAGCGTCATATTCGAGGCCATGAACGAGCGTCATATGTTGTAACTCAACCCGAATTGTCATGCTAAGTGCTTTCATGGCTAATTGGTATAGATAAAGACTTCAACGTTACTGTATTGCAAGTCTATACATTAGAATGCGTGGCAGGGACATGTATATGATGGGCCGATGGTGACAAAAAGAATGTCCCAGGGGAGACCTTGTACGACTGGTCTGCAACATCGCAACCTGTGGGCTGTGGAGACCAATAGCCTGTCGACAAGCCGTACAGACCTGTGACGTGGCAACAAGCTATTGGTCTCCACAACCCACAGGTTGCGACGTTGAAGGCCAGTATTTAGGCCTTCTGTGACGATTGGTCTCGTATGGCTGCCTCTGTTCGCACCCCTTCCTTTTTCTAAAGGCCGCCCCCCCCCCTCTCTCTCTCTCTCACACACACACACAAAAGTAGGTCCAAGTAATAAAGCAATGTATCGATATAAGATCTCTGTGCGCATGACAAAGGATTATACCACTGTACCGTAAGGCCTACCTGATAGACCTAGATCAATGCGATCTCCAGCGAGGCGCCACTTTCAGCAATCATGTCGCAAGCTTGACAAAGCCCGAGGTATTTGCCCCACCAAACAGTTTACCGATTGTTTCGTTTGTTTGTTTCTGGTACAACTTGAAAGTGCAAACTTTTTAATTCGGCAGACGTGACTGCAGACGTGAAGCACTCAATACGCGAGACTGACGACGCCAGGCACAAGGGCAATAACCACGAAAGACGTCAGCCACCCACCTATGACAAAGCCGTAAAGTGTATGGATTTTCCCGATTCTTAAAAACTTCAGCGACATATAAAATTCACTACTAATAAGCATGGGATTTAAACTCCTTATGTTCTAGACGGTTTATACTTTTAAAAAATTTTAGCGGTCAAGATTTCCCAGCGTGGCCAACGAGCTAGAAAATATTTTCCCAACGATATACATCAACTGTCAAATTTCAAAGAAAATCGTTAGAGCCGTTTTCGAGAATAGCGTCTTGGCACACCCAGAAGGTTCCACTCCGAAAGTATGGCCTGAATTGAAATATTTTAAAACAGGGAGCTTATTCCATCAGTATTTAGATATATGCCATGGATTTTTAGCGATTCTTTCCCTTACTTCAGCTTTGTCAAACATTTTTTTTTCTACATTTACCTTGTTTTTTTGGTTTTTTTTTTTTAAAGTTTACTTTGTGTTTTTTTTTCGACCTCGTCTGTTCTTTTTGTCCTAACCTGGAAGTATTGGTGTCTGGTAACCCCTAGATAAGCAAGACTAGATCAACTTTGACCAGTAACTTAGTGAAACGACTATTAGATCTACGATGATAAGCTTGACTAGATAAAACCATATCTGGCAGCTTTTTATAACAGAGTTGCACCAAACGATAAGAAACAGTGTTCCTATAATGTGTTCTGAACATTCTAAATGGGAGATGAAGCAATTGAAAGTCAAAGTTCTCCCCTTTCAGAAAGAAACAGTGTTCCTATAATGTGTTCTGAACATTCTAAATGGGAGATGAAGCAATTGAAAGTCAAAGTTCCCCCCTTTCAGACCTTGCGATCTATAGGGCAGACGATGTAAAGGTCATCTGTTTCTGTGCACCACGGCTAACGAGGGTGTCATGTGGCCAGCAGAACAACCAAGCGCATTTACTTTTAAAAAAAATGTTTTTGAATGTCTATAAGTGAGAAATGCACGTACTTGCTTATTGGAAAGTTTGCTTAATCGCAAAACTGTTTTGAATAAAACCGAACACTATTATACTTTCTATTCAGTAATCCGGCAATACTTTATATTTAATAAAATGCCTTTCTTTTAAACTAAATATCATAATATTTTTTTTTAAATCCCAATTATTAAAGTGTTGACCTCGCCAGTTGTATCTCGGTTTAAAAAATGGAGATTAACTTTGTAACGATTCGCAAATGAAAAATGTTAATTTGTATGTCAAGTGCTAGAAAAAAGTCAAGTACCCCTTTCAGACCTTTTGGTCTGTAGGGCAGTTGATGTAAAGGTCATCTGTTTCTGTGGCCTACTGTCAACGAGGGTGACAATGTGGCAAGCACAATGACCTTTACTTTTCCCCAATTAATGTCAGGTACCCATTAGAGCTCGGTGGACTCAAATGTGCCAAAAGATCCCGAAATTAAAAATCCCAGTCTTTACCAGGATTCGAACGCGGGACCCTCGTTTCGAAAGCCTAACGCTTTACCGCTCAGCCACCGCGCCTCCATGCGCTAAAAATTGGCCAAATTTATTAGAGCGGATAAGCACAATGTATGAATAAATGCTGATTAGATTCTGATGTAACTACGAGGAAGACTGACATAGTTGGGGTTATGAATAAGGGCGTGAACGCGGAAGTGGGACGGACAAGGGACAGAAAGACGTGTAGTTTAAAAGCCACTTGTACAGTTTGTTTCAACGGTTCAATACATTATGAGCCCACTTGTGTTTCTACATGCATCTACAATGGGGTCGAAATCTCCATGTACTGTTAACAAAAGTGAACGTTTTCGTTCAAGTGTTATTCAGGTTCAGCATTAAGAAATGTATACGCCTACATAGGTTCAGTTTGGATTAGCTGTCTAAACGTCTCCTTTAGCGACCGTCTCCACCCGAGCGCCAGGGTGAGGGCGAGAAGCCTACTTGAAGGCTAAAACAGGAAAGTTAAAGTGCATGCCGCAGTAATGCCCAACCTAATTCGACCCGAGGGCCATTTTAATTTCCAACACTCATCTCGCGGGCCACATGAGCGAAAAGTTACAAAAACGAAATGAAATTGTTCTGAAACTATGTTGGTAGAAACCTGTGGGTTTAAGACTTAAACAATAGATTATTTGACAATTATATTTTTTACGCGTCAGAAAATAGCTTCATTTCTCTACTTAAAATGTGAGCAACAGTGTAAGTAGCTCTATCAACGACTCATTTTGTGGTCTCTTTTTGGGAACTATTCCCATGGATCTTCCAATCTTTTATTTGCGACTCAAACCAATAATGCCGCCATATTTATTTTATAATGACGTTTTTAAGTTATTGTTTATTAGACAGCCACAATTTCCTTATAAAATAAATATGTTGGCTTATTATAATGTTCAACAACAAAGTCAAGATATGTTCACTTTTCCTGGTAGATTCTACATTCAGAGTCCTATTTCATAAACACACAAATATTAAAGATCATAATACCAATCTATCATTATTTCAACATTTTTTGTTTGTTTGTTTGGATGGGAAATTTCTACACCTTGTGCCGATGTTTCGGTGGGCCGGATCTGGCCCGCGGGCCGTATTTTGGGCATCACTGTGCACGAGCATACTGAATGTACTCGAGAGAGACTATCGCGCCTGAATAAAGTTACATTCAGGAACAAAAGGACAGTAACAATTGCAGGCTAACTGCTATTCATATATCAGGGGGTGTTCTTTATTTCCAAATGTCTTGCTGTTGTGTTTAAGTGATGTGTTATAAGCCCGACAGGTTATACACAGTGTAAAGACGTAACAAGCTCTTTGTCTAATAAGGGAATCTGTTTATTCGCATGTTCCGGTTAACAGCTTATAGGCCTATGTATTTCACACAGTAGATAAAACAATTAAGCAGAGTTTCATTGGATATTGTGTTTGCGGTGTTGAGGCCTTTTTTCAGTTTTATATTTCTTTCCATTTAATAGGCAAAAGAAATAAGCCTTGATGTTTTTGAAAAACTACCAAGGCCAGAAAGCTTACATACACGCTATTACGAGGGGCATTAGTAGCCTATATAAATGTACTACAAGGGCCACAAGGCCTACCTACAACTATCAGGGCTAGTAGAACTATATAATTCACTATCAAGGCCAGTCGAGCTACATACATCTCGCTACGAGGGCCAATAAGCCTACATACAACTATCATGTCCAGTAGGGCTACATACACATAGCTAAGAGGGCCAGTAAGCCTACATACAACTATCATGTCCAGTAGGGCTATATACACATCGCTAGGAGGGCCAGTAAGCCTACATACAACTATCAGGGCCAGTAGGGCTACATACACATAGCTAAGAGGGCCAGTAAGCCTACATACAACAATTAGGGCCAGTAGGGCTTCATACACATCGCTAGGAGGGCCAGGAAGCCTACATACAACCATCAGGGCCAGTAGGGCTTCATACACATCGCTAGAAGGGCCAGTAAGCCTACATACAACTATCAGGGCCAGTAGGGCTTCATACACATCGCTAGAATGGGGCAGTAAGCCTACATACAACCATCAGGGCCAGTAGGGCTTCATACACATCGCTAGAGGGGCCAGTAAGCCTACATACAACCATCAGGGCCAGTAGGGCTTCATACACATCGCTAGGAGGGCCAGTAAGCCTACATACAACCATCAGGACCAGACACCAATAAGTCTCTACATTCATAAACATAAAATGAGATCGACGAAAGGCTTCTTTTTATTTTCACACAACAACAACATTAGTTGTTCAAGACCCAAACCCAACTATGACTCAACTAATTAGCCTTACGTAATCAAGAAAGTATCTACAACCGAGTTTCTAATTGCGGCCCCAAACAGTCTCTGGCCATTGAATGTCGATACATCAAACGTAATTCAACACGACGAGGTATTGATGAATCAGAATTGACACACTCCTCTATGCTCTCAGACTCTACCCACTCCCGCCTCTCACCATCTACCTAAAAAATAAAATGTATCCCCTTGACCAGGATTATAATGAATGCTGAAGCTATGAGAGGATTCAAAAAATAAATGTTTCCCCTTGACAAAGATTATAATGAATGCTGAAGCTATGAGAGGATTCAAAAAATAAAATGTTTCCCCATGACCAAGATTATAATGAATGCTGAAGCTATGAGAGGATTCAAAAAAATAAAATGTATGCCCTCGATATGGATTATAATGAATGCTGAAGCTATGAGAGGATTCAAAAAAATAAAATGTATGCCCTCGATATGGATTATAATGAATGCTGAAGCTATGAGAGGATTCAAAAATATTGTGACGATTTGCATACATTTAAAATATATTGAGATAAAGAACACTCTAGTCTAGACTCTTGCATAAATACATACAAATTATACATATTATATGTAGGTACTCGCTAATTATCTAGCAAGAGAGAAAGAGTAGAGAGAGAGAGATGGTGATGATGTTAATGATATCAGTTGATGCCATCCCAAGTCAATGTAGCTGTAATAGTAGAAGAAAGGGGACATTGAAGTAATGTCTGCATCATATAAGATACGACATTTCTATTGAACTACTAAATCTTTCAGACCAGTGGGAATGGCTATATTTTGAAACTTTCACAACTGGAGAGCTTACATTCGCAACAACCATTTCCACTATTGGAAATTTATAAGATTAGCTTACCGCTATTAAGACACGGTAAAGTCAGCTTCACTGTTGCCAACCAATAACAAAGTGACAATCCAGCTATATTTGTAACACTATCTCTATGCCTGCCAGTCGAGCTTCGTAGCAAATCTCATTTATTACCACTAATTAGTTGCCCCATTTGTTTCTAAGTTTCAAGTTATGGAGAGAAAGTCAAAATGCTTCCTTCGTAATGAAATTATTCTGTGAGCGGAAGAGTTGAAAAAAATAGGGTTTCGCAGTGCTAAAGAGGGCACCGAAATTAACTTTTTTTTTTTTACTTATACAAATACGATTTAAAAACAAAACAAAAAAAATTACACCGGATATACACAAAAAAAACAACAACCTAGCTATTTGTAGGTTTTTTTTTTGTTTTTCGCCATGTAGGAAATTCTCCTATGAGTTTCACAATAAGAGTGTACCCTCAACACTAATCGAAATAACTCAGCTATTATACCGGAATAGAATCTAGGCGGGCAAACGATTTTCAACAGGTCTTTAAAATTAGCAGAGTTATAACTTGTTTCCCCCTTTCAAAATAGTTTTGTGCTAAGTTGTTGTTTTTTTATGTGTACAACTGAAGATTTATTAGAACCATATCCTAGTACAAGTACAAATTTTGTAAAAATCGTGTGGCAGACGACAAAACAAGATCCGGTTGAAACACAATGAAGATCATATCACTTGATCTCTAGTATCTTGTATTTTGAACAGATATATTGGTATCAATGTGTAAACGATAGTTAAGTCGTCTGCCCTATCAATATAGTTCAACAGTTTATTTACTTTAAATATAGCCTACATAGCCCCCCCCCCCCCCCCCCCCAAAAAAAATCAAGTTCGAGATTCAAACTCGAAAACCTCGCATAACATCAGTCGGTCACAACCTCCTTGAATTCAAATGGTGTTTGTTTTTTCTTCTATTATTTTAATTATTTGCATTCCTCACTAATCTTCGGACTCGAAGACCAGCCTTATTATTATTTTAATCATTTATCGATAATAAATATTAGTAACGTATTAATTAATCATACATAAATTCTGATCAGCTTTAAATTTTAGTAACTAATATTAGATGTGGCTTGTATGTATAAAAAGAGGCGGCGGGGAGGAGCGTGGATGGGTGGTGCACAGGTCTCAAAATGGCAACAACCAGAAAGTGACTCACAATAAACATAAAACACACTTTAAAAAAAAAACACACAAACAATCCTGCCGTCACTGTTTCTGTGAATGTGCCGGTAAATCCATAATCACGAATAAAACACACAAGTCAATAAACAGCCGAATGCACAATTTAAAGCACTAGAACCACGGACCTAAATAAATACACTGAAACTGGACTAGGCTCTAATCTCTTATCAAAACATGCAATTTCTATCTAAGCACGTGTAGTTTAGCAGTTAAAAAAAAAGGAAAACATGGAGAGATAGTTCTATATAAGTAGATCTACTATTCTATACGATAGAATGAAAAGCGGATTTTCTAGAAAAAAAAATTAGACTTCTGTATTCAAAACTTAATATATCACCAAGTTTCTTCGTTCTAAGTGTGAATTAAATTAGCGTTCTACTTCTCCTGACAGATTGACAACGATTTAAGCTTAAATAGCGTAGACTAGACAGCATAAAAATTAACTTAAAAAAAAAAAGAATAATTAGAAGGCCTTCAAGACCAGTCCAGACATATATATCTACACAAAATATTGTTGAGCCGAGGTATGGTGTCTCCACAGATTGACTTGAAGTTACGTATGAAAAACCAACAACAAAGTCACGGAAGTTTTACTTATAGATCTAAATACCCCCCCCCCCCCCACACACACACTTATACATACACGTGAGAACTATTGCAATTGGTTGATTTGATACAGCACCCCCTAGGTGTAATAAGGTTCTCGTCGGGAGAGACTGCTTGTTTTTTTTTCCCTTTTGTTTGATTTGCGGATGAATTCATTCATTGGCCGCAATACCATAGCCTCCTTTTTTTCAAAGCAAGAGCCGGTTTAAGTTTATGGGAGACTCTACACTGGGACCACTTTTTACAAAGCTTATATCAACTTATTCTATATGTCTGGTAAAAAAGTTTGTACACCTTATTTCTCCCACACCCAATTTCGGATCAAGCTGACATTTTGCACAATTATTTCTTTTACCTGACAACACAAGAATCAATTTTTAAAATTAATTAATTAGTTAATTAACTATTGGTAATTAATTATTTTGTGTGGTATCTTGAGCAAGGGAAAGAAATCGTACTTTTTACCATACAGATACACAGACAGAGCATATTTAAGCTTTGTAATTATTTTCAGAACCCATCTGTTATGGAGTGTGTATGTGTTTCTGTGGTGACGACGGAAAGAGGTTAGCTATGCAGGGTGAATGATGCAATATAAGCGGCATTGTCGTCAGCTGTCTTGTGTAGGGGAGACTACTCGATATTGCCAGACTGAAAAGACGCGTCACTGTCGTGAGGTTGATTTTGTTCAGAATATCATTTTATATAATGAATAAAATCTACTACATTGATTTTATTGTATCTCAAGTTGAATTTTGTTTCCAATGAGGAAGTGCTACAAAGAGCAGGGTGCCAGGACATCCGCTCTGTTATCAGCAGCAGACGCCTTGGCTGGCTTGGCCACGTTCCACGTTCGTAGAATGCCAGTAGGTCGACTTCCACAGGACATTCTGTATGACGATCTAATAGAAGGCAGGAGAGCCGCTGGTCGCCCACTTTTACGTTATACGGATGTATGCAAACGCGACATGAAGCTCTTCAAAATCGACATTGGCAACTGAGAAGAGGTGGCACTGGACAGATCCACATGGAGAGAGAGCATAAAGGAAGGGTCACAGATTGCAGATGTCATACACAACAGAAGCAGAAAGAAGGGTGAAAATGCAACGGCGCCTGGTGATTATATATGCCCAACCTGCGATCGCAGCTGTGTATCAAGGATTGGCCTCTTTAGTCACACAAGAAGTTGCAAAGGGAAAAGATCGTCTCTCGAGACGTAAAATGCCACAGATCTCAAGTTGAATTTTGTTTATATTGTGATATTTATTTTTGTTCACAAAGAAGTTATTTAAGTGAATTTAAATTTTACAAGCTAAACTATATTACGCCTACAACGGTTTAGCTGTCTAGCAGCAGTTTGGTGCTACAAGTCAACGGCCGTCAACAACAACATCCAATCTATACCAGAGCATGAAAGAACTGCCCATACAACAATCATTGTGACATGTTGCTACTTGTAAACTTTTATCCAATGCAAAGTCTGAAAATAAAATAAAATAGCCCCAAAATACAGAGATTATTTTTTTCCCTTACAAATAACTTGGATTTTATAATAATAGTACAAAAAAAAAAAAAAAAAAAAAAAACGCAGATCTTTAAAAGTGTTTCCTGCAACTAGGAACATGTTTGGAAAATATTGCGCCTTTCATTTAGACGTTAAACTGAAACCCTGGCGCTTGCCACTACCAATGGACTTCATTCACCAACCGTAAATAAACACATTTAGCCACGTCATAATATTGATAAAACAATGAAAAATACATATCACATGACAGCCACTTTGGATAACACAATTTGTATAGAAGAGATAGAGAACCACGTGGCTAAATGTTGTTTGTTTACGATTGGTGAATGAGGTCCATTGGCCATGTATACAACAGTTTTAAACTGCTATTTAAAAACAATCGCATGATAATCTTGAGCTCTTGCACGAATATACTCATGCGCAAAATATACACTTCACTTTCTTAAATACATGTTGAAGGATCAATAATACTTATAATAATTTTAAAAAATGAAAAATTAGAGGTGTTGGGGATAGATAGAAAAGGTACGATTTGTACTAAACAGTCATTCTTTGTTTTTATTTCAGTAAGTGTTGTTTGAATATTACCAGCTACTCGGTTTGACTGATAGCGAGGCCACAAAGGAAGACCAAACTCAACTGAAAGTCGTAGTGTCTACACTTCAGATATTTTTCATTCACAGATAACTCAAGATGTCTGTTTCTTCAGACACTCGTTAATATTTAATAACAGATTAGCAAAGTTTTTCTCCCAAAGGTGTATTAACAATGGGGGCTCCACTAAGTAAATGTGTTTAATTAAGGAGCATCCTCACTGGAATTCTACTAAATACACATTTTTTAAAAAGGGGGCAGTGAAATTGGGATTACTTTTTTAATCGAGGCAATCACACTGGCATTCTACTAAATACACATTTTTTAAAAAGGGGGCAGTGAAATTGGGATTACTTTTTTAATCGAGGCAATCATACTGGCATTCTACTAATTACACTTTTAATCGGGGCAATCATACTGGCATTTCACTAGGTACACTTTTAATCGGGGCAATCATACTGGCATTCTACTAAGTACACTTTTAATCGGTGCAATCATACTGGCATTCTACTAAGTACACTTTATAAGGGGGCATACACACTGAGATTCTGCTAAGTATACTTTTTTTTTTGTTCAAATAAACATTCGAACTGGGGCAATTATACATTCTACTAAGTACACTTTCTTTTAGTGGGAATTCATACTGGGATCCTCTATGTCAACTTTTTAAAAAGGGGAGGGGGTCACACTAGGATTCTATTAAGTACACTTTTAAAGGGTGCATACACAATGGGATTCTACTAAAAACTCTTTTTAAGGGGCCTTTCACACAGAGATTCTACTAAGTACACTTTTTTTTTTTGTTCAATTGAACATTCATACAATGTGTCAGTGCAGTGTGTCTCATGCGAACACAATTCGAGTGTCCTGTTTTGCAATAGTGTCACTTTTGCATCCCGTCACTACTTGGGAGACGAAGAACAGACAAAAGACACAACTACAATATTAGAGTCTCTCAATAAATGGATCATTGATAGGCGGAAGTGAATAGATGAGGAAGTCATTACCATAACATCAGTGAAATATGCGAGGGGGGGAGGGGGAGCTCTACTAAAGCAGAATTACGTGGCGACATCTTGTCCGAAAGTAGCTGCAGTCAAAGCGTACAGCATGTATATAATAGCCAGCGTACCGCATACATGCCATAGCCAGCGTACAGCATGCACATAATAGATAGCGTACATAATACATACCATAGCCAGCGTACAGCATGCACACAATAGCCAGCGCACAGCATACATACATTAGCCAGTGTACAGCATACATACACTAGTCAGTGTACAGCATACATACAACAGTCAGTGTACAGCATACATGCAACAGCCAGCGTACAGCAACATACAACAGCCAGCGTATGCAAAGCCTTCATTCAATTGCAAGCGTACAGCATGCATTCAAAAGCAAGCGTACACCGCACTTTCAAAAACACTCTACTGAAAATACATACGTACAGCCAGCGTACAGCATACACATAATAGCCAGCGCACAGCATACATACAACAGCCAGAGTGCAGCATACATGCAACAGCCTGTGTACAGCATACATGCTACAGCCAGCGCACAGCATACATACAACAGCAAGCGTATGCAAGGCCTTCATTCAACTGCAAGCATACAGCATGCATTCAAAAGCAAGCGTACACCACACTTTCAAAAACACTCTACTGAAAATACATACTAGGCTTCTTAGGTTGACTTCGGTCCCGGCAGGACATCCTGGTGCATTAACCCATCCCTATGTCCATACTTCATTATGCAATATGATGTGAGATTTTCTACAAGAAAAGAAATACCCACCCACCCCCAAATCAAGGCAGTAGAAAAATATAGAGGGGGATGTCATTACCAGTTATGGGTGCCCTAGAGTTTGAGTGACAATTTTTAAAATCAATTCAATAATTTAAAATGAGTTGAAAATTCAATTCGTCCCTTCGTGTATTTCGGTGTAAATCTATGGCAGCCGACTAGCAGATGTGAAGCTAATTCAGAATGTGTGACATTTACTACAGGTTATGATGTACAGAATTCATTGAACACAGGCCGGCGCGTGCATCGAGAACAAAATAAAGAATAGCTTACACCACAGGCAGACGTAATTACAACAGGTGGCTTGTGGGTAATGTAACTGTCAATAACTTCCTGTACCACAATTCCTACTAGAACTTTACACAAGAGAGCTGGAGCAAAATAGTGGAATCATTATCATATGCAAATGTGTGTATGAATAAATGTATCAATCTATCTAAATTGTAGTAAGCCAACCTCTAATTAAAAGTAATTGGTTATCATTTTAAAAAAAACGGCAAAGATTCACTAAAAGAAAAACAAACTATTATTTACATTGAGTTTTCAACACAAAGAACTAAAGTAAATCACCATACGACAAAGGGCGGAGATCCATCTTCACAAGACGGACCAATATTTAGTTAATTCAATCTTCAATTCATAATCTACTATTTATGTATAACTTCATCATGTTTTGTACTAAATTGTTTAATCCCTTTCGTACTCAACGTGTATGTAAAATGTGAAAATTAAATATATATATAAATCTATCGCTCTATCTAGACTACACATTAGTTAGGGTTGAAACAGCCCGGGTACGCTGTTCTGCCTCATCGTGGCACCTGGGTGGAAACGGCTACTTGAGGGGGTAGCTAGGCTAAATGAATGGTGAAACATAACTCCCGTGGGGATGCCCACGGGTAGACGAGAGTCCACCTCTTGCACGGGCGGGGTTGTAAAAAAGTCCCCACAAACCTGTCACACATCCATGCGCTGTTCCTCAAAGGGACCGTTACATAAATGGCGAGTCCCCCACGGTTAGTTTGGTATAACGAAGGAAAATGGCGGTGGCTCCCGGTGTCCTCGGCCTTCGGCCATGTGCAGCCAAGCATGCGCCGGGGGCCAAAGGCATTGGAAACAGCAATGCTTTACATAGGCATTGACTCGGGTCTCTCTCAAACAGAACTGTGTTCATACAGGTTTTTTTTTTTTTTTTTTTTTTTTTACTGTTTTTCGTCCAAACAGGGTTTTTTTTCAAACTTAGGGCTCGAAGAGCCTTCGGCTCAGCCCTTGGACATCAACAAGGGATGAAACAGTGTCGCCCACAGAGCAGTTCCCCATCTCCACGCAGCTGATGTGACCAAACGGACGGCAAATATCCAACGCAGGTTATGCCAGGATGTAACACTGTGTGCTGCGAGCTGCTTGAATAGCACATGCTTCTGATTTTTTTTTCACCTCCGTAGACTCATCCATGTTTGAGTATAGCCGCAAAGGAGGCGGAGATTTAGATTCAGAGTTTCCTTTCTCCGAGGTGGGTAGCTAGCCAAGGCTAACAAGTGATGCTTTCTGGTTCAGGCGCCCAGTTGCTCCCCTTTGCCCCATCTCCAGTTAAGTGATAAACAGTTTCGCTGGACACAGTATCTGAGCCACACATGAAAGTCAGGGGCGGGGGCTGTCAGAAGCTACGTATGATGCATGCCAATGGAAGCATTGAATGCGGACCGTGACACCTCAACAGGGCCGGATTTAGACTTTATAAGACCCTAAGATTTTTTTAGATGAGGGGCCCCCTTGTAATCAACTTAAGCAGGTGCGCACTGGGTGCCAAATCGGCCCGGGCTTTTCAATATTATCAGGCCTATTAATTGCATATCATATGATGACCATCCTATTGTTGGCCATCATGTCCTCAAAATCATTGTTAAGTTTGAATATCGATAACTGTACGTATGCATACATTGAGCTCTATATTTTTATAAGAAATATAGGTATGTTGCTTTTTAATCGCCAAGTGTGTAGGTCCTAAAAGGAGGACAGATGTAAACCGCGAAAAGAGAATCTAAATTGACCAGCCGCGGACAATGGTTAAATCTGCGCTGATATACGGCACTCCTATTTAATCTTTGAATTCAAGACAAGTCTTAATCCATAGAATTAAAAGTTCAGTGCGAAATAGGCTTATAAATACATTTTTCTCTCATACACGGTGTCATTGATTGAATAGCAGAAAGAGAGCATCTGTCTAGAGGTTGATCTATTTAAGCAAGAGCTAGGGATTAAAATATAAGAAAATCAAAACACCAAAAAAAAACAAAAAAAAACAAGAACCTTAATTGTATTTTAGTTTACCAAAACCCCGACTGTATCAGTGTATAAATGAACCACTGAAAATAGCAAGGCTCACAAAAATATAAAATTGAGAGTAGTGCTTACTGGAAATTTTCATCAAAAATGTTACCGCAGTAATCTGCTCCTTTTTTTACAGTATAACTTTGAAGATACAGTTAGCATTCTTGAACCAACATATTACATTAACATATAAAAGGAAAAGTGATATGGAGAAATATGGGCTCCAAATGGTAGACTCTTCAAAAGTGAATACAATCAGACCAGGAAGACTGGAAGAGAGTTATAAATAGATTGTCAAGGATGGTAAATTGAAAGTACACTGCTGATAACTTATCACCTTAAGAGGAGAAGTTTTCTTTGTATTAACTCTGATTTACTACTGGTAGTTAATTACCTGTTTGTTCTGATGTTTTTAGCTACTTCACTGTCTAATACTTCCTGTGCATTGATATTTTTTTAGACATTTTTTTTTCTGCAGTACTATAAAGTGCAGAGAAATTAGTGTAGAGCTTTTTAAAAATACATAGATTACCCACATTTCCAATATTCTGTACACCCAAAACATTAAAAAAAAAACTTGCTATTCATAGTTATGAACCCTAGATGAAAATGTCCACTAGGTCACAAAAATCTGATCTCTATAAAGCACTATATAGAGGAGGCAGAAGATGTGGGCTGTCTATGGTCACATTCTCTACAGCTGATCCTCAGCCTCATCAGGTGAGAATATGTGGTAACTAAATACATGTGTGACAAGTGATTGTTTTAAAAAATGCAATAAACCAGTAAAACAGTACAATAAGAGAAATGTAACAGTTTAGAGAGAGACAGAAATGTAACTACAATGAGAGAAATCTAACCGTTCAGAGAGAGAGAAATGTAACAGTACAGTCAGAGAAGTGTAACAATTCAGAGAGAGGAATGTAACAGTACAGTAGGAAAGTGTAGAACAAAGTAAGGAGAGTAACTCTACAGTGGAGATTGGTAACAATTTAGTAATGTAGATATTAGAATATCCATAATCAAAGTGTCACAAGCTGAAAAGTGGCCTAACTTTGATCCAAAAATCAATTGCAACCAAAATGATTTTGTTCACTAGAAGAAAAAAACAGAAACCAAACAGTGGATAACATTCAGGAATACTAAACCCCATGCTAAAAAATATTTTGAATAATATAATGCAAACAAAATTAATAAATGTCTCACTAGATTGGCAATGCAGACAAAAAAAAGTCTTTTAAAATAATATAATTTTTTTTTTTTTTAAAAAAAGATAAAAGTGCATAAATAAAATCAATAAATCATCTGACCCAAAAACTTAGTTGACAGCTGGAGAGGGAATTTATAAGTCATCAATAAAACTGCTAAGGATAACAATAAAAATCTGTGGTTATACTTTAAATCTAAGAAAACTAAACAACTTCCATAGTAGTCATTATGCTAAGATTATAATGAAAATGAAACCAACTCAACACTTTGAATCAACATTCTCAGATTTGTGAGTAAAACAACGCCCTGCTTATTTTTATGAAAAATGAAAACATAAGAGACACGTAAAAGAAATTAACTTCAAGCCAAATAAAGTGTCCAGGCTGGTGACATCGAAAATAGATTACCCAAAGCATAATAAAGTAAACATACTGTTGCCAGTATTGAAAAAAAATACATATCTCAACACGTGGAAATAAGCTAAATTTTAAAATGTCTGAAATTTACAATTCAAGATATGTTACAAAAACTTAAAGGCACACTACCTAACTGACATCAATGACCTACTTAACTGACATCAATGACCTACCTAACTGACATCAATGACCTACCTAACTGACATCAATGGCCTATCTAACTGACATCAATGACCTACCTAACTGACATCAATGGCCTACCTAACTGACATCAATGGCCTACCTAACTGACATCAATGACCTACCTAACTGACATCAATGGCCTACCTAACTGACATCAATGACCTACCTAACTGACATCAATGGCCCATCTAACTGACATCAATGACCTACCTAACTGACATCAATGGCCTACCTAACTGACATCAATGGGCTACCTAACTGACATCAATGGGCTACCTAACTGACATCAATGACCTACCTAACTGACATCAATGGCCTACCTAACTGACATCAATGACCTACCTAACTGACATCAATGACCTACCTAACTGACATCAATGGCCTACCTAACTGACATCAATGGCCTACCTAACTGACATCAATGGCCTACCTAACTGACATCAATGACCTACCTAACTGACATCAATGGCCTACCTAACTGACATCAATGACCTACCTAATTGACATCAATGGCCTACCTAACTGACATCAATGACCTACCTAACTGACATCAATGACCTACCTAACTGACATCAATGACCTACCTAACTGACATCAATGGCCTACCTAACTGACATCAAAGACCTACCTAAATGCATTAGCCCTAGACCAAAAGTTAGACTATTCGCTGATGATTGTATAGTGTAGTAGAGATCAATTAGAAATTACACTAGATGTATTCAAACCATTTATAATTTAAACAAAATCAACCAAACAAGGTATTACCAAAAGTAATTTCTACAGATCAATAAATAATGTTAAGCTAAAATATTATATATATATATATATATATATATATATATATATATATATATATATATATATATATTATATATAATTATATGCCTTTTAACTTAAAACCAATATTACAATATAATATATACGTAATGCATCCTTCTGCTTCTGTTGTGTATGGCATCTGCAATCAGACCCTTCCTTTATGCTCTCTCTCCATGTGGATTTATCCAGTGCTACTTTTCCCAGTTGCTAGTGTCGATTTTGAAGAGCTTCATGTCTTGTTTGCATACATCCATATAACGTAAAAGTGGGCGATCATTTCATATGATCAAGTAAACCAGGGTAGTAGATCCTACTTAGTAGTACTAATAGAATCTATATCTATATAATGTATATAGTCTGTCACAAGTTCTTGTTGATGTAGGTGCTAGAATGTGTTATAGGTGCTCATGTTGAAGATAGTGCTAATTTGTTGATGGCGCTGAGAAGTGCTAAATTTGTAGACTCTTTCTTGAGATGTCAGATGTAACAATAAGTTAATGTGACATGTCGGGGATTCTATAGATGTATATCTCTAGATCTAAATACTATCTTAGAGTTTGAATAAGTGAAGATCCTTTTAAATCAAAAACAGAACTTAAATTCAAAAACTAGGAATCACTGCAATGTACAGTATTTACAATGGTAAACTGTATCAGAAAAATATTCAAATTTACTACAAGATTTAATACAAATACAAGACTGATCTCTACTAATTCTAACTCAAAACTAATGTACGTCTTTACCAGATTTTCAATCCAGACTGACTTTTTCTTTATTCTCGCTCCCATTTGACCTTTAGTATGACACTTTGGCTTAACCAATGAAATCACTTCCTACAACCAATCAAATAATTTTCAATCAAGTGTCAAGCGTGTATTTTAGTGATAGGCAGGTGTCTGCTTACATCCGAGATTGACCTTAACCTAGACTTGGGTTTATTTTAAATTATTTAATATTTTAAATTAATACCTGATTATTTCAAATTGATACATTGCATAGTCAATATAGATATTTAATTAAATGTAATACTGGTAAGCCTTTGTCGGATCTAGACCTAGATTTATATTATATTAATTTACATGATCTTTGACTATTCCAGACTAACTATATACTAGTATAACTAGATTTAGATAAATATAACTAGTAACTAGATCTTGAGGGGTATATTCTATATCTATCTATATTATTCAATCATTATTTAATTATCTAGTCAAATCTAGTCTTAAGTACTCTTACTGGTATTAAATTAAATGATCTAGTAATCTAGTCTTTGTTTTAAAATTTATAATTTAAATGATTATCTTGATCTCATGTATTAATCTATGGACTCGAAGACAAACCTTATTAATATTGTTATTATCTAGATCTAGTAGACTTAGTTATAGTAGACCTATAATTTATAACTTCATTCTATATCTTTATCTACATTTAAAGTTTTTCACTATAATTTATATACTTACGTATAAAAATTATATTTATATATAAATCTAGGTAATCTATGAACTAGATCTAATATATTTCATAAATAATAATACTATTAAAAATATAGATCTAATGAGCATTCAATTCATTATAACATATACTGACAATACTGTATAAAAAAGTGTATTTCCATAGATTAGATCTACATTAATCTAGATCTATAATATTCTATTATAATCTGTATTTTTTTTATAAACTTATAATTTAATCTAATCTAGATTTAAGTCTCTAAGTCCTAAGTAGATATGATATATATATATATATATATAAAATTATTATATAGATACTAAAATAGTTTTATATAGATTAGATCTAACTGCTAGCTAGATCTATATTATTCTATAATTATATAGAATCTAATCTAGACTCTTAACTCTTAGTAGAAGATAAAAAGATTCCAGAATTCTAAATCCATAGGCATAGTCGTATTCATAGTGGGATCTAAATCTATAGTGACTTATAGTAAGTTTAAAGTTATAGTCTATAGTCACTATTAGTCTAGATTATTCTAGTCACTGTAGATTAGTATACAATATTGTATATATATATATATATATATATTATATTATAGTTATACAGTAGTATATATTATATATATACTTCATTAGTATAGTCTAGAGATTTATATACTTTATAATTAGTATATTACTGTATTAACTGTATATAATATAGTTAATATAGATTTACATTTAGAATTAGATTACATATATGATATATGTATTTAATATAATTTAAATTTTAAAATAACTCCTTTTTTTTAATTATTATTATTAATATTATGATTTATACTATAATTTATAGTTATAGTTTTATAGATCTAATTCTAGAGTCTAGATTAGATTTTAGATCTGGATTAATTCGTCCCATGTTCGATGGACTTCTTTATTTATATCTAGTACTTTACCTTCCAATGCTAGATGTAGATCTAAGTTTGAAATTATTCCTTCATTGACAATAAGTCTATAATTTTAAAAGTTGTATGGCCTCAATAGTCAATCTTTCACTGCAGTTGATCAAGACTCCAGACCTAGATCTATATCTAGGTTTAGATCTAGTATTACATAAGTTCATTCCCTTGTGAAGGGAAGGGTTTATTGTTTAAAAGAAAATATGTAGAGTTATTCGTATATATCCTTATGTTTATTAAGAATAATGAACAAAAACTATAATTTATTCAGTTTATTTATTTTATTTAGGTCTATCTTTTAAGTGTTTATGTTTATAATTTAAAATCTGTATTTTGAAATACACTAATTTTAGTTCCATTCTGTGATACACCCCCATGTTCTTTTTAAAATAAAGATCAAGAAGTAGGCAGGGACTATTTCTGACTTTCAAAATGAAGATAAGAACATACATTCACATTGACAACAATATTATTCAATATAGAATCTAGTTAGAATAGTCTAAATTAATTAGATAAAAGTTGATTTAAAATATATATAGATCTATACTCTCGATCTATGTATTTTAGATCTAGATGATCTATATAAATCTAAACTTATAGATCACCTTAGATAACAAGAATTAGACCAAGCATAGATAATAATTAATATTTTATTATTATAATAAGTTAAAACTAAATCAGCCAGGATAAGGAGGCTTAATAAGGTCGTCTTCGATTATAATTTTATAATAGTCTGTAAAATAGATCTAGTCTATATATAAATTATAATAAAGACTAGACTACACTAGATCTAGATCAAGACTCATTATTAGTAATTATATACCAGTATTACAGTAAGAGTAACCATGGCAATGGGGTCTCTAGTAAAAATTGCTAAAACTTTACGTACTCATTGGAAAAAATCCACACTGGCTGTGTGTCTCACAATATATGGATGCAATTACATGAGAAACAGACACAAGTTAGTTAACATTTTTAATGTCTTTTAGAATAATTTAGATCTAGACTAGTACTGTCTCAGTTACTTATAAGTTATCTATATATAGTTATAAATACTACAGATATTAGCACAATAGAGAGAGGTTTACAATTTATTTATGGGTTGTTCATTTTAAAATATAATTACATTTTTTAAACAATTATTTTCTTTCAAATTTCTTGTAGAGACAACCTGTTACGAAGACACTATTGTCAAGAGGCACTGGTAGGCTATGAAGTACTACATAGGCTTATAAAGAACTATAAGTACTTAGAAATAAAACCAACCAGTAATATTATTTTTATTTCTAGCTAAAGTTTTAAGCTTTAACTTTAAACGTTTTAAAACTTTTATTTTTGTTCAGAAATATGGGAGAGAAAATATTGCACTGCATCAGAGGCCTCGACGTGTCACTGTATTTCTTAACCCTGCTGCTAACAAAGGGTAAGATTGTAATTATGTTTAGTTTTTAGACAACATACTTTAACATTTTTATATATACAAGTAGATTTTTTTTTTCAATTTGATTTTTGAGTTGTCACAAAATATTTTTTTCTCTAGAAGAGCAAAGAAAATATTTGAGAAGACGGCTGCACCAATTCTTTATCTGGCTGGGATTGAAATAAATATAGTTGCAGTAAGTTAGTTTTACAAATCAATCTTTCAATATTTAATTAAAAAGGGACAGCTTCATACCATCAACTTGACATTAATTGTTGCAATGCATTGATGATTTAGTTGCATCATCAGTTAGCTGTGTTGTAATTATTTAAAGTTTTAGTTAACCCATGTCTGCTGTGCTATTATTCTGTTTTTTGAGAGATCATATCTATATAGATGCAATGGAGAATGCTTCCTTTCCAATATATTTTTACCTAACATTGTTTAAAATATTTGAATAACAGACAGAATATGAAGGTCAGTTGAAAAAGTACATGGCCGTGTTGGATCCTAAAGACACTGATGCTGTGGTTATTGCAGGAGGTGGAGGGACACTCTTGGAGGTAAAATATTTCTACAATTAGGGAATTTAAAATAAGCTCTGAAATATTTATCTGTACTTTTACGATTTTCTCGCCTTCTGAAAACCTTGCTTAACACAACACATCCAACTCAAGAACCTGACAACAAGATACTTTACTAAGTAAATAAATAAATAACAGCCCATATCACACAATTGGCAACCCAATAAACTGACTACATTCTTGAGGGCTCACATTATACTGCACTGTCCTTGCTGTCCTGGACTCAACTTCCCTTTCTTACACACTGTCCCTCTGGTCCACTAAGGCACTGGATCATGACCTTAGCACAGGTCATATTTGCGTATGGTAGTAGTACTGTCCCTTGTCTATTGACAATCATTGACCTGTCATTTGCCTGAGTCACATCCACATGTGTAAGTAGGTTACACATAGGTTACACACACATTAACCCTATAGCGCCACCACTGGGTTTACAAAAGTACTTTTAATTCTCTGCTTCTCCTGAGAAGTTTATTAATATTTATTGATTTTCATTACCTGTCAATCCAGTTTTTTTTTCTTTCTGGATCACCATCTTGCACAATGTATCTAATAAAAGTAACCCTTTCATACCTTAAAATCATCTGTTTGACGGTTACCGAAGGCGTCATGCAGCTATCATTTAGCCTCGCACCCACAGCACTCTCAATGTATCTCTATGATTTAACAGAAATACTTTGTGCTTTGTATTTCCATTTCAAGATTTATTAATTGTTATTTATTGTACACTTTTGTAAACTTTTTTTTTTTGGGGGGGGGGGGGGGGTGCTCGTTGGCTGAGTGGTTAAGCACTGGGCTTCCAAACCTGGGGTCCTTGGTTCAAATCTCACAAAGACTGGAATTTTTAAAGTACTCCTGAGTCCACCCAACTCTAATGGGTACCTGACTTTAGTTAGAGAAAGTATAGACATTTGGTTGTTGTGCTGGCCACATGACACCCTTTTCACTAATTCTATAAGAAATAGTAAACATTTCAGAAAGTAAAATTAATCATTTTCATAAATAAATTTTCTCTCTTTTTTTTTTGGCAAAGTGTAATGCAAAAGTATTGAACAAAAATTCTTCCACCTTTTTTTAAGAGATATTCTAATGATTAGCCATATTTTTTAGTTATTTTCCTTACAATTGTAATATCTTTAACCGTTAGTCCCTTAGTCTGAGTGGTAAACCACTTGACTTCTAAACCAAGAGATCTTTGGTTTGAATATCTGTTAAGACTAGGATTCTGAATTTAGGACACCCCTTAATCCAAACAACGCTAATAGACACCTGATGTTGGGGAAAGTAACAGTGGTTGGTCATTTTGCTGGCTGCATGACAAACTTGTTAACCATTGGCCTTTAAAAAAAAAAGATGACCTTTGTTATGACATGATTAGAATTTAGTATTTGTTTCGGGAATAAGGGGAAAGTTTTAGAATCAAGACGCTTTCTTATTTACAGTAAGAATGTGAAGAATTATATAGACGGCTAGTAATAGAGGACATCGGACGGTGCCCGTATTAAGTATTAAAAGCGTTTGTTGTTTCAACACCAGCGTCGACTTTATTTATCGACTGTTGGCCTTTCGTCTGTGTTATCTGTTCCAGTATTGAGTTCAGTGTTACCTCCAGTTGGACTTAGTTACATTTTCAAGTACTAAACACTGTGGAAGAGCATAACACCTTTAATGATTTGCCTTAAAGATAGCATGGTCTGAAAGGAACTTCTAAGTCTAAAGTATTTTTGTAAAGCTAAAGATTACTTAGTGCAATCATCATTTAGTAAAATGTTTGTTTTCTTTCCATCTAGGCTGTGACTGGTTTACTCAGACAGAATAAGGAAGTAAGTACAAATGGCTTTTAAATATTTCTTATCTTTTTAAGTCTTATAGGAATATAACAATTTTGTGTATGACTTTGTTTTTTCATCTCTGGCGATTATAATTAATCAATTACAAATTTTAATAAAGACCTTCTTTTCTTTTCTAAAATCAAAACTCTTCTTTGTATCAACTCTCTCTTCAAATGGGCAATGAAAACAGTGATTTTTTGGTCCAGTTTTGGATAGTACATTCACAGGGCCGGTATTAGGCCACTGCAACCTACGCGGTCGCAGTGGGCCCCGCGCTAATTCTAGGTGCAATTATTAAATTGCAAAATATATACAAAAAATTCCTGGAAATCTCATAAATTTATTAAAATCTCCTGAAAACTCATAAAAATCTCCTGAAAAATAGACAAAATTGTCATTTGTGGGTGTCATTCATTGCGGAAAACTCCAATCCTAACTTGCGATTAAAGAAAAAAGGCATTGTCAGCTTTCATGTAATAAAATGTAATAATTGGTCGAATTCTCACCTTAGTCGGAAGCTTCAATACTTTATTTACTTTTATAGTTACTTGCATATAAATATGCCATAGTTACAAGGTTCGTAAAGTAAAGTTAATTTGATCGCAATTTTGTAGTAAAGTCGATTTTTTTTTTTTCGAATACAAAATCCTTATTTTCAATTATTATCCTTATTCCAACTCAGACTAGGCCCCACGCAATCAGTTTCGCATAGGGCCCCGCTATTGTTAGGACCGCCCTGTACATTCACATATTTATTTTCTAATAGTGTTCAACTTAGGATTGTACAATAAATGTATTTCAAGAATTTGATGGATTCATTGAAACAATCCCCCTCATCTGATGCAATTTTTATTTACAGAAGAATCTAACAAGCATACCCATTGGAATAATACCTCTTGGTGGGAAGAACAGATTTTCCAAACTTTGGTTTGGTGAGGATTCTGATGAAGTCAAGTGAGAAGACCTTAATTATTGAACATTTTTATTACTACACATCTCTGTCTCTCTATTTGTATGTCCGTCTAGAAGTGGTGTGCTTAGCATAGCATAGATATATATAATTAGATACAGATATAAAGCTGAATTATCTTATCTTATATAATACAGACGTTACTTCAAAAAAGAAGATGATTACGTCCTACGCGTCATGCATTTAGTCATGCATATTAATCAATGACTTAAATTCTGCCAAGTCACTGGTTTTCCTAGCTAGCTCAGGCAACCCATTCCATGCTCTAATAGCACTAGGGAAGAAGGAGTATTTGTACAAATTTGTCCTAGCAAATGTGCCTTTATGTTTGTGTCTTTCAGAGTATTTTATTAAATTTTGTTTTTGTATTTGAAGATTATGGTTCAGTGTTTTATGTATAATTGCTACTTTACTTTTGAGTCTTCTGTCCTGAAGGTTTTCTAAATTTCGTGATTTTACTATAGGTGTTACTCTAGTCAAATGTGTATATTCATTTGTTATGAATCTCACTGCTCTATTTTGTGTCTGTTCCAGTTTCTTAATGTTTTCTTGAGTTGAGGGGTCCCAAACGGAGGATGCATATTCTATTATTGGCCTAACCAAGGTTAAATAACATTTTAGTTTTATGTTCTTATTTGATTTATAGAAATTTCTTTTAATAAATCCTAATGCTTTGTTTAATTTTTTTTATAGTTTCATCAATATGTGGATTCCATGACAGTTTTTCATTTATTATAACACCTAGGTATTTTGCGTTTTTAGTCTATGTTACTGGTTTGCCATGAATAAGATAAGTGGAATTAATTTGTTTTAGTTTTTTTGTTACTCTTAACAACTGACATTTTTCTGGGTGGAAAGACATGCTCCAATTTTATTCCCATTTCTGTAATTCATCTAATTCTCTTTGTAAAATATCTGTGTCTTGTGTTGTTTTTATTGTTCTATATATTATGCAATCGTCGGCAAATAATCGGACTTTTGTTCCTGAAGTAATGCAATTTGGTAAATCATTTATGTAAATTAAAATAGTAGTGGACCCAAGACTGTTCCTTGAGGTACACCTGAGTTTACTGTTATCGGTGTTGATTTAGAGCCATTTATTATTACAGTTTGTTCTCTCCCTATCAGAAAATCTTTAATCCACTGATGCAGTGGACCATTAATGCCAAAATATTTTAATTTTTTTATCAAACTATGGTGGTGAACTTTGTCAAAAGCCTTAGAAAAATCTAGTAAGATAGCATCTATTTGTTCACTTTTATCTAAACCTTTAGAAAAATCATCAATTAGTCCTATTAGTTGTGTTTCACATGATCTATATTTCCTAAAGCCATGTTGGTATGGTGTGAGGACATTTTGTTTGTCTAAGTGGTTTATGATGTTGCTACATATTATGTGTTCTAGGATTTTACATGTGATGCTGGCAAGTGTTACTGGTCTGCAGTTTCCTGGGTCAGATTTTTCTCCATTTTTAAATAGGGGGGTGACATTAGCTTCTTTCCAGTCCTTTGGTACTCTGCCCTGGTTAAGTGAAGCCTGAAAGAGTATTTTGAACACTGGGGCTAGCTCATTGCTTAGTTCTTTGAGTAATCTAGCTGGAATACCATCAGGTCCAGACGCTTTATTTGGTTTGGCGTTGGCTAATAGTTTTTGAATTCCATTTTCTTCTACTACTATATCTTCTATGTTGTCTACTTGGTTCAAATTCAGTAATATGTCTTTGTCTCCTGGGGCTGAGAATGCTGATGCAAAGTATTTGTTTAGGATGTTTGCTTTAGTTTCATTATCATTATGTTATGTTCATCTTTTAATGGCACTATGCCTGTTGTTTCCATTTTCTTAGACTTAATGTATGACCATAGGTTTTTGTTGTTATCTTTAGATATTACATTGTTTATGTATTCACTCTGCAGCTGTCTGCTTACTTTTTGGGTTAAGTGTTTAATTTTTATATACTTTTTGTAAACTCTTTCTGCCTTGGTTTCTTTAAATTTTCTATATAAGTTTTCCTTCTGTTTACAAAGCTTCTTTAGTTTATTATTAAACCAGCATTTATTTATTTTGTTTGATGTGTATTTAGTTGGTATATGATTTTCTATAATGCTTTTAAGATGGTTTTTAATGAAATTCCAGAGGTCATCGACTGGTTGGTTAATGTCTTTTTCTAATAAGAATGTTTGTTGAAAGTTTAATGCAGCTTGGTGTAGTTGTGTTAGGTTACATTTATTCCAGAGTAAGATTTTTCTTTTGGGTTTTGAATTGGCTACTGCTTTTATCTGACTGTGTATTTTTATGATCTCATGGTCTGATAGACCAGGGATAATATCATAATCAACTACTAATCCAGGTCTGTTGGTTAAGAAGAGATCTAATGTGTTGTTTAATCTAGTTGGCTTTTTAATGATTTGATCTAAACTTAGGTTGTGTAAAGTTTCTATGAAAAGCTCATTTATGTCCTTAAGGTTTTGGTGTTTATCTATGGTTAGTGTTTTCCAATTTATATCAGGTAGGTTGAAATCACCCATAATCCAAAAAACTGCATTTTTATTTGTCTCTTTAAGTGTAGTAATCTGATTACATAGTTCCTGCATGTATTCTAAACTAGAATTTGGTGGTCTGTAAATGCTGCCTATTATTAGGGATGTTGAGGTGGTATTAATTTTACAAAATGTTGATTCTATATTTTTTGAGTTAGGTAAGGTAATTTCTTCTGCTATAAGAGTTTTTTTTATTGCTAGATGAACTCCTCCATGATTATCAGCCCTATCTTTCTAAAAATTTCATAATTACTATTGAAAATTTCTGCATTATAAATTTCAGGATGTAGCCAATTGCTTGAGATGGCTGAATCAGCCAGGAAAACCAACAACTTAGCAGAGTTTAAGTCATTGATTAACATGCATGACTAGATTGGCACATGAAATGCATAGGACTTAATCATCTTCCTTTAAAAGTGACCTCTGTAAAATATAAGATAAGATATAGATATATATTTATGTATATAATTCCTTGCCTTTAGTTAAGTGTGCTAAAAGGTTGAAAATTTATTGTTTGGAAATGGAGAAAAAAAATTAGAACCAAGTTATGAAAACTAAATATTTTTTTCATAATTTCAATTCAACTAAGTTAACATCAGCAGTAAATAGTTTTATGGTTGCTGTTGAAACTTAATTGTTGTGATGGAAAGACATTAGTCATGGTTAGATGAACAGATTTATGCCTGGATAGATGGACGGTCTGTAGGGACAAGTAGATGAATGCACTGTAGGCTTTGTTACATTAAAGGATTAAAGACCTAGATGGTTAGACTGTATACCTATTAGGCTTATTTGAATTTTAGTTCTTAAGGTTATGTCACAATCTGATGAATATTTTTCTAACACATCAAAGCTTTGTAATTTTCTTACAGAACTATGGCTGAGGCAGCCTTTGCAGTAGTTCAAGCAGTTACTAAAAAAGTTGATGTTATCAAGTTTGTGGTAGGTTTATGAAATACTAGTGTTAGGATAATGAAAGGGGAAAAATGTATACACACACATAATGTTTGTTTTTTAAGAGAAGAGATTGGAGATTGCAGATATTTCTTTGGTTTGGGAGACAGCTTATTTATTCCAGTACAGACTTAACCATTATAAACAGTCTCCTTACATTTAGTGCGTAGTTTGATGGCTGAGTGGAAAAATTGTTTTCCTACCAAACTGAGGGTTCACAACTTTAAATCTTGGTGAAGATAAGGATTTTGAATTTGGGGTTTATTTTTTAGGACTTCTCTGGGTCTACCCAATTCTAAGAGTTTCTGACATTAGTTTTGGAAAGATAAGGCAATAGGTCATTGTTGTGATCACATAACATCCTTGTTAACCATCAGCCATAGAGACAAATGTCCGAACTGTCTCAAAGGGAAATTTTTTAGATGTTGTTTTACCAAAAAAAGATTAAAAAAATAGAACAGTTGTAAAAAAACAGAACAGAATGTAAAACTCTAATGCTAGTGTTGCTGTGGTTATATATAGATCCCAGTGTTGCTAAATAAAATCTCTGCATTGAAAGATGATCATTCTTAGACTCATATCTCATGTAACTATTTCTTGTAGGGAGAAGAAGACAAGTGTATCTACAGCTTGATTGGTCTTGAAGCTGGAGCCTACAGGGATGCTGAGGATAGAAAAACAAAGTAAGAATGTCATGAAGTGTACTGGAGTGATGGATAACTGTAGAGAAACTCAAATAGGGATGTAGAAACAGCATATGACCTTTGCTGGGATTATGTTTTACACCAAAGAATTCCCTTAACGAGGTTTATGGTACAAAAGTGAATGGCATTTATCAATGGTATAAAAGTGAATAGCATTTATCGATGGAATAAAAGTGAATGACATTGATCAATGGTATAAAATTGAATAGCATTTATCGATGGTATAAAAGTGAATGTCATTGAAGGATAATATAAAAGTGAATGTCATTGATCAATGGTATAAAAGTGAATAGCATTGATCCCAATAATTCTTACAATGTAAAGAAAGTCTTAAAGGCTGTTGTCACTGTGCATAGGCAGCTGTTAAACAAACTAGCATTAATCCAAGTTCTTTTATTTAATTTTGTTACAAGAAGACTTCATCTCTAAAATAAAAACACTTAACAGATATTTGCAGTCGTTTGTAAAATGAACACAGGTACTTATGCACAACAACAACAAAAAAATATGAATTGTCCAGAAGCTCTCCACCTCAAAGGTTTCTGGAGTAATCATGAATTGACCTTCTGTGTTACCTGTGTTTACAGTCATGTTTGTATTCATATTGTAGTATGTGTATTTCACTTTCTAGGATATTCTTTTTTTGAAGTAACTAGCAATCCTGTTAGATCACATCTGTTTTCACACTCTGTAGGAAGATGAAGACACTATTTATGAGTGATTCCACTTATGAGTATGTCAGTAAACTAAATGTATCTGCAGTTAAATGCATTGGATAAGTTGATTGGAGGATGTTATTAATATGAATTCAAACCTATGCTGCCTTGCAGCTATACCCAATCATGGGAAAGGCTTCAGGAGTCAACCCTGAGGTAAAAACAAAGTGCTGGCAACCCTTAGGCAGTTTGCAGCATCTCATGAGATGGTCCATAGTCACTTTGCGAGTGAAGGCCATATAGAATTAATATGATATCTGAAAGCCACATAAAATTTAATTTTTTAAATTTTGAACAGGTCACCTCAATATCTTTGTGTTCAGATTTGGAACTTATCTTTGAGGGAAAAAAAAATAATTTTTTCCTTTTTTTTTTAGCTAATTTCATGCCAGACCTTGAAATCTGTAGCACTTAAGAAGTGCTGTTGACATTCTCTTCTTCTTTGCTCTCATTGTTATGTTGAAGCGTTCAGTTGACTATGAGATGAACTGCACAGTGGTTTCCAAATCAGGGAGCTCTCCATATAGTTTTCTTTCTGTTGGGCTGAACGGGTAAACCCCATTTCCACACTTTACTTTCATTTTCATGGCAAAATGTACGAAAATGATAAGAAAACATTTGCCATATTTGACTTTGATCTACATCCAATCCACTAGATCAGTAATACCCAAACTAAGGCCCTTAAGCCCCTGATATCTGGCTAATGATATTATAAACATCTCATATTTAAAAGATTTATTAGCAAAACAAAAAAAAGGTTACAAATTGTTTTAAATATTTAATGTAATAATTGCTGGCTTTCTTTTAGATACTGGTATTTTGGTCCATTGAAATCTTACTGGACATACCTGCGCACTGTCATGAGCAAATGGCCTGCCACTATTGAAGCATGTGTGAACTACATTGAAGCGACAGAGACCAATATGGAGGAAGAAGAGCAAGACTTAAATGTCCTCATTTCTAAGCAGAGGTGGAACTTTGTTGACTTTTTATTGGGCAGGAAAAAGAAGTTCAAAGTTCAAGGTAAATCAAGTTTCTAAAAACGTTGGCACTCTCAAGTGACAGACGGATTAGCATATTTGACTACTTTAATTTTTAGCAGAAGAATCAAAGTGGGGAGTATGTTCAGCCCTTAGAATTGATCAATGAAAGATTTGCTCATTGTATATTCATATGTTTGATCAAGTCACCTTGTGACTATAGACACAGATTTTATCTAAGTGTAAAATTTTTGTCTTTTGTTTACTCAAGTCATCTGAATATTTTTTTTTATTTGAAGTAGATCAATGCAAGGATTCAAGGGGTTCCCTTTCAGATCACAGTTTTATTCTGACATTAGCATTTATTAAGCTGAGTGATTCACTCTTTGAAATGTGTCATTGATGCTGTGTTTACTCAAATTCTGTTTTCTCAGAGTGATAGCCTTCAGTGCTTTCGAATGTCTTCTGTCATGTACAAACCCATTGATGTATCAACTTGACAAGAGGAACCTAACTGAATTCTATGAGATTATCTATATATATATAATTCTCTTTGTCGATCAACCATGCGGGACACCACGCACGCTCAGCAACACTCTATCCCTCGATGAAAATGTTATGTAAAGATAACTCTTTTATTTCTGCAAGTCAGACTAGAGTAACTTTCTCTGCGACAGAGAGCGTGGCTCAGAAAAAAAAAGAGAGGGGGGGGGGGAGTAATCTTTTTTCTTTTGTATATATAATTCTGACATCGCCCAACCATGCGGAATCAAGCCATGTTCTCAATTCAATACAAACTGTGACAATGCATGATTTTCATTTCTGAAGAAACGCCTGAAACTTACAAGCCAATTAAAGTCTTGTATTAAAAACAAAAAATTATTTGGCCATTTATCCAATTAAAAATTCTCTTAATTCAAAATAGCTTTTTTTTTTTCAATTGTGTATGTGTGTGTGTGTTTTAATATGCACTATTTAATAACTAAATGTCTTGTCAACTTTTCTTTGATCTATCAGCAAGTTTCTCACAAGAACATTTTTAAATTCAAACAAAATTTTTTTTGTTTCATCTTTTGGTGTTTTACAAATGTGGCTCACTAAAGTTCTCCATATTTTAGAACAAGAAAACAAAGAGAAGTTGGAAGAGCAAGAAAGGGAAGAAGAGAATCAAAGAGTAACTCAAGATGTTTCGACCATTGAACTAACAGTCACCAACTCAGCTCTAGGGAACACAAACACTGTAAGCCTTAGATTCTGGTGACTTTTATGAAATATGATAATTTATTCTACCTTTTTTAAAATGCACATTTTTAAAATGTTTGATTTAAAATAGGCTGGAAGAACTAGTCCATGAATATTCATCTGAGATATAGAAAATGAATCAAGGGGATGAATGCAAGATGAAATAGTCCTTTGTACATCACCTGAGTGCTAGAAAAAAAAAGTAAAGTTCCCCTTCAGACCTTGCCAACTATATGAGGCAGATGATGTAAAAAAAAAAGGTCATCTGTTTCTGTGGCCCTTGGTTAATGTGGATGTTAAGTGTCCAGCACAATGACCAACCGCCTTTACTTTCCCCCAACTTATGTCAGGTATTAAACCATTAGAACTGGGTGGACTCAGAGGCGCCCTAAAGATCCCAAAGTTTGAAATCCCAGTTTTCACCAAGATTTGAACCCAGGACCCCTGGTTCAGAAGTCAAGCACTTTACACTCAGCCTTTGACCTCCTTAGTGCTAGAAGATAAAAGTAAAGAAAAAACTTTTTTTTTTTTTAAAACATCTATATTTTTTGTTTCACTTGTAAGTTGTTTGTCTTTTATTTTTGCATAATTTAACCAAATCAACTGAACCCCTTTAAAAAAAAAAAATTTTTGCATCTTCTAATAGCCATTCCAAGCTTTGCAGCTGTCTATTGGACCCAGTGAGCCCAAGAAATTTGAATTTATTAGCGAAGGGTAAGGATAGAGTGATATTACATTGTTATTTTTATTTTAATACAGACACTTACACACATACTTCTTTCCAATACTACTGCCATTCAATGACTCTGATCATAATTAAAAAATCAAAAGAGTGTGTAGTGAAACCTTTGACCAATGTAGTCTTAACAAATGTATGCAATATTATGTCTCATTCCAAACATTCAAATTAGAGAATGCACGTACACAATAATTTTTATGATCCCCAGTGTTTCCCAAAGTACGGGAAGACTTTGGAAGGGGTATGCATTGCACCTCATTAACTATGCCGATTTTTGTAATACCCATTTATTATGTTCTGTTAATAAATTAAAGTGTGATGGGGGGGGGGGGGGGTACTCAGCATTACAAAAAAAATATAAAAGGGGGTACATATAGGTCAAAAGTTTGGGAAACACTGCCTTAAAGCAATAGTTGTTTGTGTGTGTGTGTGTTGTTTTTTTTTTTTTTATCCTTTTTATTTATTTATTTATTTTGGCTATTGGAATTGAAACAAATTTGAGTTATGTTTGCAGTGACCTGAATTTTTGCACAATGTAGCTTATGACTTGAAGCACAAAATTATTTTTGTATATGCTTCTTACATCCCATAGCAAAGTGTACTCTAGTACAATCTCATTAGAGGGAGGAAACGGGAGAGGGGGGGTGTATCTTAGAGAAGGTTGTCAAGCTCTCAGCAGACAAAAGTCAGCCCAAATCTGGATTCAAACCAAAAATTGTTGATAAACAACCCAGAGGTTTATGTCGTACAGTGTGAAATACAAAATTTAGTTGATTGATTTTTTTTGTGTGTGGGTCAAAGTTCATGTGCTTATCTATCTATTCCTGTTTAGATGGAGTCGAGTTAAAAAACCCAACAAATTGACACCAACTACTTCAGAAGGTTATAACTCAGTGTTGGTCAAGAAAATACATCTGGATGTAAAAGAGAAGGTAAGGGCAAGTCTTAGGGCAACCTACACACACACACATGAACATCCTCCACACACACATACATATCCTCCACACATATCTTCTTTACAGACACACACATCCTACACATCTATGCAATCCTTACAGACATATCACACCCTTCACACATATACTCCTTATAGAAACCCATCTACATACATCCTTCACACACACACACAACATATGGTGACTATTTTCATGCCTCCTCCTATGGCTGGTGAGACCTATGTGAGCCCGTAATATTCACTGCACACTGGGCAGGTTATTCCAGCTGGAGCTTGTGTCATTGGCCTTGCTTTTTTTTTTTCTCTGATGCTTTTCTTCTGCCAGATCTGTTTCTCCTGTCCTCTGCAATTTTTACACCAGTTTTCACAACGTGATGCCCTGTGTTCTGTCCCCCAGGTAGCAGAGTCAGTGTTGAAGGCTTTCACTTTGAGACACATTGAGGGTGTCCCTGAAACATTTTCTTTTTCCAACTTGTGCTCCACACACACACAACTTACAGACACAAACACACAACTTACAGACACAAACGCACACAACTTACAGACACAAACACACAACTTACAGACACAAACACACACAACTTACAAACGCACACAACTTACAGACACAAACACACACAACTTACAAACACAAACGCACACAACTTACAAACGCACACAACTTACAGACACAAACACACACAACTTACAAACACAAACGCACACAACTTACAGACACAAACACATACAACTTACAGACACAAACACACACAACTTACAAACGCACACAACTTACAGACACAAACACACACAACTTACAAACACAAACGCACACAACTTACAGACACAAACACACACAACTTACAAACACAAACGCACACAACTTACAGACACAAACACACACAACTTACAAATGCACACAACTTACAAACACAAACACACACAACTTACAAACACAAACGCACACAACTTACAGACACAAACGCACACAACTTACAGACACAAACGCACACAACTTACAGACACAAACGCACACAACTTAAAGACACAAACACACACAACTTCATTGACCTAAACATTACTGGTGCTCGAACGGTCAAATACACTATTGTAAAATATGATGATTCAGCCCGTTAATTTTAATTACAATATTGTTTACTTTATGACTTTATTACTCATAGCTATATTGTTATAAATGTCATTGAGGCTGATGTTTTGTATGACCCTCAGGACAAGTGGTACAACATTGATGGGGAATCCTTTGAAGCCATGCCGGTAGATATTTCTTTGCTGAAGAAAAAGCTGACCATGTTTTGTCGTCCAGATCAAGCTGCGAACAGATGACAAGCAGCGGATGCAAAGCTTTATTTATAAGTTGAACTGAACTGTAATAAAATTATTGGTTTATAAACTATACATTCTGGGTTGTCTGTATAAGTGCTTTTTTTTCTGTTTATAGTTTTAATCTTTGACTTTTGGCCACTTCACCTTGGGTCATTTGACCTTGCTGTGATGACTGTCCAGGCTAATGGTCATATACATTTGGCATCAATGACAGTGCTGAGTTAGAAAAACGCAAGCTTAAACTGTATATATCGGGAGGTCCTCAGGGCTCGCTAAGAGCTTCCTACGAGTGACAGTACCAGGAACAAGAAGAAGAAAGCAATAGGAAGACCAGCATTAAAGAATGGGCGGACTTGTTGAAAGATATTCTAATCAAGACTAAGGACAGAAGAATGAAGAAAGGTGGTTTACAGATCATGTGTGGTGCCCCAACTGTCACACAGGCTCAGGGCATGGATAAATGTCCAGAGATGACCATTAGACTTCTGTCAGATCTAGGTGCAGATATTAGAAAATCTGTAGCACATTAGATCACCTTCAGATTGCATCATGGGCTGGCAATTACAAATATATAGAATTATAGATGTACGTAAATATTTTGTACTTAAACTTTCTTGTTTCCGATTTTACTTCAGAAATGAAAAATTATTGCCTTCTAGCCAGATGTCTGGGGATGACCCTGGAGACCATTCACTTGACAGGATGGAACTGGTTTTGTTAACTGTAAATGTAACTAACAAAGGAATGGTCCACAACTCACTTTAGCAAAACTTACGAACTAGTTTCGGGTCTAAACCTTTTCAAAGAATGTATTAGTCTTGTTTTAGGAATAATTCGGAGCGTTGTTTGCTAATCAGGTCATTTTAATGAATTACAAATATACATAAGTTCAAGACTGTGTCGACTATTTCTGAAGTTAATTAACCTATTTTATTTCCATGCATAAAGACAATATCAAGATTACAACATGAAAAAATAGATATAAATAAGTTGTTTGTTTTTTTGGTGGCGTGGTAATTAATTCTCAACAGTAAGGTACAGGAAAAGAAGTTTTAAATCCGGCAATGACTAGCATGAACTTCAAGATTGAAAGGAAGGACGCAATAATCTTTTTTTTTTTTAAGTAACGTCTTTAATTTATAAGATAAGAAGCCTTTGAGTCCACTGAAATCAAAAAGTTACCCGCATAAGTTGAGAAAGTAAACTCGATATTTTGTTGTGCTTTCCACATGACAATCTTGTAAATCGTCAGCCTTAGAAACATGAACTTTGGTTTATCTGCTTTCATAGATCGCAAACTCTGAAATTGGTCCTCCCCCCCCCCCCCCCTCCCTTTTTTTTTTTTTTTTTTACATCCCGAAAGTGGCGAGTCTTGTGTTTACATTTTACTTCTGCTCTTCACGTGACCTCACACTTGAATTAAATCTCCTTATACTGGTGACGCCAACTCTCTTATTCCCGCTTTAATCCCTTGGCTTTAAAAAAAAAAATGGCCGATCTTACACTTCCTGTGTGTGTGTGTGTTTTTTTTTTGTCGTTGTTTTAAAAAAAAAAAATCATAAATGGACAACAGTAAGAGAACAGGATTATTGACATTGAAAGGTGGGGGGGGGGGGGGGGGGGGAATGAAGGTAGATGATTGTAGATAGAACAACAGAACTTAAATCAGTGTTTCTCAAACGCTTTCCTTAACGGAACATTTTGAGTATTTAGCGGAACGAGAGGCCAAGTGCGCTTGAACCTGGCTTGGCTTGGCTACCTAGAAGGGGGCTCGAGGTTCGACACCCGACTCGGGCAGAGTTGTGTTTACTGAGCGCCTAAAGGCAGCACGGAAAACCAGCTCCTAGATACCCATCCCCCCCCCCCCCCCCCCCTACAACTGGTCCACAAATGAGATTGGACAAAAAGCGCTCTGAGCATGCTATAAGCATGAAAGAAGCGCTATATGTAATTATTGCAACTGGCGCCTAAACCAGTAAGCTTCGGGCAGGAGGGGCTCGTTAGCCTTGGTTGGCTACCCATCTAGGAGAAGGAAAACTCTGAATCCAAACCTCCACTGCCTTGCGGCTATACCCAAACACGGGAAAGGCTTCGGGAGACAACCTTGAGAAAAAATCAGGAGCTGGTGACCCTTAGGTAGACTGTGGCACACCGTGCTACAGCCTGGCAGAGTCTGCGGCGCTACTGATCCCAAACTGTATCGGATATTCCGTTCCTTTGGTCACATCAGTTGCGCGGAGAGGGGGGAACTGCTGTGTGGGCGACATAGTTCCGACCATAAACAATGCCCAGGCTTTCATCTCGCTTGCTCTGAGATGAACTATAGTCGTTCTACGACTGAAGGATGCCAATGAAGTAGCAATAAATTTTTTTTTTATCAGAGAGATTAACGCACGTGGTGTCCTGCTAGCTAATTAAACCAGTAGTTCACCTCTTCAGCCTGGAGGAACACTTGGGTTCCACATAACACAGTTTGGGAACCACTGACCTCAAATGTTTGGATGGGAAGCAGAGCAGGAGACTTAGCGGAGGGGGGAGGGTACAATTTATTTTCAAAGCTTGAGCTTTAATAGAAACCCGCAGGGCTACGTAATAGGTTCTTGTTGTGTTCATTGCGTCTTGTGCGATGTTTTCATCCTGCCCAAGTCTTACTTAACGTCATGGTTGACTAGCTAGAAAAAGCTTTGACTCTATATAGCTATGCTATAGGTATGAAAGTGCCGAGATGCTTATGATATCTTTTTTGATCACAATAAGACCCCCATAACTCATTGCGGTGCCTTCTTGGCTTGTGCACCCTTGGAGTCGATCAGTACACTACAAGTGGTCTAAAAAATAATTTCATCATTTTTTTTTGTGTTGGTGCACATAAACAGAAAAGGGGGGCGGGGAGGGGGCGGGTCAGACTTCCAAAATATTAAAATGACCAGAAAGTATTAGGAGGACGATGGTGTAGATTTTAAATTTTCATAAATGGGAGAAAAGTTCATAAATAGAAAGCTGTTTGGTGTATCCGGGGAGCAAAAGGAGGAAGTATACATGGCGGGAAAATTATAAAAAGATAGCTTTTATGGTGCATCCGGTGTACAAAATAAAGGAGTTGCCGATAAATTTTGTTTTTAAAAGGTATATGCATAGACTTCTATATATTATATCTAGACTGGAAATGGAGATCTTTTAGCCTAACACTATAAAAAATGTGAAAATTTAAAAAGAAAAAAAGTTGAAACAAGGCGTTGTTTTGTAAAGTAGTTATAAGAAGTAAAGTTATTATTTTTTCAACCATAACCTATGTAACTTATAATTTAATTTTTAGATCTCTGGAAATGATTGAACATAAAAAAAAGAGTATTCTCTTATCTTATCTTATATAATACAGACGTTACTTGAAACATTATTTAAATGGAAACTAACAGAAAATGGCTTTGTTTCATATATTTGCGTGATAAATAGCCCATTCTAAAGAAAATCCGAGAAAATGATTTGGCATTACTTCTAAACGTATAAAACCAAAGATGATTACTTCCCTAAGACAGAAAAGATTGATTGGGGCGACTTCCCTTAAAGCTTGAAAAAGAGTTACGTTCATAAAAATCTATGTATATAGGTCTGTGAATCGATCAATCGCGAATAAGAATTTGTTTCCGATTTCCAGTCTAGATATAATATATATAAATCTATGGGTAGGCCCCCTATATGATATTTGTGTGCACTTTTTTTTTAGCTGTGCAAAATTTGAACTTCTGTGCGATTAGAAATATTTTTACCAATTGTTTTAGTTTAGCGCTATTTCATGCTTTTAGCTTTCTCAATACGCTATGATCCTATCACTTATCTGGACCAGTTGGGAAAGGGGGGGGGGGGGAGGAGAAAGAAAAGGAGATCTGGGTGAATGTTACCGCAATCGCTTTTTAGAAGTATTTACAGTGAACCATTGCTGCTTCTCATCCTGCTGAAATGTCCATTTGCGAGGCTACTTTCTAGGCTGGTCGACCAAAGTTCTGCCCCCAAAACCTTACGTTTCCTTTCCACTTAGATGGAAGCCACTCTCTCCTTTTTCTTGTGTAAACCTCTCGTCCAGGAATCAAATTATTGCGCTTCATAATCCCCTGTAAAAAGCAGCTAAGTATCACTGCGATCTATAGAGCAGATAATGTTAAACTCATCTGCTTCTATGGCCGATGGTTAACGAGGACGTCATGTGGTCATCACAAAGACCAACCCCTTTACTTTACCCAAAACTATTGCAAGTTACCCATTTGAGTTGGGCGGACCCAGGGCGCTCTATAAATCCCGAAATTAAAAATCTTCATCGGAATTCGAACCTAGGACGCCTCGATTCGGAAGCCAAGCGTCTTACCACTCACCCAAATACGCCCCTGTGTGCAAGGCAGGGTTACAACTATATGATGACTAAAAATTTCGCGCACAAACAGTGCAAACAACTTTGTTTACCATCCCATTTGTATTTGTATCTCTAAAATTTTCTTTAGGGCCCTCCGGCTGTGGGAGGACTACCTAACACATTCTACGATCTCCGCAAGAAACGTTCATGCCAAAATTTAAACTAGAACGGTCAAACAGTTTCTACTTCTTTAAAAACAAATAGCAATAGAAAAAAAAATACTTGTTAAAACCAAAGCTTATCTAAGGTGAAATAACCACTAATTACTACCATCTATCAACAAATTACAGGGTTTAGATCCCTTACTGATATATAAAATATAAAATAAAATTTATTAATACTTACTAAACTAATTGGTTAATTGAGGGTTGATTCGTGTATTGTCATCGACAATGAATAATTATACAAAATTTTAATTTGATCCGAGGATGGGAAGTGGTATACAAAATGAGTTGATATAAGCTTTAAAAAAACATAAGCACACCTTACCTTGTACTTTATATAATAGATTTTATCTAACACTGGCATAGCAACCGCAATAGGCCTGAGCCCACAACCATTAGAGACCTACCCTTGGAAGAAACCAAAGCGAAATAAAAATTGAGGTGTTAAAATGTTTTGAATTCTTAAATAATTTACTGAGTTTTTTTTTTTTTTCGTTGGAAAGTCAAACAACCAAATCGATCACGTCATAATCCTATATTGAGATGAAATCTATGAAAGTTAGGTAACTCTTACATAATTCATTACAGCGTTTCTGCATAGAAGTATAAGTTAATTTGAAAAAATTACAAGCAAAAATAAAATAATAATTTTGCTTTAAAAAGTGAAAAAACAAAATAGTATATAAGATAGAGATTTGTTTCTTCATTCAAAAAGAATGTCCGTTTCTTTGCTATTATTATACAAATAGTTAACCTGTAGAGATACAAAAATTAAGTATATTAGTTCGTATTTATCTAATTTCACTTCCGCTATATAACGTGCTACCCATTTGCTGCTATTATTTCTTAAAGTTAGAACTTAAATGTGGCAACTATGTGAATAAACTTGTTTATTGGATTAAACAAGTTGCCAATATTAATTGGTTCCTAATTTGAACTTGATTATTTTATCTGAATATAGCAATCTTGTTTGGACTAGCAGGCTCAAAGCTGTACATAATAATAAGATGTTGGAATCTAATTACTTAGAATCGACAACAAGGAAAAAGATTGATATTAGGGTTGAGAATTATTTACCTTGATTTTTTAAATGGTTGTATAATACTCAAGCAGTATTCCAAACAAAATGGTGTTAATGATAGCCTATTTGATATTGTGATATTTTTGTTAAGGTAGATGAAAAGAATGTGTGTTTATTTGTGTTTATATATGTATAAAGAGTATGTGTGTATGGCTATGCATGTATTAATGTGTAAGTATATTTGTGTATTTACTTTTATTCCCGGTTAGTTAGTTATTTTTTTTATATACTATTCTTATATTACATTTTTGGCTTTGAATAATTTATCACATCTGATGGTTTAATAATAATAATGGTAGGCCCTAGCAATCTTTATTGTCCGTAAGGAAATTTGTCTTACAATTTGTGCATTACAACAAACAAAATATTATAACTATATAAGAACAAAATGTACATTCACATCAAACTCACTCATAATATACATGTGAAAAGTTTATATCAGATTGTTTCTATTTAATGATATGATTGCCAGGGGAACAAAAGAGTGTTTGTCTCTGTTTGCCCTTTGCTTTCGGTGTAATGTATTTCCTTTGTGATGGGGCCCCGGGCGAGTGTCATATGCGGGGCCCTGAGCCTTACAAGTAGACTTTATATATCGTACCACTTCTAACGGGCTCGTCCGCCTCTAACGCTGTAGGCACTATTTTTGTTCCTAAACATAGTGCCTTACTTATTTGCCGTTGGACTACATTACGTTAAAGTGATGTAGCTGTTCTGCATGTAAGATGTTTGCCTTCACTAATCAATGTGGGAAGCGTGGTCGAAGCTAAGTGCGCTTGAACTTGGCTTGTCTTGGCTACCTAGAAGGGGGGCTCGAGGTTCGACACCCGACTCGGGCAGAGTTGCGTTTACTGAGCGCCTAAAGGCAGCACGGAAAACCAGCTCCTAGATACCCCCTCCACAAATGAGATTGGACCAAAGCGCTTTGAGCATGCTATAAGCATGAAAGTAGCGCTATATAAAAGCTATAATAATAATAATGTAACAAATGATTTAAAAACATTATACATTAAAAATCAACAAACTGGATAATAATAATTTCTGCTAATCCTGCTAGATGTGGAAAGTAACAATTAATTACAGAGGAAATTTGGAACAGTTGCAATAAAACCTAACCCTAACCCTAACACCAAATAGTTGCTTAGACCTTCAAAGACGGGTTTAGTGGCGGAACATTTCAGGCTTTTCACTGTGCAAACGCGTGTTTGTTTGTTTTTTGTTTTTTTTAAGCCAAGGTGAACTGTTAAACAATGATAGCCCCTTAGAATCGACAGGTGTCTTAACCGAAACTGAATGGAAATTCGAAACCAAAAATGCCATGTTAAGAGTTTACATCGTAACTGGTATCACTTAGATGCAGGCAAAGGCTTCTAAAGTATGGAATAATAGATTTTTGAGAACTGGTCTGGTTTTTCAAAACAGAAGGTGAGAGGGAATCTCCGTTCGAGGGGCCCCCATCATGCACGGGGCCTGCGACTGTTGCCCCACTTGCCGCTGCTACTGATCTTAGCTTTTAAATACTGATTATTAGTATCATTGTCATTATTATTATTATTTCGTAAAGTAAGGAATTTAATCACATGCGATGCATGGTACTGAATTATATTTTTAAATTGTGTTTTGTGTGAGATTTATTAACAAGGTTAGAGAGGCAAGTGGAGCTTTGTTTGTTCTTGGACACTATTTATAAAAAATGATTACTCACAGATACTATATTTTATCCTTTCAGTCTGTGGTGATTCTAACGGAACTCCAGGACCTCTCGGTGTCAACTGGCGGAGATTAGATGTCCCGAGGTTTCATTGAGGAACAAATTATCGCCAAATAAGACATGCTTCTATTCACAATCTACATATTTATCTGGTCCACTAAATTCCTCATGAGCTCACTGAAATGCTGCCTGGCTTCAATTTTCGGTTTGATGACAGGTTAACTTCTGGGAGCCGATGCAGTTCTGCCCACTAAGTGTTTCTCCGATGTAATGAGGGGAAGCGAACTAATAAAATCCCTTTGGATCTGTATACAATGGCGCCGAACTCATGTCTTAGACGCAACGTGATGTCCAGGAACATTGTTGATTAGTCCAGCTGTAAGTATATAGTGTTGGACACAAAAACATCAGAGCAATAGGAATTCAAGCTGATCTGTCAGCTGGTAAACGCACCAACAAAATCATTAACTGTGAACAATTTTGGGTCTTCGCTCTCTGTAATGAAAAACTGATCTTGTTTTGACCACTCGCTTATGCTCCTATATCAGCGACTATGACTATATAATTGATGAATATTATTGATATATTGATATATATATATATAAACACACGCACACACAAAGAGGTTGCCTTAAAGGTAGAAAAAAATTAATCGCTTTCTCAAGAGTTTGTTGATATTTAAGGCTGTTTCAAGGACTCGAATCCTGGTGACGACTGGGATTTTTAATTTCCGGATCATTAGGGCGCTTTTAAGTATCTGACCATAGTTGGGAAAAGTAAAGGCGGTAGTTCGTTGTGCTGGCCACATGACGCCCTCGTTAACCGTGGACTATATAAACAAATAACCTTTGCATGATCTGCCCATAGGCCGCATGGTCAGAAAGGTCAACTGTACTTATAAGTTGGAACCATCAGGAAGTAGAATTTGTAGCTTCTTCTAATTGTTTGCTGTGTTAGCTTTATTAAAAACACACATTGGGTCAAAGCTGCGAATAAAATATAATGTTTGGTGGTTTGGATCGTGAAAATGGCATAGTTTTTATAGATCTATGTTCTTGGTAAGTAATGGTTAAATTTTGTATTTTTTGTCCACCCCGTAAACGGGGGGGGGGGGGGGAGAAAGGCTGTCAGAGAAAGCGATAGGAAGACATCATTAAAGAAAGGACAGGCCTGTCATTGACGGAAACTCTATCTAATTAGTGATAGGTGAGTGAATCCTGTCAGGTCGTTTGTTGTGTATAGATTTATTAATGTTTCATACCATCCATCCATCCCAGAAGGCAACACTGGCCATGGAGGGCTCTGGCCTGCTTCAACACATCCTTCCATTCAGATCTTTCCTGGGCCTTTTGTCTCTACGTCCTAACCCCATGCTGTTGCAGATCTGCCTCCACATCATTGTCAGAATCTTTTATTGCTTGGCTCGTTAGGGGTTACTTAAATATTAGTACTAGATACACTTTAACTCCATCTCCAGCTATCCATGGAAAGACAACTAATACTTTAATATCCAATAAGCACACAATGACATCAACTTTGAACAAATTATTAATACATAAACACCAGTTCAGGAAGCAGCCGTCCAACCTTCCTGGACGTGGAACAAGACCTCACTGACACTCTAACACACACTCTCGAACATTCAAAGAAGACTAAATCATTCAGTTCTTAATACGTGCAAGACTATTCACATTCATAACCTGGGCCTAGGAGTACATAAACAAAGGGTTTTAACTATCATACCAAAATATCAACACAGTAACATATTCACTCTCGCCATACCTCCCCCTGACAATCATCAATCCATAGCATTCGGGGTCTACCTTTGGGTCGCCTGCCTGTATACCATTTTCGCTCCTCTGTTATCTCACATTCTTTCAAGGTGATCTGCCCAACGTAGTCTATTCTTTTTTATTTCAGTCACTATTAGTGGGTCTTCATACAATTGATGTCTCATGGTTAGTGCGTGTCCTCCACCCTGTTTCATCCTGTATAGCACCATAGATTTTCATAAGAATTTTTCGTTCCCAAGTATCTATATATATATAATTCTCTTCTTCGCTCAATAGTTTGGATGAGAAGAAGAAGTAAATGAAAGATCACTCTTTTATTTCTGCGGATAGAGTTATCCCACGAACTTTACGAGCCTTTCGTGTAGCGAAGCCATACAGTATATATTAAAAATTCTATTTCCTACCTAGATCACGCTCATTAGCAAGAATTAACAAATGTTTCAATCTATCTAGGAGAATTGTTGAACGAAAGTAATTCTTCATTAGTTTGAGGCGCGAGAAGCTTCTTTCTAGATTCCAAAATTACAGGATAATGCCGTTTTTTTTAATCGCGCATAGGATTGACATTTTCCTTATTGAATGACACCCCAAAATGACAATTTTGTCTATATATTTCATGAGATTCGTATGAGTTTTCTAAAGATTTTAATAATTTCAGGATATTTCCAGGACTTTTTCGTATATTTTGCAATTTCAGGAGATTTTCAGGAGCTCCTGGTAAATTAACACGAGGCCGCGGGAAATCTGTTATAGGTTATACAATGGTTTAATTTAAAAATTTATAAACCTAGAATTAGCGCGGTCCTATGAAAGTGCGGGGCCCACTGCGGTCGCATACGTGCGGAGCCCACTGCGGTCACCTAATGCAAAATAGCGCGTATGCTACGCCGCCGGTCGACTAGTTTACTATATTTTCGGTTGTCTTTGTAAGTGTCCAAGTCTCACTTGCTTAATGTTCAATACACTTGGGCCTTATTTGCAAATGAAGTATGAAGTGGTGTCACTATTCTTACAAGACAATTTGTTCATTTCACAATAAAACTACAAAATATTTACTGTTCTAAAAACCATTTTTATTTCACTTACAATGACAATATATCAAACTAAAACTTAAGAAAATTTTTGGTTACGTTTGTAATTCTAATCGTTCTAAATTAACGTCAGGAATATTTAATATTGTGTTGATTGTTCTGGGGTAGAGGATCCTTGTATCATTTTTCTGTCTTTGGTGGTTTCATTAGTTAGGTAGTATGTCTTTGATATTAAATAGTATTTCTATTACTTTTATTGTATTTTTAGGTTAATCACACTTCAATTGTTTATGATTTAATACTTGTGAATTATGAGAACTTACAAATAAAAACCTATATTTCAAAAAAGCCCACAAAAGAGGCAAGAGGGCCCAGAAAAGAGGCCTAAGGCCCAATGATTCCTAGGATGATAAAGCTAAAATTGAATAGCGCAAATTCTGTGGTTTCCTAATTAAAAAAAAACAACGTCGGATAGAGAAAAAAAAAGCAAGTCTTCGAAGACAGTGTTTATTCCATGGATAACAATCTTTTTTTCGCCAGAAACAAAGCAAGACTTGCAGATCCGTTGCGATGGAATAGCGGACAGAAATTGGAGAAAAGTTCAGTCCCTTTCTTTGGATAGTCTATCAACAATATCCGTCACTTGTACGAGGCACGAAATCCATTAATTGAAACAGAGAACTTGCCTCGGCAATTCTTATTATTATAGCTTTTATATAGCGCTACTTTCATGCTTAAAGCATGGTCAGAGCGCTTTTGGTCCAATTTCGTTTATGGACCAGTGGGGGGAGGGGGTATCTAGGAGTTGGTTTTCCGTGCTGCTTTTAGGCGCTCAGTAAACACAACTCTGCCCGAGTCGGGTGTCGAACCTCGAGCCCCCTTCTATGTAGCCAAGCCAAGTTCAAGCGCACTTGGTCTATCGACCACGCTTTCCAATTCTTGGAATCCGTTCGCTATCTGATTCCCATGTTACTAAATTGGAAATAATAAGAATAATTGGAATAAAAAGATATATCACGATTCTGGGGAGCAACGTCCCTAAGGATATTGTTGAGTCTATACGACGTTTGATTCAACTGCAGCAAAGAGCAAAAAAAGAAAATAATTTAGATGCTGAGATAATTAAAGATTCAGCACTAATGATTCTCAGTACAATTTGCCAGACATGTGGCTCCAGTCTTGAATTTCTAACACTGCAAAAACTGTTCACTGAAATTACTGATCACGACATAGAACCTGTTAGCAATTCTTTTGATAATCTACAATTGACTGAGTTAAAAATAAGTCAAGAAAATCTTTCAAATGAATTGATTATTTTGCTGGCAAATCTGAAGAATCTAAAGGACATTAATGTGATTTCAAGTAATGGTCCCAGCAAATCTGAAGAAACTAAAGGAACTTAAGGCGAGTTCAAGTAATGGTCCGAGCAAAATCTGAAGAAACTAAAAGAACTTAAGGTGATTTCAAGTAATGGTCCGAGCAAATCTGAAGAAACTAAAGGAACTTAAGGTGATTTCAAGTAATGGTCCGAGCAAAATCCAACAAGGCTCATGGGAACGAATTATCAGTAACTGTACTGAACTTAAAGTCACATCGATTTTGACGATGACAAAATATGATTCTCTAAGAGATCTACTGGACAGAAAAAAATGCCGGTTAGATGTATTAAAGTTAATAGGGAACGACAGCTAACATGTACGCCCGCAAACCTAAGCTTTCTGTTGCTAAGTCAATTATATTTGACCACACGTATTGAAGTGCAAATAAAGGACGGGGGAAGGGGGGAGGACTTGACAGCCAGAATCAAGCTTCTTGAAGATTTGAAGAACATATGTCCTATCGATCAAGTTAAAGTTATTTCAGATGATGGCAGTTTTCTGCCCCGAAGCGGTTAAAGATGAAGAAACAAATGTGTTTTTGTAAACAATGCTTTTCACAATGCCTGGGTAGCGAAACGGTTTTTTTTAAGTAACTGGAATTCGGATTTTTTACGCCATGTTTTTGTTGGTTTCCTTCAGTCGTAGAGCGAGTATGGTTCATCTCGCACAAGTGAGATGAAAGCCTGGGCATTGTTTATGGTCGTAACGATGACGCCCACACAGCAGTTCCCACTCTCTGCGCAATTGATGTGACCAAAGGAACGGAATATCCGATACAGTTTGGGATCAGTAGCGCCGCGGGCTCTGTCAGGCTGTAGCTCGGTGTGCCACAATCTGCCTATAGGTCACCAGCTCCTGATTTTTCCTCAGGGTTGTCTCCCGTAACCTTTCCCGCATTTGGGTATAGCCGCAAGACAGCGGAGGTTTGGATTCAGAGTTTTCCTTCTCCATGTTTACTTTCAGATAAACCGAGAGTTAAGCTACTTTGATTTTTATTTCAATAAAATGAATTTATTTTTTTTTAAGTTAAAAAATAAAAAAAATTAACGTCAGAACAGGGTTAATGAGGCCGTGCTTTCAACATTGGTCTGCTTATATCTTAACTGAACATTACCGACCGGCTACGCCCGTTGATTTGGTCCCTGGTTATATATTTTTTTAAATTTTGCCATGGATCCCCCTCCCACTTATAACCTGAACCTGCCCGTAAATTGAAGTATCACGTTTTCTCTTCCCCCCCCCCTCCACCAAACAGTCTTCTTTACACCCTCTGACTATACTTCTGCCTTTTCAGTTCTTTTGAAACATTTGAAAAGCTCTATGATATTTTTTTTTGGGGGGGGGGGGGGGGGGGGCTGGTCCTATTTTTACTTTTTCACATCCTGCTCTGCCCCCGCCCCATTTAAAAACTCTAATTTTCTACTCCTTTTTCATCTAATTGGCACAGCAGGAGCCTTTTTAGATATTCCATTCCTGTGTATTGAACGCTCATAGAATGTTATCGCCTGAACACACACACACACCCCTTTTTTTTCTCACATTTTAACTCTCCTGTAACATACAATGGGGTTGGCCCGTGATTTATAGTTTGTTACATTGAATTACAACGTACACTTATATCGACCTCCCACACAAATACGTTCTTCTGGACTAAGAATCATAGGTTCACTTTTCTAGCTTTCTCCGTTTAAACAGGGCCGGCCCAAACAATTGCAGGGCCCTATGCGAAACGGATTGCGCGGGGCCCAGTCTAGGTAGGGATAAGGATAATAAGTGAAAATTCAGGTTTTGTGTTAGAAAATAAATTCGTCTTTGCATTTTATTTATACTTTACTAAGAACATAATCACGATCAAATTTATTTTGCTTAACGAGCCTTGCGTGTAGCGAAGTCATACAGTATATCATCAAAATTCTGTTTCCTACATAGATCACGCTCAATAGCAAGAATCGCCAAATTGTTCAGTCTATCTTCCTGAATTGTTGTTTGTAAAATGTTTTACATATTTCGGATGTTCCTTCAGAGTTGAAGATAGTTTACTTCCTAGTCCAAACCTCCCGCAGGACGATGGGGGATGGGAGTGGGCAGGGACCATTGATAAGTCCGAACGACAGTCCATCGCGCAAATCGAACGACTAGGCAGCCATCCTGTTGTTGACCTTAAGTACTGTTTGATAAGTTGAGGTTCGAGAGGCTTCTTTCACCAGATGCCACAACTACGGGTATTTTTTTAAAATATTCTGATTTGCAACAAATTAGTTTGGGAAAGCTGTGTATCTTTCATTAGTGTACAGAAAAACTAAAATATCTACCGGGGGATTTGGCGGTATTTGGTAGAATATGTTTTCCACCTCCGATGCCTAGGGCGGATCTTTAATATAAGGTGGCAAGATAAGATAACTAATGAGGAAGTGCTACAAAGAGCAGGGTGCCAGGACATCCGCTCTGTTATCAGCAGCAGACGCCTTGACTGGCTTGGCCACGTTCGTAGAATGCCAGAAGGTCGACTTCCACAGGACATCCTGTATGGCGATCTAATAGAAGGCAGGAGAGCCGCTGGTCGTCCACTTTTACGTTATACGGATGTATATAAACGCGACATGAAGCTCTTCAAAATCGACACTGGCAACTGGGAAGAGGTGGCACTGGACAGATCCTCGTGGAGAGAGAGCATAAAGGAAGGGTCAAAGATTGCAGATGTCATACACAACAGAAGCAGGAAGAAGGGTGAAAATGCAACGGAGCCTGGCGATTATATATGCCCAACCTGCGATCGCAGCTGTGTATCAAGGATTGGCCTCTTTAGTCACACAAGAAGTTGCAAAGGGAAAAGATCGTCTCTTGAGACGTAAAATGCCACAGACATGACTTAAAGATTCCATTTCATCTGCTAATTCTCGCCCACATATATCTGCTGACTGATGTGGTGATGACGTCAATACTTGTTCAAGGCTCGCTGTAAACTTTGGTATGTCATCAAGCTGAAGGCTGAAGCTGACAAGAAACCCAAATAGATTGTGACTTGATTTCAGCTCTTTAAATTTCGGCTGCAAGGATTGAATTGCAGTGTTCACAATTCTGTTAAAGCAATTTACCATGTAGTCATTTTAAGCCATTCCAGGTGTGAAGTTTTTACAGATTTATCATACTGTCTGGAAAGATTGCAACAGCTGCCATATTTTTTAGCCGATTCTTTGCTAGAACAAGAATCAGAACAAACCCATCAACTCTCAGTTTCTTTAGCCAAGTCATCAAGTTGTTGTACAAGACAATTGCAATGCTCAAATCTACTGTTTAACATTGCAGTTCTTTACTCACAAAATTGACTTGGAAGAACACGTCGTACCATAATACAAGTGACACTAAGACTTTGTACTGCTTCAATGTTTCATACAGTGTTTCTGATTCACTTTTGATTATCGACTAATTAGTCTCTTCAGTCAATTCATTGAGTGCGTCACAAATTTCAGGCAACTGATAATGAAGCACTTTAACACTATCTGGTCTACACTCCCACCTCGTTTCGGACAGAGGTTTTACAGACAGATGGGAATCGTGCTTTCTAATTAGTGACCATCTCTCTGTAACTATGACTATGTTCTGCTGTTAATATTTAAAAGCCTTTTTTTTAACCCCAAAAGGACGCCTTAACATTGCCATGTTCGCACCATGATCATAACCTTGTCCACGAATATTTTCAGCGTTTGATACAAGCTTCTTCAGCTCATTCACTAGTGCATCGTAAAAGTCCTGTCTAGTAGAACTCTTCACAGAAAGAAACTTAATAAAAAGTTCATGTACTTTGACAGGCTCTTTCATATTGTTGTAACTCCAGTGGCGATCTACACCTAGAATTAACGAGGGGCCTATGAAAGTGTGGGCCCACTGCGGCCTCATACGTTTCGGGAACTCTGTTATAGGTTATAATGGTTTAATTTAATAATTTACACCTAGAATTAGCTCGGGGGCCATGAAAGTGCCTGGTCTACTGTGGCCGCATAGGTTGCAGTGGTCTATGGTCGGCCCTGCCCCGTTACCACCCCTAAAAAAAAGACGTTACATACAACTTACAACTTTCTTTCGGCTTCGTAATTCAATATTTAAGTATTTCATACATTTTGGTTGGGCTCCTTTTTTTTTGTTTGTTTGTTAAGACTGTGACGTCAGACATTTCTCTCTCCCAAGAGTTCTCATCTCTTTTTCTTCTACTTTCATCCCCAATATATAAAATAATAAAGTTTTACCTAGACTCTACATTTCATTTTTTTTTTTACATTCCTACACCACTGGTGTAGCTAGGATGGGGAACGAAGGGGGAGAATTCGAAAATCCCCCCGTGCCCAACTTGATGCCCCCCCCCCCCCAAAAGGTCAAGCCCCCCGGCACCCAAATATGCCAAATTCCTTGCTACGCTCCTGTCCTACACACAAAAACACATATTCAGTCAATTTCGGCTTCATATAACAAGAACACTTATATTTTATACAATGTCTACAAAAAGCAAGTTTCGTTCAAAGGAGAAATGTACTCACACAAAAACAAACTTAAATACTAATTAAAAACGGAAAAAGTTTAATCTTGTACTTTTTTATATGTCGGCTTGCAGTATATTTATAACTATAAGTAGACATTACAATTCGAACGGGACTTATCATAAACTCCCGTGACGTCCCGTCCTTCTCTATGTATTTCGGTGATGTGGGGATTTCGATCCCAGGCAAAGCCGGGCTGAGCGCGCTTATAGTATATAAATAATCCTCTAACCACAATGTTATCTCGGAACACAAGAGAGTTCAGAAGGTGAATACCGCAAAGATAAATCGGTAGAGCGGTAACGCCTTTAAGTTGATAAAAAAATGAAGCAAACTTAAGATTCAAAGATAAGAGATCATCACTCGAGAAGATAAGCTAGGCAGACAGATAAACACCGCTTTGTGTTGACGTTGGTTGATTAGCCGAGTACCCTCCCTTAGGGTCAAAAACAAGATATGATGAACACCATGTCAATAGCCCTTTATCTTCACTATTCGAACCTTTAAAATGATACTACGAAAACAAAAGATCTAGCTCTATTATCAGCACGCGTGAAAACTTTTCCGACTGAAGGAAGAACAATGAATTTATCATCATTATTATGCTAAAAATGCACTATTATTTATTCTCTGGCACTGCCAGGGTTGAGCTTCGTTAGAGAGAAACACAATTCATTGCTGTCCCTTAAACAGTGTTTACTGAGGAATTTACTGGTGATGTGGCAGGTCTGCATCAGTAACTGCTCTCTGACAGGCAACGAGAATCTTCTAAGGGATGTTAAGGGCCTTGAAGGTATCTGCGAGGTCAGTTGTCATTGTCCCCTCAGTACATACCTGTGACGTGGCAACGAGTTATTGGTCTAAACTGCCCACAGTTTGTGACGTTGCAGATCAGTGTTCAGGTCTTCAACAACGATTGGCCTCTATTCAAGTCACTGCTTCGTATAGGGCGGACGCTGATCTCAAAAACGGTTCTAACGATTTTCCCAGAAATTTAACAGGGGTGATGTTTATCGCTGAGAGAAGAATTACTTGCTCTTTGGCCAAATGGGGAAACTTTAGTTCGACCGTTATAAATTTTCAAAGTAACAATATATAAATGTAAATTTCGCTAGAGACAAAATCGAAGTCTAGAAATTTCATCGGTTTTAAAAGGACTGTCGCTTTCTTGAAAGTCCTGTCGCATTCGCGAATTTCCGAATGTAAAGCTTTATTGATTCGGGAAAATTTTGCGCATTGTCTTCTAAGCCTAGATCTAAATTGTTATCATTGGACTATTAAAAGGTGCACCAGATCTATAGCCTACATTCGCTTAACCAGAATTCTTTTTTCTGAGAGAAGGGATAAAGGGGGGCAGGGTTCAAAAAATGTTTTTAAAATTTAACATTTATTAGTTTTGAAGAGAAAAACATTCGCTCAATAACTTGTATAAAGGAAGCATTGTTTTTTTAATGTTTTTGTTGTTTTTTGTTTTTTTTAACAAAGTAAGTTATTGGGTTTTTGTTATATCATCTGTGACAGCTACGAGTCATGAATGCGTTTAGTATACGGAACAACATGACAGAAGAGCTCATTAAAAACAGAACTCAGCAAGGTTTCTTATATGTGTATGTCTTTAATGTGTAAATAAATTCGTTGTATATACACAACCCACGGGAATGGAAAACCTTGGTCTATAAACAAACAACAAACCATAACAAATAAAACAAATTAATAACATTATGTTGCAATACCATAACAATGCAAGTCATTATAATAAGACTCGTCAATAAAACATTGAGATCAATAAATCAATCATGTTTAAAAAAAAAACAAAAAAACACAGACATGCGTAAGAAAGTAGAAAAACGCAATGAGGACAGCAATAAAAAAACAATTTTACTAAGAAGTAGAAACAGGAAACATACAATCAAAATAAACATTGTTCCGTCACTTGAGACGCGTCATTAAAACGAAGGATATACATTTTGAGAGTTTCCAGTTTGTTTTAGCTATTATTGAAAAAAAAAAAAAAAAATAGGTCTACATCTTTTTTTTTATTATTTTGTTGGTTGTTTTTTTTTTTTTTTTTGTCAGAAATGAATTATCATTATATCTTGCAGATGGTAAAAAATCTGGCTCATGAAAAAAAAAATATCTGCAAACCGCAGTCTGTAGAGAAAGAAAATAGCGCGAATTCCTTTTATAGATTTATGCCTTCAGCAGTTATGGTAAAAACATTAGACAACAAAAATAGGTTTTTAAAAAAACCCAGTAAACATTAACACAGAAACATAAATCTGAGTGTATAATCCTACACTGACCTACATATGAAATGTTGGCCTGTCATTGAAGGCATGTGTTTCATGGAAACTTTCATCTTATGTACACAATATTAAAACAACATAAATGACTTGGATAATGATAGAAAACTAGATCAAATATCATAGAAAAACATAACATTACATTAAAGCATTGACCTTTTGACCTCTTTTAGATTCAGCATTGACTCTGGCTTTAAAAAAAAACACTGGAGACTGGTAAGTAGCCATTATGTCAACTTGCTGTCGATATAGTCAAGATCTTATCTTATCTTATAAATTACAAACAAAAAAGAATGCTAGGGATGTGTTGATTAAAAATAGAGCCCAGATGTCAACGCTGGCAACATGTTGACCCAAAATGTCGAGGCTGGCGATATGTTGGTCCAAAAATAAAACAAAGATGTCCAAAAACATTGCAGACTGGTAAGTAGCCATGATATCAGCGCTGGGGATATAGTCAAGATCTTATCTTATCTTATAAATTACAGACGTTACTTTAAAAATTTGGTAGGGATGTGTTGATTCAAAATAGAGCCCAGATGTCAACGCAACGACCCCAAAATATAGCTAAAATGTCAACCTGGCGATATGGTGGCTCAAAAAAAAAAAATAGCCAAGATGTCAACGCTTGTGATATGTTGGTCCAAAATAGAGCCAAGATCTAAGACTAATTCATGGTCAGATGTTGGTCCAAAATTTAGTCAAGATATCAACGCTTGCGATATGTTGGGGACAAGATGAATAGATGAGGCTATTTTAGTCCAGAATAGTGCCATGATTTCAATGCCTGTGACAACTTGAGCCAATTTTTAAAAAGCTGCTGTTTGGGGGTGGGTATAAAGGGGGAAAGAGGGATACAGCAAAAGTTCTATATACAGTTTGGTTCAGATCATAAATGGACAGAAGTCAAGTAACAAATATTTACATATCATCATATTCACCCACACATCTATCATTTCTTCGTTTGATGACATTCAATAAATACATTTGATATTGTGCGTGCACCTAATGATAGAGAGTATAAAAATAAATGCGTCAACAAAATACCTCGTAGCAAAAAAATAATATATCTCCCTCTGCTATTCTATAGGCGGCATGACTTTATGTACATTATGGCTTCCTGTTATTTGAATTACACATAGACTCCTCCATTAAATAAACACAGACAATCTCCCATTATTTACATCGCAGTTCAAACAGAGCTGATATTATATGTGGATCTAGACATCTATATTCCTTCCAATATGACCCACATACCCTTACAGTAGAAATCACGTGAAAGTTGTGGGGGTTTTTTGTTCGTGGGTACCTACTCCATTGTCATAACCCCTAGGTTGGCGAGAAGGTGTCATATATTTTTACAGAGCATAAAATAGCACTAGCTATCTCTAGGCGTATGCAGGAGAGTAGCTAGCAAGAAAAGAGGCGAGCCTAAGGCCAGAGATCCATCTTATCTTGCACATAAACAAAGTAAAGTAAACAGAAAAAATATTAAATTCCCCTTCGAAACAAATTCAGATAATTAATATGGCTTAGGTCACCTACTTTATATTCAGTCTAAGCAATCTAAACTTATTTGAATAGTAGATGTAGATCTAGATCAGATTCGTGGTAAGGGTTGGTGTCAGCCGGTGCTGTCAACTTATGGTGTTGCTCCCTCCTCAATTATTACTTCCTTAAATATGTTTCTAGTTTTTTTTTAAAATGGCCTCATTACTACAGTGCAGACGATTGTTGAGGTATCAAGTTTAATGTAAATTCTTATGCTTTACTGCTTGCTTCGACAAAATTAAAATAAATGAAAAAAAAGCAGCTAAAAGCTTTAAAGTTTGAATCCTGGTTGGGGATTGTTTAAATTTAAGGATTGAAGGTGTGTTTGGTTACATTAACTTATTTACAATAGTAAGTATAGCTTAATTAGCTTATGATAACGCAAAATTCGTAGGTCGTTGCTGTGACCGGATTGACGCCCCTTAACAAAATTTGATAAACAATTACTTGCTATTTTGGGAAACTCGATATCAAAGTCTCCAACGAAAATGCAAAAAAAAAAAAAAAGAACCTACATGGATAGTGCTTGAGGCTCTGAATCGGCATTTGTAGAAAAGTTAAACCTAATTAATTTGTCATTTGGAATTTGGACTAAGTAATACTCCCTCTTGAAACACTGTTTAAACACAAAGAAATGAGATCTAGATCTTCGCTTATCCTAAAGTAAATTTGTTTCGTAAAAAAATATTAAAAAACTGGAATAAACAGAAAAGAAAAAGGCGTAAAAAAAAAGGGGGGGGGGGGCTGTGTAGGCAGTGATACAACATAAAAGACTTAGTTATCCTTTCGAAAAGAAAATGTATGCTGGGATACCAACAGAAAATTATGTCACAGCCAGGGAGTCTTTGTCAACACAATTTAAACAGGAAATTCCATTACATTTTTTTTATAACACTTGAGCCTTTGAAATCGACGCAGTATCGTTGTTAAATTCTTTAACTTTCAATGATGGTGATCTAGGGGAGGTAATTTTGGAACCTTTTGTAAGATTTAAAATGAGATAATATGTTTAGGCAAGTGATCTTGAAAGGAACACTCTCCGATTTTATTGGTAAAGAAATAAACCTACCTATGAATCATCTACCCCCCCCCCCTTTTTCTACCATGCTATGCTTTTTAAAAAATTATCTTTCAATATTTAGATTACCTCATGTATATTTCATTCCCATTTATCTAGGTCAGTAATTCTCAAACTATGCTCTACTACTTCCAAAGTAGTCTTCCACGATTTACTGGAATAATTAACCAGTAGGCCACCACGTGAATTAATCTCTCTACAAAAAAAAGCAAGTGTTCTGCTAAATATTGAGAATGTGCAGAGTGTTCCGTTAAGGAAAAAGTTTGAGAACCAGTGTGTTAAGCAATAAAGCAGCTCTGAAAGAATGAGGAATATGGTATACTATCAATTATCTTTAGCGGGGTGGGTAGGTTGGGGGTACATTTTGATCCTTCTCAGCGTTTTTTTTTTCAAATCCACATATATATCATACATTACAAATGCATAATAATACTTGCTATTGATACATATTTATAAAGAAGTCAACATAGTATAAAAATCAATATTTGTATATCAAAATAAGAATAATCTATTAGGGTGTGACTGGTTTCCATTCAGTACAATTGCAATATCACAAAGTATGCAAATTTCTTTGACCTTCTTTGAATTTATTAACATGATGTATAACAATATGACTTAATTCAATACATACAGGGGTAGAGGTAGTAACACAAACATACATAATATAGTAAAATTCATAACTGCTTTCGGCATACTTATCTAAGCCGTACGTCAAGCGCTCACCTGAAATAATTAGGATCGTTACTAGTACCCTGTTATACAGAAATATCACAAAACTTAATTCATACGTACTCTTGGACACTCAAACACACACAGGCAGCGTTCAACACAAACATAAACACACTCTACCACATACAGCACACGCTATCGAATGTTTAAAACTTGTAATGAAATTCCGGATTTCTGCAGCACCCTCCGGGCGGCGTCCACTATTGGTCCGCTGGTGTACTTGACCGTATCAAGTTCTACTTCTGGAAAGACATCCCAGTAGACACTCAAAGTCTCGTTAAACCAATCAAAGGCTGGACCTGGTAGAAATGTGGTAGGCGAAAAGTGCTTAAAAAATTTTCATTTGGTTTATTAAAATACTTCACTTAATACTTCCATATTCTGTACACCGGATACGCCAAAATCTTGTTGTTTATGTTGTTTGTTTGTAAAATGTTTTACATGTTTCGGATGTTCCTTCAGAGCTGAAGATAATTACTTCCTAGTCCAAACCTCCCGCAGGACAACGGGGGATGGGAGCGGGCAAGGTTTGAACCCTGGACCATCGATAAATGTGAACGACAGTCCAGCGCGCAAACCGCACGACCAGGCAGCCATCCATTTATTTATGTATTTGTCTTCAGGTATGAAAATCTCAAAAAACACGGTTAGTTGAAATGTTGAAATAGCCTATTTGAAGTCTAGTTTAATGGCACGAAACAATTATTTACTTATATAATATACAGTTCAGCTTTTAAGTTACCGAGTCGTAAACTTTATACTAAAGGGTTGAAGTAAATATGTGTAGGCCAGTGCAGATGATATGTCCGCCTCTCTTCCCGCCCAAATAGTGGGCGAACATCTATCAGCTCACAACTATGTGAATAGAGAAACTATCAATAGTGCTACTAAAACGTCAACAGAGATCTCCTCTGGTACAGCGGCCTCATCTGGGTCAATATTTATACAGACTGAAACACTGTACCGTAGAGTGGACTACTCCGTGGCTGCCCCCGGCACGCATTAGCATCTCACTCTTTGAGAAAGTTTCATTTGTGATCGCTTCTGAAAGCTTCAGAAATTAAATTGCGTTAGTCAATATAGGAGTTTTTTTGTGTACCAGGAAAAGGGAGGGGAAACTGATAGAAAGATAAGGGTAAAATGTATAGTGATATGATACAAGAATATGTAAGTAATACGTATTCCATTCTCAGCATACATTAATTAAATATTTGTTAGTCATCATCAGACCAAACAGCGTGGAACTAGGGCGTTGTCAACAGGGAACGCAAGATTAATTATCCATAAGTGAATGAATGATCACCCTTACTAGTAGGATGCTTTCGTAAGGCTTATGCAAGGCTGCTGTATGGGTTTATGCAAGATTATTGTATGGGCGTATGAAGGGCTGTTGTGTGGGCTACTGCACGGCTGCTGTGTGGGCGTAATAAGGGCTGCTGTGTGGGCGTATGAAGGGCTGCTGTGTGGGCGTATGAAGGGCTGCTGTGTGGGCGAATGTTGTATGGGCTTATGTAGGGTTGATGTATGGGCGTATGCAGGTTTGTTGTATGGGCTTATGTAATGCTGCTGCATGTGTTAATATTGGGATGCTTGTATGAGTTTATATAGGGCTGCCTGTATGAGGTTATATAGGGCCACTGAAGGGGCTTGTTTAAGTGAAAGGCCTGCTACAGGTGTAGGTACCGAAGCTGCTGTATGTAAGTGCCTAAGAAGCGCATAGAGTGGCTGATAAAGGAATCTGAGTGCTGAGTAATTCCAATAAACTATGCATTTAGCTAATACCTATTTTTAATTATTTGATCACTCACAAAGGCCGCAAGAGATTTGAGACCAAAAGCATCTACACTGTCGAGGACAGACGCTGACGGCGAAAAGAAAATCTAAATCGACCAACTTCGGACAATGGCTATGCGTGCCCTAGGTGTGGCAAAATATGTAGGTCACAGCTGGGGCTGCGCATCCACGGGAAATACTGCACTGCTCACTAATCTTCGGACTCGAAGACTAGCCTTATTATTATTTTTCATTATTTAAACCTCGTTTATAGTTGCCCTTTTTTTTCCACAGAGGCCACAATATGTGGGCCCACACATACTAAATGGTGAATGGTCGGACTAGGTGGCCATTTATAATTATTTTAGTGTTGTTTTTTGTGTTGTTGTTTTTTTGGTCCGTATTGGGAGTTTAAAGAAGTACTTATGAACTCGTTGGATACATATATGTAAAAAATAGTAGAAATGAAAAGTCGAGTTCTTGCTGTATCAACTACACAGTCATCGACTTCTTGATAGTCGCATCAAGATTAGGTCCACCTGGTCTCGTCACCATCCTATGCTGTTGCTTGGCAACACACGCCAATCGTTAGCTTTTGATTGGTGTCACGTACGCAGTGTCTATATTTAGCTCGTCAGCAACCTCGGGTAATTTCTCACGCGGAGATATGTTAATTAGTGTAACTTGGGCTGCATTTATTGGTTGCAATGAGCTACGTGGGACACGTGACATCGCTTGAGCCCGGGAAGGTTCTGGTTTATTAGTCAGTCATTGTATGGAACTTGGAAGTGAAACATCTACTAAAGCTTTGTATTAGAACTCAATTACATTATTGTGTAGATCTATCATTTTATTCAAGTACATTTAACCATTGTAATTATTTGTGAATAGCTTTTTCAAGTTCTGAATTAAAGTAATTGTTTTAGACGAAGAGAAGTTTCTTCATTGAATACAGTAACATACTTAGATCGACTTAGCGATAGACAACTTCTAGATGATCAACTGGCAACATTTTGAATGATCGTATTATCAACTAGATCTAGCTACTTCTATACGATCATCTTATTAAAAGAAGATTTCAAGATCCTCGGCAATCACGATCATTGTTAGTGTGATGTAGACTAAGATAATCTTCAACGTGACATCTATCATTGCATCTTCATAGACATCTGACATCCACTAATTAATGATTGTGACCATTGGCTATACAGTCATCATCTTCTGTTGCTTGGTCACACTCCTATCTTTAGTTTTTGGTTTGCCATCTATTTAAAGTTGGCAACATCACATTATATACTATTCTTTTTGCCAATTTACCGTCTACTTTTAGTTGGCTACCTCACTGCCTCAGCATTTATTTTTTGTAAAGTTCCCCTTTCAGGCCATGCAAACTATAGGGTCGATGATATAAAGGTCATCTGTATCTGTGGCCCACGGTTAACGAGAGTGTCATGTGGTCAGCACAACGACCAACCGCCTTTACTTTTCCCCAACTAAAGCCATTACAGTTGGGTGGACTCAGGGGCGCCCTAAAAATCCAAAATTCAAAATCCCAGTCTTCACTGAGATTCGAAGCCAAGCGCCAAACCACTCAGCCACCGCGCCAGCACAACGACCAACCGCCTTTACTTTCCCCAACTTAAGTCAGATACCTATTACAGTTGGGTGGACTCAGCGGCGCCCTAAAAATCCGAAATTCCAAATCCCAATCGTCACCGACATTTCAACCCAGGAGCCCCAAGCGTCAAACCACTCAGCCACCGTGCCCCCTACAATAAGTTATGTCTGTCTACATTTATTAGGAGGTTTGTCAGATCATCAAGCATATGGGGCGGCCATTACTTTTTTTTTTTTTACTCTCCAACTAATGGATTTTTTTTTTGGTTACGTCGGAGGCGACGACCAACGATTACAAATGCATGAATTGTTTTTAAAGTGGATTCTTGATGGCGTTAATGGGTAATAAGTCTGGAATGGGGTGATGTGGCGTTTATGTTAAGACAATCAAGTGAGTCCCCTGAGGGAAAAAAAAAGACGAGGCTAAATGGTGTGTGTGTGGGGTGGGGGAGGGGGGGGAGAGTATTGGGGGAGGGAGGGAGGTTGTAATACCCGTGAGAATGGGCTACTATTTGACATACAAATACTTTTGGTGTTAACCTTGACCTGGTCTAGAGCAGACTCCAAAATAAAAGAGGTATAGGGAATGACGGGAAGAAAGAAGTATATCCGCTTTCGCTTCTCCGTATCGAGTAACGACAGAAGAGCGAAGTGCCTGACTTCATAGCCATTCGAACTCACGACTTCACAACTGGACAGCCCTTCAAACACTAGACACAGGAAATCCGTTTTAAAAGTTGATTAAATATCGACGGAAATAAAAATATTATTGCTATTGCTAGAACTTTGTTTGGATTTCAATTTGGTATTTTAAAGAAATTGGAATGTTCGATTTTTTAAAAATATATATAGGCACGTGAGCTTCGCGTTTCAAGATGTCTTAAATGGGTCAAAGTTATTTGTCGTATTTTTTATTGTTGGATCGGACCAAAAAGTTTTTACATTATTCATCACCTTCATCTAAGCCAGGGGTTCTCCCCCCTTGGGGGATGTCGATTGACGATTGGCCAGGGGTCACATACGACGATCCAAAATATGGATTCTTATTGACTACTCTTCTATTGCTGTATGTGTGTGTGCGGGCAGGGGGGTCGCGGCAGAGTGGGGGATTGTAAAAAGGGGTCGCCGAGCATTAAAGGTTAAGAACCGCTGTATTCTAACCCTTTGTCTTTTGGACCGTTGGGGCACCTCGCAAGATTTATGGACCGTTTTTCTCCATTTCCTCTCTGTCTTTTGCCTTAGAATCTCTTTCAATGGCAGGTCCGTCCATTCTTTTATATTGTCTTCCCATCGCTTTCTCTGTCTGCCTCTTCTTCTTCTTTTTTACCTGGTTTCCTTAAGGAAGATCTTAGCGAGCCCCAAGTACCTTGTAATATGGCCATATAGTTTTATTTAGGTCAATGGCTGTAGTCTTTAATCTCTTCACTTGTGATGCGGTCTTTAAATGACAATTATCATAGGCGAAGAACAAAGAAATGAAACCTCTATCGCATGACACGGACTCGTCGCCTGGAAGGAGCAAATAAGGTTCAACAGAAGAAACAAAAAAAGGGGGGGCCTTGAAGCTTTTTTAAAAATGCATCGTGTAAGTATTTGAAGGTTTTTTAGCATGAGAGGCCCACACGTACCGGTTGTCTCGCAAGCAAATATTTCTGGCGGCGGACCTGCACGTGACAATTGATATAAATCTAGAAATAGAGTTTCCCAGAATGTAATACGATCAAGCCCCCCCAAAAAAATGCTGAGCTTTTAACTTGTATAAAATTGCATTATTTTTGGCATAATGTGCAAATATGACAACGTACCTGGCATATTCTCAACCAGTGAAGTTTTATAGTTTGCATGCCAGGTTGGATGACAATTGTGACTGAGGCATTTCACTTGAAAATGTCTGTCAAACTTCAACACTGTAGGACTTTGTTCTAGTATCTAAAAATACAACAAAAAACAATGATGCAGTCGCCTCCGATATTAGAGACTCTTTTAACACAAGCAGGCTATGCAGACGATCATTCATACAATCTAATATCATCTAAGACATTCTAGGACAACAAAAGAATAAGCTAGTGCGAAAAAGAATAGAGACGAGCTGTAGTTAATAAATCACTATCAGCTGAGTTAACTCGACAGTTACTGGGTCTATTTAAACAATTATTTTTTCTTCTATTCAAACAATTAGTTTTTCTATCAAAATGTTTACAGTAATACTATTAATGTCAGGCTTCGGTGGGAAAAGGGGGGGGGGGGGAAAGGAGAGGACACGCTGACGGGGTAGCTGGGGAAAGATTAACTTGCGGGAGATAGTGGGCATATTTTTTTGTAAATTGGAACAATTCTTTTCTTCTAAAAGTCTTTCTCTTTCTCTCTCCCCTCCCCCCTCTCTCTCCCTCTCTCCTCTCCCTCTCCTTCCCCCTCCCCCCTCTCTCTCCCTCTCTCCTCTCCCTCACCTTCCCCCCTTTCTCTCTCTCCCTCTCTCTCCCTCTCTCTCTCCCTCTCTCTCCCCCTCTCTCTCCCTCTCTCTCTCCCCCTCTCTCTCCCTCTCTCTCTCCCTCTGTCTGTCTGTCTCTCCCTCCCCCCTCTCTCTTCCTCTCTCTCTCCCTCCCCCCATCTCTCCCTCTCTCCTCTCCCTCTCCTTCCCCCCTCTCTCGCCCTCTCTCTCCCCCCCTCTCTCTCTCTCCCTCTCTCTCCTTCTCTCTCTCCTTCTCTCTCTCTCCCTCTCTCTACCCTCTCTCTCACTCCCTCTCTCTCCCCCTCTCTCTCCCCCTCTCTCTCCCTCCCTCTCTCTCTCCCTCTCCTTCCCCCCTCTCTCTCCCTCTCTCTCCTTCTCTCTCTCCTTCTCTCTCTCTCCCTCTCTCTCTACCCTCTCTCTCACTCCCTCTCTCTCTCCCTCTCCTTCCCCCCTCTCTCTCCCTCTCTCTCCCCTCTCTCTCCCTCCCTCTCTCTCTTTCTCTCTCCCTCCCTCTCTCTATCCCTCTCCTTCCCCCCTCTCTCTCCCTCTCTCTCTCCCTCTCTCTCCCCCCCCTCTCTCTCCCTCCCTCCCTGTCTCCCTCCCTCTCTCTCTCCCTCTCCTTCCCCCCTCTCTCTCCCTCTCTCTCCTTCTCTCTCCCCCCCCCCCTCTCTCTCTCCCTCTCCTTCCCCCCTCTCTCTCCCTCTCTCTCCCCCTCTCTCTCTTTCCCCCCCCACTCTCTCCCTCTCTCTATCTCCCTCTCCTTCCCCCCTCTCTCCCTCTCTCTCTCCCCCTCTCTCTCTCCCCTCTCTCTCCCCTCTCTCTCCCTCCCCCCCTCTCTCTCCCTCTCTTTCCCTCCCTCTCTCTCTCCCTCTCCTTCCCCCCTCTCTCCCTCTCCTTCCCCCCTCTCTCCCTCTCTCTCCTCTCCCTCTCCTTCCCCCTCTCTCCATCTCTCTCTCTCTTCCTCTCTCTCCCCTCTCTCTCACTCCCTCTCTCTCTCTCTCCCTCTCTCTCCCCCTCTCTCTCCCTCTCTCTCTCTCCCTCTCTCTCCCTCCCCCCTCTCTCTCTCCCTCTCTCCTCTCCCTCTCCTTCCCCCCTCTCTCTCCCTCTCTCTCCCCCCTCTCTCTCCCTCCCTCTCTCCCTCCCTCTCTCTCTCTCCCTCTCTCTCCCTCCCCCCTTTCTCTCTCCCTCTCTCTCCCTATATATCCCCCCTCTCTCTCTCTGTCTCTCTCTCTCTCCCTCCCTCTCTCTCTCTCTTACTTCGTTTCACTGTCCATATCTTTCCCGTATCTCTTTCTTTGTTTTTTTCCTCACTATTTCTCTCTCTATCTTTCTCTCTTTTTCTCTTTCACTCTCTTTATTTCTCTTTATATATATTCTCTTTCATTCCTTATCCTCTTTCTTTCTATTTTTCAATTTATCTCTAATGCTTATCTTTTTCCTATTTCCCTATCTCTTTTACTTTTCTCCCTCTATTTCTCTCTCTCTCTGTCTCTCTCTCTCTTTTAAAGACAATTAGATAAACTCTTAAGCATTTGATCAACTGATTGTTTCTTGATGTAGAAATACCCTTTCATTCCCTACTTCAAAATCCCTTTCCTACTATTTCCTCACCCTTTCGCCCCTGGATAGAAATGACACCCCAGAATTAAATGTCCCCGTAAAAGTGAATTGCGTCTCTGAACTGAATGACGTTTCTGAACTGAATGACGCCTCAGAAGTGAATGATGTCTCTGAACTGAATGACGCCTCAGAAGGGAATGACGTCTCTGAACTGAATGACGTTTCTTAACTAAATGACGCCTCGGAATGACGTCTCTGATCTGAATGACGCCTCAGAATAACGTCTCTGAACTGAAAGACGCCACTGAAGTGAACGACGTTTCTGAACTGAATGACGCTTAAGAAGTGAATGACGTCTCTGAACAAAATGACATCTCAGAAGTGAATGACGTCTCTGGCGTGAATGACGCCCCTTTGTAAATGACGTCACTGAAGTGAATGACACACCAGAAGTGAAAAATGCTCTGAAGTGAATTCAAGTGAATAAGGTTTCTAAACGATATGATGCCCCTGAAATGAAAAGGGAATGACAACCCCAAAGGGAATGATGTCTCTAAAATGAACAACCCCTCCCTCCCCTAAGTGAATGATGTCTCTAAAATGAATGATCCCCACCCCCGAAAAAAAAAGTGAATGATGTTTCTAAAATGAATGATCCCCCCTCCCAAAAGAAAGTGAACGATGTTTCTAAAATGACTGATCCCCAAAAGTGAATGATGTCTCTAAATTGAAAGAGACCCGAGACCCTGTGAGTAAACAGAACAAACCTTGTAGGCCAGGAACTGGTCCACGAACCAGAAACTCTCCAGCCTCTTCTTCTTGTGGAGATTCCTCAACCTGTACAGATACTCCGAGTTCTTCTTGGCCATCATACTCGTGTGCGAGACAGAGTCCGGCCATGACCCGTACACCCTCCAATCTGGAGACGCCACTGCTTCGTACCTGAAACCATAACAAGCAAAAATTAATAGATCCTTTTTTTAAAAAAAAGCTTATTTAGGGGAAACAACTCCGAACCTACAATTATATCTCCCAATAATGTAGAAGTTATTTCCATTATCGATATCAAACAAAATAATTAATTCCAATAATTAATTGACTAATTGTTTATTTCTTAACTGATTCATTTTTTGTTAGGTACAAAATAATTGTTAAAAGTATCAACTTCATCGGAGATTGCGTGAGGGAGAAATAACGTTAACAATTATTTAAGGGGACTAAACACAACAAATTTAGCCATATCTGTGAATAAGTATAAGTTTCCCTAGTTGGTATTCAACAAAATAATTAATTACAAGTAATAAATTGTCTAATCGGATAATTTTTTCTTTCATTGATGATGTCTTGTCTATGCCAAAAGATAATTGTGCGAAGTTTCAGCTTGATCCGAGAATGGGTTTGGGAGAAATAGCGTGTACAAACATTTTACCAAACAGACAGACAGAGTGAGTTGATAAAAGCTTTATAAAAAGGAGGGAGACTGCGAGGGGGGTGGAGCTTTAAAAAAACAATAAAAGCACGTAGCGACAAATATTTGCCGAGCGTGATGAATTGTGGGTAGTTTGAGGACACGCTCAGTTTCCTTTGTGTTGATTGAACGGTGCTGGGGAGTCATACTGACAAGATACTAATTCTATCTATCAACGCATGCATCCGTGGCTTTCAACATGACTAGATGTATTATAATAGGAACAGATTTAAGACCATGAATACAAATATTAAAACAAGAAAAACAGAAAAGAATAATAATAATTAAAAAAATTGTGTAATTGTATCAAAATGTTGTAATTATACGTTCAACCGACTTGGGCATAGATCTAATAAATCTGTGCGATTTGAAATATTTTAGCTTTTAGCTTTCTCAATGCACTATGATCATATCTGGATCAGTTGTAAAAGGGGAAGGGAAGAAGGGGGGGTATCTAGGCGAATGTTTACATGATCGTTTTTTAAATGGTTAAATGGTTTTTAAAGGGTTTTTAAAGGGTTTTTAAAGGGTTTTTAAAGGGTTTTTAAAGGGTTCAAGAGTCCTCAAGGGGACTAATTCAACTTATACCAACACCCAACACCTCTGTCAAGTACGATTTTTCCCTTGTCCTAGATACCAAAAAAAATTAATTACCAACAGTTAATGAACTAATAGGTTGTTGTTGTTTTGTTTTTTTTATTTATTAATGTGTTGTCAGGTACAAGAAATAACTGTGCAAAATTTCAGCTCGATCCGAGATTGGGTGTCTGAGAAATAACGTGTATAAATTTTTTACCAGGCAGACAGACAGACAGAATGAGTTGATATAAGTTTTGAAATAAAAGTTTTGTTCCGCGAAATAAAGAAATGAATTTCTCCTTTAATGGCCTTCACCTCTCTGTACATCTAACTCATGGATAAGTATATTAAGGTATGATTTAGTAATATATAAAAATCTGTCTCATTAGCCGTTTTTACAAAGCTTATATCAACTCACTCTGTCTGTGTGTCTGGTAAAAAGTCTGTACACGTTATTTCTCCCATACCCATTCTCGGATCAAGTTGAAACTTCGCACAATTATTTATTGGCGTAGACAAGACATACACCAATTAAAAAAATAATGTAACCAATTCCATAATTTGATACCAACAAGGGAAACTAATCCTTCAGTATTCACAGATATGGCTAACTTTGTTGGGTTTAGTCCTCTTAAATAATTGTTAACGCTATTTCTCTCTCACGCATTCTCTGATCAATCTGATACTTTAAACAATTATTTATTGGACCTAACAAAACATGAATCAATAAACAAAAATTTACCCAATCAGTCAATTAATGTTTGGTAATTAATTATTGTGTTTGATATCAAAAACGGAAATAACGTGTGCATTATTGATAGATATAGTTTTAAGGGCGGAGTTCTTCCCCTGTCGAAAAGCTTTGTTTAAAAAAATAAGGATTTTAAAACTATTTTGCTAGTTCTTTCTACTGTTTCATCCTGTATGAGTCGACCGATTTTATTAATAGCAAGTGCCATTTGAGCAAGGAAAAGTGAGGAAAAGCAACTTATAATGTTTAAGTCTCTAATTAACATGCATGACTACAGGGCCGGTCCTACAGGTTGCGGGGCCCTATTCGAAACGGATTGCGCGGGGCCTAATTTAGGTTGTGATAAGGATAATAAGTAAAAATTAAGATTTTGTATTAAAATATAAAGTCATCTTTGCATTTTATTTATACTTTTACTAAGTACAAAATCACTGTCAAATTAACTTTACGAGCCATCTACAGTAGATAGTAGGTTTCCAACAAAAAGCCGATAAACATTCAGAGCTGAATTTTAGATTTACTCTCGACTTGCAAAATATCGCTTTTTTATTTTTCTCAGAAGTCGAGATAGATTTAGATTTACATATATTAGTATGCTGGTGACTATTGAAGTAAATGAAGTATTTGAACTTCTTGTTTTGGTTAAAATTCGCCTTATTATTATATTTTTATGAAATGAAAGCTGACAATGCCGTTTTTTTTTAATCGCGAGTAGGATTAACGTTGTCCATATTGAATGACACCCCGAAATGACAATTTTGTCATTTTTAAGGAGATTCGCATCAGTTTGAGGAAGATTTTATTAATTTCAGGAGATTTTCATGACTTTTTCTTATATTTTATAATTTCAGGAGAATTCCAAGAGCGCTTTAGTAATAAGTTAAAATGGTTTAATATAATAATTTACACTTAGAGTTCGCATCGCGCGGGGCCTATGAAAGAGCGGGGCCCACTGCGACCGCGTAGGTCCTGCATGACCAAGACTTTCCGACCCAAAGTGCATAGTTTCATACAACAGTAGCCAGGACTTACTTGCATACACTACTAACTTCTTGCATTGTATTAATATTTCATACCATGAATTAAAAAAAAAAAAGTTTATTTACCCAAAAAGCTCATCCGGAATCTCATTGGTCCAAATAACTTTACTGTCGCAGTAAACGCCGCCATATTTGAGTAAAATCGTCATCCGCATTATGCCTGAAACAAAATGTAACAATAATAATAATAATAATAATTATACTTACATTGCGTTCATAAACATTTATTCTATATTTTTCATTCTTCTTCTTCTTCGTTCTCACTGTTATGTTGGAGTGTTCAGATGACTAGACCAATACATGAGATGAACTGCGCAGTGGTTTCCAAACCAGGGGCTCTCCATATAGTTTTTCTTTCTATTTGGGGTGTTTTGGGGCCAGTGAATTATTTATTTGAGAAAGTAAGATATAGTAAAGATAAGATAGGATAACATTTCTTTTAGTGATCCAATCAAATGGAAATTCGATTTGACTACAATTGACAGCCTCAGCGTAACTAATGGTACCTTTTATAGATCTTGCGATCTATGGGGCGGCGGGGGGGGGGGGAGGAGGAGGAGGACCAGATGATGTAAAGCTCATCTTTTTAAACGGTTAGCAAGAGTGTCATGTGGCCAGCACAACGACCAACCGCCTTAACGTTACCATCGTATATGTCAGGCACTCATTAGAGTTGGGTTCGGCTCAGGGGCGTCCTATAAAAAATCCCGAAGCTCGAAATCTCAAGTCTTCACAGGGATTCGAACCCGAGATCTAGCGGGACAATCTTGTAGCTCACAGGCCACATATAAGTGTATTCTGTATGATTTCCCAATGCTATAGACTTCCTTTAGTTACCCGATTCCCCAGTCTGCTACATGTATGCGACGATAGAGAATAAAGGGAAGAGGAAGAGATGGAGAGAATGGAAAGAGAGAGAGAGAGGGAGCACCCTTGCAGATGTGACAGCGTAGGGATAGAAATAGAGGCAAAGAGAACTGGAGAAATGTTTTTCGAGAGATATAAAGATAAAAGAAAGAGTGAGATTAACTAAAAGTGGGGGGAAAAAAGTGGAACGAAAAAGAGTAGAATATTGGCGGTAAGGATAGACAGAAAGAGTGAAAGTTAAAGAATAGTGACAGCGAGAGGGAAAGATAGAGAGGCAAGTGAAGTAGAAAATGATAAAATAGAGAGAGATAAAGAGAGAAAGAAAAGAGAAAGAGAAATAAAAAAGATATAGAGCAATAAACAAAAAAGATAAAGAAAGATTAAAAAAAAGGTAAAGAGACATAAAGAGATATAGAGAACGATAAAGACATAAAGAAAGATATAGACAGATAAAGAAACATTAAGATAAAGACAGATAAAGATAGATAGATATTAAGGTAAAGACAGATTTTATCCTGAACAGCAAGGAAAGAGGAAGAAAGAGAAAGAGAGAAAAAAAAGAAATGCAGAGTGGGAAGGGGGAGGGCACCTAAAAGAGATACAAATTTAAAAAAAAAAATGACATTACTTTTCCAGCGTTTGATAATATGGACGCATAGCTCTACTGTCTGGTCGAAACCATCGTTATAGAAGGCCTCAACACTCAGCGTTACAACCTGCGGTCCGTTTAGACCAATAGCTCGTTGCCACACAGACCTGTGTAGTTGCGAAGTCGCAGGTCGGTGTTTAGGTCTTCTATTACGATCGGTCTCGGTTAAACCCGTACCGTAACTAACAAGTTCGCACTTCTCAGCAACTGTTACCAAACAAGTTTTTGCGTGCTTTAGAAACTATTGTATACTTTCTTTAGTGTGCAAACCAAACAAGGGCCGCAACCCATCTTCATACGTGCGTATATAAATGTACGTACCTTTGTGTGTTTGTGTGTATGAATAAAGTCCTGTAAAAGATTCAAATGCTTTGAACTACTTTTAGTAGCCCTGTTTCCCATTTGACATTTTCTATGACTCAGAAACAGTAACTGTAACTATAGAAGTAAAATCAGAATTTCCCATTTATTATAGTTGTACCATAGAGATATCACAATCTAAATCACCGCTTACAATGAAACACTGGTGAATTATTCATTGCATTATACAATACGTGACTGATCGGCCTAGCGTGTCAACAGACGCCTTCAGTCAAAGACTCAAAAGAATTCTACTATTACGGATTACAAAAATATGGTCGAATGATTACGGTGTCGAAGAGGCCCCGCGTGAAAGGAATCAAAAGTGATCGAATCAGTGAATAGATTACAACATAGAGCTATTTTAACTATAAATATGATTCAAAAGAAAAGGTGAACTAATGTTAAACTGAGCAGGGATCAATCATTATTTTTTTTATAAGTTTGTTTGAAAGTATATGTTTTGAAGTCTTTTATTTCAGCTAACCAGTGTGCTGGCTGAGTTCATTAATGTTTAGTTTTCAATATACAGCTGGGGGTGGAGGTGGTTATTACTACAAACCTAGAACCGACTTGACGTTCAAACATCAATAAAGTTCTAAAATTAGCGTTGGCTGTACAAGCAAATTGACACTGGTTAACCATTGGTCGTAGTAGGTGAACCTACCCTGTGGAGTTAAGCCCACTTATGTTTACCAGACGTCCGGCAAAGAGAGGACGTTTCATACTTTTTTAAAAATTTGTCCTTCATCTGATAGCAATGGGTTAAGGTTAAGGGTTTAAAGCGGAAATGTTATACTTTTACATTTGGTGTTTTTATTATTTTTTATTTTTTTGGTATAAATGTAAGTCAGTCTTATATTCCTAGTGGTTCAAACACAGCATTTTCAAAGTTAAAAAAAATAATAATAAAATATCTCAAAATCTCAATAATAGCAGAAAGGTAAAAAAAAATGTGTGACAACTTAAATGCAATAAAGTAGTGCTTGTAAATTCAAGGCTACTACTAGCCTACATTTTACGGCTAATGGAGGTCCACTATTGGTATCATTCCTTTTAATTTTTTATTATGTGAGAAGAATTCGTCTACTACTAGCAAAACTCCAGGGCCTATAAAGTACTAGCAGGACTCCAGGGCCTAATAGCTACTAGCAGGACTCCAGGGCCTATAAGCCACTATCAGGACTCCGGGGCCTATGAGCTACTAGCAGGACTTCGGGGCCAATAAGTTAGTAGCAGGACTCCAGAGCATATAATCTACTAGCAGGACTCCAAGGCCTAAAAGCAACTAACAGGACTCCAGGGCATATAAGCCACTAAATCTTAATCGAATTATTGCAAGTAAAACAAACACATTTAGCACTTCTTCTGGTCTATCTAGTGAACTTTAGGAGTAAATCATTTAAATAAAATAGTGGTATGCGTGGTCCACTCTCGACAGCTGTTTAGTTATAGTGTGTTTTAAAAGGATTCAAATATAAATCCTTTTTTTTAAAATTAATTGAACAAACCCATGGATTTAACAAAACTGATATATGGTTTTATATTTCCTAAAAGCTATTCAACTCATGAATGGTTTTAAACTATTTAAATAATATTGTTGCGTGAAAAACATATTCAAAACTTCAAGATTTGTAAATTTTCTTTAGCTAACACATAAATAGACAAGGGGTTTACGTTGACAGAGCACTCCCGCTGTACATCGCACAGTGGACATAGGAGGGAAATACTCTCTCCATGGACAAAGTGAGAGGCATTTTTCTCACATAGTACACATTAAAAAAAATGTGCTAGGTCAATAGGTGTGATACTAATGGACCTCATTCACCAATCGTAAACAAACAACATTTAGTCACGTGATAATATTGATAAAACAACGAAAAAAAATTGTCACGTGATAGCCACTGTGTATTAAAATTAGATCGTAATTTGTATAGAAGAGATAGAGAATTACGTGGCTAAATGTTGTTTGTTTACGATTGGTGAATGAGGTCCATTGTGTGACACCCTCGGTCGTAGAAAGACTTTTAGGTCATTGTGTAGAACAATTTTTCATGTGACTTTAGAGCCCTGTTCTCGAGAGACATTCCCGTTTACTTGCAGCGCAGGTTATGGTAACATTCGCTTTGGTGGTAGAACCGCCGGCCATTTTTAGTATGGCACGCTTTTCTCCCAGAGAAAATGCTTTTTCTCTGTCCCTAGCCCTCTTGGTCACAATCTCCACGTAGTGCGGTCTAGGGCTAAGTCTTTCCTGTAGTCAACATCAATGTCCATTCACATATCATCTTTCTCCACGTAGTGAGGTCTAAGGGCTATGTCTTCCCAGTAGTCAACATCAATGTCCATTCATATATCATCTTTCTCCACGTAGTGCTGTCTTAGGGCTATGTCTTCCAAGTAGTCTACATCAATGTCCACTTTGAGGTCTCGTTTGATTATATTCACATATCGAAGGTGTGACCTCTTTTATATTGAGCCTGGTGCAAGTAGTCCCTCTAGGTTGACTTTCGGGTTACTGATATGTTTCGTCAAATACACCGTGGGATTATTTTTAAAGTTTAAATGTTGAGTTGTTGTTTGTGTGTGTTTTCCTTTATAATGTTTTTACTCATTTCTGTCTTCCTCTTGGCGTACAGTTGTCATCCTCTGAGCGTACAGTTGCCTTCCTCTGGGGAACAATTGTCCTCTATACAAATGTATCCAGTGTGAACGAGCAAAAAGAATCATTTCAAGGAGTCATACAAATTGTGAACAAAGCTATGAGTGGAACTGCTCAGTTTTATCGTATCTTATCTTATCTTACCTTATCGTATCTAATTTTATCTTATCTTATAAACTACAAAGTTTCCTTCAAAAGAGAAGATAATTACGTCCTACGCATATCCTCGAACAAACTCAGCTAAAGTATTGGTTTTCCTGGCTGATTCAGGCAACCCGTTCCATGCTCTAATGGCACTAGAGAAAAAGGAGCACTTGTACAAATTGGAATAAGAAATGCGTCTTTATCTTTGTGTCTTTCTGGGAATGGTATTAGTTTCTGCTTTTGCTGTAAGTATGGGCCATATCACAAAGATCTTCGTTAAGGAAACAGTACCAGGTAAAACGATGGCAAGAGAACATCAAAAATTGGACAGGCCTGTCCCTGAAGAGATTCTACTTAAGCCTAAAGACAGAGACGAAAGGAGGAAGACGGTCGACAGATCACGTGTGGTGCCCCAACGGTTCAACAGACTAAAGGATAGGTGAAGGAAGTAATGGTCGATATGTATTGTTATAATCCTGCGATGCATATCGCCATCCAAGATTGTGCAGAAGGTGCGCACTATCAGAGACTTGACTAGGAAGGAAGTCGACATCAGAAAGAGGAGAACGATTTCCGCCCAAGTCAGAGCTGATAAAGATGCTGGGCTCAAGACAGATGCTGTTCTACATGTATATGATGTCCCCATGTGAATAAACATCTGTATCTCGTTGAGTTGCCTCTCTTAAGTTATTACAGTATTACTGTTACTTTACTTTTTAGTCTTCTCCCATGAAGAGTCTCTAAATTTAGTGATTTTCGAAATGTGCTACCCAAATCAAATGTAAAAGATCGTCTGTTAAGGATCTCACGGCTCTACTTTGCGTCTGGTCTAGTTTCCCTTTCCCCTCTTGTATGAGATGGAGTCGGTATAATGACTTGTTGCTGGGGCAAGCGATCAGCCATGGGATTGCCGCATCAAATAAAAATATATGTATCAATGAATATCTACGCCGACCTCATGGTTCAAAGGTTTTGTAAACGCCCTTTAGTACTGCAATAAGAAGGGGGGACATTTTTTGTTTGACCCCTAAAAGGGTAAGTCTGGCGTAGATGAATTCTGACCTATGATCTGTGACCTGTGAAGTCACAAAGTGATGGAAAACTGACATCTGAGCTAGGATTGATACTCTGGTCAGAGGAGCTAGAGTACCCTACTTTTTAAAGCTAGCAAAAGGCAAATTTAAAATGTGGTGGCCTATTGATAGAGCGCTGGAAAGCAGAGCTGAACATGATACAAGCAAAACATTTGAATAGTACGTAAAAAAAAAATACAAAAGTTTTCTAAGGGGAAGAACTGCATATTTGCAGTCATATATCTCAATACCCTAAAGCCACACTGTCCGCGATAGCTTTTTTTTTATTTAAACCAAGCTTATTTCAAGTCACCAGGTCTGTCTGTCCAAAGTCTACACCTTTTTTTTCCCACTTCCCATTATCGAATCAACTTTTAATTTTGCACAATTATTGATTGTCTATGACAATGTAAAAAAAGCAAGTTAATAAATTGTTAATTAATAGATTTTATTTTATGCGACAAATGTAATAAGCCAAGGGTAGATACGCAATGCAATAATGAGATATGGCAGCGATTGAACGGTGATTTCCCTCCAAAGCGCATCCCGACAAGCAATCACGGCCTCGACCCGTTACAGTAGTCACGTACAGTTCACTCACTATCAGCAATGTCTAACAGTACTCTAAATTTTATTTTCCTTAATCAAGATCTAACTAAAATTAATTATTAACCCCTAATTAATTCATTAACTGGATATTTTTTTGATTGATTCATACTTTGTTAGGTACAACGAATAACTGTGCAAAATTTCAACTTGATCTGAGAACGGGGAGTGGGAGGAATAACGTGTAAAAAAAAAATAATCAGACAGATAGACAGACAGACAGAATGAGTTAATATAAATTTGCTCAAAAACAAAAAAACAAAAACAAAGCAAGAAAGCCTACCTTGAGCCAACTCTTGCGTCATGGCGCCTCGCTCGTGCGACATTTCCGGGTACTCCCGGTACACGTGAATCACCCGGCCGGTCTCCTGAAGAGTCTTCCACCACATACCGCTGGGAGGCTTGATCCCGTGGACGTACACCTTAATATGTGAAGTGAATAGAACATTTCAAAAATATTCATAACAACGTAGACAGGGCCGCCGCTACCTATTGTTCAATGTGTGCATTGCACGCAGGCGGCCGAATGTAGGGGGGTGGCCAAATCATAATGCCAAGGTTCCTTAATTTTTTAATTTTTGGTTTAATAATAATAAAAAAAAATACTTAAATATTTTATATAGGCCTATATTCTAATAATTCCATTATCATTTGAAAACTTGGGGTTAAAAGGAGGAGCGATATTCTTACATTAAGAAGTTACTTTGGAAACATTATTTTAAAAAAATTAGTACGGGATTTTACCTAGGCGCCGACTCATTTCTGGCTTTGAATTTTCGCGGACTGTTCGTAAAATTTGTTTTTAGTCGAATAGAATTTTAGAAACATTTTCACTTTTTTTAATGGCTGTTAGATTTTGTTAAGAGTAGACTATTTTGGACCGATTAAAAGAGTCTAGATGTAGATCTACAATAAATTCGTTTGTGTACTAGTTTAAAGTACATCTGAATCTCTAATGGGGTGGGGGCGCAACGTCCTGACAAAGAGGGGTGTTATAGAGTGTGTGTTTCCTAGGTGACGGTAAGAAGAGGTTAGGCGATGGATTGTTGGTTTTGCAGTGAGGATGATGAAATTAGCGTAATGCAAAAGTGAAACGGCAGACTATCTCGAGACATGAATGATTAAAGAAGTTGTTTTGTTATAAGCTAGATTTGGTTGAAATATCAGTTTATTTCATTACTACTAGATCTATATTCAATCTCAAGTTAAATCAGTGAATATTGGTATAACAGTTATATGAGTTTTCGTTCACCTAAGAAGTTTGTTCAAGTTATGTATAGTTTATTTATTAAAAATATAAAACGCCTACATTGTTTAGTTGCACTAGCTGTTTGGGGCGACAAGCCAACGACCAACTAACAACAAGGGGAGGGGGCGGCGAAAAAATGTTTTATTTTTCAGTGTAATGTATTTGAATATTAGAAAAATGACATTAGTACTAATGTTTTGTCTCTAAATGATCGGATTTCTTCCGACCATTGCACTTCATTATAGTGACGACTTTTGTGTGAGACGTCTTACTTAACAAGAAGAATATTTTTAAAAGGATTACGCCAATTATGAACGTGCGTGCGCAATATGTAGGCTAGGGCTTGCTAGAATGTACCTCGCATATTACTATTAGTCAGGGTTACCTCTTAATTATTAGACTTAATAGGGCCCTCGACTTTTTTAAAATTTTAACTACGATGAATATTGCTTTCTGAAAGAAAACACTTCACTGTTGGCCTTTTATATATTCTCTCTTCTTACTGCGAGAAAAGGCATTTTAGACGCCAGGAAAAAGAATTTCTGAAGTTGAAAACGCCAGAATACACTCAGCACCTGAGCCCCGACCGAAATCAAACCCCTTGGCGACTTGATGAGAAACCTGCCACATCTTCAATTCTATCTCCAGGAAGAATCTTTTACAACGCTTAAAAATTATGTATATAGGCAACACTATTTCGAAAAAAATATCTGACTCGTTTTAGTGAAATTTCATTACTTAAATTTGGATTCTATACTTAGTGTCAAATTAATATAACTGAAAAATGTATCATAAAAATTGTGTTATAATTAAGAGTAACTTTCTTTTCTTTTTCATTACATTCTTTTAAAAAATGTAAAACTAAAATTGAGAAAAAAAATCATCTTAGAAGGCATGGGGATACGACAACGATACGAATATGAAAGAAAAAAAAAGAATGGTCTACAGATATGGATTTAAATCAAAGAGCGATTTAGGTACAGTATCCAACTCAGGCTTAATGATTTTTAAAAAATGGGGGGGGGGGGGGGCGGCATTTTTTAATTTCGCACTCAAGAGGCCACAACCTAGTTTGATTTTCATATGCTTGTACAATACTCAGACAGTATTCCAGAAATGGGGTGTTGGGGGTCAGGGATATTTGATATTGTGTTGATTGTTCTGGGGTAGAGGATACTTGTCTCTGGTGGTTTCAATAGTCAGGTATTTCTATTACTATTATTATGTTTTTAGGTTAATCACTTTTCAATTGTTTATGATTTAATACTTGTGAATTATGAGAACTTACAAATAAAAACCCATAAAAAAAATTTTTTAAAAAGCCCACAAAAGAGGCAAGAGGGCCCATAAAAGAGGCATATTATGCCCACAAAAGAGGCCTAAGGCCCAAGGAAACCTATGATGATAATCTGAGGTTTCCTATTAAAAAAACAACAACGAAAGCCTAAACCTTGTTGTGGATTTGGGCATTTTGATAAACATAACAACTTAAGGCGACTTCAGCCTTGTAATTGTAAAATCGTTAGCATTTCAATATTCATAACAACGTAGTCCTAAAAACATTGTTGTGGATAGCACATCTTAATATTAATAACATCATAGACCTTAACGTTGTGATGAACACATATTTCATTATTCATAACAATGGTGTCAGCATTATTGGTCGTACTGTGCAACTAATAAGGAGGGGGGGGGGGGGTAGATATGGGAGAGAATTCGATTAAGGAAAGTTAAACAACAAGATTAGCAACTAGGTTACTGCACTTTCTGAACGATTCTTTCCTTTCACACCTAACTTAATAACTGAAGCGATGGAAAAAAAAAGGCTACGGATCAGCGCATTGAATTTACAACATACAAAGTATTACTAGTATTGTAATTGAAAAAAAAATTACACAGCTTATATAAGCTTGCAGCCTTTATCCCAAAAGTAAACAGACGCTATTCATACTATTGAAATCCCGGCTTGTTTACGGTTGAAGGTGGGCTCTTTTTATAAGCATTGTCAACCAAAAGCAAATTTGAGAATAGTGAAGAAAAAAAAATGTCTTTGCAGTAGAAAGTAATCAATCTAAGAAATAAACACGAATGTCCTATCATCTTAAAGTCGTCTGCTCGACTTTGCTGCAGACGATGACAAGACCACAACGTTGAAATTGAAGGCTTTCATCTCCTGCAAAAGTGCAGTGAAACTTCTAGAAGTTTTGTCCATCCTGTCTCTGCTAGAAGGTTCCAGAAATCAAACAAAATAGCACAAAGCAGAAGCACGTGCAAAACAAAAAGGCCGACATATTAAAAATGATGGATCGGAAAACGCAAGCGTACATATATTTTTTGAGATTTTTGTAAAAAAGTTTCTCAAAAAAGGAAAGAAAACGAATCAATCCTAAAGTAGCGATAGTCACAAAGTAAATATCTATCCAATATATTTTTTTTTAAATCAGCACCGGGTGCGATGGAGAACACCAGCCCTTCTACTCCCCCCTCCCCACTTGATCACCTTCGGATACCGAACGCTTTACCACCTCAACCACCACCCACACACACTCAAGTAGGTACTACTAATATATTAACTATCTTTTTTCTTTTTTCACATAATGTGTACTCTTTAATGTTTGAAGTCTGAAAACTAGGATCAGTAGGCCTACACACCAAACTGAGACAGGAGTGGAAGACCCTTGTTGTGTTTTCACTACGGGAGAGCGCACAAGCAACAATTAATGCATAAATACAGGATACGTGATTATCATATTAACTAAGATAATCTCTTCACTAGACACGATTACCATATACGCAAAATTCACACAATAACATTATGACAAAAAAAACCTGGCTACCCGACTGAAGAGGATCAAGCTCTTTCCCTACGTACACTATAATAGATTACTTTTATTTGACTCAAGCTGAGTAGTTTTTGTTGAGCGCCTATAGAGGGGACGAAGTCTTATCAGACTACCCCCTGGATATTTCTACAAAAGAGATTGAACCAAAGCGAACTGAGCATAGTACGTGTTATACAAAACCAAAATAAAATTTAAAAAAGAATTGTAAATAAATCCTATCTGGCATATGACTAAAAGGCTTAAAAACATACTTACTTTAGACAAACCGGCAACATTCAACGCACTCAGAATGCTTAAAAATGCTCCGAATTTCAGCTCACAGTCCCAACAGATATAATGGGCGATCTTCGGTATTGTGGTTTTCTTACTGAAGTTCGGCTCCACCGACTGAACGCCGTAAGCAGACAGGCGGCTGAGTATGCCAAAGTTGGTCTGCAAGTCCCATATGCTGGAAGGGAATATCTCATCCTTGACTAGAACACAGATACAATCGTCCTCACCCTCCTTATTATAGTGCTCGATAGACCCGCAGGGCTCGATGGTGCCTTGGGCTGCGGACCTGCCAGAGGCCAGGACGATGTTTAGGCCGTTCTGGCTAGACGGGCTGATGAAGCCGTTCTTCTTCGCCACAATAACGCCCTCGGAGTAGACGGACAGGGATTTGGCCACGACTCCTGACATGAACTGAACCGCCCGAAGATGTATGGGGAAATCCACCACGAGGGCGTCTTCCGGGATGTAAATGCCCCCAAAATACTCCAAAATGCTCAAGACAAGCATGTATCTTTCCGCGCCCTCTTGAGGGCACCAAGTCGTGTTGAGCTTTTTCAAGAGAATGTGGTCATTCTCAAAGCGTGTTTGATTAAACCAAGTATAATACTGCTCGTTATCTAAAAGAGGCATGTCCAGATAGTGGAAGAATATCTTATCAGGTTTGATAATGTAGTTCGCTCTCTTGATACTCAGATAATGTCTAAACTCAAACTTTTTTTGTCCGCACCACAGGTAGTGAATGATAGGGGGCGCCAGATCGGGCTTCAGGTCCTCGCCCCCGTCATCGCCGAACTCCTCGTCGTTGGCGCCATTCTGGAGGAGCTTGAGCTCCGCGGCTTTGTGAGGTTCGTCAAAACCCCTGGCGCCCTCTTTGTCCGCCTCTGAGTACGAGGTATCGACAGTGTCTATGCTGTTTTGTTGTTGGGTGAAGATGAGGAGAAAGAGGAGGCAGGAAATGAAGACGAACGTAGCGTAGAGGCGCCGCCTCTGAGACCGTGATCTTGCTCTGTAGACTATTCTGTAGAATGAGTGAAGCAACGACTCTGCAATAATAATAATAATAATAATAGTAAAAACTGAAATGGAAAAACTAAGAAAATATGGGAACCTAGGTTTGGAGGAAGTAAAATAACAATAAATCTTGTTGTTATATCAACCGAGGGGATAATGACAACTGACCTCCCAGATACTTTCAATGCCCTTAACACTCCTAAGAAGATTCTCGATGCCTTTCAGAGGGCTTACTGCTGCAGACCTGCCACATCACCAAAATATTTCTCAGTAGAAACTGATAAAGGGACTACAATGAATTCTGTTTCTCTCTAACGAAACTCGGAAATTCTCGGATCAAGTTGAAACTTCTCGCAATTATCTATTGACAAGGCGTGAATCAATTACTGGTAGTTATTTAGTTTGTTTCATACCAGAAAAGGCAAATTAATCTTTCAGTATGCACCGCGGCCCAAGGCACCATCGAGCCACTGTTACATAAGATCTGAACGAAGTGGTGGTCTCCTTTCCATTAGGACTAAAACTGAAAGATTTAAAAACTCCTTTATCCCACTTTTGGTCAGAGTGTTACAAGATCAGCTGTTGTCATCGAGAAGTACATAGAAGTCTAATTCCTAAAGCGCTGGTTGTGAATGTGTATATGTTTAGTGTGTGAATGTCGTTCGAATTTTTCATCTATATTGTTTTTCTACAGTAGTTTCGCTGAGCTTGTCAATTGTAGTTAAACAGAATTTCCATTAGATTGGATTAATAAAAATTATCGTATCTTATATATCGCTAAATGTTTAGGGTTTAGTCCCATTTCTTCCACACGCATTTTCTTATCAAGTTGATACTTTAAAAAAATATTTATTGTACTTAACAAAATATGAATCAATACAAAAAATAACCAATTAGTCGATTAATTGTTTCTACACCGATTTTTTTCCCTTAGAAAGGATTTTTTTTGTTTTTTGTTTTTTAAAAATTGGATTTGTTATATTTTGCTTGTTTAAATTTATCTTGTCCGCTATCTATTTCACTTATGTGAATTGAAAGAGCATAAGACATACATTATTGATGATATGCTTGGCCCTCTCTCGTCAACTGTTATAGTATAGTACTTAATGTTCCCTTTGTCACTTTATTCTTTTATAACTTTGAGCTAAATTTCTGATAGTATTGGAAAGTGTTAAAGACTTTCTTTTTTACAATAATTATATTACAATATCGATTTGCATTTGGATTTAAATTGCTCTGCAATGCAGATATCGATTTTCTTCAAACATTTCTTTTTAGCATTTAACTCAAGAATGGTTTTTATTATTTGGGTAATTTGTTTTTATTTTTGCTGCTTAAACCGTGTACATTTTTTACTTTAAAAAATTACTTTTATTTTATTTTTACATTAAAAAAAACGTATTACTGTGTTTTGTGTAAACAAAGTGTCACTTTAAAAATAGGGCATTAAATCGAAGGAAGCAGTGACGTAGGTAGGGTGGTGGGGGGGGGGGGAGAATTCGAAGATCCCCCTGGCTCCCACATGAGGGGACCCCCAAATGATTGTCCGAAATGTGTTTTTGAATTAATAAAATATTACTTTACTATCATGTAATCTTGCTTTTCACGTTGTTAGTGACCCTGTTGTATGTACTCCACACAGATTATTAACTCTTTCCGTGCGGGAATTACTCTCAATTTCAAAGAATAGCGCTGACTAGTGCCGTGTTACTCTCAGGAAGTAACTTGGTATATAACTCAGTTTAATTCATCATCCTTATCATTTAAGAAGAAACATGATAAGAGCACCGAAAACTAAATCACTTTCTCCAGAAGTGTGGAAAAAGCTGTAATTAAGTACAAAGACTTCGGATAGGAAGCGTGGTCGAGAGGCTAGGTGCGCTCGAGCTTGGCTTGGTTTGGCTGCCTAGAAGGGGGCTTAGCGCCTAAATTTGATCAGAGTAAATGCGAGCAAAGATTGTGTTAAAGGGTAGCTTTGCCTTAAAATATGACTCAAGAAAAGGTGAAATATTAATCCGAGCAGGGATCAATCATTGTTTAATTTGTTTGAATGCACTATTTTTAAGTTTTTTTTATTTCAGCTAACCCAAGGGTGTAGCTAGGAATTTGCCATCATTTGGGGGACCCGGAAGGGGCTTGACCTTTTTGGCGGCCCCAGTATTTTCCCTAATATTTAATATTCAATGTAAAAAAACAATCATTTGGGGCCCGTCTCAAGTGGGATTTTCCAATTCTCCCCCTCCCTCCAAAAACCCTAGCTACGCCTCTGAGCTAACCAGTGTGTCGGCTTAGTTAATTAATGTTCAGTTTTCATTACACATCTGGAGGTGGAAGAGATTGTACTACATACCTAGACCCAACATGTGAATCAAACATCAATAAAGTTCTAAAATTAGTGTTTGCTTAACTGGCAACTTGACACTGGTAAAGGATTCATTGGTCGTGGAAGGTAAACAGATGCTAAGGATTTAGGCCCACTTAATATTAGCAGACGACAACAAGAGATCATGTCTTTCATTTTTGGTAGCTTGTCTCTCATTCAGCTAAAGTGTGAAAAAGTCTGACCTTTACGCTGTTGTTTATTAAAATTGCATTTTTAATAAATCCGCCTTTCTTATCTATGGGGCGTAGTGGTTGAGTGGTAAGGCGCTTGGTTTTTGAACTAAGGGGTTAGGGTTGGAATCTCAGTGAAAAACTGGCCTGACTGTCTGGTAAAAAGTGTGTACACGTTATTTCACGCCCATTCTCAGATCAAATTGAAACTTTGCACAATTATTCAAGGGCGTTGGCAAGACGTGAATTAATACAAAACATTAACCAATTAGTCAGTTAATTACTGGTGATTAATTATTTTGTTTGAGGGAGATTAATCCTTAAGTATTCACAGATATGGATAAATTAGTAGGGTTTAGTCCCCTTCAATAATTGTTGACGCTATTTCTTCCATACGCTTTCTCCGATCAAGTTGATACTTCAAACAATTATTTATTGTACCTAAAAAAACATGATGAAATGAGATTTTATTCAAATTTTCTTTCTCACGCTTCTTTATTAGTATTTTTCTTAGAGGGGGCGCTGGAGGATTTTTTAAAGACACAATAAGAAAAGGGGGGCGTAGGCCGAAAAATTTGAAGACCACTGGTCTATAGGGTTCCTTTTTTTTTTTTTTGAAGTATGTAATATTTTATTTCTTAGAACATAGTCCAAGGATTTACAAACGTCTACCACGGCGACCACCCTTCCTGCGAGTACAATCTGATGGAATTGGGGCTACATCCTCAATGCGGCATTATGCCCTTTTTTTTTTGAAGTGATATACATTGCCAACAACACATAAGACACTAACATAAGTTTACTCAACAGTTCACGTTAAAATTGTTCATGAACTGTCCAAACTTGACCATCACTGGTTGTCCATTGTCCTGTGTTGTGGACGAACGAAGTTATTGGGATTCTTTCAGAAGGATCTGTCCTTATTTCCTATGGAAGCCCAGAGGTTCCAAGAAATATAAATGTTTTTGTTGGTGCGTTTGAATTCTTAAAACCGTTTTTATGTACCATATAGTGGGCATTATACCCGATAAATTCGCAAAATCTACTATGACGGTGCCAGAGACAAACCACATAGTGTTCATGTTTCTTCACTTACCATTTAACTCAAGAATGGTTTTTAACTTTTTAAATTTCATTTTGATTATTCGCTCTTGTTTATTTTCGTAAACGTGTCCAAATTGGCTAGTCCCTTAACACTGCCTTAACTCTTTCTCTCCATAATTATTTACCACATTCTGGTGGAATCAACGTTGGTATCGTCAGTTAGGAGAGAAAGAGTTAAATAATGGGATGTTTTTAAAAAGTACAGTTTATTCAAATTATCTTATTTACTGAGTGTTTGTGGAGACAGCTTGCCGCCCAATGCGCCGAGCGGCGCGGGAGGACCTAAGACTGAATGTCTCGACTCGTGCTGCCTTAAGTCCACGGATGTGTGAACGATAGCTTTTTCCTCCATACAGTATGGTCCATCATATGGTCAGGTAGTTACTGTCTATGACAGGTTGAATAAGTAACCCATTAGCAATCACTTTGACTGCCAACTGTGTAATAACACTGGTCAGTGATTTTTCGGTCTAAACTGAACACAGGTTGTGACGTTGCAGGTCAGTGTTCAGGCCTTCTATAATGAATGGTCTCGTCTGTAGCCCTAGGTCATCTGCATGTTGGATTCGACTAGATGGGGCAACTCTCCTGTTTAGGCAAGGCTCTTTGTTGATGTTTTGGTTTCGAGATTAAATACTCAATTTTGTATTTGGGAAATTATTCTTGGGTCTACGTCATTATTTCTTATGACGTCATTAACAGTTGGCTCTTCTTCTTGGCGTAACGCCGTCACTTCTTATGACTTGACACTTTTATATTTTTGGTTTCTTGTAGCCATTCGGAGCTTATTGAAATATGACGTGTTTTTGGTCCGGAAAAGATTCTTGGCTTATAAGCTAGTGGACTGCCTTAGTCTCATTGCCTTGGACCTGTTGTTAAATATGGCTCTTACACATGTTGTTTAGCTGAGTTATATGTTATCTTTATGATATTCTCTATGAAGATTCGATTCGTTTTGTGTTTTCAATAGGCTGTTAGTGTTGGTGTTACCGTTGCCAGTGTGGGTGTTACCGTTGCCAGTGTGGGTGTTACCGTTGCCAGTGTGGGTGTTACCGTTGCCAGTGTGGGTGTTACCGTTGCCAGTGTTGGTGTTACCATTTCCAGTGTGGGTGTTACCGTTGCCAGTGTTGGTGTTACCATTTCCAGTGTGGGTGTTACCGTTGCCAGTGTGGGTGTTACCATTTACAGTGTTGGTGTTACCATTTCCAGTGTTGGTGTTACCATTTCTAGTGTTGGTGTTACCATTGCCTGTGCTGGTGTTACCACCAGCGTTGGTATTTCATTGCTTTCATTGCCACTATTGGCGTTTCATTGCCGGTTAGGAATTGTCCTTGAGTGCCATTGTCAGTGTTACTGTGTTAAAGTCTGATTACCAGTTTTGAGGCGTCATTCACCAATAGAAGACTTTGTGCAATTAATGGGCCGCTGTCGGTATCGTATGACAAGTTAGGTCATGCATTATCCCGAGTACGCTATTCTGCTTCAACTCGGGTGGAAACGATCATTTGAGGAAGTGATTAGACTAAATGAAAAACAAAACAAATCTCCTGTGGGAGTGTCCAAGGGAATGCGAGAGCTTGTCCCATTGCACGGTGCGGGGTTGTAAGAGAGCTTTCACGTCCATGTCGATAATCCATGCGCCGTTCCTCAAGGGACCGTTACACTAATGCACGGTTAGCTTGAAACAACATAGCAAAATGGCGGGGGTTCTCGGTGTGCGCGGCCTTCGTCATGCATTCTAGTCCATGCGCCCGGATTGCGGATATATCGGAATCAGCAATATTTTACATAAACATTGACTTGGACCTCTTCCAGACAGAACGGTTGTTTCAAGCGGGCTTACACTCCTAGAGTTCGAACTGCCTTCGGCTCAACTCTTTTGACAATCACACGGTCATACATTATTAAGAAAGCAGCTTACTTTTAATTGACTATAATGATAATGCTTCATGTTGAGATGAATATACACATTCTAGATCTCAAAATTAGTACTATATATGTTATTACTAACGTAACACTAAGATCTACAAAGGCAAAATATATACATCATCTGTTTCATTATCATTGTATGTGTAAAGCTCTTTTTTTTTTAATCATCATTCACATGGTTACCTTTTTGTACGACTGTGTGTGCATGGTGTTTGTTAGGCTGAACCTGGAGCTTAATATGATAAAAAATTCATACCTGAAAATTAATATAAACCCGCAACACCAAAAATGTTATTATAATTTCAATAATACGTAAACGTAGATGCTGGTATGGTGTGAAAAGGTGGCACTCGTTCAAGATTTTAAAAAAAGGTTGAGTTCCTCCTTGACGTTAATTGTGGTTGTTTTCTTTATTATTGACTGTGAACTTAAATCTTATTTAAAATGGTGGCAGCGGTGTATTATTATAGGAGCAGAAGTTACCATTAATCTTTAGATAAGGATTAATTGTTCGAAATGTTATAGAGAAATTGATTGGTCTTGCACTTAACAAAGATGTCTACCTAAGTTTTTTTCTTTTTAAAGGCAACTTCTAAACTGGCACTTTCAACAAAATTGCATATTCACAATATATGTATTATTAAGTAATCAACTCGTGCATGGTTTTAAGCGATTCGCCTAATAATGTTTGCTATAAGGGTAAATCCATAAATAAAGAGAGAGCATCAAATTTTTTTTTGAAAGTCTTCTAAGACCAAGTACTTGTCTCATTGACAAAAATATTAATTCTTGTTGTACGTTCGTTAATGTAAGTACGAACAAATACTATACACTAATTTTTAATGATTAGGTCAACTCTCCTTAACTGTGTCCGATAGAGATTGCCAAATAGGACCGATAAAAACCACTGTCAAGGTAGGGCTTACCTAGCTAGAGTCGCAATAGCTTGATTTAGTACATGTCACTTCCATATCGAGACCAACACTGATCTGCCGCCTTCTTGGGCCCTGTTACTCGAGGTTGGTTCTCAATACGGTGCTTTTGATTTACATTGCTTTGAAAATTGGAATTATTGGCTTATTATTCAAAAAAATAAAATCAATAAAAAAAAAATCTAAATTTTTGTTCCGCGAAAATTGGATTTAGCGCCATGTGACTCTCACAAGCCAAGTACAGGTAAACCTAAAATCAAGGTCTGTGTAAAAAACAAATAGTTCTGTGTAAATACTTTAACTATCGTCACACTGCCATTGCAGGATTAACAAATAACATATTTCTTTATTTATGTACCACTAATTAATTGGCTCATGCATGGTTTTTAATAGTTAACATTATTTTATTTTTGCAATATCCAATGGATAAATTCTAAAATACAGACGATTTAACACTTTCATAGTTTTATTAAGAATAACTGTTTATTTCTTAAAATAAATATACAGATTTTTTTTTCTTATCTAAATTTTCGTTGATTTTTTTTTTTTTTGTTCGTATTCTCACGCACTAATTCTAAATGACTTGGTTACCTCCCCTTAATAATGATCGAATGAAAAGCAGAGCAGGTTTTGATACTTTTGAAAAGTTTTTCAAATGGTCCTGTTTTACAATACATCTAATAACAATATCCTTAGGTCTCATCAGCCACATGAGGAGTCACAAAACCCCTGTGCAAAGCCCTCAGCCCCATGGATGACAAAAAGTGGTCATCACCGAACCACGATGGACGAACTATACACTGTACCATGGACATTATCAGAACAAAACAAGAAAAACAGATTATACTTTAAAATAAAAACAAGCTTACATTAAGTGTAATAGTTACAATATATTGGACCAGTCATGCAATTAAATTTGTAATAAATTTAGAAAAACAACAATAAATTTGTGCGATTATGAATATTTTTACTCATTGTTTTTGTTTAGCAGTTTTCATGCTTTTAGCTTTCTCAACGGGCTATGAACATATCACTTGTCTAGATCAGTTGGGAAAATGAAATGTTACCGTGATCGCTTTTTAAATGCATAAAAAGTAAGACTTGATTTCGAACTCCAGGCTGAAGCATCCTCAAGAGCCTTGAGTTCGAATTATACCAGCACATCTGTCAAGTATGATTTCTTTCCCTTGTTCGATTTCAGACGAATTAATTAATTACCAATAGTTAATTTCTTTTTTGAATGATTCATGTTTTGTCAGGACTTGAAAAAACATTGTGCACAATTTCAACATAAACCGAGATAGGGCGTGGGAGAAATAATGTGTGCAAAGTCTAACCAGACAGACAGATTGAATTGATATAAGCTTTGTAAAAAAAAAAAAAAAGGAAAAAAAGGGGGTATTAAAGATAGGTTTAGATTAAAGATAAGTTTAGATTAAAGATAGGCTTAGATTAAAGATAGGTTTAAATTAAAGATAGGTTTAGATTAAAGATCCAAATTTTGCACGTCTCAATTCCCTAAACTAAATGAGGTTTAACACCCCCTTCCCCCCCCCCAATTTTCTTGTATGTGACAGTCTGCCGTGATGCCAAAAGTACCGCCCGCAGGCCAGATCAGGCCCAAAAGGTGGTGCTATCCGGCCTCGAATCTATTTCCCAGAGTTCTTAATGAAGCCGCAAAGGCCTGGTTTCATTGGAGTCGAAGTCAAAATCGTACACAAAGGCGTATGAGAAGGTCTGATCAAACTGATTAAATTGTATCAATTCTACATTAAGCATATAATTCTGGATTGAGTTAATGTAAGCAAAACAAACATGCTTCGCTTTTTATTCTTCTGGGCGAATTTTAAAATAATTTATAATAACTGAAGACAAGCAAAAACGTTAATGAAGTTTCACCTAACCGGATAGTGAAATACAAATGAGCGAAATTAATTATTTTATTGGAATGTGAAAATAATTGCGGAGAGAAAGAGTTAATTTTTTTTCCCGTACCATTGTTATGTTTTTTAGCGTAACGCTTTCTCAATGTTCTATTCGTGTGGGTTGCTGCTTCCTTTGGGACATAGAGCCTTGTGGTCTTTGTGTTGATTTGGCTAAACTTCCGAGGTTAGATTTCCTCCCTGCTAGGTGGGCAATGCTTCATGCCCCTCAAGAAACAAGCTTTAACTTAGTGCCATTGATTGCTTTACAAGGGGCCACATATCTCTAATAGCCTAGAACCTTATCAATTCTAAATCCGGTCATATGGGGGGGGGGCACCTAGCCGTGGGTTAGACACGTTCAGTGTTGTACCACACTAAGTTTGACTACTGTACCCAGGTCCGAATTTAAGTATGTTAGACCCAGGGTCAGAATTTTTTGCGGAGGTCCCTTCACTTTTTCGAGAGCCTTAATAAAAATCCACTTGTTAATTTTAAAAAATTACTAATATCTAAAAGCATGCCATATTTTAAAAGAAAGAGAGTACTTGTAAATTACATTTAATTTTCCTTCGCTAAAAAAGTTAAAACAATGTAATATGCATATTTTAGTAACCAAATAATGAAAATATGTTGGGTTTACGTATTGCAATAAATCTGAAGCAACTATTACGTCGCAGTAATACACAATTAGTAGACACTCTTCAACCACTGACAATCTTGCCCACTGTAGATTTAAAGAATTGTCAGTTAAAATGCGAAACTAACACATGCCATCTAATTGTTGTCATTGTTGATTATCTATTGTATCTGCCCGTAAACAATGATGACATCAGTCCAAATAGTACAGCATCAATTAGAGCAGCGGTTCCCAAACTTTTTTCCCTTAACGGAACACTGCGCACAATCTGAATATTTAGCGGAACACTTTGCTTATTTTTTTTTTTTAGAGAGATTAATCCACGAGGTAGTCTACTAGTTAATTATTCCATTAGTTCGTGGAACACGTATTCAGGCCTCGCGGATTACGAGGAAGAACCCACTTACCTTTACGGGCTGTGTAGACTCCTGATAGGAGATGTATTGGGAGACTGTGGTTGTGGTTGTCTGGGTTGGGTTCATTTCTGCTACGTCGTTCTTCTATCTCGTCCATTCTCAGAGATTGTCCAGTCACTGGGGGAGGGAAGAGACAAGGAATACATTAATTATTAAATCTCAGATTCATTTCTGTATTAAAGATGTCAGGTTTCAATAATAAATATCTTTACCAGATCTTTCCTTTATTAAACCATCTATAATAATTATATTATAGCTTAATTTAGAATAATAATAATAATAATAATAATAATAATAATAATAATAATAATAATAATAATAATAATAATCTTTCTTGTCCGTATGGAAATTTGTCTTACAATTTGTGCATTACACCAAACAAAAAACATTATAACTATAAGAAACCAAAGTGTACATTCACACCAGACTCACTCATGATTTACATGTGACAAAGTTTATATCAGATTGTTTTTATTTAATGATCTGATTGCCAGGGAAACAAAAGAGTGTTTGTGTCTGTTTGTCTTTGCTATCGGTGTCTTGTATCTCTTCTGTGATGGTAAAATCACAAAATCCTGACACAAAGGGTGATTCTCTATTTCGGGGATCTTGTTAGCTTTTTTTTTTATAGATGTTTATCTCAAACAACTGCCCAATGGGGTTTGTTTTTTGCCAATGATTTTACCAGCAGCATTTAGGAATCTTTAAAGTTTATTTTTATTTTTAATGCTCAGATTGCCATACAAAGCCGTGATATTGAAACTTAAAATATTGCAGATATGAGCGTGATAAAACATAGCCAAGGCATTTTCGCTAACATTAAACGAGGACATTTTCCTTAGTAATCGTAATCTTTGCTGCCCTTTTTTGCTGATATAATCAGTATGTGCAGTAAAATTTAGTTTATTGTCTATGACAGTACCAAGGTATTTAAAGGTTTGCACTATTTCAATAGTCTCTCCAGCTACAGAAACAATTTAAACATATATTTATTATTCCAAATTTGAAAACTCGTTCTGAGTTGTGCTAGGTGGTGTACAAAGGCAGGACTCAAACATTTCGTCCCTTAGAGAGGGATAGCAGTGCACAATATATCTCCACAAAGACCAGAGTGATCGCAGTATACATTGAATCGAGCTTTACATAAAAACAATACAATTATTAGTACAATTTCAAATTTAAATAGGCTACTAGAGAACACTGAATTTAGGAATTTAGGGCCCATAATCAGAATTGTTTCGTGTTACAAATTTCGAAGCATATCTTAGAAACGGTTACATCTTAGCCCCAACCTATGGTGACGACAGTCCGAAGCGCATAACACGCGACCAAGAAGCTGCTTGAAATTATATCCTTATATGTTATGGACGTTAGGACCCTCATAGAATCAGGGCTATGATAATTGTTTTAAAAAATTACTTCAGCTTCGGATGGTTATTAGTTCCACCTGTATTAACACAGACGATACAAGTGACTTGAGATGCCAGTAAGGTCATGCAGCTAAGTATACACAAGTGACCCATATACATTTTACATTTGAAATTTAAACTGAGATTGAATTTTTCAAGTTTGTCAAGAAAGAGACAGTTGGAGAGCTCTCACGAAGACCGCGGGACACACACTTGAGGCCAAGCGGAAGGCCCTTGTAGAGGACAGGCGCAGAAGACGTTAAGAAAACCTAAACAGACCCCCGGCGGACAACAACTTTGTCTGCATCAGGTGGGGGAAAATATGTAGGTAGCAACTGGCTTTGCGAAACCATGTGAAACACTGCACTCATCCTTAATCTATTATAGCTATTATGAATATGAAGCCTCCAATTACCTACCTTGTGACCAGAAAAAATATGAAAAACTTTCTTCGGAAACGTCTAAAACTTAATTCAATCCATGTGTTATCAGATAAAAGAATGTCCTAGAACACGACCTACTCAAAGTTATCAAATAACGTGACACACATACTGACACATATATACGCCTGATTGTGTGTGAGAATGAGAGCAATAAAGGACATAGAAATGTCTTTCCGTGAGTTGCGGTTACATGTTCATAACATAAAGACTTGAATTTGTTTTTCAACCAGTGGATTAATTGAACAAAGTACTTTATCCTACATTAGAATGTAGGCAGTTTTTTTTCCCTGCTTTCTAGGTATCCATTGAAAATTACGGGTTAAAGTATGTTACCCTCTCTCTCTCTAGTCTTTTTTTTTAAAGGGGTGTCCGTTTGTGACGTCCACTTCAAATGTCATCTATCTTTAAAAAAAAAATAATACCAACATCAATATTAGATAATAATTCAATAACATCAGTTAGGTCAGGTTCACATTTAACTTCACCTTCACTTGTCCATTACTCTATCATGGACCTTTGGGGCACCACACAAGATCTGTCTACCATCTTTCTCCTTTTTTCTCTGTCCTTAGCCTTTGATAAAATTTCATTCACTGTCTTCCCATCGCTTTCTCTGTCTTCCTCTTCATCTTCTTCCTGGTACCGTTCCCTGAAGAAAGCCCTAAGGACCTTGTGATGTGGCCATAGAGTTTGAGTTAACATTTTTTTGACAGTGGTTAGCAGATCATCGTGGGGTCCGGTTGCTATATTAATCCTGTTTCTAATCTATTTATTCATGATGCGGTCTTTGTAAGTGACACCTAGGATTTAACTATATCTTTATAACTTTCAGTTCATCGAATACATATACATATTAACAATGTAATAATAATCCATCTCATCTTAGTGGCTCTACAACCCATGGAGGGCTCTGGCCTGCTTCAGCACATCCTTCCATTCAGATCTCTCCTGGGCCTTTCGTCTCCACGCCCTAACCCCAAGCTGATTCAGATCTGCTTCCACATCGTCAATCCATCGCATTCGGTGTCTGCCTTTGGGTCGCCTGCCTTTTGTAATAATAATAACATTATTAAATCTCTGTATCTTGTGGTATCAAGTCGTTAGTCGAACTAATAATACAACAGCGCGTCTCATCTTTTTGTATCCGCGGGAGATAGGGTTGTAGTTGTTGATAGGGTTGTAGTTGTTGATAGGGTTGTAGTTGTTGATAGGGTTGTAGTTGTTGATAGGGTTGTAGTTGTTGATAGGGTTGTAGTTGTTGATAGGGTTGTAGTTGTTGATAGGGTTGTAGTTGTTGATAGGGTTGTAGTTGTTGATAGGGTTGTAGTTGTTGATAGGGTTGTAGTTGTTGATAGGGTTGTAGTTGTTGATAGGGTTGTAGTTGTTGATAGGGTTGTAGTTGTTGATAGGGTTGTAGTTGTTGATAGGGTTGTAGTTGTTGATAGGGTTGTAGTTGTTGATAGTTTGTAGTTCATAGTTTCTGATATTCTTTCTGAAAATATTGAAACCTGCCTTTTTTAGCTACCGAATCAGATACTCCATAACCAGTGAAATCTGCCCATGTGGAGTATCACCAGAGAATGCCGACCACGTCCTCCAAAACTGCTCTCTTTACCAAGAGGCCCGTACAAGACACTGGCCCCAAAACACCCAAATAGAAAGAAAACTATATGGAGAGCTCCCTAATTTGGAAACCACTGCGCAGTTCATCTCATGTATTGGTCTAGTCATCGGAACACTCCAACATAACAATGAGAACGAAGAAGAAGAAGAAGAAGAAACTCCATTGGTAAGGAACCATGCTGAGAATGACTTCCCTTAGAGTACGTAAAAAGGAAGCGAGCAGTGAGTTTTAAGGTCGCCTTGTCCCCGTCCAAGGACACGAACCAGTTCTCTCTCTCTCTCGGGTCGTCTCTCGAGCAGAACGTGACACTCGTACAGAATGTGGTCTCTTGTTTCTACGTCCTCTGATGCAGTGGCGGCACCGTGTGACGTATTTCTCTTGAAGCAGTCCGAAATAAGCACCAATTGGCCTCAGCGGACCACTTCGGGGGCCGATTTTGAGTTTGTATTTCCACACAAACTTACTTTTTTTCATTGTTTTTTTTTCTTTGTTTCTTGTCATTATTTCATGTCATTGTTTCTTTTACATGTTTCTTGTCATTATTTTATGTCATTGTTTCTTTTACTGTTTCATTGTTTCGTATGTCTGTTTCTTTTACTGTTTCATTGTTTCGTATGTCTGTTTCTTGTACTGTTTCATGTTTTAGTTTCTTGCCATTGTTTCTTGTACTGTTTCTTTGAATATTTCATGTCAATATTTTTTTTTGTATTTCTTGGCACTGTTTCTTTCACTGTTTCTTGTTATTTTTTAATGTCATTGTTTTGTGTCAATGTTTCATTTACTGTTTCTTTTTGTTGTTTCTCCACACTGTTTCTTGTCATTTTTTTCATACCAATGTCTAAGCAATAAAGTCTAAATCTGAGTCTTAACCTTTAAAAAAAAATCCACCTTAATAACAAAAACTAATAAAGTATATTTGTTCTAGCTTGGCGAAGCTTATGATTTCACCCTCTAATTATTTGGGTTTATCTTACAACAGTGGTTTTATCTTACGATTGAATCAACCAATGCCGTGACTCAAGTCAATAGCAGACGATATCTCTACTTTTAGAATCAACATATCAAATATCTACCTACGTGTTGCCAATCTAGACAGCAATATATATTTTCTTTTTTTTTCATGAAAAGTATAAAGAGAAAGCTAAAAATGATATATATATATATATATATATATATATATATATATATATAAATCTCAGTCTTCACCAGGATTCGAACCTGGCAGCATTAAGGTTGAATTTAGTGTCCTTGATATTGTCTAGTGTATCGTGAAAAATCCTAATGGATAAAAAAAATTCCTTTTAAATGTTTACAACAAAGAAGAAGACTACTTTTAGAAACAAGTAAACCTGCACTTTAAGCCAGAAACACAATACACTTAGTAATTTAGTAATACAAGTGATGCACAGACCACGGCCTGTTGGTCATATCCGGCTAGTGACAAAGTGCATTCCCACCCCCACTCCCCTTTTTCGAAACTTCTCACTACAGTGTACGATGAAGCAACGGGGGAATGGGTTTTATTTGATGCTACTATATGGTGATGGGAGGCGAGGTGTCTGAGCGGTGAAGCGCCTGGCTTTCGAACGGGGGGTTCCGGGTTCGAATCCTGGTGAGTACTGGGATTTTTAATTTCGTAGAACCTCTAAGTCCACATAGCTCTAATGGGTACCTGACATTAGTTGGGGAAAAGTAAAGGCGGTTGGTCGTTGTGCTGGTCACATGACACCCTTGTTAAACGTAGGTCATAGAAACAGATGGCCTTTACATCATCTGCCCTATAGACCACAAGGTCTGAAAAGGGAACTTCACTTTACTTTACTAGCAATATGGTGAAGACTTTGATTTTGAATTTCTGGATTTTAGGACGCCTCTCAGTCCACTGAGCTCTTAAAGGTACCCGACATTAGTTGGGGAAAAAAATAAAGGTGGTTAGTCGTTGTGCTAGCCACAGTTAACCGTTGGCCAAAGAAAACAGATGACCTTAGCATCGTCAGCCCTAAAGATTGCAAGATCTGAAAGGGGAACTTTGCTACTATATGGGCCGAACCCAAAATTATATGGCACCCGGGTAGAAAGAGGTTGGCTATAACTGTTATAACAGAACGAGGAAGATGCTCTACATTTAGTAGAGCACTACAGTTTTTATTGGTCGAGACTGAAACTTAGACTTTGTTTATTGTGTTGATATAGATCTACATGAGACTATTTCACGGCCCTTCCTATTATGTGCAGTATTCAATTTCAGCGTGCTACTATTTTTAGACATTTTTATTGCTCTAAGAATTCATACTAGATCCACTCCCTTAAAAATATCAAGAAAAACTTAGAAACTTCTAGCAGACGACAAATGATGACACAGATCCGACGCAATTCGCAATCATTGTCACTGTGTCTAACAGCTTGAGTCGGTGTCACTAAACCAGGTGGAGACCAAACAATGTGTCAATAGCAACCTCTGTTTGGACAAATAAGTTAATTATGTCACAATAAATCCAGGGGCTCAGCGACCGCGCTGTAAGTTATGTGTTAAGCCAGTGACATATCAAGAAAATTAAACCAAATGTAAAGTCAATAATCCCATGGGTAGAGCGTTTACATTTTTTTAAAACCTTTAATCTATATAGCTTCATTTCAAAAATAATTTTGGGTATACCACACACTAGCTTCGATGAATTAATTTGTTGACCTAGATTCGAACAATAATGTTCTTGTTGACCTTAACTCTCTAGATCTAAGAAAACATTTACACTACAACTCCTCTTTTAGACATATCTTTAGCTCGCTTGTACTAACTCACTCCTCCTGTCTGCCTGGTCTAAATCTCGTACAAGTTCTTTCTCCCACTTCCCATTCTCAGTTCAAACTTTGAGCAATTATTCATTGTCGATCACGACACATGAATCAATCAAAACATTGTAATTAGTCGATATTATTTAATTTTTTTAATATATGGAAAATGTACTTGATTATACTAAATTTTATACTTCATAAGAATGAGTAGAAATGTTTACATCATATATAATAATCAAAAAATCAATCTAAAATGTATTAATGACTTTCTTAATTGCTTAATTTCTTTATTTCAAGCAAACATATTGTAGTAATGGAGTTAATTTCTTGGTAGTTGATCATAAGGGTTATATCTGGGCTTCACACAGAAATATAAATGAATGAATTCCTTGTGTAATTTATTAGAAGTATTATAGCGCTGGGTTGCCATGTCTTGGTTGTCTTGTTTGAGTTGTCGAATTTGGGTTGTTGTGTCTGGGTTTGTTTGGGTTGTCTTGTTTGATTTATCGTCTATGTGTAAGTTTGGTTGTCTTGATTGGGTTGTCATGTTTGATTTGTCTTGTTTGAGTTGTCGCCTCTGGGTTTGTTTTGGGTTGTCTTGTTTGGGTTATCGCTTCTGGGTTTGTTTGGGTTGTGTTGTTTGGGTTGTCGCTTCTGGGTTTGCTTGGGTTGCCTTGTTTGGGTTGTTGCCTCTAGGTTTGTTTGGGTTGTGTTGTTTGGGTTGTCGCTTCTGGGTTTGTTTGGATTGTCTTGTTTGGGTTGTCGCCTCTGGGTTGTCTTGATTAGAATGTGATGTTTTAAATTGTCTGGATTGTCGTGTCCGGGGTGTCTCCTTTTAGGTTGCCTTCACCTGGTAAAACGTGACAATCCGAAGCTACACTAAGTTAAGAACTGTGATTTGATTCAAAGAAAAGAACCAACTGGTTGGCCTGTACTAGACACTAACCTTGAACCTTGTTCATAACCGAGTTTGATATTTAAATAAAAAAGACTCAACATATTTCTTCATGGCATGTCAGAGCCATTTGTAACAAGGATGTGGTATATAGACGTCAGAGGTCTGTGACAGATCATACATTATGTCTACTTCTGTTGTTTAGGCTTTTAAATGCGACAGAGGAGCTTGGCATGTTAGTCTGTTCATGTGTTTGTAAGAGTGTAGCTACAAATCGCCCTAATATTTCGCAATTCAGTAACACAGAGCGATAATCCTACGGGATGAATAGCGCTAATACTTCGCGACATGTTAGACTATTCCTTCACGACATAGCGACATATAGCGCTAATACTTCGCGACATGTAGGACTATTCCTTCACGACACAGCGACATAGAGTGCTGATTGTCCGTGACACAGCGACATCCACCGAGACAGCGAGGTAAAGTACTGTTTCTCCGTGGCACATATAGTATTAATCCTCCACGACACAGCGACATTTCGCGCTGATTCAACGCGACACAGTGACAAATTCTACTATTGTAATGTAAAAAAAAAAAGACAATTTGCAATGTTCCTTCGAGTTACATAATTGTGCTGCACTGTTCCTTCGTGTTACATAAATGTGTCGCACTGTTCCTTCGTGTTACATAAATGTGTCGCCCTGTTCCTTCGTGTTACATAAATGTATCGCACTGTTCCTTCGCGTTACATTCATGTGTCGCACTGTTCCGTCGCGATGCGAATCTGGGGTAATACACAATCAGGCCATGGAGTCATTATCTTTGTATAATGTTAAATCAGCATGTCACGCATTTTAGACACATTCAGTACATTTCCAGAAGTTTCCACGTGGATGCAGTCCACTAGTTCTAATCTTTCACTTTCAAGCTTGAACTGATAGACTTCTGACAGAGTTCTCGGGAAAACGAGTGTTTGCAAGGTCTGAGAATTGTTTTCTTTCTGCATTCACAGACTTTCAAATGGAGACATTTTTTGGTGGCTCTAACTAGGGCTGAAACAGATCTCAATCTAAATCTAGTCAGTGTTCGTAACACTATAAGGTCGTGTCACGTGACACTGGGAGATATGGAGGCATTTTGATTTGACAGTGAAACCACTTCACATTGAGCGTAATTGTATCGGGTTCCTGGTTATTTCTTAGCATTTCCTTTATATACAGTTATTTCAAGCTCCTGGGAACAGCAGGGCCGGATTTAAGTAGGTCAAGGCTGTGAAGGCCACTACACTTTTTCGAAAGCTTTAATAAAAATCCACTTTTAACAATTATCCATAAACAAACTGAAATAGCAAGCCATTTTTTTTTAGTAGAAAGAAATAGAGTGCTTGTAAATTTTATATAATTTTACTACATTAAAAATATAGTTACAATTATTTTATATGCAGTTTGTATTTTAAATGCATGTATTGTATGTTTATGAGTTTGTGTGGAATAAGACCAGGGGGTGATTTTTTAAATCTCTTTTGTAGAGTCCCCTGCCCTGCCTTAAATCCGGCCCTGGAGATAAAATTTAAACTATTTAGAACAGTTTCACTAAGGTAATACATTCCTACCCCTCCTTATTTAGTAAATAAAGTCTGTTTGAGAGAGAGTGTGTGTGTGTGTGTGTGTGTGTGTGTGTGACAAAGAGAGAGTGAGCGCGTGAGTGAGAAATAGAGAAAGGAAGGGAAAAGAGGGAGAAATAGAAGTAGAGAAAAAAAACAGGAAAATAGATAAACAAAGAGAAAGAAGACAAATAAACAGACAGAAAAACGAAATAGAAATAAAAAGGAGAAAAAGAATAGCCATGGAGAGAAAATAAGGAAATAAAAAAGGAAAAGAGAAAGAAGAAACAAAAAGAAAGAATAGAGAGAACACACAGAGAAATAAAAGAGAGAGGGAAACTAGCATAGAAAGAAAGAGATAAATGTTATTTATAAATATCTAGTCGAGTGCAGAAACCTGTATATAACACATTGTCATTCAGACGTTCCTCCCACGTGTCATTCAATAGTATTGTCTTGACTACAAAGTCTACAGACTGAAGAGATGTCAAGGTAAATGAAGTCAACATTTCCCTTTCATTTCTAAGACCTTTTTTTTGTTTACTTTCTTTCTCTCTAAGATCCTCCACCAAAGACCTGGCTAGACTAGGTGAAAGATTGAAGAGAAGTGTGAATATCGTTTTGAAAGAGAGAGGGTGGAAGAGAGTCAGAGAAAGAATGAGAAAAAAAAAACAGAAGAAATATAAAAAAGAGGAAGCGGGACAGAAAGAGAGAAAGAGAGAAAATGCAAAAAAAAAAAAAAGAGAGAGAAAGAGGAAGAAAGATAGAAAAAAATCGAGAGAAAAAAGAGGAAAAAAACACTGTCCAACACACTTTTTCTAAATAAAAAAATAATGAATTACCACTAATTTATGAACTAATTGGTTAATTATTTTTATTGATTCATGTATTGTCACGAAATATGAATAATTGTGCACAATTTCAACTTGATCCGAGAATGAGAAGTGGGAGACATGACGTATAGAAACTTTGTACCAGACAGACGGAGTGAGAGAATTAATATAAGCCTTGTAATAAAATTGATTTGAAATTCTGAGTTGTTTTTTTTTATATTATTTCTTTTCACAATCGTAGTTGTAGGTTCTATATGCATGTATGATACAGTATTGGGACCCCTCAACTCAAGAAAACACAAAGAAACTGGAACAGACACAAAATAGAGCAGTGAGATTCATAACAAACGAATTTTCACAGTTGACTAGAGTAATAACTTTAGTAAAATCACTAAATTTAGAAAGCCTCCAGGAGAGTAGACTAAAGTAGAAACTATAATTAAAACACTGAACCATAATCTCCAAATACAAAAGCAAAATCTAATAAAATACTCAGAAAGACACAAAGATAATGGCACATTTATTCGTTCCATATGCTAGGACAAATTTGTACAAAAGCTCCTTCTTCCCTAGTGCTATTAGAGCATGGAATGGGTTGCCTGAGCCAGTCAGGAAAACCAATGACTTGGCAGAATTTAAGTCATTGGTTAACATGCATGACTGAATGAATGACGTGTAGGACGTAGTTCTCTTCTTTTTTGAAGTAACGTCTGTATAACATATAAGATAAGATTGAGGAAATTATTTAGCAGTTTATAACTACAAAGACGTATATTTGAGACATTAAATACATGGGGGTGGGGGTGGGTGGGGAGGATGTTGAAAAGAAACAGAAAAAGAGAGAAGTGGAAAGATCGAAAAGGGGGGGGGGGGGGGAGCACCAAACGCTAGTCTCACTGGGTGGTAGATGTCCCTCGAATATAAGAACATAAAAAATATTTAAATTTGTGCACCTATTAAGTTTTATTCATGAATAGCGGAAACAAGAGAAAGCATAATTAAAATACTCCTCCACATTTTCAAGCTGCGCCAATGCAAGCCCATATCGCCTGCACCCCTCCATCATAAACGCCATAAACCACTTCCTTTAAACAAGGGCCTGCATGTGATATTTCACCTTTTTCACTTGTGAACGCAATAATTTATAAAAAAGTTGAACACAACATCGAAAGAAACGAAACGAAATGAACATGAACTATTCTCCCTATCCCTTGCTGTCGTAACAAAAAAAAAAACCCAGTGAAAAGGAAACCCTTTCGACTCTCACCTCCCCCTTTTTTTAGCATACAAGTAACAGTCAATAGATTTTATTGAATAAACTACTGTATGCTATCCAACAAGTAATTCAATATGGCACGACGCTAACAAAAAAAACTGGGGACATTTTTTCAAGTTCAACAAAGAAATAAAAACACTTAACCCTATACCTTTTGTATTATATATTTATGAAAAGAAAATTGCGAAACGAAACGTTTCAAATAGAAACGGCTAGAGAGACTCTCTAAGACTTTGGCGGAGAGATTACAAAGAGTGTATAATAAAGTCTTAAGCGGTATGACTTCGCCCAAATGGCGTATTCTGTTTTATCGAATTGGGTATGGAATGGTAGGCATGAAATGACGAGAGATTATAATAAAATGCATTAAATGTATTGTTTCATGTTGTACCGCGATCACGCATGGATAGATCTTATTGATAGATGTTATTTTTATAGTAACTTAAAAGCCTAATTTTTCTTTTGATATTTTGGATTAAAAAAAAAGTAAGCACAGATATGCAAACCAGAGGACAAAACTCGGGTGGCGGCGCACCGTCCAGTGTTTCTGTGAACATGGCCGGCCTTAGGCAAACTAGGCAGCCGCCAAGGGCTTCCAATTGGTGGGGGCCTCGTACAGGACAAAGAACAATTAGATTAAAAAATACGAACTTTGGATCAAATCTAAAACATATTAGAGCACTATGACTCTATGTTTACTAGTCTAGCTCTGTCTCTTCTAAGACTCTATGTTTACTAGTCTAACTCTGTCTCTACTATGAATGTTTACTAGTCTAACTCTGTCTCTACTATGAATGTTTACTAGTCTAACTCTGTCTCTACTATGAATGTTTACTAGTCTAACTCTGTCTCTACTACGACTCTATGTTTACTAGTCTAACTCTGTCTCTACTATGACTCTATGTTTACTAGTCTAAATCTGTCTCTACAATGACTCTATGTTTACTAGTCCAACTCTGTCTCTTATATGTTTCTAAGTTTACTAGTCTAACTCTGTCTCTACTATTACTCTATTTTTACTATTCAGACTCTGTCGCTACTATGTCTTATCTTATCTTATCTTATACAGTAAAAAAAAGATTATTACGTCCTACGCGTGTTCCTAGGTCAATCTAGTCATACATTTTAACCATTGACCTAAATTCTGCAAAGTCACTGGTTTTTCTGATTGACTCAGGCAACCCATCCCATGCTCTAATAGCACTAAGGAAGAAGGAGTATTTGTACAAATTTGTCCAGCATATGGAACGAGGAATGTGCTTTTGTCTTCGTGTCCTTCTGAGTATTTTATTTGATTTTTTAATTTTTTTTTTGTATTTGAAGATTATGGTTCAGTGTTTTATGTATAATTGCTACTTTACTTTTAAGTCTTCAATCCTGAAGGCTTTCTAAATTTAGATTTTACTAAAGGTGTTATTCTAGTCAAATGTGAATATTCGTTTGTTAAGAATCTCACTGCCTATTTTGTGTCTGTTCCAGTTTCTTACGAAGAATATTCACCATTCAAATCATAAATCCATCAATTGTTAGACACCTTGTTTATAGATTAGTTATTTAGCGACGCACCATAGAAGACGTATATTGAACGGGACTATTGACGTTTGGGATATTTTGGGTTAGAGATCAGTTAGTTAAAATCAGTTAGCGATAGAATCCTCTAGGGTAAAGACGTGTTTATTTTGACAGAGACTTTTACTGTGGCCTTTTCTTGAAATAACTATAGTATGAACTGTTCCTCAGTGTTGACCACATCTCTTTGCTCGTTACATCCATCGTCTTGTTTATTCTGTATTGTTGACCAACTACACTGAATACACCCGAACAATAAAACTCAAACGCTTGCAGAGTAATTGGTTGAAATTCAACAGTCATCTATAGTTGACCTCAAGACAGCCTGAACAAGTACATCACACAATACATCTTCCGTCTGCTGTTGTGTCGAAACTAGTTTCCAGCTAGGAATTACCCCGGGGGGCTTGACATCTTTAGGGGCCCCTGCATTTTGACATTCGACACCATAACATGAGATAAAAGCGCCATAGAAACGCCACTGCCATAGTGAAAAGGCTAATGAACGGTTAACGGGAGACAACCGTAGTGCAGTTAACATATTAGGTCCTAAATCGTTGACAGGATTAAAGGAAGGCCATCTAACTAGTACCAGTGGCGTAGCAATCATGGCGCGAAGGGCTTTATTGCGCCCGCACCACGATCAAAAAGGACTCAAACGGGCTCTGCTAAGGGTAACAAGAAAATATACAAATACTTTTAAAAATCAACAACAACAAAGCTTATATTACGCGTAGTTGTATTAATTAGTAATTGAATTCATATAGATCTAGACCTAGACCAACAACAATAAACCTGTGTGATAAGAAATGTTTTACCTATTGTTGTAATCTAGCATCGTGTGATTCTCTTAGCGTTCTTAATACGCTATGATCCCTATCAATTGTCTGGACCAGTTGGGAAAGGTGAGTGGAAGAAAGAACGGGGGTATCTGGGTGAATATGTTCGTGATCGCTTTTAAATGTATTTGTATTTTTTTTAAAAAAAAGTGAAAGACCTGAATTCGAACTCGAGTGCTCAAGCATCCCAAAGCCTCCTTTCGCAAACACAATAACCACTGTGCCAGCAAATCGCTTATGAAAATAGAAAGTGTTATAGTTATCTATTGGTAGCTTCAAACTTTAAAACTGCGACCTACAAAGTTTAAAAAGTGGGCTTATTCAACTTTTACCACCACATCAGTAATACTTTCCCTTGTTCGATCCCAAAAAAAAAAAAAAAAAAAATACCAATAGTTAATTATCAAATCGGTTGTCTTGTTTTTATTGATTCTTGTGTTTTCAGGTAAAATGCATGACGCGTAGGACGTAATCATCTTCTTTTTTAAGTAACGTCTGTATTATATAAGATAAGATAAGAGGAAAAGAAATATTTGTACCAAATTTCAGCGTGATCCGAGATTGGGTGTGGGAGAAATAACGTGTAATTATAACCAGACAGATCTTTCTTATCTTATATGACAGAGACGTTGCTTCAAAAAGGATAGACAAAGTGAGTAGACATACGCTTTGTAAAAATGTTGAATAAATAAATTTAAATGTTTCAAATGTTTACGTTATTTGACTTAAATCATTCAATATAATCATATTGTTCTTGAATTCTATTTCAGGTTTCAGAGCCAATTTAACCAATCTTTAATCACTGCTTTATGAAATAAAAGGGAAGTAACTCTAAAATATTTAGTACAACATTTCTTTAAATTCCAACGTGTTCGATTTTTTACAAAAATAACAATAGCAATAATAGTAATAATAATAATAATAATAATAATTTATTTCTATAATAATGATAATAATAATAATTCATTTCTATAATAATGATAATGTCTGTTTTGTTTAATTGTTATATCTTTGTTTAATATAACGGAATGTATTTACTTGTTGAAATACATAAATTAATAGTATGAGTAGACAGTAAATTTACTTATTTATATAATGATGCAGTGAAATCTTGGCGCTAAATAGTTCAATGTTTCAATGGTGGGAAAATTATAGCCAGGTCATATATACATATATTCATAATGTACTGATACGAAGTCTATCATCAACTCACAGCAATGCTGTTTGCCTTGAATCTTGGTTTGATAAGTTAACATCTAGAAACCGGTACAGTTCTGCCAGATTGTAGAGTTGTCCCTAATAATGATGTGGAAAAACGGTCAGATTATTAAAGTTCCTTTGGGCTTGTATACAATGGCGCCGAAAACACGTCTTATCCGCAACGTGATGTTCACGTTGTGAACATTGTGAACATTGTTTGCGTTGATTAGCCTGGTTTTAATCATATATTGTTGGACATTAGAAAAATTAGAACACTAGAAATGCACGCTGATCTGTCAGGTGGTAAATGCACTAAAAAGAATCCCTGTCTATGTTTGGCATATGAGTACATGTACAATACAAGTGTTCGTACATGTGTCTACAACAGAGAACAATAGCCATGATGTCTACAACAGAGAACAATAGCCATGATGTCTACAACAGAGAATAATAGCCATGATGTCTACAACAGAGAACTATAGCCACGATGTCTACAGCCGGAAACTAGGACAACCAAATGAACAATTCAGGGAAAGCATGATATTACTTGTCGTGAGAGACCTTGAAAAAAATTTTTCTTGTTTTTTGAAGATGTAAAACCTTTGGAACTACTGAATAATAAAAAATAAGTGAACATTGATGGGCCTTAAAACATTTACAATAGGAACTCATACTGATCTGCCAGCTGGTAAACGCGCCAACAAAAAGCTTTAGCACTATGTTTCTCGGAATTATTTGGGCTTCCATAGAAACTAAAGACAGTTCCTTTCAAAAGAATCCCAAGTTCAAGGACTTCGTTTGTTTTGGCATGTATGACACATGTGTATGTACATCTACAACAGAGAACCTTAGGCAAACTAATGATCATCAAGTTTGAACAATTTCTGAACAATGTTAACCCTAATCGTTGTGAAAACCTGGCACGGTTTTGTCTTGTGTGTTTTTGGCAATGCAATCTTTTACTGAACCCAAAACAAAAATATGTTGGACTCATCATCCGTCGAATTTTATTGTTTATTTTCTAAGTTAAGGATGAGTACAGTCCTCTTAACCAACGATAACTCTTTCAATTATTCAAACTAATTAAAAGATGTGTCCTTGAAAATTGAGTTTGTGATTACAATCGACCATTACTGAGTGACAAAAGGGCTTCAAAAACTATTGTCTACATTGAAGTATATATAATATATATATTAATGATCATGACAGAGGGGAAGAGAACTTCTTTTGAAGATAAATAGATAATATAAATAAGGTTAACACGGCCTAACAAGGGGAGGCAAAATGAATAAAGCTGGTGTCTTAGTGAAAGTGCTTCTGTACTGTTAAATTTTAAACTTTTAGAACTTAGTCGCTATGGCAACAAAGGAGTAGCCCCAAAACAAAACTGTTAGGTGTCCATTCTAAGCTTCCATTGCCGCAAAATAACATTTATATTGCAGATATTAATTATTCTTGAGTTAAGTATTAGTTATATGATATATAATCAGCAATACAATGTAAAGGTTTATATAAAAGTAAAGTTCCACTTACAAATCCTGCAGACCACAATACAGATAATGTAATGGCCATCCGCTTCTGTGGACCACGGTCAACGAGGGTGTCTTGTGGCCAGCACAACAACCAACCACCCTTAATTTTCCCCAACTAATGTCAGGTACCCATTAGAGCTGGGTGCTCAAAGGCGCCCGAAGAGACCGAAATTAAAAATCCCTGTCTTCACCAGGATTCGAACCCGATTCGGAAGCCATGCGCTTTACCGCTCAGCCACCGGGCCTCTACACTCTATGTGTAATTAATACAGTCATCAAAATAATTTCTATCATAGATTTATTTTAAAACAGTGACCAGAATATATATGTGTGTGTTGTATGTTTACCAGGAACAACAACAGTAACGGCAGTACATTCATCAGCTGTCCTAAGGTATGTTAATTAAATTCTGATAACAAAACTAATTAAGGACTGGTGTTGAGCCTAAACAGAAACATTTGTAAAATCTTTAGCATGTAACCTTTCTGTCCGATTTAAACGGCTATGTTTTTCTGGTGTTTTTTTTTTTTTCGCAGCTAGATAGTTTGTTTAACTCTGCTTTTGCTCTGTTGTTCTTTTGAGTTGATTTTATAGAATTTTTCTTTCATAAAGTGTGTGAGTTTTTTTGTTTCATTTAATCTATCAACTTTTTAGTGACATCATTGTGAAGCTGGTAGGGAGGGTGGGATAAATACAAAATGTGGATAAAGATCTTAGACAAAAATAAATATAAAAGAGCTTTATGAAACGAAAATGTGTAACTTGCAATTTTGTGTACTTTTTTATACCGCAGTGTAGTTTTGTTTAATCTCTAAGACTGAATATCATGCAACTTATCAGAATTCTGCAATCCGACAACAACAGATATACATGTTACAACTGTTACACGAAGTTATTTCCTTTTTCCAGTCTATATTTATTTATGTCTATGATCATAGAATTTAGTCAAGTTATCCTATGAAGTGGTTGAGGGGGCGGGAGGGGGGTCCTGAGAAAGTTTTACCCATTTTTACATCCACAAGGGTATACTGCTCATTGTCTCTTTCCTTTTTTCTTAATCAAATGTTTAAAACTTATTTCAAAGTCAGCACACGAGTTTTTAAAAATGGAATAATTTTAACGAAACGAAACAATAATACTAGTAAATCTGTAATTTTTCTATTACCACTGTATCACAATACCGTGAGGCCAAAAAATAAAAAGTGATAGGTAATTAATTGCAGTCTAGTGACCGTAATCGGCACCCATTGTCCTGTTGGGCGTATTTTTGTTGTACTTATCCTCTTGTTTTGGTCTTAGTGTTTTGTCCTCTTGTTGAAGTCCAGTGTTTTGTCCTCTTGTTGGATCCCAGTGTTTTGTCCTCTTGTTGGATCCCAGTGTTTGGTCCTCTTGTTGGATCCCAGTGTTTTGTCCTCTTGTTGGATCCCAGTGTTTTGTCCTCTTGTTGGATCCCAGTGTTTTCTCCTCTTGTTGGAGTCCAGTGTTTTGTCCTCTTGTTGGATCCCAGTGTTTTGTCCTCTTGTTTTGGTCTTAGTGTTTTGTCCTCTTGTTGAAGTCCAGTGTTTTGTCCCCTTGTTGGATCCCAGTGTTTTGTCCTCTTGTTGGATCCCAGTGTTTTGTCCTCTAGTTGGATCCCAGTGTTTGGTCCTCTTGTTGGATCCCAGTGTTTTGTCCTCTTGTTGGATCCCAGTGTTTTGTCCTCTTGTTGGATCCCAGTGTTTTGTCCTCTTGTTGGATCCCAGTGTTTTCTCCTCTTGTTGGAGTCCAGTGTTTTGTCCTCTTGTTGGATCCCAGTGTTTTGTCCTCTTGTTTTGGTCTTAGTGTTTTGTCCTCTTGTTGAAGTCCAGTGTTTTGTCCCCTTGTTGGATCCCAGTGTTTTGTCCTCTTGTTGGATCCCAGTGTTTTGTCCTCTAGTTGGATCCCAGTGTTTGGTCCTCTTGTTGGATCCCAGTGTTTTGTCCTCTTGTTGGATCCCAGTGTTTTGTCCTCTTGTTGGATCCCAGTGTTTTGTCCTCTTGTTGGATCCCAGTGTTTTCTCCTCTTGTTGGAGTCCAGTGTTTTGTCCTCTTGTTGGATCCCAGTGTTTTGTCCTCTTGTTGGATCTCAGTGTTTTGTACTCTTGTTGAAGTCCAGTGTTTTATCCTCTTGTTGGATCCCAGTGTTTTGTCTTCTTGTTGGATCCAAGTGTTTTGTCTTCTTGTTGGATCCCAGTGTTTTGTCTTCTTGTTGGATCCCAGTGTTTTGTTCTCTTGTTGGATCCCAGTGTTTTGTCCTCTTGTTGGATCCCTGTGTTTTGTTCTCTTGTTGGATCCCAGTGTTTTGTTCTCTTGTTGGATCCCAGTGTTTTGTCCTCTTGTTGGATCCCAGTGTTTTGTTCTCTTGTTGGATCCCTGTGTTTTGTCCTCTTGTTGGATCCCAGTGTTTTGTTCTCTTGTTGGATCCCTGTGTTTTGTCCTCTTGTTGGATCCCAGTGTTTTGTCCTCTTGTTGGATCCTAGTGTTTTGTTCTCTTGTTGGATCCCTGTGTTTTGTCCTCTTGTTGGATCCCAGTGTTTTGTCCTCTTGTTGGATCCTAGTGTTTTGTTCTCTTGTTGGATCCCAGTGTTTTGTTCTCTTGTTGGATCCCTGTGTTTTGTCCTCTTGTTGGATCCCAGTGTTTTGTTCTCTTGTTGGATCCCAGTGTTTTGTTCTCTTGTTGGATCCCTGTGTTTTGTCCTCTTGTTGGATCCCTGTGTTTTGTCCTCTTGTTGGATCCCAGTGTATTGTCCCCCTTTTTAAACTCGTATTGGGTTTCAATGTGCTTTTCTCTTGTTGTTCTTTGGTATATATATATATTTTCAATCTCATTGTTTATTCTTGTATTCTCGTGTTACAACGTAAACACAACGTTATCGTATAATCTTATTTGTCAGACGTGAACGTGACATGATATGTGAATTCCGGCCTGGCTGCAGAGCAACATCTCGTACTATCAACCAGATAATGTTACAGCAGCATGATTTTTACTTGGTTTTAGGGACTTTGAATATCAAGATTTCCCTAACCAAAATATGAATTTAGCGCAGCGAAACTTGGGCGGAAGTGACGGTCAGATAACCTCGAAAGTTAGACTCTAGGTGTGAAATTTCAATTATTTTAATAAAAAAGCGGAGTTGTTGTTTTTTTTTATTTCGTATGTTTTATGTCTTGATTACTTATAAACAATATGTAAAGTAACAGACTTGAGTCTGTTCCAACGCTTGCTTGTCATCTGGCAAAAGTTATACTGTTACTATACTAGAATGTTATGATGAATTTATTTAGAAATTATAATCTCTACAACTATTGGAACGTTTTTTAGCGACACAAAAAAATTAATAACGCGATGGGTTAAAGGAAATGACGTCACAGTTGCTATGTAAACAAAAATAAAATTGTGGACACACAAAAGTCATTTCCAGTATAAAGAGTTATTCCAATCGATTCTAGTATAAGTGTGTGTGTGTGAGTGAGAGTGTGAAGGGGTGGGGTTCGAAGAGAATTCGATGGCGAAGCACTGTTTCTGTTCTAGGCTTTACTGAGAGTCAAAATGATCAAGTAAGTGTCAAAGTGTGGTAGAAGTCGCAAGAGTCACCTAGACAATTGTTGAGACCATCAACATACCCATCTCCCCCATTTTCCGGTACGACGTCGACTTTTCAACGGTGGACGCGTTGTGGCTGAGTGCTAAAGCGCTCGGTTTCCAAACCGGGAGTCCTGGGTTCGAATACTAGTGAAAACTGGTACTTTTAATTTCAGGATCTTTGGGCGCCCCTGAGTCCACCTGACATTAGCTTTGGAAAGTAAAGGCGGTAGGGCGTTGTGCTGGCCACATGACACCCTCGTTAACCGTGGGCCAAAGAGACAGCTGACCTTTACATCATCTGCCCTATAGCTCGCAAGGTTTAACTTTTAAACCAACAGACACACACAAAGATCCCGAAATTGAAAACTAGGATTCGAACCAGGATTCGAACCCGTGACCCCCAGTTTGGAAACCAAGAGCTTTACCGCTCAACCACGGCACCTCCAATATATTCTAAAACAGTATGTATTTAATTTTAGTTTAGTTGCTTCAGAAATAAAGTAGGATCTTCTGATCATAAGATAGTTGAAATGATACATGAATAAACCGATGTGTTTGATAATATTTATGTAATTAATGTAATAATATTTGTTGTGAATTTCTTGTTCCATATGCTAGGACAATTTTTTACAAATACTCCATCTTCCTTAGTGCTATGAGAGCAAGGAATGGGTTGCCTGAGGCAGCCAGGAAAACCTGTGACCTGGCAGAATTTAAGTTATTGGTTAACATGCACGACTAGATTGACCTAGGACGTAATCGTCGTCGTCTTTTTTTATTTAAGTAACGTCTGTATGTTATAAGATAAGAAGAGATTCAACATGAGCAACAACTTGTCTTTTAGACGTGCGAATTAGATCTACGCTTTGCTTACTAAAACCTAGATCTCCTTGACAACGCATTGCCCTCAGTGGTATTTCTGTTATTTTGAGCTTCGTAGGACAAACATAAACTTCTTGTACAAACGAGTGTGACACTAAGCTGGTTATTGATGGGAACAAGTCCACGGGTTGATGCGCGTGAAGAGGAGATACATGTACTTTCGAATGTTTCCTCTTTTAACTCAAATGTCTGTGAGGAGGGCAGGGGAGGGGGGATGTTGTGTTTGTGGATGATGAGGGAGTTACTACATTTGTTACAGCTGGAGTTCTCTGACCGTAGTAAATCACTGGTAATTGTGACATTCGAGAGTAGAGGCCAGTCGTTGGAGAGAGAGTGAGAGAGAGAGAGTGAGAGAGAGCGTGAGAGAGAGAGAGAGAGAGAAGATAGATGAAGGATACGTTTAAACATATTAGTATGTAATTAATAATGACAATGATAAAGAGAGAGAAAGAGAAAGAGAGAGAGAGAGAGAGAAAGAAAGAGAGAGAAAGAAAGAAAGAGAGAGAAAGGAGAGGAGAGAAAGAGAGAGAGAGAAAGAGAAGAGAGAGAGAGAAAGAGAGAGAGAGAAAGAAAGAGAGAAAGAGAAAGAGAGGAAAGAAGAAGAGAGAGAAAGAAAGAAGAGAAAGAGAGAGAAAGAGAGAGAAAGAAAGAAAGAGAGAGAGAGAAAAGAGAGAGAAAGAAAGAAAGAGAGAGAGAGAGAGAAAGAGAGAGAGAAATGGAGAAAGAGGGAGAGAGAGAGAGATGGAGAGAGAGATGGAGAGAGAGAGGTGGAGAGAGAGAGAGAGATGGAGGGGAGAGAGAGATGGAGAGAGAGAGAGAGATGGAGGGAGAGAGAGATTGAGAGAGAGGGGGAGAGATCAATGTATACTCGAAATAGGTGAAAATAAAATAGAATCGAGAACTTGAGAGACACAGAGATGGGGGGGGGGGGGGGGAGAGGCAGACTGAGAAAACAAGACATAAGGAAAATGGGAGGCAGACACACACACACAAAAACAAAGAGGAGAGGGGGGGAAATTTGTGGAGGGTAAGTAGAGGGAAATAGATCAAACAAAAAGGAGAGAGGAAAAGAATATTAAAAAAACAACAACAGATGATGAAGAAGAGACAGAATGACAGACAGATGTGCAGACACAAAACACAGAATGAGACAGTTCAGAGAGTACGTCTTCAAAAGGGCTTACCTGTGTGACTGTGATATCAACCAGTTGGTATCATAGAACTGGAGGAATGACACCACCACCTGCCCTCACAATCAACTAGAAACAATCAACTAGAAGACACACCTAAGTGTGACGCCAAGATATATATGCTCTCTACTCATTCTGTGTCGCCGCGCCACCGGCCGCGCGCACCTACTGCGCCAACTCGCACCCCCCCCCCATCCCCACGCCCATCCAACCTTCTCTTCCACCTCATTTGCCGCGTGAAGGGAAGGTCGGAGGATATACCCACTCGAGTGGAGACCTATCCATTGGTAAACATGTCCGCATGTGGCGGGGCGGGGAGGGGGGAAATCTGCTCGCGTTGCACCCCCTCTTACCACCCCTAATTGTGCAGCGACGATGCATTTCCTCCACACACCCCCGTTTCACTTCACCCCCAACCCCCAGTTTATTCATACGCCTACAGATCTAGCTTCAGTGGGTTATTTTTTTTTTAAATGTTATTTTCTTGTAATCATGGTTTAAAAAGAAAAAAGTTGACTATATATGTCTTAGAGACTCCTGGAGTATTCTATTACTCTATTCAAACAGAACGTCGCGTGCTTGTGTGTGCTCGTGCGTGAGACCCCATTTTAGTTTGGTGACTTAGAATTAAACATTTAAAAAATAAATTGAACCAAAAGTTGATACACATGACCATTCATAGCAGGGGAGGTGACTCGGTTTAAATGCTTTAAATCCCGATGGGACTGGTGTTTGCCTTTGTAAATGATCTTTTAATTCAACAGTACTATTTGTTGTAACATATTTAGCACTATAAGCCTCACAGTATAAAAACATACTTGTCTAAATGATTAATTAATCCCTTTCAATATTAAGACAAATTTTGAAGCCTTGCATGAAAAAGGAACATTTTTTTAAAAAATTAAATAAAATAAAAAATAAAACAATTTTAATAAAAAAAAAAAGTGTAGGGAAAAATTGATGTCATATGCAAGTTTTATCTCCCCCTTAATAATAATAATAACCACTTATTGATTAAATAATTGTTTGATTTTTAAATTGATTCATGTGTTGTCATCGACAATGAGTAACTGCAAATTATTTTTTCTCTTTAAAAATTAATGAATGCTAGATTAGATATAATGTAACATTTTTATTCCCCCCCCCCCTTTTTTTTTTCCGAGAAAGAATCCTGTTTAACCGAATGAATAGTACACTTAATAATATTCCGATGATAAACATTTAGATCTAGACTTAAAGGACGACGTGCAAAATTTTCCTGAGCATTAATTTATAAGACTCTTCAGTCAGAAAAACCTTTCATTCGGAAATTCCCGAAAGTCAAGAACGTGATAGTCCTTTCAAATCCGATGATAGATATAGACCTAGATCTAGATCTCTAGCCAATTTATTTTTTTTTTTTTCATTTTTTGACTTGTAAAATGATAAAGGTCAAACTATAGTTTTCCCCCCGTGTGGCCAACGAACTAGTAATTCTTTTCTGAGCGATATACATCAATAGTAAAATTTCTATAAAAATTGTAAGAGCCGTTTTTGAGATCAGCGTGCAATTTCCTAGATATTGTTCTGATTTGAATAGAGTTATTGTAAAAAAAATATATATCTTGTTAAAAACAAAGCTTTTATTGAGTTAAGGGAAAACAAATTTTCAATCGCTGACATATATCTCAGTATTGCAAGGTTTATCTCCCATTTTTCTGCATAAAACAAAATTAAATAATTAATTACCACTTATTTATTAACCAGATGGATATTTTTAAAAATTGTATCATGTGTTATCTTCGACAATAAATAATCGTGTAAAAAGTTTCAACTTGATTAGAGAATGGGAAGTGGAAGAAATAAATCTAAAAGAATCCACCCAGACAGACAGACAGAAAGAGTTAACAAAACCTTATTTTAAAAAAGTTTATTTTGTTCGTAAAAGAGAATTATAAGCTTTTTTTTTTTTTTTTGTTCAAATTTGTGTTTGTTATAAATACACTTGATGATACATACGTATTATTATACATACCATCATTTGTTTCAGCACCTAGCTTCACTTCTATATAAATACACGTGCACGGCAAATCGGTTAAGTTGTCCCGGAGCTACACCTCATCACCACCACGCACGACATCAACACGTCTCGTCTTTTTATAAAAAGTTAATTCTCTAAACAGCCCCCAACTTCTCAAGAGATTTAACTCTTCCCTGCCACAAGTAGGTCATGGAGAACAGATTGATAAACTCCTTCTCTCCGTAATTATTTTTTCTCATTCCGATAGTATTATTCGTTTTGCTCGTTTGTATTTCACTATCCTGTTATGATAAAGCTTCAATAACTTTTTTGTTTATTATCATAAAATGTTATGTTTGGTATTGAATTATAGGAGAATGCATGCTCTTTTTACACAACACAAATTAAAGTTTAGAAATCCCAAAACCAATTTAGTTTCATGGGAGACAAACCAACGTTGGTATCGTCAGTTGCGAGAGAAAGAGTTAATGAGATTTAATTAAATCGAACAAAAAATACCCCCCGGAATCAATATATTGTGAGGGGCAGCCCATCACCAACTGTATATTATAACACGCAACTGCAACATTACGAAAATGCTTACTTAGTGGAGACGTCACGTGAAATCAAACAATATGCAGTCCCTGCCAGATGAATTAAACCCAGATCAAGTGATCGCGTAACGCCATTTCAAATATTTACACACTGGAGAGATCAGAAAAAAGGAGTGTAATTCTTGAGATGGTCAAAATTAAGAAGAAAAAAAAAAGACCGCAATCCTGTAAGATTTAAAATCTTGGTGACAGCGACCCAGATTTTCGACTCCGCCCCCTTCCCTTTTTTATTTTGGTATGGGGATTATATTCGCGTGTCAGTATGTGTGTGTGGGTGTAGATGTGACTGTGTGTGTCCCTTTCTTTTCCTGAACATAATTATGTCATCTAGATCTGTCATTAACAGAGCGGTGTCTTGTCTGTTGCTTCTTTTTTTTTTTTTTTTTTTTGTCCTTTTCTTTTTTTTTAAGTTTATATCAACTCTGTCTGTCTGTCGGTCTGGTAAAAAAAAAAGTTAATGTTTTTCTCCCAAACTCATTGTTGGATCAAGCTCAAACTTTGCACAATTATTTATTGGCGTAGACAATGCATGGAAGAAAAAAAACAATTAATCAATTAATTACTGGTAATTAATTGTTTTCTTTGATACAAAAAAGGCAATCAATCCTTCAGTATTTAAATATATGGCTAAACATGTAGGATTTGGTCCTCTAGATAATCGAAAACATCTTTTCTCCCACACCCATTCTCGGATCAAGTTTTAACTTTAAACATTTATTATACCTAACAAAACATAAATCAATTAAAAATTAACCAATAATTTTAATAAATAATTATTTTGTTTCTAAGTATGGAATTCTTTCTCTAGTTTTATGTTTTTTTAAGTGTTATATATTTTTCTTGTTTAAATCAACGGTTTTGTCGCCCCTACACACATGTACAATGGAAATCCTAAATTTGACAACAGAATACTTTAAACCCAAACAAATATTTGATGAAATTGTTTAAGATAGACTTAACACAAAACTCACAGAAACATCAGACGTAGACTGCGACCTGGTCATGCTACATCATGGGCTTGTTTTCACCATAAATTTGGGTTTTTCAACTATTACGATCCGACTCACATTCTTTAATAATAGACTAAAGAGGCTTTGTAAACAGAAGGAAAAATTATACATAGAAAATTTAAAGAAACCAAGGCAGAAAGAGTTTACAAAAAAGTATATAAAAATTAAACACCTAACCCAAAAAGTAAGTAGACAGCTGCAGTGTGAATACATAAACAATGTAATATCTAAAGATAACAACAAAAACCTATGGTCATACATTAAGTCTAAGAAAATGGAAACAACAGGCATAGCGCCATTAAAAGATGAACATAACATAATACATAATGATAATGAAACTAAAGCAAACATCCTAAACAAATACTTTGCATCAGCATTCTCAGCCCCAGGAGACAAAGACATATTTTTTAATTTGAACCAAGTAGACAACATAGAAGATTTAGTAGTACAAGAAAATGGAATTCAAAAACTATTAGCCAACACCAAACCAAATAAAGCGTCTGGACCTGATGGTATTCCAGCTAGATTACTCAAAGAACTAAGCAATGAGCTAGCCCCAGTGTTCAAAATACTCTTTCAGGCATCGCTTAACCAGGGCAGAGTACCAAAGGACTGGAAAGAAGCTAATGTCACCCCCCTATTTAAAAAAGGAGAAAAATCTGATCCAGGAAACTACAGACCAGTATCACTTACCAGCATCACATGTAAAATCCTAGAACACATAATATGTAGCAACATCATAAACCACTTAGACAAACATAATGTCCTCACCACATACCAACATGGCTTTAGGAAATATAGATCATGTGAAACACAACTAACAGGACTAATTGATGATTTTTCAAAAGGTTTAGATAATAGTGAACAAATAGATGCTATCTTACTAGATTTTTCCAAGGCTTTTGACAAAGTTCACCACCATAGTTTGCTTAAAAAATTAAAATATTTCGGCATTAATGGTCCACTGCATCAGTGGATTAAAGATTTTCTGATAGGGAGAGAACAAACTGTAATAATAAACGGCTCTAAATCAACACCAATAACAGTAAACTCAGGTGTACCTCAAGGAACAGTCTTGGGTCCACTACTATTTTTAATTTACATAAATGATTTACCAAATTGCATTAGTTCAGGAACAAAAGTCAGATTATTTGCAGACGATTGCATAATATATAGAACAATAAAAACAACACAAGACACAAATATTTTACAAAGAGAATTAGATGAATTACAGAAATGGGAATCAAATTGGAGCATGTCTTTCCACCCAGAAAAATGTCAGTTGTTAAGAGTAACAAAAAAACTAAAACAAATTAATTCCACATATCTTATTCATGGCAAACCAGTAACACAGACTAAAAACGCAAAATACCTAGGTGTTATAATAAATGAAAAACTGTCATGGAATCCACATATTGATGAAACTATAAAAAAATCCAACAAAGCATTAGGGTTTATTAAAAGAAATTTCTATAAATCAAATAAGAACATAAAACTAAAATGTTATTTAACCTTCGTTAGGCCAATAATAGAATATGCATCCACCGTTTGGGACCCCATAACTCAAGAAAACATTAAGAAACTGGAACAAACACAAAATAGAGCAGTGAGATTCATAACAAACGAATATTCACATTTGACTAGAGTAACACCATTAGTAAAATCACTAAATTTAGAAAGCCTTCAGGACAGAAGACTCAAAAGTAAAGTAGCAATTATACATAAAACATTGAACCATAATCTTCAAATACAAAAACAAAATTTAATAAAATACTCTGAAAGACACAAAAATAAAGGCACATTCCTCGTCCCATATGCTAGGACAAATTTGTATAAATACTCCTTCTTCCCTAGTGCTATTAGAGCATGGAATGGTTTGCCTGAGCTAGCCAGAAAAACCAGTGACTTGGCAGAATTTAAGTCATTGGTTAATATGCATGACTAAATGCATGATGCGTAGGACGTAATCATCTTCTTTTTTGAAGTAACGTCTGTATTATATTAGATAATCAATAAAATACATTATCATATAAAAGAAATTGAAAGCGAAATAGAGACATGTGTGGGCGATATAAGGTAATCAAATGAAAACTTTTTAAAAGGTAGACTGGGAGACATTATGAAACAAATTGATAAAACAAATAATGTCTAGGACGCCATAATTGACATATCTCTGTTGCATTACTTTGTGCTGCAAACGAAAGGTCTGAGTAATGTGATTTTATAGTTCTTAAAAGTGAAAAAAAAAATCATCTACCTTTTAAAATATATAGCTTATCGACACAGCAAAGATAACTAAGCTCGAGTATAAACTCCAATTTAAAAAAATTACTATTCTACATAAGGATTTGAGCCCAATATGATGTTTAAAAAGGATATTTCTCAGCGACATTCGATAGGCCCCAAGTCTGTAATTTAATACTATTGAGATTCAAACTAGAAACATGAATCCTGTACACTAGCGAGGATACTGTAGATAGTTAAGAGCAGTGCGAGCTAAGTTGGATCACGCCACACACGAACGCACAGATCGCACACAAATTCCACACGCAAAATACCACACATGTATATCACACATAAAATGAGCGGCTATGATTTACTAAGCCTGTAATCAATCCATCCATCCATCTATCTATCTATCTATCTATCTATCTATCTATCTATCTATCTATCTATCTATCTATCTATCTATCTATCTATTTAGAGAAAAACAACTAAGACTACTTGAGCGCTTTCACCAAAGATGGTTGCGCTCCATCATAGACATACGGTGGCAAAACCGCACTACGATCAGCGAGGTCCTTGCCGTTATGGACAGTATAGACTAGTATAGAGGGATTTCTTATGGCATGGGTGTAGCCAGGATTGTGTTTGTTTTTTATTTGTTCAAATTTGTGTTGTTTTTTTTTGTTCAAATTTTTTCTTTCCCCCCCCCCCCGGCCAAATATATATGTGTGTGTGTGTGTGTAATTAATCTTCATTACATTCTGACCCTTTCTGATTTATCGATGGTCCGGGGTTCATACCCTGCCCGCTCCCATCCCCCGTCGTCCTACCGGAGGTTTGGACTAGGATGTAATTATCTTCAACTCTGAAGGAACATCCGAAACATGTAAAACATTTTACAAACAATAGGTTCTTCCAGAAGTTAGTGGAAAAATTGTAGACTCCACGCCGCACTATTTCCGGTATTGAAAGCCAACAAAATGCATATTCTGTGGTATCTACAGTGCATTATCCTGCTATTAAAAAGTTTATTTCAAAAGCCTAACCTGTTATTCTTACTTAGACTTAGATCCTCCCGCGCCTTTCGCCGCATTGGGCGGCAAGCTGTTTCCACAAAAATACGTCACTGGCAATGTCCGAAGCCACTTCCAACCTGCTCTGAGGACCTCCATGAAAGTGTGGCGTGAAGTTGTATCAGGATGTCCCTGTTTGCGCTTTCCTTGTAATGGCATCCATGTCATCGCAACTCTTATTAATGCGTAATTCATTTTGTCGAACATGTCCCGCAAGCCTCATGTGACGCTCTGTCACAACCTTACTAAGGGGTCGACTCCCAGTTCGGCATTGGATTTCCTTGATTGAGACACGATCTCTAAAACTGACTCCTAAAATCCGTCTTAGCCTATGTCTTTGTTGAGCCACATTTAGTCTTTTTCAATTTCGGCAGATGACTATTCACTGCACTTTATTAATGGAGCCCATCCACTGGTAGAAATATGTAACCTCTCTTGGCTACGCTCTTGGAAATAGGTGACTGTAGTTTGCTTTAGATTTTATATCGAAAAGGGAAGCTTCATAGTCAAAATCATGTTTTTTGGGGGGTTTTAAACTAAAAAATCTTTGGAGTTTTTTTTTTTTTAACAAATTCAAACCCCCATTTAGCTACGCTCATAGAATTTGGTGAGTGTAGTTTGATTTAGACTAATGTTGAAGAGGGGGTTTTCAACCTCAAAACTCTCTGTAGGGGGATTGTAAACTCAAAACCATCTGGTGGGGTTTTAAAGTTTAAAAAAAAACATCTGGAGGAGGGGGTTTAAACTCAAAACGCCCCTTGGCTTGGCTACGCTCAAAGAATGTAAGTGTGTGTGGTGGGTTTGGCACAGAACAAACTAAATGACATGACGAAGGCAACTCGTAGGACGATTCCAAACTGTTTATTATATATTAAAGACCTGCAGCCATCCGTAAACACATGGTGTAGAACCAGGCACAAAAGGGAGTGGAGACGACGTAGATCCAGTAACATACGGACACTATAGTGACAAGAGATGCCGGTAGAATGGACAGTGCCCACGTTGTTCTGCCTTTACGCGGACACAAGGGGGAAGGGTCATGTGGATATCTGGGTGGCCGGTGTGGCCTAAAAAAAGTATCCACTCCACTACATGTGTTATTTACTTTTTTTTTTATATTGAAGAAATATTTTTTCATCTTCAAACCTCTCTGTAAGGGGGGGGGGGGCTAAACTCAAAACCCCCTTTGGCTACACTCATAGTATTTTGAGTGTGTAATTTGCTTTTTTTATACTGAAGAGGTGTTTTTTTTTATCGTAAATTTCGGTGGGGGGGGGGGGGTTTTAAAACCAAAATCTTCCTTAGCTATGCTCTTGGAATTCGGGGATTGTCGTTTGCATTATTTTTGTTTTGTTTTGTTTTATAGAAGAGGGTATTTAACTGCCAAACCCCCTGGCAGGGAGTTATAAAATCAAAATCCCCTTGTCTGTGCTGGGGCAAGTGATGGTTTAGGGTGAAAAGTTCACCTAAAATAAACGAAATGAAAGCAAAATAAAAACAAACACAGTCATTACATTCCGTCTTGCGGGGGAGGGGGGATTTCATTTGGGGGGGGGGGGGGGAGTTGTACCATGTCTTATGGTTCAACAGTTACGCTGGGCAGGACACGTATCCCGTATAGGGTACTGCCAAAAGCAGTCTTTTTTTGGTGATCTAAAAGGTGGTCAACGTATCTATCTTTCTATCTATCTATATCAATATATATATATATATATATATATATATATATATATATATATATATATATATATATAGAGAGAGAGAGAGAGAGAGAGAGAGAGAGAGAGTCAGTCTGTATGTTTGTCTGACTGCCTGTCTACTAATGATAATCTATGGAATGAGAGGTACAAAACAGAAAAGGGGCGGGCATAACAAAGGGAGAAAACTATACCTCAGCTACTTGCAGAAGTCCGATGTTTTGATCCTGAATACGTTTTCATCCTATGCCTCTAGGTTTCTGCTTTGGTTTATTGCCCTTTTAAAAAAAAGTACTCCTATTTGACCGTATCAGGATCTAACATTCCGAGTTCTGATCTCATTCAGAACCGTTTGAGAACTGCAAAGGTTATTCCAGTTGTGCTCAGGATACATTAAGCTAATTACAATGTACAATGTAAAACGCACAATTAAATAAAGGGCAAAGTGTCACTTGTAACATGAAGTCATGTATTTCAACATGTCCAAGCACGCATACGCACACAAACACACATTCACGCGTACACACACAAAGCTAATCCAAACAGGCACACTTTGTCTCTGACACACACAAAGAACGAATACGTTAGCATATTAAGTTCAACTTTTTTTTTTTTACGACAGTCTCCCGCCTCGACTCTCTCTTGTCCTTGATTGGCTGTCTGGCCGGCAGGTATGCGCTTCGTAGTTTTGTCACGTGTCTTAGAGTTCGCAAGATGACTAACGTCCTGCAGGAAGTCTGAGCTAAGACGTCCTAATCTTTCTATCAGATGGAACGTCCGCGACTTGTAAGACAAAAACTCTTCGTCTTTTGACCCGTTTCTGATTTTTGAAAATGGAATCCGTAGCCTTGGTGAGAGGGGTAAAGGATTCAAAGGATCAGATAGTTTGAAACAGATGCCTAACCTGCGGGCCATTTTCATTTCCGACACTCGTGTCGCGGGCCACATGACCGAAAAGGTACAAAAACGAAATGAAATTGACCTGAAACAATTTTATTAGAAACCTGTGGCTCTAGTACTTACATTACCACCGACTCATTTTTTTGTTCTCATATTGGTAAATATTCCCCATCGATCCTCCAATCTCTTGGGCTTGTATAACATCTTTCTTCACAGCTCAAGGCAAGAATGGCGCCATATTTCTTTTATAATGTCGTCTATATGTTGTTGTTTTTTTTAAAGAAAAACAGCTACTCTTTCTTTATGAATCAAATATCTTGGATTTTTATCATGTTTCCCCTAAAAAGTAAAGATCCATTCACTTTTCCTAGTAGATCCTAAATTCAGAGTCTAATGTAGTTTCTTCGGCTCTCCCATTTCATAAAGGTACACATATTAAATATTGTGGTACCAAACCATCAGAGAAAAAGTGAAGGCCCAAAGTAGGTAAAGATACATTTTTCACTTTGTGCTTAGGGTTCGGCGGGCCGAATGGAACCCCGCCGCGGGCCGGATCCGGCATCTATACAAATATGTCTATACAAATGCTCCTTCTTCCTCAGTGCTATTAGAGCATGGAATGGGTTGTCTGAGTCAACCAGGAAAACCAGAGGCTTGGTAGAATTTAAGTCATTAATTAACATGCATGGCTAGATTGACACATGAAATGCGCACGACGTATTCATCTTTCTTTGAGGTAACGTCTTTATTTTATGAAATAAGAAGGTAAGATCAACGCACAACAAACACTTGTACAATGTACACACTAGCGCTTTCAACAGACAGTGTGCTAACGGGATTTTTCCAAACGCCATTTTCAAGACATTGTATCAGGATGGCAGTTTAAAGCCCCTGCGGGCAATGGCGTCATGGGATCCGGAAGTTCAGCGGAGGGGGGATTATGACGTCAGAGCATGAGGGTCGTTCACACATAGGTGGAAGCAACCAATCCAAATCGTTTATTTCGTATTTAAACATCGAGGTCCAAAAGGATTTTTTTTAGGAAAAAGCGTAGTGATAAAGTTTGAATACTCTTTCCATTATGAGAAATTGTATAGGAAAGAGTCATTTATAACATTTGTAGTAACCTAAATGCAACTTTTGAAAAAAAAATTGATTTAAAAAAAAAATAAAAATAATAAACAGTGTTTTCTTAACTTTCGCTGGTGATACGTTCTAAGACCGCACTCGAAGGTCAGATTTTCGCGGTATTTAATTTCATATACGTACGTTTTTCGGATATGCTTACAGCATGCTTAGAGCGCTTTTGTCCAATCACAGGACAATGAGGACATCGCCAAACACTTGAAACCTCTAGATAACAATTTCCCATTTCATTTTTTTATTATTATTATAGCTTTTATATAGCGCTACTTTCATGCATATAGCATGCTCAGAGCGCTTTGGTCAAATCTCATTTGTGGACCAGTTGGGGGGGGGGGGTATCCAGGAGTTGGTTTTCCGTGCTGCCTTTAGGCGCTCAGTAAACGCCACTCTGCTCGAGTCGCGTGTCGAACCTCGAGCCCCCTTCTAGGTAGCCAAGACAAGCCTAGTTCAAGCTTACTTGGCCTCTCTACCACGCTTCCCACACTTTTACATGCTGTTCCTTTTAACTCATTAGATGTTCAGTAATTTTTTAGAAGTGTCATACAGCACTGTTATATCGCATTACAGTATAAAAGAATTGGTTGAGGCGAGGGTGTATGTGAAGGATTCCTTATTTGGTAGTGTAAGCTAACCAGTTGATTTGCTTGTACAATTAACTCTTTCTCTCCGTAATTATTTACCACATTCTGGTGTAATCAAGGCTGGTATCGTCAGTTAGGAGAGAAAGAGTTAAGGAAGGTAAGCGCTCACAAGGCGGACAAAGAAAACGCTTTAGGGACACCCTCAAAGCTTCTGTGAAAGCGTTCAGCATTAACCCAGAAGCACACGACAGAGCATCATGGCGTCGCGCTGTGAGAACTGGCGCACAAATTGCTGAGGAAAAGAGAACAGCGCTGGAAGAAGAAAAGCGCCAGAGAAGAAAAGCATGGCCAATGACACTAGCTCCAGCTGGAATAACCTGCCTTGTGTGCAGCCGAACATTCCGGGCTCACATAGGTCTCACCAGCCACATGAGGAGGCACAAAACCACAATGCAAAACCTTCAGCCCCCTGGATGACAAAAGTGGTCATCATCGAACCACGATGGACGAACTATACAGCTATTTTGGCCAATTAGCTTCCAGAAAGCTTAACGATGACGTATTAAGTTGTTTTGTTTTTTTTTTGTTCCAATAGGCTACTGTGTATAGATATCGTACGGCGTTGTGAAAACCTGTGTCAACATGTAAAAAAAAACAAACAAACGCGAGAGTATTTTTTTATTTTTTGAAAACCCTTTCCACAAAAATTGGGTCTGTGAAAGTGTATGGACCACTGTAGCAGTATAGCACACTTTGTTCGTATAGAACGTCCAAATGGCTTCAATTTGCAGAGTGAGAGAGGAGACTTAATATTACAAGTGCCCGGTCGTTTTTCTTTTTATATGCTTCTGTTTATGCAGAACAATTACAAAACAGTATATAATGTACACACAAGAAGTTGCAAAGGGAAAAGATCGTCTCTCGAGACGTAAAATGCCACAGATATAATGTACTTAAGTTATGTAGCTACGTCATGTTCTATGTTTTGTAGCAAAAATAAGGCCCCCAGCTTAGAGGCGGGCATACTGTATTGTTATAGTTACAGCGTTAGAGACGGATGAGTCCGTTAGCGATATGCGTTTACGGTATATATATATAGGCCTACTCTACCCTTACGGCTAAGGGCCCCGCACATGACTCTCGCCCAGCCCCCCCCCCCCCAGGGCCCCTCGCACTGCTAAGGCCGCCCCTGCATATAGAAGACATTACCTCTCTAATTAACATGCACGACTGGATTAACATTTTTTAAGGAACGTCTGAAATCTATAAGATAAGAAAGTCTTCTTGTTCGTTCTCAATATGATAAGATAAGAAATGATTCGAATGTCTAATATTTTTATTGCCCCAAGATGAAATCAAACTTTCGTGGGGCAAAAAATAAAGGGGGGGGGGGACAGGAAGGCGAAGGTTATTACTGATGAGGGACTAATAAAACAAATCTTAATATAAAACACGAATTAATGTAAAAGCTTTTTAAGCGAAATGAAATGCCTGCATGAAATAAACAAGATGGCTGTCATTGTGAAATTCATTACAGGGCAGGGCAACCAAACTGGCACACCCCATAACATGCCAATCATGAATGGTTACCCCTTCCCACCCTCAACCATATTCTCACTGCCAACCTCCCCCCCCCCCCCAATCCTTTCCCTCCCCCCCCTCCCCGCAATGTTGTATCTAATAGACGGACGTGATGACGATTTATATTATCTAGAGCTCCTAATATTTTTTTTTTACAAAGCGTAAATATGTCTGTCTGTCTTGTCTGTCTGGTAAAAATAGTGTACACGTTATTTCTCACACACCCATTCTCGGATCACGTTTAAACTTTTGCACAATTATTATTATTGATTGGGGTGGACAAGACATAAATCAATTTAAAAAATTAACCATCACAGTCAAATAATTTGATACGAATAAGGGAAATTAATCCTTCAGTATTCACAGATATCGCTAAATATGTAGGGTTTTGTCCCCTGAGAGACTTTTGCATTTAAAAAGTTAACCAAGTAGTCAATTAATTTTGTTAATTATTTATTTGTTTGATATTGTGTTTGATATTTTATTATTTTTTTATTTATGATTTATTTTATTATTATAATTATTTCCCTTTTTCGATATCAAACATTTTTTTTTTAAATGCCAATAGTTAATTACTTTTAAAATTTCAACGAACATACAATGTTTCTCTCGACAAAGAATAATTGTGAGCAAAGTTTCAACTTGATCCGAGAATTGCGAAGTGGGAGAAAAAAACTTGTTCTCAAATTGTATTTGTAGGCCTATTTGTGTATTTGACCGAGAATAAGTTCAAGTAAAGCTTTGTGCAAACAACACTAAAATTAGATGATTCTAACGCAGTTGATTGCATATTGCTGACTATACAGGCTAAAAAGTACATAAATGCATGCCTGGTTGAATGTAGGCCTACATGCTCAATAGTACATAAATGCATGCCTGGTTCAATGTAGGCCTCGTCATTCTACACAAATTACAGTACATGGTTGTACATGATTGATTGTATACACGACTGATAATTAATGTTATGATTGATAGTACATTACTGATGGCACATGATTGGCCATGACTGAGCATTCATGATTGTACATAATTAATTGTATATGACTAAATGTATAATGATTATACATTATCGTACATAATTATTATTATGCATTATTGATTTATATAACTAATTGTACCTGTTTATACCTGATTGATTTTAAACAATTGTGCATGATTCTAATTTTAATTCACTGATTGTGCATTATTGAATGATTAACTGCTCATGATTGATTGTCATGATTAATTGCGTATGATTAATTGTACATGATTGATTTGCACTTGGCCGAAAGTACATGATTGATTGTGCATGATTGTGACAGTGCTGGTATACAAGACGCTCTGTTGTCATTTATCCTTGTGACTCAATCTTATATGATACACAAGTTACTTCAATAAAGATACATTAAAGTCTCAATAAAACAGGTCACCACGTCTGCGTCTGTCATTTTATAATCTGCGTCTGCCATTTTATCGTCTGCTCCAAGCAGGTTTTGTTTTCGTATTTAATCGCTTTTTATGTTAGCGATAGTAAAAAGATACAAGTGTCAAAAGCAGTAGGTGTAGGCCTACAATTCAAGCGTACATGTCGAAGGTGGGGCAGGTAGCAGTAGGAGCGGGATGGGAAGTGTCATCACTTAAAGGACGTGATCTCTCTCCCCCTAAAAAAAAAGATTTTAAAAATAAGCAAAGTAGATAACTCTCACTGCATCTTGCTGTGGTGTCCTTTTCTGTAGCATTCACCGCCCATTAACACAGGAAAGGCTGCGGAGTTGGGATTTTTTTTTTAATAGCAAGACATTTATTTTTAGGACCCGCTGAGCAAGTTAAATAATCAAAGCTGATGTCGGAAAAAATGCTAATCAGCTGTCAACGCCTTCAAATGTCACATCAGTAGATAACTTCCCTTCCCTCAAGTTTTGTAAATGACATCATATATGAACATGTTCCCTCCATGCAGATAAGGATTTTTTGGTCACACTGTTGTTGTCCTAATATGTTTAATGATGAGGTAGCGGGCCGTAAGAGTATTGCCATTAAGGATGACGTAGCGGGCGGTAAGAGTAGTGCCATTAAGGTTGAGGTTGCGGGGCCGTAAGAGTAGTGCCATTAAGGATGATGTAGCGGGGCCGTAAGAGTAGTGCCATTAAGGTTGAGGTAGCGGGGCCGTAAGAGTAGTGCCATTAAGGATGAGGTAGCGGGCCGTAAGAGTAGTGCCATGAAGTGGGGGAAGATAAACCTACCATGTTTTTAGAGACTATTTTAAGAAAATCATGTTAAGGGGCGGTTTTATCATGTTAAGAGACCTTGTCAAAAGACCAGACCATGTTAAAAGACCATCTTTATAGACCATGTTAACAAACTATAATAAGAGACCATATGACCACTGTAAAGGCAGTATTGTCTTGCCTTTCTCGTTTTGCATTTCTAAACCAAAGTCGAATCTAGTTAGTCAGGGAAGGGCCTTTTAAATGATGAGGTCCTGTGAATATTGTAAGACAGGGGCTACATCAGAGCCGGCCTTAGATAATTGGAGGCCCTAGGCGAATGAAATTTGGTGGCCCCAAATAAAATACATAATCGATGCAAATCGAAAATATAAATTGAGACTGAAAAATGAATGACGTAATTTATTTAAAACCTGCCTGTATGATCTAGAGCTTAATATCGTATTGCACGTAGGATGTGGACCGATAGTATGTCCCGCCAGGGCCGATTAAGGCGCATAGTCCTCCCCGTCTATTTCACAATTTTTCGTTTGTTTTTTTTAAGAACTAGTTTCCATGCCAACTGCTTTAGCTGCAACATTTAGTTTGGAAGTTACTGATATGTATTTTCTTCTATGAGATCTAAATCGTGTACAAACTTTAGATTTAAATTTGGCCACCCGAAAGAGTAAATCTCTCTAGAGTTATATCATAATATTTTCGAGGAAAATATTAAAAGAAAACGAAAAGGAAATAACTTCTTCCAGCACTCCTTTTGGATATCTATATTGGTTTATCTAACATTGGGTTAAGTTTACACAAATCTAATAATTGCCAAGTCTACATGATTCCATCTGTAGTTGACCAACTCTGTTGAAATGACATATAAATAGAAAATGCTATCTTATAAAATTCAGACTACGCGTGTTCCTGGGTCAATATAGTCATGCATGTTAACCAATGACTTAAATTCTGCTAAGTCATTGGTTTTCCTGGCTGGCCCAGGCTCCATTCCATGCTCTAATAGCACTAGGGAAGAAGGAGTATTTGTCCTAGCATATGGAACGAGGAATGTGCCTTTATGTGCGATCGCCTTGCAAACTGATGTTAAGAATATATGCCTAAGATTAATCAGTGATTGCTGTAAGTGGTGTTACACTAATGTTTCTAAATAGGCCAAGATACGAGGAGAATGCTATTATATATGTATAGTACCAGCGAAGTCGTAATTGTTTCTAACTTCATAATAGGTGTTATTGCGACCTATTTCCATTGCAGGTTTGCAATAATATAAACCTCATTGGCAGTCAGTGGAGTAAGTGCGGATCAGGTACAAGATCTTATTTTAAAATTGAATGCTGTAAGATTTTAAGCCTTTGAGAGTAAATGCTACATACAAATGCTGTTTCTAATTTTACAATCTAATATTTTAACACTGATAATGTCTAACGATAAAATGTCACAAATAGCGAAGTTTTTAATAGAATCGACATTAAATTACTCTTCCCGCTGTGTTGTAACCAACATAATTAGCTCACTGCAATGATTTCATGGAAAATAGAGAAACGGCATCCCAGAAAATTCATCCAGATCCTACGACACCTATACAGTTAGTCTAGTTGCTCCATTAAAATAGAAGATTTTTTTTTAGCATCGAGACAGGTGTGAGACTGGGGTGAGACAGGTGTGAGACTGGGGGGGGGGGGGTGCATCTTATCTCCCTTCCTCTTCCTCCTAGCCATCGACTACATAATGAGGAGAGCAATGAACCAGACTGCCTTTGGTATTCCATGGCGTGAACAAAACCGAATGACGGACTTTGCTGATGACGTTGCACTACTCGGGGCTACAAATAAATACCTTCAAGAAATGACGGAGAGCCTAGATAGAGAGGCACCCTAAATTGGCCTCCGCATAAACTTGGATAAGACTAAAATTTTGCGAGTGGGATATAAGGCAAAGAGTACCCTTGTCAGACTTGGCAAGTCAAAGCTTGAAATGTTGGACAAGTTCACATACCTTGGCAGCATCATAACAAATGATGTAGCGTGCCGAATAGGAAAGGCAGGGAGCATTTTCCAAAGGTTGCAGCCTATTTGGGTAAGCCAAGCCATTGGACTCGTGACAAAAATACACCTTCTCAACACAATCGTCATCCCAACAGCAACATATGCATGTGACTCATGTGAGACATGGAAGTCATCTGTCAAAATTGAGAAAAGACTAAATGTGGCTCAACAAAAATGGCTGAGACGGATTTTGGGAGTCAGTTACACTGATCGGGTCTCAAACAAGGAAATCCTATGCCGAATTGGGAGTCGAACACAGAGCGTCGCATGAGGTTTGCGGAACATGTTCTCCTACAAAAATGAACTACGCATACCAAGAGTTGCGATGACACGGAGGCCAATACGAGGAAAGCGCAAACAGGGACGTCCTCGCATAACTGTGGTAAAAGGTATTCCCCTGGAGTCTCTTCGGCACTACTTCTCTCATCAAGAGGCATTTTCACTTCTTCGACTGCTGTATCTTTGTATGAATCATCTGACTAGTGACACTTTTCTTCGACAAGTTCATGGTCTCTTTGTTTTCAGTGCTCTTATCGGATTTCTTCTTACACGATAGGGATGATGAAATAAACTACCCTACATCCTGAGAGTAACACGGCACTAGTCAGCGCTATGGAAGTTACTCCTTGAAATTGAGAGTAACCCCGCAAGAAAAGTGCTAATAATCTGTGTGGAATGCATGCAACAGGGTCACTGACTAATATAACAACGTGAAAAGCAAGATTACATGACAGTGACGTAATTTTTAATTTATTTAAAAACAAATTTCGGATGCTCATTTGGGGGCCCCCCTCAAGTGGGAGCCCGGGGGGATCTTCAAATTCTTCCCCTTCCTCCCCCACCCTAGCTACGCCACTGTAAGCAATGATTGTATCATGGTTCAAGGAAAAAACAACAACTATCCAACGATCATTTTTATTGGGAAGACTTTAGGGGAAAGTTAATAGGGAGTTTCACCACGAGCTAACCGCACCAGGTGAAACCCACCCAAGTGACACCACTGTCTGTGACCAAATTAAAATAAACAGTTACTAATTCTTTTTTTTTTTTGTGTTTACAAATATATAAATAATACGTCGTTACTCTTTTCATGTCTTAGATCTATATTTACATTGTCGTTTTAGTAATATGTTTCAGTCCAAAGGTCCTATATATTTATGACTATGTGATCAGGAATATGGAAGTCACTAAGATTTTGATGGGAAGTTTTTATAATATATATGTCAGTAATTCTAGTAATGTTACTTCAAATTAAAAGAACTACTTCCGTGTATTTTAAGATTTGTAATGGACAATAAACATATACTAACATGGAGCTTGTGTATTCTATAGATTTCAAGACTTATTCTAAAGAGAATGAATTTAGTTTCGCTGAAAAAATATGTTGCAGCTTATCTTGCAAAAACATTGTTGCATTTAGTAGAGCTAGAGTATCAGAAGCTAATGGGTAAGTTAGTATTTTACTAATTTAGAATTAGATCACTGATCAGTAATAGACTAGACTAGTATTCTAGTTATTATAATAATAATAGTATTAATTATTAAGTTTAAGTAAGTAACTAGTTAAACTAGACGTCTAGTTAGTATTAGTTAGAATCTAGATCTAGTAATAAGTATCTAGACCTAGATCTAGAATCAATCTTATCTACTAGATCTATCTAGTATCTAGATTTAGATGATCATGAAAAATATTTTAGATGATCATGATTGATGTAAACTGTAAATAGTGTACTGACTGTACTGTAAATTGTATCATAATTATTTAATAATTTATTTTTATTAAGTAGGAGTTAGAGTTATTAAAAATAAAATTAGTAGATTACTAAACTAAATACAAAGTTTAATCTATAATTATTATTAGATTCTATTAAATCTAATCTAGGAGTAGTGGCACTAGTGGCAGTACTAGATTATTTGATTATTAAATAATATTCTCTAGACTTAAGACTCTCTTCTCTAGAGATCTACTGTATTAAATATTTTGTACTATTATTTTTTTCTAGATCTAGATTGTAAATTCTAGTTTAGATTCTAGATCTAGACTGAGACTCCAGACTTAGATATGAATATGTTAAGACTAGTAACTGTGTCTACACTAGACAGTCTAGTGACCTAGTCCTAGTCTAGATCCTAGAGTTGTGATCAGAGATGTTTGTTTAAAGTAAAAGTCATCATTAAGTCTAATATAAGTTATTTTACTAATATTAGACAGTTAAGACTACAGGGGAGTAAAGTACTTTACTGACTATAGTTAAGTGACTGAGACTGATGAGTTTGACTTTTTAAATTCTAAGTACATTTATAAGTCATAAGTTGACTGAATTTTAGTTGTCTTAAGATCTAGATTATTCTAGATTTATTTGACTTAGACTTAGACTAGATCTGGTCTTTGACCCACTAGATCTAGAATCTAGATTATTCTAGATCTACTTTAAATGTGTTTACAGGGCGTAAAAAATCTTCACCTTTGAAATAAAATAAAAAGAGAAAATAAAGGAACTAGAACTAACAAACGCAAAATAGAGCAGTGGGATTTATAACAAGTGAATATTCACATTTGATTAGAGTAGAAAACCCCATTAGTAAAATCACTAAATTTAGTGACACTTCAGGACATAAGAATAAAAAGTAGAGCAGCAATAAAATTAAAACTAAAGTTTATCTATCTTGATCTAGAATAACCTCTAGAGATTAGATTTAGATCAAGTTTAATCTTTAAGCCTAATGCTAACTACTCTTCTACTGTAGTTCTAGAATCTAGTAGAATTCTTAGTCAAATAATTATAATAAAATCTATATTATAAAGTTATAAAGAACTTGAAAAAAAAGATTTCCAACCATAATAAAGTGATCCTTTAATTAATTGTGATTTTATATCATAAAATTTTCTATTTTTGACCCAAAAAAATTTGGTTCATTAAATATTAGTCTTGATGATCATAATTATGAGCAAGACACACAGCTAAACTCATACATATAATAATGATAATTTTATATATAAATTGTAACTTTAAAAAATATTATAGACTTTGTTTGTTTTACAAGTTTAGTGGGTTCCTTCAGAAGGTTATTGCGTCCTAGCTTGACCTGCAAGAGACAGCAATGGGCTGACATTGTAATGACAGTTTAGATTGCCTAATACATGACCAGGCATCCACTAATCTAGATCTTTAAAAAAAGCAAGATGTTGTTTTTTTTTTTTATTTAAATATTTTTAAAAAAATATTTTTGTTTAGATTCAGATACTGGGCAGTTGATTATTGAGGAGACTTAGAAGAGTATTGAGGAGACTTAAAAGAGTTAAACATTATCTTTTACTCAAAGACAGTTTGACAATCAAATATTTTTTAATTTTTTTTTTTCAAACTACTTGAGTCCTAAGCTTATTTTAATCTTTGATTCTGTCAATCTGTTAGGGACAAAGTGGAGATGTGCTATGAGGTTTGTGTCGTGGACTTGGACAAACCATGGCAGGAATACGAAGTGACCACTTACCCATCGCCAGTCAAATACATGAGGTGGGATCCGGCAGGCACATCACTTTTGGTTGTCAACGCTGCAGGGAGGTTTAGCTTGTGGACTATGAAAGTAAGTTGCCCCCCCCCCCTTTTTTTTTTAAAAACTCTTTAGTCAATTTTATTTCTTAGGAAGAATGTATATATTTGATATTAAATTCATGAATTTTCATGTAAGCTAGTTTCTACCCCCCCCCCCCTTTTTTTTTTTATTAGGTGAATTTTATTTCTCAACTAGGATTTACATTGACTTGATTAGACATTAATATTCATGAATTTTTGTTGTAGAACAACCTGATCAATGTGTGGGAAGAGTCAGGTCATGTTGACATGGACAAGGAAGAAATACTTGTTTTAGCTTGGCTACACAATGGCTCGCAAGTAAGTTGCCATAGAATCTAATTTTGTAAAGAAACATACGTAATTTTATAAGTTGTTGGTGGTTGGTAGAAGAGTGGAGTTGTTGAACAATCTATTTACTTGAAATGTTATTAGTTGCAGTTCCGAGTTCTTAAATGTCCAAATAACAACAGAAGGAATAGTATAAAATAAGTTAATCCTGCCTTTTAGAACACAAAACTTTATCACATAAAGAACGGAACAGTCCACGGCATCAAATCACTGCAAGAGTGTTATCTGTTAATCTCAGTCTCTAATCTATTTCCATTCTAACTTTTTAATGTACTGTCGCGTCACTAAGGAAATAACCAACTATTAAGTCATTACAAAGTTTAAATTTAAAAACAATCAAATCAAATTGATTGATAGGATGAAAATATTTGTTTAATGTCTTGTTTCTGGGGCTATCAGAAAGTTACATTCTCAAAATAAAAATCATGATGTGCAAATATTCCTCTACTATTCAAACTTTCAGGTTTTATTTAACCCTGAAGCAAGGGATGTGATCACTTACCCAGATAAATTTTCAAGAGCTAAAATGATTCCATCAGTGACACAGTTTGGGAAAAAACCTGTGGATGGATGGATAGCAATCACGTCAACAGCAATGGTAAGCTCAACATTGTTAACTCCAGTAGAAGGATAATAAAATGAGTATTTCAATTCATAAGAATAAACATGCGGGACTAGATTAACATATGGATACACGTGGGAAATTATTATCTTTTGTTTTGAAGGAACATGTGTAATTTATAAGATAAGATTAATTTAATTAATTTAAGACTGGTGGAATAAATCATTTATGAACTTTTTTTTTCTTCTGTGAAGTAATTAGCAACATGTGTATGTCATTATCATTAAATAAGTCAAGCTCAAGTTTGGAGATTGGCTCAAATTTAATCTTCATAAAAAGCTGTTTTAATTGTGTTTTTTTTTTGTATAGAGCATCTTTCATACTTATAGAATGATCAGTGCGCAATGTCTTTTTTTTTTTACCAGTCGGTGGGGTATTTATGAGAAGGTTTCCGCGCCGCTTTAGGCTCTCAGCAAAAACAAATATGCTTGAGCTGTGTTTCGAACTCGAGCCCGCTTGAAAGGTAGCCAAGCATTTCAAGCCTGTCAGCCACACAGTCCACTGGTTAGCAGTAATACTTAGAAGAAACTTTTAATGTCCTCAGTAAACTGGCTATCTCTTCAGACTATGTCATCAATCTATTTTATTAAGCATTCAATTTTTCTTGTGAATAAAAAACATATTTGATCATAGATCAGGATTTATGGCATAGGAATTGATAACAAATTTAACTATGCCATTTATTGTTATTTATTTTTTACCTTTGTATTTTTTTTTTTTATATATTCACAAATGTAATGTTGAAATGAAAGTTTATTTTCTAATGTGGTCATTCATTAAAAATATTTTTTTTCCTTTAGGTCCATGTTGGTCTCATACCAGACAAAGAATCAGCGTTGGTTACAGCCAAAGCGTCCATTGGTCAGACCAATAGCCACATCATACAGGCTGATGTAGCATTTATGCCTGATGGTCAGATTCTGATAGCCACAAGTGATGGCTATTTAACATCTTCAGTCCATTGCTATGTAGCTGCTGTGACCTTGAAAAACCATGTGTGCAGCATTCGCACCAGCCCATCAGCCAGTTTTTTCCTTAAAAAGCAGTCAGTGGTTAGTTGTACTATTATATTCTACTAACATACATTTTCACTCAAAAAGAACTAGTTGTAACTCTAGTTTAAATCTCAATTAACCATGCTGGGAGTTTATCTGTCAGGATTAACAACCTTGTCTCATTAACTATAACTCCAAATTTTTTTTGACACAAGTTTTGGGGATATAGAGATGGCTGGTCGTTCTGTTGCTTGAATAGATTGGTCAAAGAACTCACAAGTTTATTTTAATTTTGCTTTTAATCTTTACTATCGTTCCTTCTTGTTTTAGCCTGATGGTACACAAGAAGAACCACGTTTGACAAGGTTAAGTTTTCTGAGCAGAGAAAACAGCGAGATCTTATTAGCTTGTTGGGGAACATCATCATTTAGCTGTGTGGAGGTGAGCTTACTCTATAATAATAATCATGAGTTAAACAAAAAAATGAAGTATTTCACTTGGCCTTGCAGATCCACAGGTGACCTTATATATTTGTCACATCTGGCACAAATAAAGCCATTGTTTGCCAGTGATCCATAATAAGTTCCCTTTTTTTAGTTGTTTTTAATGTTGTGGCCAATCTAGATGTCAATTTGATTTTGACAGGAAGGAAAATAAAGGAGTCCATGCTATTGGATGCATATGCTAGTTAAGATAAAGTTAATATTGATTTCCTTTGTACCAATTGCACGATTGATTACTTCAAAATGCCTCTTGGTTGAGAAAGAGAGTTATCTTGTATAAATTAGAAGTATGTCAATAATTCTAGATTCTGTATAAATTAGAAGTATGTCAATAATTCTAGATACTGTATAAATTAGAAGTATGTCAATAATTCTAGATTCTGTATAAATTAGAAGTAAGTCAATAATTCTAGATTCTGTATAAATAAAAAGTATGTCAATAATTCTGTATAAATTAGAAGTATGTCAATAATTCTAGATACTGTATAAATTAGAAGTATGTCAATAATTCTAGATTCTGTATAAATAAAAAGTATGTCAATAATTCTGTATAAATTAGAAGTATGTCAGTAATTCTAGATTCTGTATAAATTAGAAGTATGTCAGTAATTCTAGATTCTGTATAAATTAGAAGTATGTCAATAATTCTAGATTCTGTATAAATTAGAAGTATGTCAATAATTCTAGATTCTGCAGAATAGAATTTTCAAAATTTTTTTTGTTTGTGTTCATCTATCTCTTTTTTTTTTTGCAGGCCTGGCATTTGATTGATCAAACCATTCCCTTGAACAGAATGTTCCAGAATGCAGCTGTTACAGAGTATGCCTACAAGACAAAGCGTTGGATACACAAGTCATCTTTCACACAACGCTCAGCACTCACGGATATCGCCAGACCAAAATTACCCATCAGTCGTTCCTTCAACATGGAGTCCACAAACTTCCTGTCCTACTTTGCATGCACCTACAGAGATGGCACCATTAAAATTGTTCATCGACAAAGTTATCAGGTAAGATCTTTAACTTCTATCAAACTATGTCTCTTTTGTTATGCTTCCACTAAACTAATTACTAATATCATAATTTATAATTCAGTGAGAGTCCAATGTGACAATTCTGTGATATTTTGTCTTGATAGAAATTTTTCCCTTAGCAATTTCTCGTGTGACTAGAGATCAATCCTCAAAACACATTCACAAGTCAATTGGTGTCATATATTTATTCATTATATGTGAATTTAAGTTTCTAAATTCAATTCATTGTTTCAATACTTTAACAAAATATTCAGAAATTTTTTTTTAATTGAATTGAATATTTTGCAAAAGATCAATAATCAAAGAAAGAACAACAGCCCTTATAAAATAACATTTTAAGAAGTATCATTTTGCTAATGAAATTTAAAATTTGATTGATTTCATCAAAAGTCTAAAAAAAAAAGCTTCCATTAAGAGTTGTGTAATCTTGTTGTTGGCAGGTAATCCACACAGCTTTTATGGAGCAGCTGATCAACTTCAAATCCTTGGTCCCCACTGACAATGTCATTGCAGAACCATTCGAGAAACGAGCCAGGCTCTCTGTGCCTCACTTGGTGACAGTTGTTCAGACTAACACAGGCTGCGGGTTGGTTGGCCTTGACGAGTCTCGGCTGTATCTGTTCCGCATCTTCAACTCTCGTGACGGCTCCTTGCAGCTGATGCCCCCCTTTGTGATCCTCCTGCTGGAGTATACGATGTTTGTAGGGCTGGATGTATGGGACGTACTACTGGCTGTAAGACAAGGTTGGTGAGAATAAGATTAGAGAATAATCCTTTAATCCAACATTTAAATAGTATTAATAGATGCAAGAAGAGGGGATTCAGTAAGTTTGGTTTTTATCGTCGTCAATGAAAAACAATGGTGATTCCGAAGAGTTGTTTTTTTAAATTGTTATCAGTTAAAAAGAAAGGTAATTCATTAGAATTGTTTTAATTGTAATCAGTTAAAAAGAAAGGTGATTCAGTGGAGTTGATTTTATTGTCATCATTTCCAAAGAAAGGTGATTCAGTGGAGTTGGTTTTACTGTTATCATTTTGTCACGTATTACGAATTGAATTCTACTTTTAAATGGCTTGCCTAGGGAAACGTGACAATAGAAAAAGGTAGTTGTGTCACTTATCTTAAGTCTGAATTTAATCAAAGACTTACAATGAATAACAAACAAAAAATGACACAAGAAATCGGAAGGTAAAATATCAACTTAATGTTTAATCATAATATAACTCAATACAAAATGGAAGGGTTGACCAAAACCCTTTTACAAAAATGGCATGTAAAAATATTACAATACAAGTGTTTGAAAATATAATTACAAATACAAGCAAGGCCTTGAAAAAAAAAAAAATCTTAACTTACACGATCGATTGGTATACCACGCACGGGTCACGCAATGTCTCCGCTATTCTGTCTCACGGCTGTCTCCGTATGTCTGTCCGTCAATGTTACGCGAGCGGTCTTTATATAATCTACCGCGCGTCGATATCTAGTAATTTCTAGAACAGAAAGTCATCAACACCCAGATCTAGAACGCTCTTCAAAGAGACAGAAGAAAAGAAAAAAAAAAAAACCACCCTCCTTTCAACCAGAGGTACACACATAGGTCAAGGACCGGTCACTGTCTGTGTGGCTTGACTCTTGAAGAATAAAAAAAAAAAAACTTATTACACAAAGGGGCAGACAACCTACAGGTCAAGAAAAAAAAAACAATAGTATCTAGGCATTGTTACCTAGATACGTAACACCTCCCTCCTAAAAATAAAAGTTTACATTTCCACGAAATGGAAATCTTTTTAAAATAATTACAAAAATGATATTTACATTACAGAATGTATTTATCATGATATATATAAAAAAAATATACATCAAAATACTTTTTACAATCTAGATAAGGCATCGGCGATAACATTTTCGCTGCCTTTTATGTGTTTAAGATCTAGGTTGTACTCTTGTAAAAATAAACTCCACCTGAGAAGTCGTTGATTCTTGCCAGACATTTTGTGGATAAATGTAAGGGGATTGTGGTCAGTAAATACAACCAGTGGCCATCTGGACCCACTGATATAAAAATCAAAGTGTTGTATAGAAAGAATCAACCCAAGACATTCTTTTTCCACAGTAGAATAATTTCTTTGATGTCTATTAAATTTCTTGGAAAAGAAACAAATAGGATGCTCTACTTGGAAATTATCTTCTTGGTAAAGGACTGACCCAACACCTGTGTCACTGGCGTCAATAGCTAACCTAAAAGGTTTTCCGAAATCAGGAGCCATCAAAATGGGGGAGCTAGATAATATCTGCTTAATTTGGTTAAAGGCTTTCTGACATTCATCCGTCCAAGTAAATCGGACGTTCTTTCTCAGGAGGTTTGTTAAAGGACTGGCAATGACAGAAAAATTTTCGCAAAATTTTCTATAATATCCAGACATTCCCAAAAATCTTCGGAGTTGTTTCCGATCAGCAGGAATAGGGAAAGCTTGGATAGCTTCTACTTTGGCCATTACAGGTTTCACCTGGCCTTGTCCTACAATATGGCCTAAGTATTGGATGGAAGCCTGGCAAAAATCACTCTTACTCAGGTTTACAGTAATTTTTGCATGTAAAAGTTTAGTAAAAAGACAATGCAGTTGTTTACAATGGCTAGAAAAATCTTGGCTAAAAATTACTACATCGTCTATGTATGCGTGGCAATTCTCCATGTCAGCAAGCAGGGCATTTATCATTCTCTGGAAAGTGGCAGGAGCATTCTTCATGCCAAATGGCATCACTTTGTATTGGTACAGACCATCAGGGGTGACAAAGGCGGAGATTTCCTTTGCCCTATCAGTCAGGGGAACCTGCCAATAACCTGAAAGTAGGTCTATTTTGGTGATGTACTTAGCTTCACCAATACGATCTATGAGATCGTCTATCCTAGGGATAGGAAACGAATCGGTCTTTGTTACAGCATTTACCTTACGGTAGTCTGTACAAAAACGATAAGTCTTGTCCTGTTTAGGTATCAAGACACATGGGGAGCTCCAGCTACTGGAACTTGGTTCAATGAGGTCATTTTCAAGCATATACTTGATTTCTGACCTAAGTATGGCAAGTTTTTCAGGTTTGACCCTGTAAGGATGCTGCTTGACTGGAGTAGCCTCGCCAACATCTACATCATGCATTATAACATTAGTCTGTTTTGGTACATCAGAAAAAATGTCATTAAATTCATTAATGAGTTTCATGATAACTGGCCTTTCTGTCGAAGACAGATGAGACAGTTTTACATCCAAATTCTGTAATACAAAAGAATTAGGTATTTTGTATTGTCCAAATTTCTCCTTTACAATATCATCATCAATAGGAGAAACATGGCTATTTGAACAACTTTTGACTGTATTTAAAACACAATTACTCTTCTCTGAGTGATCTGGCCGAGATACATAAGGCTTCAGCATGTTTATATGACATAGCTGAGTCTTTTTCCTACGGTCAGGAGTTTTGATTGTGTAATTGAGGTCACTAATTTTGGTCTCAATTTCATAGGGACCAAAATATCTGGCTTGCAAGGGTTGACCTGGTATGGGCAAAAATACAAGCACCTTATCCCCGGGAGAAAATTCTCTAACACGGCCTTTCTATCATACCAGCGTTTCATGCTGGATTGGGTGTTTTGTAAGTTATTTTTGGCCAGAACACAAGCATCATAAAGTCTAGTTTTAAACTTAATTACATATTCTAAAAGTCCTTCAGTGGCTGTTGGTGACAACAAAGTCTCTTTTATACATTTCAAGGGACCGCGTACCGAATGGCCAAAGACTAAGTCAAAAGGGCTGAATCCCAACGATTCCTGGACGGATTCACGGGTTGCAAACAGCAGCATGTGGATTCCTTCGTCCCAGTCTTTTTCGTGCTCAAAGCAATAGGTTCGGATCATGTTCTTGAGAGTCTGGTGGAATCGCTCAAGAGCGCCTTGCGACTCGGCATGATATGCACTCGACATGCAGTGTTTGATGCCCAACTGAGTCATGACTTGCTTGAAAAGATTGGCCGTGAAATTCGTTCCTTGGTCCGATTGGATGGACTTTGGTAGACCAAATAGAGTAAAAAACTTGATTAAGGCCTTTACAATGTTCGATGCTTTTATGTTCCTTAGAGGAATAGCCTCAGGAAAACGAGTTGAAGCACACATAATGGTCAACAGGTATTGGTTGCCAGCTTTTGTCCTTGGGAGAGGACCAACACAGTCAATAAGTACTCTGCTGAAAGGTTCTTCAAAGGCTGGAATCGGCTTCAGAGGAGCAACAGGGATCTTTTGATTTGGCTTGCCAACCATCTGACAGGCATGACAGGATCGGCAGTACTGGATGACATCTTTCTTCAAACGTGGCCAGAAGAAGTGTGACATAATCTTGTGGTATGTCTTGTGGATGCCGAGATGACCTGACATTGGTGTGTCATGAGCCAGATTCATGATGTACGCTCGGTATCTTTCTGGTAACACGATTTGATGGCATATTCTCCATTCTTCTTCGTTGGATGCGTCTGGAGGTTTCCATTTCCTGAAGAGCATATCATCTTGGATGTAGTAGCACGTTGATGCTAGCTCTGCCTCTTGTGATGTCATTGCGGTTTCTCGGAGTTTGGCGAGCTCTGGATCCTTCTTTTGGTCCTCAATCAACTGTTTTCGAGTTGATGCCGGCTTTTCAGAATTTGGCGTTGGTTCTTCTTCAAGAGAAGCAAAGAATGTGGTGCTCAAGTCCACATCATCGTGGTTACTGTTGGCCTTGATAACGTTCTCTTCTTGAGATGCTTTCAACCTCATTGCCCTTGTTACTGCACACGCTGGATATAACTCTAGGTCTTCCTCGGGTGTGGCAGATAAGTCGGGTTTTTGAGTGACGATGGGTTCGGCTATCACCTTTCCACCTGCTAAGTCATTGCCTAACAGCAACGAGATGCCTTCCAATGGTAATGTTGGTCGGACACCTACAACAACCGGTCCAGTAATGAGATTTGACTTTATGTCGATTAGATGTAGAGGCACATCTATACATCCAAGCTCTACGCCTCGTAACAGGATGCTCTTCCCAGTCGATGATGATTTTGACAAGGGCAAGATACCCTCTAAAAGTAGCGATTGTGAGGCACCTGTGTCTCTCAAAATGGTGATAGGTCGTAGACTTGTAGAATCACCGGGTAGTGATACGAATCCTTCCGCAATGAAAGGCTTAAAATCCTCTAATAAAACATCAATTTTGGTTGATGCAGACTGGACTTGGGTCGAACTCTCGCTGGAGTCATTGACATCTCTAGGAGACGCAGTGGAGAAACTCTTTCTTGAGTCAGTAGAACATCTTTTGGATGTATTTGGAGAACTCTTGATGGAGTCATTAGAACATCGGGGTGATGTCTTATGGGAACTCTGGATAGAGTCATTGGAACATCGGGGTGATGTATTATGGGAACTCTGGATAGAGTCATTGGAACATCGGGGTGATGTATTATGGGAACTCTGGATAGAGTCATTGGAACATCGGGGTGATGTATTATGGGAACTCTGGATAGAGTCATTGGAACATCGGGGTGATGTATTATGGGAACTCTGGATAGAGTCATTGGAACATAGGCTTGATGTATTTGAAAAACTCTTGGTTGAGTCATTGGAACATCGGCTTGATGTATTTGAAAAACTCTTGTTTGAGTCATTGGAACATCGGCTTGATGTATTTGAAAAACTCTTGATTGAGTCATTAGAACATCGTAAAGATGAATTTGAAGAACTCACTGTTGAGTCATTTGAACATCGTGGAGACATTTTCGGAGAGTCTTGTACAGTCAATACATTTGAAACAGGTGGTGTCGAGGTATTCTTGATATGACTTGATGATGAGGGAGTAAACCTCGACGACCACTGTACTGTGCAAGCGCTGACTTTTGAAGGAGCTTTTTCGTTTCTCTTCCTCAATTTCCAGCAATCGTCAATTTTATGGCCTTCTCGTTTGCAGTAGGAACAAGTAGCTTTACTTGTAGTAGGTTTTCTGTCGTTTGTACTGCTGTTCTTGATGGAGTTGCTAGCAGTGGACTCAGGCTGTTTGACTTGTTTTGGCTTGACATCCGTCGTATACTTGGCAAATTGATGTGATATTATATAATCGTCTGCCAACACTGCAGCCTTGTGCACATCTTCCTCGCCACGATCAGCTATATGCGTACGGACGTCCAGCCGCACACAACTCTTGAACTCTTCCATCAGCATTAGGTTCTTGAATTTGGCAAAGTCGGTGCCGATTTCCCTGGAAGTGAGCCATTTCTCAAAGCGTCGCTCCTTTTCCCGCAGGAATTCTACATGGGTTTGGCCATCCGATTTGCGACAATCCCTGAACTGCTTTCGGTAAGCTTCCGGAACAAGTTCATATGCCTTAAGAATTAAGGCCTTAACAACATTATAATCTTTTTGTTGTTCAATGGTCAAAGAACAAAATACCTCTGCAGCTCTACCAGTCAAAACTGTTTGCAGCAAAGTGGGCCACAAAGTTTCAGGTACATTAAAATTTTTCACAGCAAGTTCAAATTGTGGAAAATAATTGTCAATTGTGGCTTCATTAAAGCGTGGAATTATTTTCAAAAATTTTGTTGCTTCAACAGTATGACTGGCAGGGGAAGAATCTGGTCTTACATTAGCAGCTAACTCTAATTTTTTTAACTCTATTTGTAATTTCATTTCTATTTCTTTCTGCTCTCTCTGCTCTCTAGCCGCTGCAAGCTCTAATTCTTTTTGTTTAATTTCTCTCTGCTCTCTAGCCGCTGCAAGCTCTAATTCTTTTTGTGCGGCCTGTTGTTTAATTTCCTTCTCTTTTAAAGCTAACTGGGCTTCTATTTCCATTTGTTTTAATTTTATCTGAAGTTCTAAATCTGATTTACCCTCATCGGGTCTAAGGGTTTCTAAAAGGTCTTCAGAAAACACTTCCTCGTCTACATAATGGATTACAATGTTATCTCTGATTTCTTGTTTAAGGGCATTTGATTTTATTTTTAACCCTAAATGTTTAGAAATAAGGACCAGTTCCTTCCTAGTAAAAGCATCAAGCTCTTCCACAGAGGGATTTGCAAGAAAAACCTGAATATCCATGGCTAACTAACAACTATTACAAGCAAAAAAAAAATGTATACAATGTAAATATACAGTACAAAATCAGTACAACAAAAAAACCTTAAGAGAGTTTGGTCAATACTATTGATACTTTACTTCCGACTCTTTGACACAAAAAAAATTTTTGTTAAAGTCAACTTCGCCTTTACAAAATTACTCAAGTAAGCTGAAAATAGGTTCAGAAAAATATCCCGGACGAAAGCCCTCAAACTTCTTTTGTCACGTATTACGAATTGAATTCTACTTTTAAATGGCTTGCCTAGGGGAACGTGACAATAGAAAAAGGTAGTTGTGTCACTTATCTTAAGTCTGAATTTAATCAAAGACTTACAATGAATAACAAACAAAAAATGACACAAGAAATCGGAAGGTAAAATATCAACTTAATGTTTAATCATAATATAACTCAATACAAAATGGAAGGGTTGACCAAAACCCTTTTACAAAAATGGCATGTAAAAATATTACAATACAAGTGTTTGAAAATATAATTACAAATACAAGCAAGGCCTTGAAAAAAAAATAAATCTTAACTTACACGATCGATTGGTATACCACGCACGGGTCACGCAATGTCTCCGCTATTCTGTCTCACGGCTGTCTCCGTATGTCTGTCCGTCAACGTTACGCGAGCGGTCTTTATATAATCTACCGCGCGTCGATATCTAGTAATTTCTAGAACAGAAAGTCATCAACACCCAGATCTAGAACGCTCTTCAAAGAGACAGAAGAAAAGAAAAAAAAAAAAACCACCCTCCTTTCAACCAGAGGTACACACATAGGTCAAGGACCGGTCACTGTCTGTGTGGCTTGACTCTTGAAGAATAAAAAAAAAAAAACTTATTACACAAAGGGGCAGACAACCTACTGGTCAAGAAAAAAAAAAACAATAGTATCTAGGCATTGTTACCTAGATACGTAACAATTTCCAAAGAAAGGTGATTCAGTGGAGTTGTTATTTTTGTTATCAATGAAACTTTGTTTCTCTTTCAATTCCAGGAATGGTTGAAGGAATAGTAGAAAAACTCAACGCCAACTTTCAGAAACAGTCAGTGGCATTTCAGGAACTTCTTCAACAGAGACTTCTACGTCTAAAGATGGCACTTTACTCTTGTTTGAGTTCTGGGAACCAGCGGGCAGCTGACTGCAGGGCCATGATTACACTCCATGCTATAACAACTGTTTTGAAATCCTGTTTGAGACCTAAGTCTGTGACAGCCCAAGATAAGGTTAGTCTAGTTATGTTTTTAAGATAATGCTACAAATAGAAGTTCAACCAGTTACATCATCATCCATCCCAATGGCACTACAGCCCATGGAGAGCTCTGGCAGCTTCAACACATCCCTCCATTCAGATCTCTCCTGGGCCTTTCGTCTCCACACCTTAACCCCAAGCCGTTGTAGATCTACCTCCACATCATCAATCCAATTTAAGGTCTTTGTGTCGCCTGCCTTTTGGTTTTGCCTGTAAACAATTTTTGCTCCTCTGTTCTCTGACATTCTTTCAAGGTGACCTGAGTCTGTTCTTTTTTTTATTTCTGTCAACCAATTACATCATGCTGTTGAATACCAACATAATGATCTATAATTTTATTGCATTAGTGGAGTCTGACTTACTCATTTCTATTCTCAGTCTCAATAGGGAATTTTGACTGGCCAACACAACCACCATGTTTAAACAAATGTTTCATGGCCGTCAGCGCTCAGTTCAATTAAAAAAAAGAAGCGTGGTTGAGAGGCTAAGTATGCTTAAACTTTGCTACCTATGAAGAGGGCTCAAGGTTCGACACCAGATATGTGTTTACTGAGAGCCTAAAAGCAGCACAGAAAACCTTCTCCCAGATACCCCCTCTCCACCGCTGGTCCACAAATGAGATTGGACCTTAGCGCTCTGAGCATGCTATAAGCATGAAAATAGCGCTATATAAAAGCTATAATCCACCAGACTCTTCAGCTTAACATCTGAATGTTTTATATCTTGGTCATCTTACAACTAAATCTGATCTGTGTAATATGTAATGGTGCATTGAATACTTTGCTGGAAGCATAAAAGAATAAGAGAACAAATGAATGAAACTTTCTTCTCTTGCCCTTGTAAAGAAGTATTCATTCAGACTTAAGGAGGTTTTTTTTGTTTTTTTTTTGTTACTTGTTCATTATAAAGTTTTCTTTTCATCTTTTACTCCCAAACTATTTTAGGTTCATTGAGCTGAAGTCTTCAATATTACATTTTACTAAGACACTTTAAATCACTGAGTCAGAGTAGTCTCCCTTGTGTTTTTTCTAATGTCAGAATTTAATTTCTTGCCTTTATTTGTAACATTTATTTTGTACATTCCTCCAGAGTCCGTCTGAAAAATTAACCAATTTGTGTTCAGTTTCTATGGAGAAAGACATTGACCAGATCATCAAAAATATTGATGTAGAAGAATTCATTTTAGATTCATTCAAGAAAGCTGGCTCAGTGAAGCCATCCTGCGAAGGTCAGTGTAGTTAAAATGTGTGACTTGAAAATAAAGAAAACAATTTGAATAATTTGTTCAGATTTTTATTTCATGTCAATGCCATTCCCACTGTACACTGTGCTTGTATATAACAGCCTCACTTCAAGCATTGCAACCTTTCATCCAGTGGATCACAGATTTCATACTTCATCTCCTTGCTGCTGTATCCATGTATCCAAATCCAACATATCCAGGATCAACACTCATCAAAAATCCACAGGTAAAGAAAGATATCAAAGTAGAGCAATGTGTGGGTATAAAATATATATTTTTTTTAAATACACTTGAAGCAGAATATTTAGAGTAATGAATAGGTGGTGTACCTTGATGTTCTCAAAGATACCTACAAGAGTTATTGTTTGTCTGTAGGTTCTATGTACTCTTCGAGAGTTACTGATCATCATAAGGATATGGGGCCGGTTCAACCCTGTCTGCCTACCAGTCTTTATGACCACAGTTTCTATGGATGCCCTGTCGTACTTGTTCCATCTGGTCACCAAGGCCTTAATAACTATCAGAGAAGGTGCAGCCCTGGAGTCTGATCAAACTTTTGTAGATGAGTGCTGCAACCTGCCAAGTGAGGTAACTACCTTTCAGTCTTAGCCCCATTCGAAGTAATAGAAAAGAAGCTTTAGTATTTTTCAATTTATTTTCTACTTTGAGCAGTTCTACGGCATGTAGACAAGAGTAGCACCCCTTTTAATCTATAGGTCAGATGATGTAAAGGTCATCTGTTTCTATGGCTGCCGGTTAATGAGGGTGTCATATGGCTAGCTTAACAACCAACCACCTTTACTTTCCCCAACTAATGTCAGGTTGGACTTAGGAGCGTCCTAAAAAATCCCAAAATTCAAAACCCCAGTTTTCACCTAGATGCGAACCCGAGACCATTGTTTTGGAGACCAAGCACTTTACCACTCATTCCCCCACCATTGCTAAATTAGACGTCAGATACATGTAAGATTTTGTAGACACTTGAAGTGATCCAGAATGCTGGATATAATTAGATTTGACTTGATTCATATATTTTCCTAATGTTATTGGCAGATGTTTAATTTTCTTCATAAATAAATATAAAAGCCATTTAATGTTGAAATGATTTATCTGGTTGTGTGCTGTCAATATCCAACAACAAACGGAATTTAGAAATGAGTTCAGGGTTGTCAGCGTTAGGCACATGCAGTGCTGTGTCTTATGCAGACAAGTCCAACAGAGGTAACACTCAAATAATGAAGTCAAATAACACAGGCAAAAGGCCAACATTATAAGTTAGTCGACGCTGACAGCGAATGTCAAACGAAAAAAGTTCAACAACAACAAAAGGAACAGTCAAATGTCGTCAAGCTAAATCTTAAGTTCATAAAACTGCCTCTCTCTAAAGTGTCAAAAGTAGTCTGTTCACATTGTTTACATTTTGCTATTCTTCCTAAAATCCTATTCTTGTTTTTACTTGTTGCATCAGTGTCTCTAAGTCAGAACTTTCCACTTTTATGAAACAGATAAACTAATTCTTAGTGGCGCCATAAAACTAGATATGAACAATTATAGTAAACTGGCTAAACAAAAAATAACTTTTAGATCGCAAGTACCAGGTGACGGATGAATAATTTGTGATTTTAACTCTTGTATTTATTACTGTTATGTTATTAGAGCGCCTTGAGCATTAAGTTTGTTAACAGCACTTTATAGATAAAGTTACTATTGTTTTTTTTTAAGGAAGTATCAGAGATGATAAGGTTCTTCTGCTCATTTTGGTAACATGTTTGTAATGATACAAATGAACAGTTTGGTAACAACTGCCACTCCGAAGAGTTGTTTTTATGTTCTATTAGTTTTAAATGTCATTGTACATATATGTAGTGATTTAAAAAAAAGTCTCTAAAGTCCTCTTTCATTCTGAAAAACCCTTACTCCTGTTAAGTTGTTTTACATTGCATATAGTGATTTTAATAGAAAGTCAAAAAAAAAAAGAGTAAAGTTCCCCTTTCAGACCTTGCGATCTATAGGGCAGATGATGTAAATGTCATCTGTTTATGTGGCCAACAGTTTATGAGGGTGTCATGTGGCCAGCCTAAAGACCAACAAACTTTACTTTCCCCAACTAATGCCAGGTACCCATTAGAACTGGGTGGACTCAGAGGCGCCCAAAGATCATGAAATTTAAAATCCCTGTTTTTTTACTTGGGTTCGAACCCGAGACCCTGGTTTTTAAGCCAAGCACTTTACGCTCAGCCACTGCGCCTCCTCCAGTTTAGAAAAACCCTTGCTCCTGTTAAGTTGTTTTACATTGCAGCTTTTCAAAAAAATTATTGGTCCATTATTAGTTTGGAAGAAAATCTTCGCATGGCAATTTCTCAAATAGTTACATTCAGACCTTTAACATTGCACTTCTTGCAGGAAATAAAGAAACAGCTAAGCATGTTTCATTTTGCACTGTATTCTCTATGGCGAAACTTCTTAGCTTTACACCAAAATATTGCAAAATCTCTAGGCTACAGGCTACAGCAAGGATTTTGTAACAAAGTAAAATGGCACAATTTTTCCTAATTGACTTAACAACAGTATTTCAAAGAAGGTCTTCTTCAAATCCATTTTCAAACAAAAGATGGAGCTGTAAATTCATTTTAAAGTTTAGATTCATAATATAATAATTTATTAATAAAACTATTACACTGCATAATAGGACTATGTTAATATATTAAGCAATCTAAATTGGGATTCTTCTTTTTTTGCTATGTCTTATCAATATGATTACATTTGTTTCTAAATTTGATGTTTTTTTTCCTCAGATTTTACTTCCAAATTACAAAAAGACATTTGGTGAAGAGATGAACTGTTACCTGGCATTTTCACAACCGTTTCCAATCAATTATCAGTTCGGTGAAGAGCCAGACTTTCTCTTCAACCCTCGTTACTCCAGCAGGATTTACCCCCTAGATCTCTGCCTGGATGCAGACCAGAAGTATGACTGTGTCCGACAGATACAGTTGGGGGTCAACCCAAAGGAACCCCTCAGGGAGTGCGTTAGGTGCCACTCACTTTCTCTACGTAGAAAAGTGTCGGCCACAAAATCGTCCCTATTGAAAGCCTGGGAGCTGAGGTTTGTGAAATCATGTCTGTGTGGAGGCCACTGGAAGTTGAAAACTTCTCAACAAAATACATTGGGACAGAAATGATAAGAAAGTATGTGGAGTTCTGTAGACAATGAAGTTGTGCTACAACCTTACAGGTCTTAAAAAAAACAAACTGAAATTAACTCTCCAGTGTAATCTGAGCTGCCATGTAAACACTACAGCCTCAGCAGTAATGAAACGTTTCATTTGAGCTCAGGCAACTTATTTGTTTTTTTAGCATGTCATAGCAGACTCAGTGCACTCTGGTTCAGACTCCTGTGTGGACATGTCCATGCTGTTTATTCAAAATAATTTCTACAAGGAATCACAAAACCTCACCTCATGACTCTTTCCGGGTTGTAACCAAAGAAAATCATCTGTGTTGCAAAGAAATAGATTATTTGATTCCTCTTTTCAGCAAACTCTTCATCGGGTCAAAGAAACATAAAAAACAAAAGGGTGGAACCTGGGTGGACACAGTTCTCAAAAACAGCTCTATCCATTTTCCTCCAAATTAGACGGTTGATGTTCATCTTTAGGAAAACTCTAGATTGACCGTTATAATTTTTCAAAGAATGATACAAATTAATTTAAATCTGGCTAGGGGTCTAGACAATCTTTATCTTGAACAGACATGTGCCAGTGGGTATTTCCGCTTGTATTCATTAAATAGTTAAATGACGATCAGGAACATTTTGTACACCCTCTCCTAGGTCTAGATCTATAGCCCTATCATTAGAATATTAGTAACTATTAAAAAGCAAAATAGTTGGTCTAACTAAAGTTGGTCAGCTGTATAAAGGAGGAATTGTCTTTTTTTTTTTTTTAAAGTATTTTTTTACTTATAAGAATAATTTAAGGTTAGATGTTTTTATAAAATGTTTTACATGTTTTGGATGTTCCTTCAGAATTGAAGATAGTTTACTTCCTAATCCAAACCTCCCGCAGGACGACGGGGGATGGGAGCGGGCAGGGTTTGAATCCGGGACCATTGATAATTGAAAACGACAGTCCAGCGTGCGAACCTCATGACCAGGCAACCATCCATTGATGTATCTGGATTTAATCTAAATGAAAATGTTTGACTTGAGCTAGCTAATTGTAAACCAAGGGAAACAGGAAATAGTTGTATTTAGTTTGGAATCTCCAAATGTTAATGGTGTAAAATGGTTTATAGTAATTGTTTCATGTAATGTACAGTCTGGTGCTCAATATTTTTGTGACACGTCAAAGAATATGTAGCTCATGGTATCCTAAGTCCTAGTCCCAAGTATTGTCCATTGATTTATTTTGGTTACTTTGTATCAATGTTTGCAGCAGGTTCCATGAGAAAAATGTGAGACAGAAGTTGATATGTAATGATCTTTTATTTTCAACGGTTAACAAATGACAATGCTGTTATTGTTTTAAACAAACAAAATTATTTTATTCACTCCCTTGAGTTTCAGATCACTTGTTTCATTGAATGTACCTGTACCTAGAATTCCTTTATCTAAAGAGCATAAATCAGGATGTATCTCTCTCAGTACCAGAGTGTCAAGACTCATCTGTCTAATAAAGTCAAAAGGGTAATGAATGAATACATGACTGACAAACACTCTGATGTACATAGAAATATTTAATGTGATAATTATTTACAGAGTACTTACATAAGTGACAGCATAAATTATTCCATGTTAAATTAAATTAGATTTCATAAACGTGTGAAACTAATTAGCATTATAGTTATTTGGTGTATTTATAAGTGGACATCAACATCAAAGCAATAATTGATTGCCCACACCTGAAGATAACATTTAATGAACCCTCCATCAACTCATGCACTGGTACACCATAGCCCCACCCCCTCCCCCCATCTCTTGACTTTGTGCTGGGCAATACAGTGGCAAACAATACTGGCTCTAAAATAACTCCAAAGCTGGCCCACAAATAATTAATAAATAATTCAAACTACCCTGTACTCCCAGTTCTACTGACAGAATAATGGCGAATTGACAGGGTGGCCATGAGGTTAAGTCCTGAAAGGTGTATATATTTTATGAACTTACCCAAGAATAGAGACCAAAACAAGTGCCACCCCCGCACTAAAATACTTTGCACTGTTCCAAGATGGAATAAGGGAATGAATGACATACATGAAAACATAACATTGCCTCTTACAAATATTTATTTGACCCATTTAACTTTTGATGGGTCTAAAGGGTCTTAGTAGTTAAGATGCTGGCTTGGGTCTATCAAACTATTATGTCCAGCTTTTCTGATAAAGTTTGGGAAATAATTTATAATTTATTCTCTCAAAAATCAAGAAATCAGTTGACATTACAGAAAGCAATCCAGGGAGGATGCACTAGAGGTAGAACTATGTTACAAGTATTTGAGAACAATGCAAACTTGGCTATTAATTACAAAACAAAGCAACAACAAAATATTATTTTGTCCTTTTTAATTAAGAAATAAATGAGTTCTGAGGGACATAGAAATAAATTAGTTCTGAGAAACATATACATGAAATAAGAGCAAAGATACATACATAAATAAAAACTCAAACATTAAGTGAATAAAAAATGCATCACTAAGAATGAAATAAAGCCCTTAACATAAAGGACATGTTTATCAATACATTTTAAATATATTATCATTGATTTAATAACAGAGACCTGGATTGAATTCGGTAGACCATGACATGTATCAAAATAGGTTCAGAGTATGTAAAGAGCTCAATACCAGAATACAACAGGGTAAATATTCAAATTAAAAAAAAACAAAGATTAATTTAAAAATGGCACAACTTAACGAAATTGTTTTCTGAAATGAAAAAAAAAATGTTAAAAACTTTCTGGCAGGAGAAAAACAAAAATATATAAAAAAAAAAAAGATGATATAAATATAGGCGCAATGAATAGAGACTCAACTTCAGAGTTTCTAATTCTTGAGTTCATGTTTAATGTAACGGTACTGGTACTTTGTAGTACTGTCTCTGAAGTTTAAAAACAAGTAGATAGTAAAATGTTTTGTTTTGTTGTCAAATGTTTGACATGTTTCGGATGTTCCTTCAGAGTTGAAGTTTACTTCCTAGTCCAAACCTCCCGCAGGACGACAGGGGATGGGAGCGGGCAGGGTTTAAACCGGTGACCATCGATAAAAAATTATAACGACAGTCCAGTGAGCAAACCGCACGACCAGGCAGCCATTCTAGACACTGACCTATACATATATATCCATACTATTAAGTAGAAAGTAAAGTATGTATGTATGTCCCGCATAGAAAACTTGGCATAAATGTTCCTTGGGTACTAACTGGAACTGTGACGTATGTATAGTAGCCCTAAAACAAACTTAAAACCATCAAAAAAAAAAAAACTATAAAAAAAAAGTTGCCCAAACTATAAAAGTACTACTATTTGATGGATCTAGGCCATGTTTACCATGTTTAGATTAAAAGTATCTAGATCTAATTTTTAAAACTACACTTTGCACAGATAGTTTTTTACTTTTACACATGAAAATACAAAATATAGTCTCTAACTCTTGAACTAATTCTAAGATGACAGATCTACTTTATATTTTAAAACATGAACATACAAAATGTAGTACATTCATTTTATATTTAAATCAAATTACCCTACAAATTTGTGTTTCTAAAGCATTTTTACATACATTTGTTCGCCATGAGTGCAACTCTATATTTTTGATTATCGTGCGCTTCTAATTATAGATCTATACAAAAGCCTGTTTTCATTACAAAATTGGATTTAGGTCGATTAGCTATTTGTAGCTCCATTCATAATATTTTTATATTCATGAATTCGCTTTACTTATAAAATTATTATTGTCTTTCATCGTTTCTAAAGCACTATATCAGTAATACGCAAGTTAAGACCCGCGGGCAGCTGGTAATATATGGCGCCACTAGTATATATATATAATATACATTATAGCCACTCCTGACTGGGCAAAAAATGAAATGTATTTAGCAGTTTACTCCTGACTGGGCTATTTGACTTTTCAAAGATCTCTTCACATACACATACACTGAAGTTGTGAACAGATAAATGTAATGTGAGGATAAGAGAGTTTATTTGAAATAAATCTGCCCTTGTTAACAAAGACTTGTGATGTTTAGTATTGAAAAGTGTTCATGGTAAACTAAACAATGTTTAGGATACCAAACTGAGCTTCTATGTTAGCTAAATTATACAATTTGTGCAACATATAGAAATTTGATTGTACAGTGCTAAAAAGTGGGGGAAAAAAAAATCTCATCCAAATAAAAATTTTGCATACTGGATACACAAAAAAGCTAAGCTATTTAGTTTTTCTGCCAGAAATAAAAATCTCTAATAATGAAACCACAGATAAGTCATAACTTATCTAGGTGTGTAACAAATTTGTGACGAATGTCTGAGCAGTAACTGTGAAGTTGAGTCTCTGTGTACTGACCTAAATCTCCCGTAAAACACAACGCAGGTTGAAGTATCTCTCTGTACATATGTAGGTAAAAAAAAATGTTTTAAAAAAGGTCAACAAAATAAAAAAAGAGATGAAAGCTCAGAGTTGTAGAGAAGATTCAGGCTACTAACAAAATAACATCAATTTCTTTTTGTAAACAATGAATGACGGAGTAATGGATACCCTGGAGAGCCCAAAGGTTTTTTAGTGTCATGCATTTAATATCTCTATGGTAAGTAGTTCACTACTGGACACGTAATGATCTAATCTACAATGGTCCAATGCCACTAGCTAATGAACATTTAATCTCAAGAGATGACAAACTGAAACAATTAACTAAACATTCAGTATCAAAAGGATTTATTCTACACTGTCAGTATGCCCAATTAAAAACTTTAAAACCAGTAACATCACAGCATTGTGGTTTGTCTTATACTTTTGAATAAATCCTTAAAAGTCATTTCTTTCACAGAAAAATGTCACCAATCCCCTATAAAGATGACAATTGGCATCAGTCTGCCATTATTTCAGCTCTGTACAATTAGCTAAACAGTCAAAATGAAAGAATGCAATCAGCACTCAGTCTTTATCTGCTTCTTCAGCTAACCCACTGCTTTGTTGATCCCTGAGAGCAGTCACCAATTTATCCACTAGGACAGATAAAACTTTATCCAAGGGATCCATGAAGCCTCGCTGAACCCACTTGGGGATGGTGACCCTGGCATGGGAGAAGCCAAGCTTCTGAAGCACGTAGTCAGCTCCGACGGGATCAATCTGTGTACTGGCCCAGTGGATCAGTCTGAAATATAAAAAATATAAGAAAAAAAAAACATATCTCTCTGTAGAATTACTGACAGCCAGCAAATACAGGCATAATAACATTCATATTATTAATTGTAAATCTCTTGGTAGGAAAAAAAGCTGATTATCTACCACCTCAGATGCTTAAGGCGAATTTTTTAAATAAGGTAACAAGATAAAATAAATGAAGAAGTGCTGCCAAGAGCAGGGTGCCAGGACATCCGCACTGTTATCAGCAGCAGATGCCTTGGCAAGCTTGGACATGTTCACAGAATACCACAGGGTTGTCTCCCACAAGACATTCAATATGGTGATCTAATAGAAGGCAAGGGAGCTGCTGGTTTCCAAACTTGAGGTATAATGATGTATGCAAATGCAACGTGAAGCTCCTCAACATTTATACCAACAGATGGAGAGCAAGCCTAAAGGTAGGATCCTGGATTGCAAATGGTGTACACACCAGAAGTAGAAGAAGTGTGAAAGTGCTACAGAGTCTGATGATTACAGATGCCCAAGCTGTGACCACAGTTCTATACTAAGAATTGGTGTCACATGAGAAGCCGAAAAAAGGAAAAGATTGTCTCTTGAGGCATAAAATGCCACAGAATCAATTGTATAGCTCTAAGCTACTATAGTTTGCTAAATGCACTGTTGTCTAATCTCTTGTGAACTTGAAAAAGAATAGAAATGTGTCCATGCTGCAATTAGGTGCTCAGCTAACAAACTCAGCTTGAGTTTAAATTCAAATACAAAATTTCTCGCCTCCATTAGAATTTAAGCTTAACACTTAAAGTCTAGCAGCCTATCAGTCAGTTACTCTACCACACATTTTACATTCCACAATACAAAAGTAGGAGTAATTTCCTATTTCAGTTTTCATACTTAAATTTTCTTTGAAACAGAAAAGTTACTGAGATTAAGCATAATAAGAAATTATATCACCTTTTCCACCTCAAAAGTTATCTGAAACTGATTTATGAATGTGTCTAAACAAAAAGCTGTAGAGAAAAGAAATTTATGCCATGTCATCACTGTATACTTTAAAGAGTGAACCTCCTGTATGTCTATTGCTTTAAAAATATACATTTCAAAAAAACATTTATAAAGAACTACTTAAAATAAATGTATTTAAAGATCTTCAATAAAATCACTAAAAACTTCAACAAAAAAAGGGGACAAAATAACTACAAACCTGAGAGTAGGCTCCAGCTGCCATGTTTTACATTCAAATGTTCTGTAGTCATGCTTTAATGCTGATGTTGGGTCAGACAGTTTTGGTTCTGACTTGACCACTTTAGTAGCTGATGACCG